>CM073555.1:20067782-21267782 GCA_037074615.1 Leucaena leucocephala | reverse complement strand
GGATTAAACTATATTACATATTCATTGAATTTCAATTGATTTCTACTTAACATCAATTTGTTCATCATCCTATGTCCAATTTCTTAGTGATAATTTATAGGGAAAAAGTTAAAAGAAAAAGAAAAAGAAAAAGAAAATTAAGCATAAAATGTACCCGAGAAACTTCGCCGCTTCTGAGATAGATCCCTCAGCTGCAAAAATGAGATCCAATACAGTTTGCATTCCCTGCGGAAAAGGACCTCAACTATTACATGGTTCTCTCTAATCCCTATTATATGGCTAAGTTGCAAATTCTGTAGATTGATTATCATAAGAGGAAAAAGAAGAAATAGTAGCAACAAACACAGAGAGAGACATGCTAAGTGCATTGCACAAAGAGACGTACCAGGACAAATTTTGGGTTGTTTGATCCAATTCGAGGACCGCAATCCGATCCTCTAACGGATGACTTAGCGGGAAGTATTTGCAGAAGCTCTTGAGATGGTGAATAAGCATCAAGATCCACAGTGTTTCTGACTAGCTCAAGAGATTAATTCATATCTATCAGCAAAATCATTGCTAATTAGCAGTATAAACTAAACATATTTTGGTCAAGTTAGTCACAAATATAAGAAAATCCTATAAGAACTAAGAACTCATTTAACTCCCCAAGATTTTCTGGACTGTAAATTAAACAAAGTCAAATTGGAAAGGAAAGGCAATAGTACCTTTAAGAGCTATCAGAACACGGATACGAGTTAAGGCAGATACACGATTCTTGTGCTGTGATCGATCCTCAGCAGCCTAGAATGAAATGCAAGAAACGCATTTTGTGAATAAGTTTCAAAACGAAATCGTAAAGGTGATAGATAGGAAAGGAACAAATGGGAAATAACCTGAGCAATAATACCAGTGGGAATGTGCTTGAGGCGAACCGCAGACTCGTGTTTGTTTCGGTGCTGACCACCTGTACCAGAAGACTTGAAAGTATCCATCTCGCACTGCCGCATGAGTTCTTCGTCCGTCAATTCCAAGTACCTTTTACCCAAACCTTCAGAACCAGTATCGACAGAAGCATTGGTAGCATTACTGTAATTCAAGCACCGGAGCAAGCTACGGTGGTGGTGTGGAAGTTGATGCAGGAACCAGAGGGAAGTCCTGCTTGTATCTGTTAAGGGAGTTGAAGACAATATAGTGTAGGCTTTGAGGAAGCGAGAAGATGATGAGGATAAGGAAGAAAGAGGAGGAGAGGAGAATGAAGGAAAAGCGTGACGAGGATGAAGAGGATGACGGTGAGAACTGCAAATCACAGAGAGTGAATCGCTAGTCCTTCCCAGTCTTATAGCAATACTTGATTTACAGAGGTTTTGATATGTCATTGTTGCCGGCGACAGCAGAAAATCCTCCGTGCCTCCGCCTCTTGTTTCTCTCGTTCGTGTTAGTTCTGGTTTTGGCTTACTTTGGAGCTCGGATTAGAATGCATTTTCTCGTAGGCCTTTGTTTTTTTTTTGGTAATCGACAGACTCACACTACTGCACTACATCAGAAGCAAGAACATTTGCAGCAAAGTCGAGAGGAGAAGAACAAAAGTTGATGCCTTCTGCTACATTCAGAGAAAACTTAGCCAACGAATCTGCGTTCGCATCTCGTTCACACCAAACCACACTTACGTCCCAATACTTCTCGGTCCACCCTTGAATCTCTTCAAGAAGACGATTTTCCGGATGTTCCTCTTGCCAGCCAGTAGTTAGAATCTCTACCAGCTCTCTACAATCTGTTTCAATCGCAACCCACCTCCACTGCATATCCCATGCGCGTTTCATACCCCAAAGCACCGCCCAAACCTCTGTTTGAAAACTACTGCCATGTCCAATATGAGACATAAATCCATCAAGCCAACGTCCTTCATGGTCTCTTGCAGCACCTGTACAAGCAGCTATCGCTCTCCCATTCATAGCTGCACCATCTACGTTATACTTAACACACCACACAAGAGGCGGCTGCCATCTCACAGATTTCCATGACTGAGGCATAAGACTAGGACAACTCACATTAGAGTAAGCAATAACAGCTTTAACTTGATTAATAATAGAGAGAGAGCCCTTCATTCTATGGTGAAAAACATCCTCATTTCTGTTCAACTAGATATGGCGCGCTAATACAATAAACCAGATATACCAAGAAACCTCCAACACCCTACATCTGAGACCAACATTCAAGTGAATCCAGTCAACAAAACCCGTAGCACCAAAGAAATGTGTCCTTAACTATCTAGGTATAATTGCTTCCTAGTAGTCGACTAGTCGCGAGCCACTTGACAATCCCGTAGAACATGGAGCGCATGCTCCCTGGTAGCCCCGCACAGAGTACAACTCATCTCGAAACTCATCTTTCTCATAACCCTTGCACAATTCGTTAACAACCGACCCTTACTGCAAAGCCAAATGAACGTTTTGCATCTCTGCAGTACTGGTAGTTTCCAAATCTTTTGCCACATGCTATTACGCGTACGATCATCATGATTGCTTAACAAACCATAGGCAGACTTAAACTGAAAATATCCCATCATTGGTCTTTTTCCATCGTGGCCTATCATTCAACTCCCAAATATCTGACAGTGGTACTTGCTCAATCGCTCTCAAAACAGTGGAGGGGATGAATGACGCAAATTTGTGCCAATCCCATGCTCCTGATGCAGTAAGATAATCGACTACCTTCATGCTACGCATACTTGCATCAATGGGCCTTAATGCATACCCGCTGAGCTGATTATGATTCAGTAACCAAGCATCTTCCCAGAATCGGATATCGGCTCCATTACCAAGACACCATCCAATACCCTTTCAGAGTAAATTCCCAAGCTATAGAAATACCCTTCCAACTTTGGGAAGAACATTTACGCTGTGCAATTGTAGGAATGATGTCAGTTCCACATTGGTATTTTTCTCTCAAGAACTTCACCCACAAGGCATCACGTTGCTTCACAAGACCCCATCCCAGCTTCATCATAAACGCTGTATTCTGTGTTGTGAGCTTGTCTCAGCCCCAGACTACCTTGACCTTTACCCTTGCAAACTTCATCCCAAGCAACATGGTGAATTTTCCTATTTGCTCTCTTGCTTCCCCACAGGAAGCCACGACATCGTTTATCAATCTCATTGCAAACATTAGCTGGCAACATAGTGGATTGCATGGAATAACCTGGTATAGCATAAACCACAGAGGATACTAGAGTGTGACGAGCTGCCATCGATAGAGTACTCGCTTTCCAATTAGTAAGTCGTTGGTCCATCTTATTAAGAACATACTCATATGTTTGTTTGGAGACCCTACGATGAATTAAGGGGACTCCTAAATATTTTCCCAAATCTGCTGTGGGGCTAAATTCAAGGAAATTACTAATCTCACTTCGATGAGTATGGTTAACATTTCGAGAGAGAGAAATTCTGGATTTCCCATTGTTAATTTTCTCCCCTGAAGCCGCACCAAAATCATCTAGACATGCTTTAACAAGCCCTGCTTGATCCAGGCTAGCCTTCGCAAATAAAATAAGGTCATCGGCGAAGAACAGATGGGAGATAGCAGTACCATGTCTCTTTAGTCGAAATGGAAGCCAGTTATTAGATTAAACCTCACTTTGAATGAGATGTCCCAATTTTTCCATAACTATGGCGAACAAATAGGGAGAAAGAGGGTCCCCTTGCCTTATTCCTCTAGTTGGAATGAAGGTTTCTCCCTTAGACCCATTCCATAAAACTTGCATTTCCACTGAAGTTAGACAGAATTTAATAATATCGATGAACTTACTTAGTAAACCCAGCTCTATCAGGCAATTCAAGACAAACTCCCACCTTATCCTGTCATACGCCTTCTCCAAATCAATCGTCAAGGCCATGAAACCCTTCTTTCTTTTAGGAGTACACATAGAGTGGATTACTTCTTGCACCAGAATAACATTATCAGCACTCTGTCTCCCCAGGACAAACTACATTGGTTTGGCGCAGTAATCAGTGGCATCACTTCCTTCATTCTATTTGCTAATACTTTAGTCACCACTTTATAAATAACATTGCACAAGCTAATGGGGCGAAGGTAGCGAAAAGTTTGTGGCACCTCAACCTTAGGGATAAGAGCAATATGAGTGCATTAAACTGCTTAATTAGGTTTGGCGTCGAAAATATATCATGTACTAGCGACGTCATTGAGCTACCCATCGTGCACCATTGGCTCTGATAAAATAGAGGATTCAAACCATAACGACCCCATACTAAATAAGGCATGTTTAATCTCCTTTTATGTTGCTAATAAGCTCAAAGCTTCAATTTTGTCCTCGAGAATTTTAGGATAAGACCCTCCAAATTGAATCTCAGGTATATGGTCGATCTCAGGAGTATATAGCTGTTGGAAAACTTTAGTACCTTCACATCGGAGCACTTCTTGATCGTAACACCAATCAACATTTGAAACTTTCAGAGCTTCAATATTTTTCCTTCGTTTTCTCCACTAAGTAGCTGTATGAAAATATATGGCATTTTTATCTCCATGATGATACCAATTACATCGTGATCTTTACACCCACATCAACTCCTCCTGTAAAAGGCATTTTTCAAGTTCAAGCCAAGTCTCCATTCTCTTCTTGTTCCAAACAGGACTATCGTGGCTCAGATTATCCAGCTGATCTAACCGCTTGAATAGTTTCTTTTTCTTCCCTCAATATTCAGAAATACTCTTCTATTCCAAACCTAAACCTCCTTCGTAAAACTCTCTACATTCTCACTCCACATACAATTATTCCTCCAGCTTCGTTTAACTAAGGACTCAAAATCTTCATGCATCATCTAGGGTGCAAAAAACCTGAATGTACCTGCAGTTTTGGAGCTATACGTCATATCTTGAAGCTGCAGTAGAAGAGGGCAGTGGTCTGACTTTAATTTTGGGAGGTAAAGAACCAAAGAAGAAGGAAAAGGCTTAACCCATTCAGACTGAGCAAGAAAGCGGTCTAACCGACTTTGAGACTGCCCACATTGCCATGTAAAATGCGACCCCTGAAACGCCAACTCTGCCAACAAGCTATCACTAATCCACTGCATAAAACTACGATCTGGACCAACATTATCACGAGCCTATCGTCCCTACGTAGCACTGCATTGAAATCACCCCAACACACCACCATTAACACCATCATCCTCTATACTGTAAAGCTCTGTCCATAAGTCCCGACGTCTAACTGGATTAGGGTAGTCGTACACCACAGAAAAATCCCAGGCCGTTTCCTTACCAATATTAAAAGTACCATGCAGAACTTGGGGATGTCTCCGAGTCACTGTAAAATCAACCTCCTCACCCCACAAACACCAAATACCCCCATTGTATCCAACCGCTTATACCACCTTGACGTACTTGAATTGAAGCTTGCGAGTAATGGCCCAAGCTTTCATGCTATTATGGCATGTTTCCAACAAAGCCAAGAAGTTAAACTAATAATGTTTCTTCATTTCAAGCAACAACCTTCCAAAGGTCTTCACACCAACCCCCTAGAATTCCATATGCATATTTTACTATCCATAAGAAAATCAAAGACATATAGAAGAAGAACCAGCATGGACCAAACAGGAACTAGTACTCTGAGTCCCTAGTGGAGCCACTATTCTCCACACTCGACTCATTCTGAACTGCAACCGATAATGGGTTCGCATGTATAAATATTATGGCACTGCTCCTAGCTCCAGGATCAGGGGGATCATCCGTCATGTCCGTAGAGCTTACTTCAAAGGTCCCATGTTCTGAACACCTCCTGCGATCATCTTTGGCCGAGAATAAGCTTGTAGATGTTCCTGTCACTACCTTTTCACCATCTGATGCATCTACTGTCTTTCCTTCATTACGGCCCAATTCAAGTTTAGACTTAATATTTAGTAACTGAGGCATCTCGTTCAGTGACCCAGTTGAATTATCCACATTTGAATTCCCCTCCTCACCCTTAGCTTTATTTTGAGGCCCACCTACCTTCCTATCCAAGCTCTTTAGTTTAAAACGAGGCTAAACATCATTCTTCACTTTTGGTCCAGTTGTAACCCCTTGGAAATTCACAAGTAGTAGGAAATTCACAACCCCTTGGAAATTCACTTTTTTTGCCCATCGTTCGTGGTTTCAACTAACGAAAGGGTGAGATATACAACTATTTGAAGCGTGTTCGATCTTTAGGGAGTACCATTTTGTTGTGGTTCCAATCGCAGTCTTAGGGAGGCATCATAGCTTTTGGATGCCTAGATTTACGCCTGAGAATAATAGACGGCTTGTCCTGCCCGACATTGGTATCGCCTAGGAAGAAGGGAGACTTCGCCCGGGTCAACTCCTTTCTAAAAATTTGTATACCAAACAAAAATATAGGTGCTCTTTAAGGGTATTACTCGACGTAACTTACGGCTCATTTGTCTCTCTGTCATTACCTCCTTCCTCAACGGTCAAGGAAGCAAACCGAGATCCTTGCTCCTTCGTACCCATGATATCCCGTGATCTCTGCCTAACTTCCCCACCTTTCCCGTTCAAAACTTACGGGCGCTTACCACGGCGGGGCGTTTAAACAACCATCCAAGGTTCATAGCGGGGCTCCGAGCCTGAAACATTATCTAAACCAACAGGTATCTAAGACACAGCCACCGTCGATCCATTGGCATTACAAACCTTCTCACCCTATTCTCTTGCCCATTCCTTTTCCCCATCAACATTCTTCTTATTTGGACAACGGTCTACATCATGTCCATAGCGCTCACAATAAACAAATGAGATTAATGCCCTCATACTGCACTCTTTTAGCCTTCCCATTTATCAAAACCAGTGGCCTCAAAGGAGCGTTCAAGTCTAGCTCCGCACATATTCGCACAAACTGGCTCTTCTTCCTATTCATAGTATTCATATATGTTTTTAGCACCTTCCCAACCTGGGAACCGAGTACATGTAGAATCCCATTGTCATAATAATCCAGAGGTAACTTATCAATGCGAACCCAAGCTGTAATTTTTGTTATAGTTCTTCCTCCAGATCAAACTCAGGTTTCCATGGTTGAACTGCAAGATAATGATCATAGATGAGTCATGGTCCCCCCATAAGCGCCAAATCATAGTCCTTATCAGTTATCACTTGTGAATGTTACTACGAAGAAACCAGCTCCCATATCAATCTGTTCAACCTCTCCTTGTTGTGCCCACAACTGCCGAAGTTTGAAATCTAGGTACTCCGGCTAACCATGCACCCCAACAGTTTCATGATCAAAGCTCTCTGCCAACGTTTTGCCAGCCTCTCATTTTCCTGCTCTGGAATAATAACATTCGGGCCCTTCTCCGTCATCACCACATGGATACAAGCCTTCCATCTATCATTGCTCCACCAGTCTACCTCCTCCTCCTAGCCATCCTTCTCTTTTGTAACAGCGTGCTTGAAAGATTTCCACTCCGTGCCTGATTTCATACCCTTTACTGTATTTATGCCCTCCTCCCCATCCCCAACCTGTTCCGCCATCTCCGTAATTCCTTCCTCAGGCGAGAAATCATGCATCCAATACTCAACCCTCGATCGAAGTAGCCTATCATCAGAAAACTCACCCTCTCCCGCCCTGACCTTTTTCCTACTTCGAAGCAAGCATCGCGCTCTTCTAACAACGGCGTCGGGTTACCTCGCTCTCTCATCGCTTGTCGAACAGGCCTTTGATTTTTAGTTATTATGTTTGCGGGTCAAAATGTATTTATTACTCTGTCGTTAATATAATACCTTCTTCTTTAATTTGGCTAGTAAGTTAAATAGATGAATTTTTTTAAAACTAAATAAATCAATAATAATTTTCTAAAGAATTTATATATATAAATTAATTTAAAAAATAATAAATATCATATATAAAATATATTAAAATTTTATATCTAAAATTACGTCTAACCTTTTAACCAACTCTTATATTAACAAAACATGTGTTTATTCAGTATAATAGCTCAATTCAATACATTCAATTACAAATTTTTAAAAGAATACTCATCTATACAAATTATATACTAATGATAACATCTATAAAAATTATATACTGATCATAACATCGCATAGCAGTTTTTATATCACAAAAGCCAGCAGAATTCAATGATAAAAGCCGAAAACTCCTATCGACCCAATCAAAACATGATAACCCCAAGAAAACCCTAATCCCATGTTTTTATAAATTTAAGGTGTATTATCCCATGCTGTCTATCTTCCAAGGACCAACGTGATCAATACAGAGATGCCAGGTACAGCTATTTTTGTTGGCCAGATCGAAGAATTTTTCATTCTTATTTCTAACATCTGGACATCTGGTTAAAGCAATAGCAACTTGTATCCCCTCCATTAATAAGAAAGACTATTGCATATACTTTTGAAATGCCACTCTAGAAAGGACTTAAGACTCCGATCGAGCATGTGATTCAAAGCACACACAGCTATGAAGTTGGAAGAGAAGCCAGCCAGGGAAGGAGCTTTTCATGGACGGGGCCAGGTCTGTCATCATGGGGACAATGTCCAACCCCTTCTAACATAAACAGCTTAACGTTTTCTTGTTGAGAAGGCAATGAAGAAAAGTATTTGCCAACGGGACCATCAATTGGAGTAAAAGGGTCTTGATCTCCCCATAAAACTAAAACAGGCATGGAGATTCTTGGCATCAACTGCACTGGATTAGGCCCCGGTGGCCCTGTTACTATGGAAACAAAGGCATCCAACGCCCCCACATCATTTGCCGGTTCTCTAATAATCTGCATATACAAAGTCAAAATCCCTAGTTATTTATATGTAAGCAATCAGGTTCTTCCTTCAAAATCAGTTGGATTGAAGGTTTAAATCTTTTGCTTATTTATTGAAAAATCTAATATAGAATGAACTATAGCAAAAGTTTATTCAATATTAAAAAAACATAGTGTAGTATTACCTCCACTAGTTCATCATCTACAGACTCCTTATTTCCATACACAGACAACAATATGTCCCTCAAGTTTTCTCTGCATCCAAGCATGCGTTATGTTTAGATTGATTATTCTGAAATTTTGAAAGTAATTATGGCCCAATTTAGAAAGAATACCTCTGTTTAACACGATCGAAAATTGCTGAAGCAATTCCCTTTTGGTTCAATAAAAAATCAATCAGCCAAAGCAAAGGTAATAATAGCTTGATTCTCCAGTCATCAACTATGGCCTTATTGTTCATACCACCAGCACAGTTTAACAGAACAAGCCCTCGAACAAGAGTCTGGCCTGAATCTGGTTGAGGACTATAATGCAGAAATAAGGCATACAAGACGTTTCTGATGCAAATTCTACCTGACTGACCGTTTGAAAGAGAAATAATGATTCGACTTGAGGTTTATGCCAAACATACCTGAGGCAGCAATAACGCAAGCAAGACTACCAACAGAATTCCCTATTAATACAGTTGGCTTCTGAATAACTTCATCCAAGAAATCCAGGATCAACTGTTTATAGTGAAAACTGGATCAGCATGGTAAATTTGCAATGTGGATGAGTTAATGTCCAACTAAAACTCAACAAAGAGATACCTGAGCCCATGTTTCCATAGTATACGGAAAGCCCGAAGGCTTATCAGATGCCCCAAAACCAAGAAGATCAATGGCATAAACAGTATGATTGTGAGCTAATGTCTTGATATTCCTGAAAGAGCCTCAAAGATGTTGGAAAAAATATGTATGAACAATTTACAAGACTGAAAAGACTACACTTGTGTAGGATATATATACATTGACGAGCCTTCCTCTATCTTGTCCTGTTTCACATCTAAAATATTTTAGCGGTTCGTGTATTGAATGCGCACACAGAGGAAAGCCAATAACAGAAAAAATTGTGTCATCTACCGGAGGAACTATGCTGGTCCATGAGTCCTGACTAGGATATAATGATGCTAAAAAGCCTAAAGGTACTTAATAGCATACAATTTTGACTTTATCCACTTTTGGCTGTCAAATGCAGGGATAATTAATGCTGCTGAAAGAGGATGATCGGTGATTCTAGTTAGGAATCAGATCACTTGAAGGGTATTCTGAACCTTTCTATAAGAGGGTGATCGGTAATTCTAGTTAGGAACTATTTCCTGGTATAATTAAATTAACTGGTGGTGATATGGAATTTCAATTTGATGACAAAGGATCTTACTGGGCATAATTTGCAGCAAAAGTGTAACTGTTACATCTTCTGGACACATTAATCCATCGTCTTCCCATGTGCGAATATTATTTAGTTTATTTCTTGTGGCTATTAATATACCACAGGAAAGTGATAAACATGGATAATAACTTCCAAAAGAAATGGGTGGATGGGAAGCAATATTGACAACAACAATAGATAAACCAGGGAATGTACCCAATTACCTGCGCCAATGAGGAATCGATGCACCGAAGCCATGAACAAGGAGCAGAGAAGGACCGGTCGGCGAAGACAAAGGTAAATCTAAATCAGAAGAAACAAAGTAATTGATGGTATACTGACCCTTCCACTGCCATTTCCGGCAATTTTTCTTTATAACTCCCAAATCTAACACGGTATCAGCAGAATCGGATGATACGACGGAAGTAGGGGTGGTGGTTGAGGAAGAATTGGAGTTGAGGATGATGACTCTGCGACCATTGTTGAAGATAGAAGCCGGAATGGGAGGCTTATTTGAGTGGTAGGAGTGAAGCTTCCTTCTTGGAGTGAAGAATTTTACAGTTCTGTGAAGCACAGCCTGTGATGAAGATGAAGACTGCGTCTGCAAATGCGAAAGAACAATTGAGTGAAAAGCGTTCGTCGTACTCATTCTTTTCCTGGCCCGCGTTTGAGCGCGCTTGTGCCTGACACAGTTGACTGTCTTTCTTTCTCATTTACACTGGTTTAAAACATTAAAATATCGCTATTTTAAAAAAAAAAATATCTTATAGGTAAAAATTGAAAATGCCAATTGAAAACCAGGTTTTTTTTTATTAATTTTATAAAAATAATATGAACAAAAATGTCTTTATTTAGTCAAAAATATTTTTAAAAATTAATCAATTGAAAAAACTATTTAATTGAGAATTTGAGATCTTGTAAAGTAGAGTATTTTGTTATCTGGCCTTACGTCTAACATAACTGTTCTTATGTATTACAAAACGGTCAACATAGAACCAAAATTTGTTTCTCTAAATCTCAAATTCATAGCCCGTCTCTTGTCTCTTTCACAATCGAGAAAAAACATTTTCATACTACTTTTGACTTTTCTTCAACGAGGAGAACAGAAAGGATTGGGTATGACATTATTTTCAACAAAAAAAAAATGAAATAATCAGCGTCCAAAATATATTTGTGGACTTTTTTTTTTTTGTTTGGCAAGTTATTTGTTGTTGATACACGATAACCAATAAAATATCAATTGGAAATTTAAAAGGAAAAAACCTTTCTCAAAACCCCGTCAACTATTAAGTGCCTGTTTGGGACAGCTTTTCAAAATGGATTATGGGGCAAAACCGCGGTTTGGAAAATTTTTACACAAACAGTAATTTTTGTTGAGAATTGATTTTGGATAAAACCTCGGTTTGAAACCTAGGTTTTGAATAAGCCACTGAAAATAACTTTTTCTTTGAAACCTAGGTTTTGGATTATCCAATTACTATTATACCCTTACTTTTTCTTACACCCTCTCTCTTCTTTTCTCTCTTTTTTCTATCATCTCTCCTCTCTCTTCTCTTATCTCTCTTTTTCTCTCTCCTCTCTCCTCTCTTATCTCTCTTTTTTTCTCTCCTCTCTCCTCTTTCTTCTCTATCATCTTTTATCTCTCTTACTTTTAATCATATCATACCCTTTTTAGTAATTTACCAATATAAAAAGTGATTCTACTACTAATCATCCAAACATCTTTATTCCTAAAATCTATTCTTCCTAAAATCTATTTTACCCAAAATCTATTCTCCAGAATCTATTCTTCCCAAAATCTATTTTCCAAAAGCTAATCCAAACACACCCTAACTAATACTCAATGTCATTGATGGCATAAATTAGGTCACCATTCTCGTATAAGCTTTTATTCCAATTTATCAGTTAAATCAACCTGGTATTTGAAGATACCAACATGCTTTAAATTTTCCATAAAGAAACCATTTTCAACCAAAAAAAATGACTGTAAAAGAATGTTAAAGAATAGTATAGCACGATATTAAGTGACGTAAAACATCTATCTATATAAGCTTTTTGTTCCGTTACAATAAAAAAATAAAAATTAAACCGCAAGTCCCTGCTCATATCCCCCCCCCCAACCAACCCACCCCAAAACTAGAAGTAACAAAACAGAGATTATGGGAAAACCCATGAGATTAACTTCATTCGAGCTCCCATCACTGGAGATTAGCTTCTATCATATATTATGGATTAACCATCAACCCACATAATCAGATTCTTGGAGCTGCATTGACCACCAAAAAAGTGAAGTCAACTTAGTAGAGGTATAGATAGTAAAAATGCCTAAAAAATAAGTTCAAAAAAAAAGTTTCCTTCTTAGTTTACAAGTAAAGCTTCTAAATATATATTTACCTCCCCCAATTGTTGCCTCAGGCAATCGCTCAATTGAATACTTGTGTTTAGTGATATACATGATTGGTACACCAGGAATCTGCACCAAAGCCAAGTTCACACATTAAGGTCCAATTTCAACAATGGAAGGTAGAATAACAATTCTTCACTTTACCTTGCGGATCCTTCGCTTCAGGTCTCGATCACATGTTGCAACAATGAAGCACCTAAACTGCATCCAACAAAATGCTTTGTGGTGAATAGGATAAAAAGAACAATAATTAATTACGCAAGCAGCAGTTACGTATGCCCAGCCACACTTGAATTAATTTAAATTGAAAGCAATTCGAATCAGTTGAGAAAAAGATGAAAGAATAAAGGCAATCCTATTTTTATAAACATGACAATATTCTCGATTCAATTTTGCATTTCAAAGATAGAGGTGGATACCAGTTAACTAATAAAATACAGTATAACCAATTAAAACTTATGAAACATGTCAGATAATACCAGGAAAACAATTGCCACCAGACCAATATCTATCCATAGAATCTACCATCTACCCCTATTCTTAGAAAGCTCTTGGATGATGGATTAGCACACCACTAATAGATGCAAACCCTTACTCCCTCCTCTAATTCCCAAGACAAAGAGAAAGAAAGACAGTAAGAAATCCTAAACTTCCAGTGATCTCTCACTTACAGGATATCGATCTCTGTATAATACAAATGATAAGTTTCACATGCTTGAAATTAACAAATGTAGTCAGATTTTTTTTATTCTTAGCCCTATCCCCAGAAACCTTTAATGTATGAAATAAATACAGTATACAGATGGTTCTTCACAGTTCAATAATTAAATATCATTTTAAATAATAAAATACATCTAAAAATTCAGCAAAACAAAACGAAACTTTAATAATTGAGTTTTCTCCAGGAGTTTCTGACAAGAAAATTAAGTAGAAATTACAAAATAAATCACACCTCAGTAACTCTCTCAACAATGCAATCATCTGCATAGGTCCCTTTGTGAGTACAGGGTAACCTATCAAATCGAGGATCCTTTGCAATCCTGCCATATAGATAGAACAATATTTGATAAAGCACCTACCCAAAAAATGAACTAGAACGAAAGAGTTAGTAGTTTCTTTTGACAACCGAGCAAGTTGATTGCCTGTACGATAAAAACGCTCAACAATTACACAATGAAAAAGGATGGCCGCAAACAACTATGATAAAGAAGATATAATTAGAGAAACTAAGTGGATTTACAAGCTATCATTTTGTGGTTTCAAAACTGTTATTTGGTTCATTGTGGCTTACTCCTTTAGTACGAAAAGCTGCAAGTGTCGATTTGACAACCATTGGTGTAACTTTTTCAAGGAACCTAGGAACACAGTCACGTTCAACTCATGCATTTATCAATATGAAGTAGACAATAAACTGAAGATATGAACCTTATGTGAGCAAAATGACAATTCAAAATTGCAAAGGGCAAAGCGAATTAAGCCAAAGCACAAGAAAATAACTCAAAATAGCAAACTATAAACATGCAACAAGCCAGGACATGCACGGGAGCAAAAGATATGAGAATATACAACAATCAAATAATTTATATGAACGTATAAGAGCAAAAGACAAAACATTTACCTGAGAGCCACGCGATATTTCTGGCCTAATTTCTCAAGTTCAGCCATCACACAATCTGTGATACAAGGAGTACCTGGATGCCAAAATACAAACAGTTTGAATGTATGAACACAAACAAGAAAAAATGTTATTCAGAAATAACACAATCAATAGTATCTTTTAACCCCTAAAAAGGGCTATAAAAGCAACCAAATCGCTAATAAATGGATTAGAACCCAGAACTCTACTGCCACACATAAACTTCACAGAAGGAATAAATTAACACAAGACAGATAGCAGCCTGCTTAAAACTTACATTTTGCATATAAACAGTCCATCATTCCCTTCTCCAAGTCCAACTACAGCAAAAGAAAAGGTTTATGTGAGACACCACACCATTCCCTTAGAACCACACGCGGATAATCAAGTTAATATAAGCTAAACTCCATAAGATGATCGCCGCGTTAAAAATATAAAAATAAAAAAGGCGCACTCACTTTGTTCTGAATGGAGAAATTGATAAAGTTGGTGTCCACCAAAACACGATAAGGAGGTCCCAATTCAGTGTTGTGTGCAAAGAACAGCGCCGAAGGATAATAAGGCCTTCATCATAAAAATTAAAACAAAGATCACAAAAAAAGGTCTCATAATTATAAGGTTTTACCATTCAAAGAATAGTCAGCATGCGTTCTTACACGTTTCTGGGCAGCTTTTCCTTGCTAAGGTCCTTCTTATTAGGGTTCAACACCTCTTCTTTATAGCTGAATTCAACACAACATAAAACTCATACCCAGAAAAAAATCATAAATACTAAATACTATGAAACTCCAAGGAGTAGGCAAGGGAAAAAAATATGTATCTCACTTTTTGATTGCTTTGGAGGTGACGAGCTTCTTCATGACCGCAAACTTGGGGCCTTTTTTCGCTCTACCCATCTCTTTTGTTTGACAAGCACAAGGAGATATCCGACAGAAGATTGATGATTCAGACCTTAAAAACCCTTTTGCTTCGTTTGAATACTGATCCGACGCCGGAAACCGGTCAAGTATGGGAGCACAGTTCACCTGCTTTTGGAGCGACAGAGCGAGAGCCGCGAAGGGAAGAGGCGGTGAGTTGAGGATGGTAACGCCTACAACGGTTTGTGGATAACAAAAGGAGGCCCATCATGGCCCAATATTTGCCCAAAAATGTTTGGGAGTCTCAGGTTATAAAGGAAAGGAAATCAGCCCATACTCATTGGGTTGTATCAAAAGTCACGGGTTGTATAAAAAAAAAAGGAAATCAGCCCAAAAACTCATTGGGCCTCAACGATTGTAAAGAAAAGGATATTTATTAGGAGACTTACCCACTATAGCTAAATGCGCGACGCGGGTCGAATTCGAATATAATTGGAGCAAAGCTCTGGTGAACGGGGTGGGCAAAAAAAAACATCTTGGATCTCACAAATCATCTCAGATTTTAAATAGTAAAAAGGTAAGACATACAATTATTTGGAGCATGTTTGATATATAAAGAGTATCACTTTATTATGGTTCTAATCGCGGCGTTTGAAGAGATATCTTAGCTCCTAAGTGACTAAGTTTATGTTTAAAGATAATAAACGGCTCGCTTTACTTAATATTAGTATCATCTAAGAGAAAAGAAAATTTTATCACGCATCTCGTAAGAGAACTCAATTTAAAAAAAAAATGCATCTTCGATCTCAACAATTTTTGTTCGTCTTACTTTTTGAAAAAAAAATCTATAAAAAAATAAAAATCTATAGTGAGATATAATCCAATTACAGTGTTTAGCATGAGGAATTTGGCTTGACGATTTTGCCAATGAAAGTTTTTAATATTCCTATTCTACCCTGCTGATTTAAAAAAAAAATCAGAAAACCTGTTAACTCTTCCGCTTTGACACAAAAACCACTTCTTAAAAAGAAATCAAAACAAAGTAAGAAAGATGAGAACATTGGATTCGAACTTTTAAATGACTATCTACTCAAATGAACCCACAAATCATTCATATTTAATAATAAGCTGATATATCAATTTTGCTATCCAATTCTTTTATAGTCTGTTTGGTTTGAAGTAGGTGGGAAGGCTTGAGTAATAGATGGGGCAAATTAGCCCGATAGTTAACGCGTGCCTCGCTTATTTATTTTTTTTTAAGCACGGATTAGTCCATGCTCGTACCCCAACCCATTTAAGTTTATATTAAACGGGTTAGGCTGGATCCATTTAGGCTGCAACAGATATATATATGTAACCCGTTTGTCAAAAATAAAAAAGTCTTTCAATTTAAACCCATTTAAAATTTTAATAACAATGAGAATAAAATAACAACAATATACACATAATATGATTGTTCATCCTAAAATCAAAAAAAAAATACTATAATCATAATTACAAGTTTATAACCACTTAGTCCATAATGCACACATATTATAATTATTCATAATTTTCATTATTCAATTGGATTATGATTATACATCATCTTCATCAAATTTATTTGTGATAGTTGTAGACGGAGTTACCTCTACTTCTACAAAATAAATTTAAAAAAGTATATTAGTATGTAATAAAAATAAACTTAAATAAATATAATATAATATAATAAATTAAATAATTAATTAATAAAAAATATATAGGTACGCCAATATATTTTATTATTTTAATTTAACATGTTTAAGCCTGCCCGTTACGGGCCTATTTTGGGCAAGTTTAAATGGATAAAATGACACCAAATTGTGGATAGGTGCATCGAGTTGCGAGTATCTTACTCACCCTTAGGTAAGATGAGGGAAGAAGAAGTAGAAATAAAATCTTTTATATTTCATTTAGTATGATGAAAGTAAAATATTTTTTTTAATTATTTTATTTTAATTATAAAATTTTAAATAATTTTAATTTTTTTAAATGATAAAAAATATTTTAAACTAATTTATTTTAAATTATACAAAAAATATATATTTATTTTATATTTATTTTTATCCTATTAAATAAATTTTTAATTTTTTTTAATTTAATACTACTTTGGTCAATAAATTTTCATCCCATCAAAAGTACCCTTAATATTAAAATTCCCTCCTTGGCAACCACGTCGCTGGAAGATACAAGTCGAAAAATCCAGAGGATTCCCCAGGAGGTGACGCGGGAAAGATCTCGAATATGAAGGAAGCACTAAAGCATATTTCTATCGTTCAAACGGTTATATCTCCTTTCACGCAATATCCTATATAAAGAGCAGGTATTTATTGCGTTTCTACTCTCAGACAAAAATTTTCAGAGAGCTTTGGTCGTCTTGATAAACAGCGCTCACAAATTTTGATCCGTTACTTCTGGGTTGGTGGACAGATTTTGCATCGATAACTAAGTTATCTGGATCGCGTGGAACCGTTTAGCTGGTGTTTTCTCAACTGCTTTGTTGTCTGTTTTCCAGGAAAATATACCGTAAGTAATACCTTTCTCTTCCCTTTAGAATGTTTGGTTGATGAATGACTTGTTTGAGCTGGTGGTGGATGAGAGTAGAAACCTGAAACAAGGTTAAGTAATCATATGTTTGATTGCAGTTAAGAGGTGGTAACTTGATGTAGGCGGGTTTTTATTTATTTATTTGCATCCATCAGTCAAAATGCCTACTTTTACGTATTATTTGGAGAATTTCAAACTTTTTCTGCCGTTGTAGTTTGGACGAAGCTGAATTCTCTTGATACCGTTTGAGTGATTACATTGGATACTGAGAAATTCTAGGATGAAAAGCCAACAGTAATTTTGGAAAAATTTTGTCATCTAAAGGACTCAGTGATATTCTTCCCAAGAGTAGTTGTTTTGTATTGATTGGAATCTTATATGCTCAATATGTTGTCTCCTTATGATGTTGAATTAAACGCAGAGTTATGTCAATGAAGTTGCGTTTAGTTTCTAGTTTAAATAAACAAAGTTGTTTTAGTTTTCTTTTTTGAAAGAGGATGACAAGGAGACCAAATGCAACATTCTAGAATTATAATCAAGGCCGAGTAATTTATAGTTGTGGACGTATGGGAAGTTGGATCAATAGGAGCTCACGATGCTAGACCTCGGAGAGAACTAGTTTTCCTCCGATAAAATGATCTAGAATTGGCCATTCGGTTGGCATTATTTTTGAAATGATCGTGACCAAGGAATTTTTTGGAATATTTTTTTAGTTTCCTCCATCTCTACTCATCAGTATTCACTTTGATTTTGCAATAGAATTTTGCACTTGGTTCACATTTAAACTGTCATTTTGTGTGGTCCTTTACTGCAAATCATGTGTATAGACTATTACCTTATAATATTCATGTTCTTACTGGTTCTCTTTTTCAAATGCAGAGTTTGCGCTCTAGTTACTTCATCAATTAAACTGGTTAGTAACCTTTGGTGAATAACCAGTCCTTTACATGATGCCTACATATAGAAGCACGGACTCACACCCCTATCAACAAAACCATATGGCATTCCCTCATTATTATCAACCTGTTATGGAGGAAATTCCCCCTCAAATGAATGTGGATCCGTCGTCGAAACCACCCTCGGCTTATGAACAAACTTGGCCCTATATTGGTGGCCATAGTGGTTACTCAACTCTTATGCAATTTTGTTGTGGCCACCATAGATTCCCCGGTTACTGGACCTACACGCCGGCCCATCCTCATATCCCGGCTTCATCGCCAATGTGCTTTTCTGGAGGCTATGCTGCATACCCTGAACCTTTCTATGTTCCTTATGTCCCTCCACCACATTACAGTATGGAGCTTCCGAGATATGAATATGATAAACGCATGCCCAGAGAGTATCACTGTTGTGGATGTCCTAATCACCCTTTGAGCCACAAGGAAGGAAAAGGTGTGAAGATTGAAGAGCATGAACCTGATGCTGAAAAGAAAGTGAATAGTGTTGTGTCCTCATCCCAGTTGAAGAATTATCCATATCCCTTTGTCTGGATGCCGCCACGGTACATGGATAATAAAGAAGTGGGTGATCAGCATGATAGAAAGCCTTCTGAGTACGCTTCGGTTGATGGACGGGAGCCAAAAGTGTGGAATGGATGGTTCCCGCTTGACATTAATAGTCTTGCAAACATGATCCAGGATGGCAATGGAAGAAAAGACAAGAACAAGAACAGGCAGAATGATAATAGCATGAGGGAAGCCGATGATGGGAAAACGAATCGAAGTCAGAAGAGTGAAAGAAACAGGAGCGAAATTCCATTCCCTGTCATATGGATTCCTAACTATAATATGCAAGAAGGTGAAAGGACGAAAGATCAAGAGAGGACTTCTTCACCAAATTCTATTAAAGAAGTGCCTCGTGCGCTCGATTCTGCTCCTGTAGTTTCTCGGCCTAGTGATGATGCTTCAAACAGAAGCAATGCGAATGGAAATGATTTGGAGGTGGGGGATTCTGATGTTGCAAGAGAAGAAACAAATGAAAAAACTATCCCTGTCAAGCAAATGGAAATGCAAAGAAGTGAGCCCGAGAGTCATGGAAAGAGAGTAAAGGATATTCCTGTAAAGCAAGCAGAAGGAGATATGCCTGGGAAGGAGACTCAAACCAGTGTGAAAAGACAATCCAGTTCTCCAAAGAAAACATCGAAATTGCCTCCGGTTTGTCTGAGAGTTGACCCGCTCCCAAGGGAGAAAAACGGTAATGGAAGTTCAAGATCTCCAAGTCCCTCAAAGAAAGGTTCCACGGCATCAACCAATGGAACATCCAAGTCACCTGATTCATCTAGCATGCATGACAAAGCTCTGGCAGATGCAGAACGTCAACATGCGTTAAATGTAATTGCAGTACCTAAGCCAAAGGAGAAAACTATTGAGTTGGGGGACATGCCTAGTGAAAAGAAAGACGGAGAGCAGAGGGATGGATCTGAGAGTCATGGCCAGGCACAGGCAGATGCAGAACTCCTGAAGGATTCAAAAACCACTGAGGATGTTAAGCCCAAGAGTAAAAGCATTAAAGTATTGGAGAAATCAAGTGAAAAGAAACATGAAGACCATGTCGATGGTACTAAGAGTCAGGTAACATCCAACACTAATACTGAAGACCATAAAAATAGTTCTGCATTAACAAGTATGGAAGAAAGCTGCACAAATTGCGAAGAGATTAATGGGAATGAAGCAGAAAGGAAGGTAAATGACAAGATTAAAGATGAAGCAATTGAAGCAACGGATGCCAAGGAGAGAAAGGTTTTGTCTGATAGAGAAGCTGCTCTTTTGATACAAGCTGCTTATCGTGGTTTCCAGGTGAGGAAATGGGAACGATTGAAAAAATTGAAGCAGATAGCGGAAGTCAGTGAGCATGTAACTGATGTCATGAGCAGTATTGAAGCTTTAGAGGCATCTTCTAACAAACAAATTGATGAGAGGGAAAGAGTTACAATTGGAGAGACCATAATGAGACTCTTGTTAAAGTTGGATACTATACAGGTACGCATGATAATTCTATTTAAACATGTCTTAGACGCTTGTTTCTTTTCGCATGCATACCCAGTTAACATGATTTAAACCTTCTATTTTAAAGTTGAGTAAGATAAGGAAATAGACCCTTACTCGTTGTAGAGGGATAAGTAGTTTGGTTGGGTTTTTTTTTGTTTTTGTTTAGTACTTAAGGTCTGTTAATAATTTTACCATGTTTCTGTTTTTTCCCCTTATTGCCTTTCTAGTTCAATTCAACTGCGCTCACATTTCTATTATTTATTCTATCATCCATCAGGGCCTACATCCAAATTTTAGGGAGATGAGGAAATCCCTTGCAAGAGAACTCACTTCCTTGCAAGAAAAGCTTGATTCTGTTATTGCTAAAAAATCTCAGCTGCACATGGAGGATCTATCTATCGGGAAGATTGTCCAAGAGCAACCAGAAGATGAAGTTTCAATGGCTGGAAAGGGTTCTTCTGAGGGCATTATTCAAGAAAGCCGTGGCTCGTCAGAGCAACAAGCAAAAGAAATTGCAGCATCTGAGAATTCTGCTGACAACATTATTCATGCAAGTCAAGAGATGATGGAGCAAGGTCAAGATCATCTCTCAATTAAGAATGGGAATCCTAGCCATGATGATGAGAAGCTACAATCTGTTGTTCACAGTTTACCTGTTGATGATGACAAGTGTAGACTTAGCTCACCAATTGATCCAGAATTCAATGAGAACCCAGAGCCATTGCCAGAAGAAACGGTTAGTGAGGATCTCGACAAATTAACTGCAAATGAGGCGTCTAGTTGTGATATTTCTGAGGTGCAACCCAAAACCAAATCTGAGTTAGAAGGCGTTCCCAATTATGCTGATGAGTTGGACATAAAAGCTTGGGAAGAATTGCCTCGAGGAGTAATTGATGATCTGGAGGCTGATAATATTGATTTTAGGAAGGGCAAGGAAAATGAAAGTGAAGGGGAAGAAGCACAAATTTCGGCATTTACTAATACTTCAGGTGACGACGAACTTGCACAAGATGGAGAATCTTCAAAGATGCATGAAATGGAGGAGTTGCCAATTGGTTTACTTGATGATGATACAACCGATTCTGAGAAGCATGAAGAAACCGGAACTTCAGAACAAGCTCTAATAACCCATTATATAGCAGATGATATGTTTAAAGAAACTCAACTAGATCAGCTGCAACAACAACATGAAGAACAAGAAGAGAATCAATCTAATGGAGAATCAGATGACTGGGTAAAAGTCGAGTATGAGCAGGATGGACTTAAAGGAGATGCATCAGAGAATACAAAGGTTGAAAATGGCTCAAGGGAGGAAAATGATGAGCAATCTGTGGCAACAGAACTCACAGGAAATGATGGGCATGGAGTAGCCAATAAAGATGCGTGCTTGGAAGTAAAGGAAGTAACTGTTACTGAAACACCAAAGGAAGTTGAGCAGGTATTTAAGGTTGATGCTGAGAAGAACAAAGGAGTTTTGTCTGAGCAAATGGGCGAACAGTTTGTGACGTCACCGGTACCCCTTCCAAAGCAAGATGGAGAAATGGATACTGATAATAAGAACTTAATTGAGGAGAATGAGAGGTTAAGGAAGATGATGCAAAAGTTGCTTGAACAGTTAACTGTGATATCTAATTTGACAGGAAGGGTGAAAGACTTAGAGAAGAAATTGGCCAAGAAGAAGAGAGTGAAGACGGTACATCGCAAACCAACAACTTCCAAGCCATCTTTCAAGAAATCATCAAATAATCATTTAAAAGAGAGGATTACAGGTGTTGCGATGTAATCCTAAAAGTAAATGATTTCTGCAGATGAAAATAGCATGTGAGAGGGAGTGAGTTTCGCTGTACTGATAATGTGTAATGTTGTTTTGCGTACACAAATGTTTGTTCTTGCTTTTCAGTTTATTCCCATTTTCAAATAAAGGAATGCATACTTAAAAAGTTAAAAACACAGACTAATGCGAAAATTGATGAAAACTATCATTATCAAAAATTGACGAAAACTATAAGGCCTAAATAATTGGTTTCCATATACTAAATGTAAAACTTACTTATTTCAAGATTTTAAATTTATATGATAAAAATATATATTTAATTATAAAAGAGTGAAACTAATGCCAAATCAGTACATCCAAATTAATATTTCTATTAATTCAATAAATTATAAAATCATAAATTATTTTTATTTTTAAATATACTGTGGGCGTAAGCCCACTTTACTCAAGTTTAGTCTTGCATGGCCGAGGGCTAAAATATAAAACCAAATAGCCGGCAACAGAAAGTTGGGTTTTAGTATAAGCTAATCGGCCCGGCCCAAAATACCAACGCAAGTTTTATTTCACACTTTTCCCTCCTCTCAAAAAGCCGTTGCATACAAAAATTTATTTATCAAGAAAAAAAATTATTTATAAAAAAATAAAAAATAAAAGCCGTTGCATACAAAACAAATTCTTTCTCCCCCCCCCCTCCTCTTCTCTCCTCTCACCGTCTCTGAGAATCCTAACCGTTAATTCTTCCGACTCCACTTCTTTGAATTATCTCAGCTCTTGATTTCGCTGGCGATCAGAGAAATATGGCAGTAGAAGCTTTGCACTGAAAGAAAAAGAAAGAACACACAATGCTGTCGTCGTCGAAGACGCATCAAGTCTTGGAGATCAACTTGATCTCCGCACAAGATCTCAAACCGCCTACGTCACCTCGGCGAGGGCTGCAAACCTACGCCGTGACCTGGGTCGACCCTCTCACAAAGCTCCGAACCCGTGTCGATCATATCGGTGGCGAGAACCCTACCTGGAACGACAGGTTCCTCTTCCGCGTCTCGCCGCAGTTCCTCGCCAGCGAGACCTCCGCAGTCTCCGTGGCCATCTACTCCGTTGGTCTTCTCCGCGATCATTTGATCGGCACCGTGCGGTTTCTCGTAAGTAACATTCTCCGTTACGGTAGTGATAGCGACGGCGACTCCATCAGGACCCCGTCCTTTTGCGCACTGCAGATACGCCGTCCTTCGGGGAGTTTCCAGGGCGTCATGAACATTGGCGCGATGGTGTTAGTAGACTCGGATTTTCCTGCGTTGAATGGAATTTCAGCGATAGGGTATAGGGACCTCATGGGAGAGAAAGCCCACCACCGCGGGAAACACTACGAAGGCAAGAAAAAGTCGAAATCGAAGCACGCAGACGAGCTGTCCAGCGAATCTTGTGAGAATTCTTGCGCCGATTCTATGGATTTATCTGACGACACAGAATCATCAACTTCATCATCGTCCTCAGCCTCAACAGTGCTAAAAGATTGGAATGGAGTAAGAGAATTGGCGGGAAACAAGAGTCTGAAGTCACCAGGATTCTTGTGTGGTTTGTTGACTCAGAGAAGGATCCATCTGAATTCGACGAACCTGTATATGAGCTCCGAGACCGGAGACATGGAAATGTGAAGAAACGTCCAGGGCTGCATATGAAATTTTTTATCAACAAGGACTGGAAAGTAATGCAGATGGACGGTGCAGAGAATCAAGCTGATGAATAACAGAGATGATCGTGGTTGGTGAAACCTTCTCTTTCTATGTAAGTCCCATAAGCTCCTTCCCGTCATGTAGTGTCAGACTACGGTGTGAATTTCTTGTTTGGTTGCTGGCTTTTCATTCCAAAATTCCAAATTTCAGTGTTTGAAAAAAATATAAAACTCTAGAATTAGGAGCGAGTGGCCGTTAATAGGATTCCTTTGAAGGATTTTAGAGACAGTCATTTTACATCTGTGAATGAGTTCAATTACAAAATTTATAGATGAATTTTGCAACATCTGTTCAAAGATATTAGATCCATTCCCTTTCTTCTTATGTTGAAGGCCTCATACCTGCTCAAAGATATGTAATATCGGGTTTTAAGTTTCATAATTCCTTGAAAATTTATCTCCCTTATCGTTAATTATTTAATACTAAAATAATAATTCAACTTAAATCATTTCAACTTATCCGAGAGTAAATGAGTTGAGAATTGAAATTAGGGAACCGGGTTTGGGCCTGGGTTTATATAGGCATGTCATTCGGAACAAACAAGTCGGATGACCAAATCCAAGGTCCAAACCAAATTGAGATTGTGGACTGAAATAAGCGTTACATAAAATGATATGAGCATAGAATAAAATAAGATTTTAGCAACTTTGTCTAAGTTTGTTGTTAATTTTATATACAGATGTACAATTTTCAATTTTTAATATAAATACTATTTAATTAATTTAGATAAATTAAAAAAATTAAATAAATCAATTAATTATAATAATATAAGAATCGATTAATTAATTTGAGTATATTAAGAAATATATTAGGATTTATTTGACTCTGTTAATTTACCTAAATTATTTAATTAGCCTTTATATTAAAGGTTAGAGGAGTATATTAAGGAGTATATTAAAGAGTATTCTGGTCAGGTTATTAATAGGAATCAAGACGTTGATAATTTATAAATATTAAAATTTGTTATGATTTATGAAAAATCATTTTACCTAAACAACGGAACCATGTTGCAGCCGCCAGCTCCAATGGATGATCAAATAAAAGGAGAAAGTGACATCAAAGATTAACATGAAATAATTGGTTTGGTGCTACGCACACTCACATATGCACTATAATTCATAACCCCCTTCTCACTTTTTCCCAGCCACAAATGACACGTGCATTATTCCTTCATTTCCCAGTCACAGCTGACTTTATAATTTGCATTTAAAGTCCTCCAACCATGAATGCTCGTTACCCCATGTTTCTCTCAAAGTTTCACGAATTGTAAAATCATCCATGGTTCAATAATCTAGCATGCCTATG
Organism: Leucaena leucocephala; assembly: GCA_037074615.1. Classification (NCBI taxonomy): domain Eukaryota; kingdom Viridiplantae; phylum Streptophyta; class Magnoliopsida; order Fabales; family Fabaceae; genus Leucaena; species Leucaena leucocephala. Next base: position 21,242,376 of record CM073555.1, on the reverse strand, counting down.
TGTATGTGTACATAAAAATAATTAATTTTGCCACCTTCTCTTGTTTCCTGTTTGGTATAAAATAAATAAATTAATTAAGGGCACCATGATGCCGCCGCCATATGATTTAATTTTGTACATATCCCAATTTATTATCAATTAGTGATATACTGTGTCACTTTCATCCTCGCCTTTCCAACCAAAACGCATTTGCTACTTGATACGCTCTCATGCATATATAGTATACCATCCATCATTTTTTTAATATGTTTAGTTCCCAGTATGGTTAAATGAAACTCAAACCTATATTCCACGACGGAGGACTTTGTCCTAGTCCAACTCATGAAGAATTTTTTTAAAACAAAAATATTGCAACTAATTGTTTTATTTCTTTAAAAAAAACATTTCACGTATCTCCGTCAAAGATTTGTTAGGTTTTCTTGCTTTTATTGGATTGTAATAGAAATCAAAGCATGTTTGATTGGATACAAGGTATTAAACGAATCACTACTAAAAAAATATTTATCATGGTATTATTTTACAACAATTATAAAAAAAATCGCCGATAAAAAAATACAGTGATATTTTCATAAATAAGCTTAATTTAAAAAAAAAATTAACGACAATTTTTATAAAAATTGTCATAAAAAGGCCTTGCAAAATTTTAGAAACTACAAACCTGATTTCAGTTTCATTTTTTACAGCCGTATGTTGTCTCGTTTCTCTTTCAAATCACCATAACCTTTGACGAAAGTCATTTTTTAGCATTTTTCACAGTTTCAGTATCCATCTCTGTCGTTAATGTCATTCTCTATCGTAAAGGTCGTAAATCACCGTTTAACTTCTTCATTTGTACATTTTTTCTGACTTTTTCCTCCAGATCTTCAACTTTTTCGCTAAATCTTCAAATTTTTAATGAAACTGGCATCATGGCAAATAATGGATGGTAGCAAATAGACCTTATTGGAAGGAGCTCGAAGAGTTTTAATGAAATAAGCTTTTAGATCTTTAGTTTCTCTATCAGATATTTAACTTCTTCTATCTAAATCTGGTATGATACTTTCAATAAAAATGACTAAGGTGGCTAATAGTGGGTGTAGGCTAAAACAATAAAAAAAAAATTAAACAATTAACGGTAGTTTTTTTAGAACCACCGTAAAAGGTTAACTTAAAGATAGTTATAAAGCTATTATTAAAAGGTAGACTTATAATAAAGATAGTATTCATGGCACTCCTAAAGTAATTATAAAATATCACTTTTAATTATGGTCTTTTTTTTTAATAGTGAATGCAATGTTTTGAGTTAAGCATGTTTGGTGGGGAAATTCACATTTTTCCTTAAAAATATATAATTGCTTCTGTAGTTCGAGGGATTCATATTTCTCTCATATTTTGTTTTTTAATGCGTAGTAATTAATAAAAACTGAAAAATATAAAGTGGCACAAGTGTGTGTGTGTGTGTGTGTGTGTGTGTGTGTGTGTGTGTGTGTGATCATGATAAGGAATGGCACAACGCAGGATCCCTAATAATTCGATGTACTAGCTGACTATATAGGGTTTTTAAATGCGGTACATTTAGAGGGTTTTTAATGAAACATATACGAGTGTAACAATCAACTCAGAGAAAGAATATAGTTGGAAAAGCAAAGAGTGCATAATTAATTAGGGTATTATATTAATAAATCAATTAAGGGGTTGTGTCACTATCCTAAACCTACCTAACCAATGCCAACTCCTTCCATACGCATGACTTCAAATATTGAATTGTCTTCTTTTATTTTATTTTTTTTCCGTCACCAGAGTTTAATTTGGATGTTTTATAATAAAAGAAATTACTGCATTTAATATTTAAAAAAAATCTGAACGAGTATAAATAAATAAAAAATATTCTCCGCACATTATGTGAAATTTAGATAATAAAGCGCACTATTTAATTTATATTATAAATTTAGTTAAATATTAATTAATCATTACTAGAGTTATTTTTTTTAAAATGTTAATTATGCTATCTCCTTTGTTATGTTAATATTAATAGTATTTAATAAAACAGTAGGAGTATAATATACTGGTGCAGAGAATCGAATGCCGTTGTTGCAGTCTCCAAAGTCAAAGGAGCTGACTCAAACAAGCAAATATGACACTTCCCTAAATTTCAATTTTTTGTTATTACACAAAATTTTATAAAATAGTTAAATTATCTACTATTCAAGAGTAAGGTAAAATCTTTTTTTTAAGTGATACTAATATCAAATAAAGCGTAAACCCAAACATCTAAGAGTTATGATACATCTCCAAGCGCCGCGACTGGAACCACAACAAAATAATACTCTACAGGGATCGAACACTCTCCAAATGGTCATATGTTTCACTCCTTCGCCAGTTAAACTCGCGAAAGATGGCCAACATTTTAGGTTTTCCCCCTTTTTTTTAAGTTTAGGGTAATATTTATTTATGTGTGTGTTTAGATTTAACCTAAACTTTAGTTTTAAAAGAGTTTTTTGCTTAAATTTTTATTTGAATTTTTTTTAAAAACAAACAGTTATATTTATCTAAAATGACTTAGGGATCAAACTATAATTTTGAATAAACTATGAGAATAGCTTATAGAATAAACAGTTATATTTTTAAAACAGTAGGAGTATAATATACTGGTGCAGAGAATCGAATGCCGTTGTTGCAGTCTCCAAAGTCAAAGGAGCTGACTCAAACAAGCAAATATGACACTTCCCTAAATTCCAATTTTTTGTTATTATAAAAATTTAAAAAAAAAATGAGCTATCCACGGTCTAAAAGTAAGAAAAAATTTTATTTTTTTCTAAATGATATTAATATCAAATAAGGCGTAAACTCATGCATCCAAGAATTATGATACCTCCTCAAGCGCCACAACTAGAACCATAATAAAATAATACTTCACAGGGATCGAACACGTTGCAAATAGTTGTATGTTTCACTCATTCGCCAGTTAAACTCACGAAAGATGGGTTCCCTAAATTGGGCCAACATGTTAGGTTTTTCCCCTTATTTTTTTTTTAGTTTAGGGTAATATTTATTTATGTGTGTGTTTAGGTTTAACTCAAACTTTAGTTTTAAAAGGGTTTTTTGCCTAAATTTTTATTTGAATTATTTTTAAAACAAACAGTTATATTTATCTAAAATGACTTAGGGATCAAACTATAATTTTGAATAAACTATGAGAATAGCTTATAGAATAGTAAAAGAGTTTATAGACTGTCTAATTACTATTTTATCTCTATTTTTTCTGGCACTCCCTCTTCTCTTCTCCCTCTTCTTCTCTCTGCTTCTGCTTCGCCTGCATCACTGTCATTGCTTCTCCTCCATCTGTGCTCCTCCTCCTCCTCCTCCAAATCTAGTCTTCGCTAGTCACTATCTATACTCCTCATCCTCGTCTATGCTTATCGTCTCCTCGTCGTCTCTAGTCTTCACTAAGATTTGCTATCATCATTGTTCATGGAGGTTCGAGAGACGCTTCCATTGTCAGTGGAGATAGGAAGGCAGTGGAAGTTAGGATTGCGAAGATGATAAATGGTGGGAGAAAGAAGCAGCAGTGGATCTTTTCTGATTACCGAACACAAAAGGAGAAAGAAGGGGGGAAATGAAATAGGAATTTATTTTTAATAAAATCATACTCTTTTTAGTAATTTATAAATAACAGAAGTTATTTTGATAATAATCATCAAAACATTTATTTATTCAGAACTATTCTCTTTCAATAAGCTCCTATTCATAAAAACTTATCTAAAAGTTGTCCAATTTTTTTTTTATAAATATTTTTTAAAAAATTATCAAAACGGCCCTATCTCTGCTGTAACATTTTATTGATCATGACCTGGTAGAAAAAATATTTTATAATATATGGCTCCTTAATTTCATAAAAATTATAACTTGTCGCAATATACAACATTTTCAAAAGCTATAGTATCAAATGAATTACTTAGCTGATGTAAACAAATATTTCCTCCAAATTAAGAATAGCATGAATAATTCATTGGCAATATAATTAAACTCACTTTGAACTTTTGGATCATTCTCATCTTAAACATAACGAATTCATAAAGATGAAAAAAGTAGTATAGTAAGTACTATAAAGTTATATATGCACATCAAAGGGGGAAAAAGTTACTTGCTTAAAAAAATATATGCAAAAAAAAATCTCACAAAAAACCTGTTCACGCAAGCAGAGAATATGGATTATAATTAGCTAACAATTAAAGAATTAGTGAATGGCTGCAAGATCTGAACCGACCCCTCAAATATTTTCCACAGAACTTTGTCTTTTTAATTAAGAAATTATTTACTCTCTTTCCGTAATTAAAAATAACCAATAGGGATTGAAGACATGCATCACAGATCCTTGGGGAAGGAGAGATGTGATTGGGCACACATGATTTCCTTCTTTTGTGTTGCTTTTAACACTGCCTCCAAAAGAATGAGTGTCACACACACACACACAGAGATTTATATTTTTTTTAATTAATGAATATTATATTGAAGAAGAAAGTAGAGAGTTGGGAACTTTTGGGGGAATTAATAAGGAACCCTACATGTTGTGCGGCCTTAGCATCCACTAAGGAATATAGAGGCTATTGTATCCCCAAAATAAATAAATAAATAGTTGTGTGCTCAAGAATCAATCACGTGGGACTCTGATTATACATGCACATCACAAAAATTAAGATTGATGAGTTGTTATATACTTCATATATGTTCCTTATTATACAAAAATCTTTTAGAAGAGACGGATGATGTGATATTGTTTTTTTAATATCATCCTTAATTATATTTATTAACGGTAAAAAAGAATGTAATATAAATATAATTCTTTTTATCTAACTATTACTAGTAAAATTAGAAATTTATTTTTCTTTTAATTAAAATTAATGATTTAGCTATTTTTTTAATTTAAATGATATAGTTAAAAATACTTCACAATAGAGACGAAGGGAATCCTTATTTTTTTGCCCATTTGATTCATCAGAGCTTTACCCCGATTATATTTGGATCTAATTTACGTTGCGTACTTGGTTATGGTGGGTGACTCTCCCAACAAAATTTTTTTACATACGCTAAGGCTCGAATTCAAAAACTCGTTTAAATGATACTAAGCTATTTATCATTTAGATCAACTTCTGTTAGTAACAAAAGGAATACTAGTCATTAATCACGTAGTGTTGCACAATTTATGAACTACACACCTTGTTATAATTTTATATTATATATAAACCTCACTCAAAATACTCGTATGTAGGGATTCAATTTTAACATTAAGATATTATAACAGGCACAAATTTTAATAAGACCTTAAAAGGTAATTATTAGAGTAGAAGAATTTAAGGTCTTAAAAAACTTTCTACGACTCTACTTTATGGTACTTTATTAATTTTTTTACCGGTCAAAACTATCTGCAAGTAGCCTTCCACAATAAAAACACCATTATAATAAACACAAATTTCTAAAAGAAAAATACTACTAAATTGGATAAAAATAAATACAATTCTTTAAAACTCCAGGCCCTTCTTGGCGTCTTTGATAGAAAAGGATTTATTTTCTGTGGCAAAAGGGTGAAAATATATAATTATATCTCTATTGTCATAACTAAACAAAAAAAAACTTAACCATGTCCTATTTATTTAAGATTATAAAATACATCTTTCATCCCGAAATTGTTTTTATTTCATTCATATTTTATTATGTTTCATTCTGTATATTTTAAAGGAGCCCTTGGTAAAATTTTCCCTAGAATCTAATAGCGAATCTAGCAAAAAATGTAATATTAATTAAAAGCATTTTTGGTGTATAATTCATAATTATAGTTTATGAACAATACAACTTGATATAATTATGTTAAACGATCTTAATCTTTAGACATAACTATGAATTCAGTACATTACACGAAGTTTAAAAAATAAGTTATGATTCATGAATAGCATACTTTATTCGAGCCTTTTTGTTTTATGTATAAAGATATATTAATAATTTTCAACGATTATTTAGATGTAATGTTACGTTGATTTTAAAGGTTAGATCAATTTGGATTGTTGACGATCGTTAGGTTGAAATCAAAGTCAGCAAAATGATGATATTTTAAGAACATAAAACATGTATTAAGGTTAAGTTCCAGTTACAAAAACAACAACTAACTAATTAGAGGAACATCATTTTCAAGCCACAAAACTACAAAAATGCATCTCCAGCTTTTCTTTTTTGTCAAATATATTTGGCGGATTTTGATTAACAATTTTTCTTATTTAAATATGCATACACTAATAGCACGAGGTAACAAATGGGATTAAACCGACAGCTTTCCACCCATATAAAAATTTACATGTTATTGGATTACAAAACCGGCCATTAGCCTTGATTTCCAGAACCTACGCAAAAACGGGACAACTCTATTGTGTTGCAAGCTAGTTGGTGACAATTAAACTTGATGATTGGTCACTCCCAACTTTATCCCTCTCAATTGCTCGCCCCTTGGATTTCTCTAAAACACAACCTAACACACATATCAACAAGCTTAAAACTAGGCTAGGGCTTTTATTAAATTAAAAGATATTGATAAAGTTATAATAAAATTAAATATCAAATATTGATCAGTTTATCATAGCCCCATTCATATTAGTTTAATTTGTAATTCCCTGATAGGTTGATCAATATACCAGGTGCTCATACAAAAAAAAAAATAAAGACATGTCAAAACCAACACAAGTTAATTAGTTAGTAACACATAAAATTGTGGGTTCAAATAGAGTTAGTAAAACGGGCAAGCTCTAGAGTTATGGGCCTGCCTATCACAACCTGTAGGCTGTAGCCTGCCACTAGAAATCAGCTCGAACTCGCCCCATTTTAGGTGGCTGCCACCTTTTTTTGTTAAAAAAAATATTTATTTAATATTTTTTTAAAATCTTATTTCTAAACTTTTAAAATACTAATAAAAATTTCTTAATGTCATATTAGCGTAATAAAAAATTGTTAATATCATAAGTAGTAAAAATTCTTATTTTTTTATTAAAAATCTCAAATTTTACAACTATAAATATAAATAAATATGAATCAATTATAATATATCAATATATATTAATAAATCAATAATCATCTTTACTAATACTTGATAGTTAAAATATTTAAAGTAATATCTAAGTAAGGTAAATAATAATATTCATACTTTTTTGTAAAAAAAATAGGTTGTGAGTTGTGAGGGGGCAAACTGTGAAACCCACCACTAAATATATTCGCTTTTAATCAGCTCGAGTTCATCTCGTTTAAATAAAAAATGAGTTCAACTTATGAGTTGAGCCTATTTTACAAATTTTAAATTTAAATTTTATTATTAATATAAAAATTTTATTAATAAATAATTTATAAATACTATTATAAATATTATTCGAATTTAAAGACATGTCTTTTGCTGACCCAAAACTCAACTCACCTTAACTTAAAAGACATGTGGGAAGCGGAAGGCTGAGTTACATGGGAACGCTCAAAGCTGGCCTGGCTGAAAAGAGCCATTATTCCACTCTAGTGGAGCACCCGCTACCTCTGGTTCTTTTTCATTTTTTTTAAATGACAAAAAGAAAACTCTAAAAAATAATAAATATTAAAATAAAATAATTATTAATAATAAATTAAATATTATTAGCTATAGATCAAATATTATTAACACAATATTTTATTTTAATATTTATTATTTTTTAGAATCTTTTTCTATTGTTTTTCTTTTTTTTATTTCACTCAAATATTTTAAATGTCTCATTTATAAAATATTTTAAACAAAATAATAATATAATAAATAAAATATTCGCCAAATTTACCTCTTATCCTTTTATATATATATATATATAGTTCGATGCAGAACCTTCCTTATGTTCAAAGGCCATTCTGTTTAGCTATTTGGAATTAGTTTAAATGGCAAAAGTGGAGTCCGCCGTGAATTAATAACTATAATTTAAAATTCCATGAAAAATAAATATAATATAAATACTCATCCCATGCCGTATGGAAAAGCTCGCTCTATTAAAAATTGCCCAAAAGAAGTGAAAATTACATTATGGTTTTGGAGGAAGAAAACGAATTCGCAAACACCAAGCAATAAGTTCTTACTAATATTATTATTGATTAATTGTAATTGATTATTTGAGATATAGGTTTATCTACTCTTTCCCTCTAGATCCGTCATCGGCTCAAGTAACGTGTTTTGATGCTTATAGAGTTCTTACAAACTTTGTTCTCATCCGATGTGGGACTGGGCCTTGTTGCCTAATTAATATAACACTTATTTAGCTTCCAAATTACAAAAGGAACGTCAACTTATTTTTATTTGAAGGTTTTACTAGACTACTCACAAGCCCTGAGAGTGTGCGTTTGATTTGATTCAAAAGCCATGCAGCTTGTAGCATTCTTTGCAATTATATTATAAATAACTCTAATTTTGGCCCAATTAATTAACGAAGAGTACTAATCAGAGTTGTTTCTTTTGTTGATCTATCTCTCCCTCGATGGGATTATCATACGTGGGATTCCATGATTTGTGACTTTTTTGTGTTAGAGAGAGACAGTTGTTTTCCGCTATGTGCAGCTTTTTCTTAGTAGATTGCGCACATTCCACAGTATCTCACGTTTATTTAATAGCCATCTAAAATTTTTACCACCCTTAAATTAAGGCTAAATATACAAAGGAGAATTACAATCAAATTCTATATAAAAGATTTAATTATTCTAAAATTTAATAATAATTGAATAGCTTATGATAATAAGTCATATAGTAAAAATGACAACGTATTTATATTATATATTTGTTATTGTGACTATTTTAAGATTAAATCTCTTCTATAAAACTTCTATATAATTCTCTTATATAGGCTTCATAACTGCTTACGCTGGTATGTTAGTTGCTGAAATTTTTTATGTATTGTTTTTTCTAGTATTAATAAATCTCACTTATAGAAAAATCTCTTACATAATCAAGTCAAGACAAGCAACATTTTAATATTGTTTTTGAAATAAAACACTGTCATAAATTAATTAATCGATCTCTTTTAAAACGTAACAACAGACAAAATGTCAGTGCGAAATGGATAAGGAAGCAGGGTGAGAATCCCACTCGCTGTCATGGAACTTGTTTATCTCACATGGTTGATGGGTTATTTGGTGTCCTCGGATTTTTTGCATATAAAATATTTGAATCCCAACCTTCCCCCGTGTTAACGTTACGTTAGTTAAATTTATATTTAAATCCTTATAAAAATTACAGGGAAATTTATAATGCACAATAAGAATAGGAAGCTGAAGTGTGTTTAAGCTAAATAAAAATATCCCTATAAAAATATATTTCATTACATATAGTAGCTTAAAATACATTATATTTATTTTTTTAGCTAAGTATATATATCCTGACATAAGAGATAACAATAATCATATTGAATACACTCTTAGTCATTAAAATATAAATACTTTTTTAATAAAATTTTAAATCTTAATTTATCACATTATTATAAGAAGTTAACCCATCTCATTAAATTCAAGTCCCGGTAAACAGGTCATAAAAATGGAGAAATATAGATGGCATATGAGATAAATACATTTTTTATGGCGTCAGGCCCTAGTTTCTTATTAAAAAAGGACATTTACAGGGAAGAAAATCCCAGAAGGACCACAATAATGTCTCTTGCAGCCAACAGAGAGATAATCCAAGCCCATGGAATTATTTTATTATTACAGAATGGAAAAGAATAAAGAAAATTTAGCAACAAAATAAAATAAAACGTGTTGTGAAATCTTGCTGAAGATAGTAATTATTTTGATTTGATTGTGATTAATATGTGGCTTTTAATTAATTGTAATCTTTTATTTTGCTTGGGTTGGCCTATCACATTTATTGTAACAATGAATCAACTGTAACCAAGTCAAGTTTAATTATGTAATCTTTTTTATATCTATAAAAGCTCGAATTATTGACTTTAGGTTGGAAAAAATATTGACTTTAGAATTGAATCCCTTATTGGGTGTCCACAAAGAATGGGTTGGGGCATTAAGACTAGTCTCCCTTAGAATACCAAGGCAACTTGTCCCTCCCAATTAGGTCCCATCTTACCTAACTTGTGTATTATTGTAATTATAATCTTAAATATACACTATTTCATCTACATCTAAAAAAAGCTTCCATCCACTTTATCTTTAAAATTTATAATTTTTTAAAATTATTCTTAGGAAAAATCTCTACAAAATACTATATAAATATTTAAATTCTATTTTTTATAATTTAAACTTTAATAATCCCAAATTAATTATAAGTACTAAATTGGGATTTTAAAATGTTTAGTCATTTTATAAAATTAACCTTATAATTTTTTTTTTTAAAATACCAAACCCCTCATCGACAGGCCACTAGAGCTCTGCCAACACCAGACCTCTATCACCAATTACCACCCATGCTAGCCAGTTGGTTGCCGGAACTCTAATGTCTATGTTGGTGGCCAGACTTTTGGCAATATTTGGTGCCAAAGGTGTTGGAAGTAGAATTTGATCCCCCAACCCCTTGGATTCCAAAACATAGTGATCATTTAACAGAAAATATAACTTAATATAATATTATAAAATAATATATAAATTAACCGTTAAATTTTGACCACATTCTATAATAATAGTCAGTGGCATTTTAAAAGTACTAAATAGCTATAATAATTCATTTATTTTATTAAATTTAAGATCTAAAAAAGAGTTATTAATTGCGTTACTATTATGATAAATATATATGAAATGTAGTCAATAACGTTATAAAAGTAGTAAATAACTACAAAGATTCATTGATTTCAACAAGTTTGATATGCCAAAAATGGTTATGAATGATATTACTTTCGTAATAAATATATATGAAAATATAGTCAATGAATAACTTTACAAAAGTAGTAAATAATAATAATGATTAATTTATTTTAACAAATTTAAAATATCAAAAATAGTTATGAATTGTATTACTTTTATAATAAATATCAATAGAAATATAGTCGACGGCGTTACAAAAATAGTAAATAAAATGTGATCAAAGTTTAATGGTTAATTTACATATCGTTTTGTAATATTATATTAAGTTGTATTTGTAGGTTAATGATCACCATGTATTTTGGAATCCAAGGGGTTGAGAGATCAAATCCCACCTCCAATACCTTTGGCACCAAATATCCTGTTGGACCTCCGACAGGCAACCGGGAGGTAGAATGGTGGTCGGCGAAGAGGTTTGGCACCGGTAGAGCTTTAGTGGTAAGCTTGCAAGGAGCTTGGTCTTGTTCTCTTTTTAAATGTGTGAGGGTAATTTTATAAAATGGCTACATATTTCAAAATCATAATTTGTATTTATAACTAATTAGGGATTATTACAATTTAAATTATCAAAATAGAATTTTAATATTCACATGGTATTTTGTAAATATTTTTTTTTATTGATTGCATATATTAAAAAGATATTTCTATAAGGATATGGATGGTTTTTAATAGAAATAATTAAATAACATATTTTAAAAAATTAACATATATTTTTTATAAAATAACTAATTTAATTATTTTTTTAATTTTTAAATATTAGTCATTGGAGTATTTATGATAAAAAATTAACAACAGATTTTAAGAAAAATGAGTCTATATACTATTTTAAAATTGGATCTGGATGCTCTGATTTTCCTAAAATATGGTTAGGTTTTTGTAATTATGAAAGAGGGCGATTTTGTATGTTTGAATTTTTTTTAAAAATTCAAAACTGTACTTGATGAGAAAGATATCATTTTAGTTAAATATATATATATTTTTATTAAAAATAATTATATTTGAGATTCTGTACCATGTATTTGCCAAGGTAAATTTTAATTTTAATTTATTATGTTACAAGGAATTATCGTCTTTGCAAGACCCAATCGGGTTGGTCATCAGACTTTAATTTAATCGTACCCATAGATGTGTAGATCCAATTCATTTAAAACAAAAACATGCATTAACTTTTTTCTTTTATGGGAGCCAAAACAAAACCTAAATTATTGTCGTCCTCGTTTCTATTGAATGACATCGCAGCCCTTGGCGCACCACCATCAAACGAAGAACCAAAGGCACGTGGATGCACGCGCTTCTCTCTACCCCATGCCACAGAAAGCACCCTCTCCCTCCCCCATAGAAAAACCGCCTTCTCACCATCATTCCTTGGCTGTCGTTGTTTTTGTTGTATCAAAAAAGAAACAAACACCCCTCTCCCCTCTCTCTCTCGTTTGGCTTTGTTTATCAACCAAATCTAGAGTCACCCATTTCCCTGCTCCTCCATTTGAAGGAAAAATATACACAGTCCCATCCCATTCCATTTTTCGCTCGCCAGTTCAATGCTTATGAGGAAGGTCTTAATTGCTAGGCAATTATTAATTTAATTACAGCAACTTCTCCTATCCCCATTTGTTCTTATCTTTTGCAACACGACCCTGGAGGCTCACCGAATTTGTTCGGACCCATTTTCGCAGCGACAGTGGGGAGGCTTTGAATAAGGTATATTTGTGTGGTGATGAGTTTCAGCTTTCAATTCTTGGTTTTCTTTTCACTTTCGTTTTTTTTGGGAGGAGATAATCGAGGGCTGTTATTTTTGTTGGTGCTTATCTGTCTTCATTGATCTGATGTTCTTTTGTAGTATGATTTTCAGTTAGGGATTGTTGTTACCGATTAGCTCTGAAAATCGTGACGGGGAGGGTGTTTACTTGATGGGTATTCTCCATTTGTTTCCCTCTTCCTCATCTTTGTTTTGTAGTTTGAATCACGCAAACCTTCTTAGGGTTTGATGCTGAAGTTTGCAGGGCAGGGGCTGCTTTGTATCAAATATTTTATTTTTCTTGTGCAGAAAAGACGAGTTATTTGCGGGATTTACATGCTTTCTGGCTGAGTGGGTTTTGAACTGTTGGTTTCAACGCAATATTTTCTCTCTGATTAAATGCTTGTATGGAATTTGTTTGTTGTTACTTGTAATGCTTGTTTTTATTTTTGAAGTATTTGTTATTTTACTCTGTTTGATAATTTCTGACGTCTTAGTTGGTTTGCTCTGACGATTCCATGAGCTATAACATGGAAACACGTTGATTTTGAGTGTTCTTGCCGTGTCATCTATTGGATTGCTAAAAGCAATGTCATGTATAGCATCAGAATATGAGAAAGTTTTCTTCTGTTGATGAATTCCATCATATCATTAATATGGGATGCTGGTTTTTGTATTTCCATTTGATATCAAGTTTTGCTTTACCTGGGTATCTGCACCATGCATAACTGCTTACAAGATGCAAATTTATTTTTAGGACCACTACTTCTGTGGGACGTGGTTATGATGTTATGTAATGCATTAACTTTTTTTGTTGGGTGGGAAAAATTCAATCATTTTTCCCTTGGGCAAATTTACCTTTGTATTCTTAAGGTAGTTTATACATTTTGAAATGGGAAGAATTCTCCTGAACATGTCTTCTTTATTTTCCACTATTACATCTGGAGGTTGTCTCATTGTTGCATTCCATTGCATACATCTTCATGTTGATTTGCTGTATAGATAATATTTTTGTATATTTTTAATTTTTTTATGTTTCATTTCTTTGTTTGGTATTATCAGTTGCATTATTGAAAATACCTTCATTTTCTCATTAAATGCTTCGTGCCTTCATGATCTAGCATGTTCACAGGTGATAGAATCCCTGGTTTTCTTTTTTATTTGGCATTTGGATATTCTAATTACAAGTATGACTTTTGCCTCTTCTTTTTTTTCCCCTCCCTCCGATACTCATTAGGTCCCCCTTTTCGAATCTATGGCGGGAGAAACATCATGGTTCATTCACTACCTTGATAATGCAACCAGGGAGAATAGACAGTTTGATTCATTTTTAGAACTTGGCGAGGAAAGTGATAAAGAAGTCACTGCTGTTTCTGCGGATAGTATTTTGCCTGATGACCTGTTGGAACGTATCCTAGCCTATCTTCCCATTGCAAGCATCTTCAGAGCAGGCTGCGTCTGTAAGAGATGGCATGAAATCGTTACCTCAAAGAGGTTTCTGTGGAACCTTTCACATGTGCTTCCGCAGAAACCTTGGTACTTTATGTTTACAAGCTTTGATGAGCCAACTGGTTATGCTCATGACCCCATCCTTCGGAAATGGTATGGCATTGAACTTCCCTGCATTGACACTTCTAATTGGTCCATTGCATCATCGTGTGGTTTAGTTTGCTTCATGGACAATGTCAATCGAAGTGAATTATACGTGTGCAACCCCATTACTAAAATCTTTAAGAAGCTTGAAGGGCCACCCGGTTCTGACTTCTCTGAGTACAGTGCATTGGCAATTTCAGTAAACAGAGTATCACAAAGTTACACAGTGGCGATTGTGAAATCCAAGGAAGTGCCTGAGAACTTCTTCCAATCTGTTATTTCAATTCATATATACAATTCAGAAGATAAGACCTGGGTGACCAGTTTAACAGAGGTTTTGATAGGGTGGAGAGGTGGTGATGAGAGTGTGATATGTAATGGGGTACTGTACTTTTTGGTTTATTCGACTGGGGGTGGTCATCCAGAAAATCGACATGCCCTCGTAGCATATAACATCACCAACCATGCATCTCAGCGATCCTTGGCAAGGAGCTTTATTCCAATACCTTGTCCTTTAACATGTGGTCGTCTGATGAATTTGAAGGATAAGCTTGTAATGGTGGGAGGTCTCGGTAAACTTGATCGCCCCGACATTATAAAAGGGATCGGTATATGGGTGCTAAACAACAGGAAATGGGACGAACTCGCTCGAATGCCTCACAAATTCTTCCAAGGATTTGGAGAGTTGGATGATGTCTTTGCTAGCAGTGGCACAGACGATCTAATATATATTCAAAGCTATGGAGCCTCAGCACTTCTCACATATGACATGAACCATAAACAATGGAAATGGTCACAGAAGTGTCCAGTGACAAAAAGATTTTCACTGCAGCTCTTCACTGGGTTTTGCTTTGAGCCCAGGCTTGAAATATCTCCATAGTTTGATTGATCATACAATTATAAATGCTGCTATTGCCTTGTGTGTCTACATTCTCTCTACCCATTGTGCTCTTTTTTGTTCTTTCAAATTTAACATGATATGATTTCTGTCTACCAACTTCCTAGTTCCAACAGTCAATACAAAATGTACTTGCTGATAAAGTTGTTTGTTCATGGATACTGGAATATCTTCTATAGCATTCCAAAATACAGAGAACTATAAGGATAACTATATATATATAATATATATATACACCAATATGTGTGTGTGTGTGTGTGTGGGCGGGCTGTTTCTTGGTCTCTGTATTTGTGCACTTGCTCTGGTCAGAATCACCCTTTTATCCCCTTGAGGCCTGTGTTACCATGAAATGAGTAATCCGTCTAGGCGTCTGCTTTAGGAATTACTGGAAGCTGTTTTTTGTTTCTGAGAAGTTTCAGAGATCTTGATATTGCTTCGTTTTCCAAGAAATATCTCGGTATGATGCATGCATCTTCTTTTCTTTGCTTGGTTTTAACAATACAATAATAATAAAAAAAACCATTAAAAAGATTCATCAGAGACTTATCTGTCACGTTCTCCATATTCTCTCTTAAAACCCCACCTTCGTTTGTCAGCAGTCAGCACTAGGCAAAGATTGTCCGTTCCAAAATCTATTTCATTGTCTAGGAACTTATCCTGCCTTGCCTTTCAATAGCTTGCACGCACACAGAAGAATAATAATATAAGCATATGCTGATGAATTATTGAGTGGAGATATAGTCATATAGACCCTATTCTAAAAGAATATCTAATTGAGTGTTAATCAGAGATAGTATAGATAATAAAAAATAAATTTATATTTTATAAAAATTTAAGTTTAATTTTTGTTATCATTATAAGAGTTTTTTTAGTAAGTGATTTCGTAAATTTTTTATAAACGTTCTTTAAGTCTTATGATTGTATCTTAATTTTAGTAAGAGTATTAGTACTGAATTTATTTAAATTTTTTTGTAGAAAAAAAATCCAATTGAGTGACTTAATATCTTGGCTTATAACTGGTTTTATTAGTGTTAAAGTGAAGAGAATTAAAAGGAGGGAAGAGGGAACCAGCCAAGATCTTAAATGTGGGTTACTTGTACGGAGTGGCAGTGATTTGGAAAGGACTTTAAGGGGATTTGAATATTTCATTGTCTAAGCTTTTGGAAGTGTCGAGCCGATAAGCAGAGGGAATGAATGCTAAGGAGAAAGATCGCAATAGTTCAGTTCTCACTGATTCTGTGTCGGTTGCTGCTCTGTGCATGTGTGGTGGAAGAAGTGCGTCGTCCGTACAATTCAATAAAATATTATATATAAAGGAAGAAGGCAAAGTTTTACCGAAAAAAAAGAACATAAAGGAAGAAGGCAGAGTGCTGGGGTGGGCTCAGAAAAAAAAAACAGTGGGGAAAGGTGGGGGTTGGTGGAGATGTGACTAATAAAGCTTTTTTTTTACCAAAAAAATAAAAATAAAGCTTTAACTATTCTTTCTTTTCAAGTGGCCACATCACTTCCCTTCCCAACCAACAAATAGCTTAATGTTCAAATGCAATTTTAAAATTATAAATCAAGATTTTTTATAAAAAAAATTATAAATAACTTTACAAGCTTATAAAACGTAGTAAATAAAATTTTAAAATTTAAATAGGTATTTTTAATTTTTTTTAAAAAAAACTACTTAATTTTAAAATTTTAATTCAACTTAACCTTTTATACTTTAATAGTTATTAATTATATTTCATTTGATAAATAAACGATAACATATTTTTATAAGAATTCTTATTTTAAAATTTTTGTTCGCTATCTTAAAATTTTAAAATTTAAATAGTATTTTTATAATTTTTTTAAAAATTATAAAAATCATTTAAAAAAAAGTGTTGCAATTCACAAAATTCTCGCTAAATAGAGTTTGATGTATGCAGTTTCTTATAAGCTGTTATTTGGAATTTGTAGGTCACATGACAAGTGGGGTGGTCCATTATATTTTTGTTACCTTCATAACAATTATTATTATTCAAACATAAAAGATCATGTATCTGCCTAATTTTATTTAATTTTTATTCTTCATACCAAACTGTCTAAAAAATTAAAAAGGGAAATTTATTCAAAGACCGTTGAGAGACGTGGCTTTTCAAGTACCAAAAGTGGCAGTTTTCGGTTCCGAATACGGGAAAGAGACTCTCGAGAAGAACTGATAAATATTGGCGCCAAAAGAAAGCACGAAGTCGCTGTGTGTCTCGAGCCTCGACGACGGCCCCAACCTGACCTCTGCATAAATCTCTGACATGGGAAAGGTGAGGGGATTGAATTGATACGCATCATTAATTGATTTTTGGCTCTTGGTATTAGGGTTCTGCCTGGCTGGGGAGAGTTCCTGACAATACTATTTCTCTATCTGCCCTTTAATTCTTGTCTCGGGGTTTACTGCTGCATTTAATTTTGACCGCCCTATTTGGAAACCTAATGCTCTGCTCTGATTTCTAGCAATTAGGAGCAAAAGGCATTTGTCTATTGTCTTAATTGGTTTATACCTAATTGGATTTTGTTCATAACTGCGGGATTTCATTTGTCGCCTCTCTTGTTTCCCCTGGTCCTGGAACCCTTTCTTTCTTCTTCTCAATTGGTGTGAGTGAATCTTATTGGTAAAAATCCACTTCTGATGGAATCTTTGAACGTTTCTCAGACAATTAGTGGTGTGTAGATTTTCTTTCCAATGGAAGACATGTTTTCTTTAGCTCTCCTTTTGATGGTCTATGTGCATAGTGGTAACAGTAGAAGTCTGCCTTGTGGTCTGCTGGCTTTTTATAACACCCCAAGGAGTGGGAAACCACACCATGCCATGTGGTGAACAGAAGGAATTGAATTATATTTATGCATTAGAAGAAACGATGACAAATGAAAAGGCCATCCTGTGTTTTTTAAAATTTCATTGCAAAATAGAGCATATTTATTTACTTTTTGCCAATAGGAGTCTGACTAGTGGAAAATCCCTTCCCACGAAGGCATACACAGAAAAGGAATTGGATTTGCATGCTTACACTTCTGTTTGTTTATCTTATGTCTTCTATTTCATGCGTTTGATTTTGATTCAGACATATTTGAAAAATCTCAACTCCTAAAAAATATGAAATCAAGAAAGAGGTAGTTAAGATGTATGATGTATCTTTAGCTGATAGTTTATCCCACAACTTCAGAAATTATTATATGGCGCGAAAATTTCTTATTGATTTCGTTGCACGGAGTACCAATCTGACCTAGGCACATCAAGTTGGATGAGAAACAGCTGAAGCCCGAAACTTACTAATTGATGTCTAATTATTTCATTATTTGATCATATGACTTGATTTTCTGGTAGTTATTTTGTTCATTTGAATATTTATTTGCAGTGGAAAAATGTTACAGAGAAGTTTCATAGAACAGTTCAAGTTGATTACAGCAATTGCATTTGGCATTTGCTTAAAATGTGACTTATGAGCTGAGTTATAGTCAACAACGCCGAAAGACTATGGACCACTAAAACCGGAAGACTTTTTGGTCAGTTTTTCTTTCGTCTTTCGGTGTCTCCCTTTGGATTGTGTCAATAACAAGTATTATTCCCGCCATTTCATACAATGTTGTTTTATTACCGGTTTCACAGAATCGGCCACAAAAAAGTCGGATGTTCCCTTTTGGACTGAGGGATATTTCTGAGTCCTCATATCAAATTGGCCAAGGCTAACCGTTTACCCTCATATCAAAGGATGTTCGCAAGTGAGGGTTGTTTAGTTGATTTGCAACTTTGAAGGATCAAGCAGAAACATCAGAGCAGAAGTTCTCATAATCTGGATTGTGCGGCTGTAGAATTGGCTTTTGGAATTTCAGGGGTAATGTATGCAATTTTAAAATTTTCCTCTTCTCAGGACACACGTTTTATTATCATGTTTATATAATATATGGGTTTGTAAGATCTGCCCCTTGCAAACCTCACGTTTACAAAGTTATCTTTTTTTTTTTTTTAGCACAATCCATGTTACAGGACTATTACTTGACCAGAACTTGCTTGTTACCCTAAAATACAAATTTCAATCGAGTTTGACTTTCATGGTTTTCGATTACATTCAATATTTTGGTCAAGTTTTGTACCCAAAAAAAAAATTATTTTGGTCAAGTTGATTTGATCTTTTCTGTTTGGGAGGAAATGTACAACTAACATCCAACATTAATTTTAAAAAAATAATTAATACTTTAAAATATTTAAAAATATAATTAACTCTATAAACTAATTTTAGAAGTACGACTAACATTTTAAAATATTTAAATTTGTATAATTACACTTTTTTATTGACAGAAACACAAATTTTTGTTTAATCTATATCACTTAAATTTTTTATTTTAACATATTATTATTTAAAAAGATCACATATGTTATATTATTTAAAAAAATATTAAATAAATCGTAAAATTGATATTGTATAAAATTTATACCTAAAAGTTAAAAAAATTCATAATTTATTTAATATAATTTATTAAAATAATATTACATATGTAACCTTTTAAATAATAATATGTTAAAATAAAAAATTTATATGTTATGTATCAAATAAAACTTAATATTTTTGTTAGCAAAAGGGTATAATAATTTAAATATTTAAGGAATTAATTGTACTTTAATATTTTTGTTAGCAAAAGGGTATAATAATTTAAATATTTAAGGTATTAATTGTACTTTTAAAATTAATTTAAAATGCTGATTATACCTTTAAATGTTTTAAGATATTAATTATATTTATAAAATTAATTCGGTTAATGATGGTACCTTTACCCTTTCTATTTTTGTTCTCTGGAAAGAACCGATTGATTTGATCTTTAAATATCTTTAATTAGCAAGACAAATGCAAAGAGAAATTCAATCATAATTTCCAACACATGCTACAAAACTAAAAGCCTATTTTTGTTCAAACCGACCATTTCAGAAGTACCCCTTGCAAATCCAGTAACTTCATTCTCTAAATGCCTACCTGACCTCATGAATAAATAATAATCATACAACGTTATGCTCGTCATCTGATACGCTAGCAACCCAACCAACTCGAACGTTACTCCCTCCAGGGGGCCTAAATGCCACTCCCCACACTTGGTCTGTATGGTTGCTCATTGTCTGTACAGGAGCCCTCATGTTCAGATCCCAAAGCCTCACAGTTCTATTGCTTGAACCTGTGGCGATGGCTGACCCATCTGGGCCAACATCCACACAAAGTACCCAGCTAGCGTGACCTGACATGGATGAAACTAGGCTTCCTCCATCGGCATCATACATGTGGACATGGGCATCATCTGAAGCTGTAAACAACAGCCTCGGATCGTAGGGCGAATATGCAAGTGATCGCACCGGCCTGTGGTGGCCTTCATGGTGATGTAAAAATTTCCCACGGGCTACGTCAAAGACAGAAAGGGTGCCATTCATTGAGCCACAAGTAAGCCGTTTACCATCAGGGCTCCATGCAACTGATAGGACAAACTTTTTACTGCTACTTCTGTCAGTTTGGCTTAGGCCCTTCTGGACGAGGCATAGATAGGGTGGCAACAAGTTCCCATGTGGAAGTGTCCCAAAGCTTGACCGAAGCACTACTTCCACCAGCAACTGCCAGAAGGGAACCCTGACAATGGCCAATAGGGTTGTTCGAATTGTCAAATAAACAAGTTGATATTCAATACAATTTTTCTAGTTTCGTTATCAAAGGGAATTGCCATGGCTAGCTTAGACTAAGGAGACATCAGATAACTCTACCATATAATGATACGCTACATGAGCAAAATAAATTGCTTAACAAAGTGTGGAGGAAGAAGGAACTACGTAGTTCAATTTTTAAGGCTTCACATATTTTTCTGTCATCACCAATGAAGGAATGAAGAGAGTGAGATGAAACCATCAGAAACAGGAAATTCAGATGGTCCATCATAAGGCGTGTGATGCGGTAGGCTGGTGGTATTTAATTAGTATTTCACATGTACAATAGCTGAACGGTTATGTATCAAGTAAATGAATGCAAGATCTTCAATATGTCTACGAGCTGGATATGATTATTGTGAAATGACCAGAAAATTTGCCATCCCTAAACTTCAAACCAAGCTTTGGGTTACGAGACTCACAAATGACTAGGATAAAGGTTGAAACAGGACACATAACCAGACATACGCAGAAGAAACACTGCTGATGCTTATAAGAAGCACTGTAATCGCTAATCACAATGCAAGATAAAAAAAGTGTATTTCTAAGAGTAACCAATCCAGTTTGTGTAATAAAGATTTTGATGAAGCAAATAGACAATGCACATATTCAGCAGAATAGATTACAGAAGTCAAAAGTCAATCTCCATAAGCTACAATCATCGTGACATTTAATGTAAAGGAGAGGGTGAGGCTACATCGTATTCCTCACACTGAAGAATATAGGGAAACCTATTGTTAGATTAGTAGTAAGGAAAAGTGACGAGCTTTCAAAAGAGCAATTCTCATAAATTTTCAAAGTTTTGGTCCAATTAAAGCCAACAACGTCAAATGGGGATCAAAAATCTTTTCTTCACCCAGATATGCTTCTATTCAAATGAAATACTAATTGCTGAGAATAAAACACATTGCATAGCCAGCAAGCATTTCGATTACATATAGATTCTATTCCTGATCTTGATGATCGAAATTGCTCTGGGAGTTTAAGAAGCTCCATTAACTAAAGAAGATCATAGATTTGAAGCTTTATATATTAAATCTAAAAAAAATGAGAGATTTGGTATATTAAAATTTTTAAGCCAGCAAGAATGCCAATAAATAGTTTTATCAACTCAAGGACAATTTCATACATGAAGCATATGCTGAACCTTAAATATTAAAGAGAAACGGGGGTCATATGATCGAATATTGACTGTTACCGGGTATTCCCGAATCAACTGCAAGTACGAATGAGTTTTTCACTCGCAGAAAGATCCTTGGATGAAAGATTTTAGGTGGAGTATAGAAGATTTTGAGAAATCAGCCTAGCACTTGACAGCCTCGAGTCCAACAAGAGGCTACGCCCTAATTTAGTATAACTGGCAATGGCTCGAGCTAACAGCACAATTTTTCTTTCATTTCTAAAATCAATTCAGGTGTTTAAGGCTCGAGCTAACAAAGATCTATAGATCTACCCTAGATGCACTTTCACTTAGACATTGTTTGGTTGGAGGTTTTTGGAGGGGAGGGGAAGGAAAAAATTTATTTGATTCAAAAAAGGGAGGGGAGGGGAGGGGAGGGGAGGGGAGGGGAAAATCTGCTCCCCTCTCTCACTGTTTCAACCCTCCAAAATCGGAGGTTTTTGGAGGTTTAAAAATTTTTGGATAAAATTGCCCTAATAATTTTAAATATTATAGTCCTACCCTCGTATCCACTTTTGTTCAGACGACGCCTCACCCCGACCTCCAGCGAAGTTACTCAGCTCTTTCTCCTATTCTCGCGAAGCTCTCCCTCTCTCCCCCCTCGCTCAGAAAAGCTTAGTCCTTATTTTCCTTTTCCAGAAAAGCTTCCACACACTTCAACTCCCTCAGATTCATAGCCTCGATTGCTCTCGAATAAAAATACAAGAACAATACAACAAAATAAAGAAAGCAAACAAAAAATAAAGATGAGAGTACCTAATTTCTGTGGAGACAACAAAAATGGCTCTATAGAAAGGTTTTTTTGGGCCTAGGAAGTGAATAGAAATGGGGTTCCTAAGAAGAAGGAAGCATTGGGGAGTGGAGTTTTATGACAATGATGAAGGAATCGGAATGGCTTCCAGGAAGGGTGGATCTGGGGAGAAGAAGAGTAGTGGAAGGCAAGGAGAGAATTCATGAATGTTCAAAGAGAGAAACAATGGTTGAGTATTGGAGTGTGTGTGTAACAATGAAGCCTTGGAGAATAGGAGATGGCGGGGGCTTTCTTCGGTTCTCTTCCTCTCGGAGTGTGTGTAATAATGAAGCTTAGAGAAATAAAGCTGATGTGTGTAATATTTTTTTTTGGATGAAATTTCAAAAATTAGCAAAATCATTCCTACCTACAGCATCAAAAATGGAATTGGGTCAAAATAATAAAAAAAAAATTACATAAAATAATAAAGGTATATTTATCAATTTATAATAAGCTCCCCTCCTTTTCCCTCATGAACTAAACAAAAAACATCTCCTCCTCTCCTCTACTTATATCCCTTACCCTTCCCTACCCTCCCTTAAATTAACCTCCCCTACCCTCTCCTATGTTGAACCAAACAAAACCTTAAACAAAACACAGCCCTCGTGGTTCAACTAGATAATAAACATTGAAAAAATAAATTTCACTGTACTGTTTAGGACATGAACTTTGTAAATAGATTTTGTAAACATACAATGCAATGGGATATAAATCTAATGGCGTTGGAGAGAGTAGCAAGTCATAAATTCTGTAACGGTATATTTCAGTATAAAAGCTTCTGGTGCATATCTCTCAGAGACCAAATGACGTATTTAGTCCATAACAAATCGAGAAGCTTGAAAACTTAAAATTTCATGTAACAGCGGAAGTTTGGTTACCTTGGGTTCGAATTTCAACTGCCAAACTTCAGACGGAGGAGCTTCCGGGGTAGCGATGGTGGCGTTGGAATCGACATCGAAGACCCTGACGAAGATATCGAGGGAAGAGAAAGCAGCGATGGAGCCGAGAGGGTGAGCCGCCACAGAAGCAACACCGAGGCAGTGGCCGGTGTTGGTGCGGTCAAGGACGAGGTCATGGGACCGCCATAGCCTCACAGTTTGGTTGTGGGATAGCTCACACAACAACATTAGGCAGAACCAAAAGCACAGACAAACGAAGAGGAAAGACGATACGTACGCATACATGGCCATTCTTGAGCTGCTCGCTTGCAGATGGTTCACCTCTACAGTCTCGTGGAAGTGTTTGGCTTTTGGGATAGTGGGAATATATTAAAATATGGTTCAGATGGAATAGAACAAATAACAGTAAGATAAAAGATGGTTAACGAAGGGATTTTGGGGCAACCTAAGGTTGAAGACGACGAACTCATTTTTCACTTTTGTTTTTGGTTTCGGTTCATTTTTTTTACACACGTCCACATAAAGTGACACAGCATGCCAAAAATCAGCACAAGTAACACCGTTAGTGACACCACAAAATTAACACAGTTAAGTCACGTTGTAAGTCCTTCTCAAATTACAAGTACCAATAATTTTAAACGGAGTAAACTTCAAATACCATAATTAATGGTTTCAAATTTTAGGGATTAAAACAAAAATAAAAATAACCCATAAAGACTGACATTGATATTAACCTAAATAAATAGTATCAGATATATATAATCATTAATAACAAAACCTGCTATTAATAGTGTACAATATAACTCATTTTTATATAATGCATGGAAAATTAAATAATTATATCAACTTTGGAAACAGATTTTCTTCCTTTTCTATGTCATAAAAAACGTTAGTTAACTTCATAAAAAAAAACTTTAGTTAAATATGATAAATATATAATACTGCTATACTTGTCCCAAAATATTTTTAAAAAAACTCATATTAATTTGGTGTTATAATTTAAAAGCAAATCATCAAAAGATATATTAAAATGTAGCAGGAATTATATCTGAAATTAAACAGGTGTGGATTGTGTGTGCATATATATTTTGGTACAATAAATATTTAAGTAGGTTCGGCACTAGTTTTATACTAAAGTTAAAATACGGTCTCATATAAAAGACATACAAAATCGTCTACTAAATGAGCTCTCATGACAGTAGAGAAAATTAAACTTGCATACTTATGAGATATAAGTCCGTTTCTTATTATCTTTGTCAACTCAGTGTGAATTGTATATGATGCATTGTAAATTTTATCTCTTTTTTATACAAAAATTTTTAGAAAGGGGCTGGGCTCACCTACAATCTAAAGATAGGGCGAGTCTCCATTTCTCCTAGGCGATATCAATATCGGATAGAGCTAACCGTCTATTACCTTTAGGCGTAAATTTAAGTACTCAGAAATTAGGATGTTTCTTAAAGCACTATGACTAGAACTAAAATAAAATAGTACTCTCCAGATATCAAATTAGGGACTCATATTAGGCTTTTTCTTGTTCTTTTTGGGCTTCACTGGCTTATGTTATCATGGATCAGGGTTAATTATTAGCATATTGTACCCAAAAAAAATTATTAGCATATTATTTAGAGAGACATCATAATTTTAAAATATTTAAATTTATATCTAAGGAAAATGATTATATTAATAATGAATTAATATAGAACAGGAGAGTCTGAGGTAATTGAAGTTGGGAGGTGGGAATATATAGACAAAATAAATGAGAAATATGCCCACAACATCTACAACATCACATGATTATGACAAATGTTGAACTAGGGGCAATAAAGTTAAAAAGAGTTGATATAGATAATAAGAAACAAATTTATATTCTATAAGAATATAGATTATATTCATACTATTGTTATAAGGGTTCATTTAATAAACGATCTTATAAATTTTATATAAATATTTTTTGAATGTAAGATTATATCTTAATCTTAGTAAAAAATTAATACTAAATCTACCGTTTTTTTTTTTTTTTACTAAAAAGAAAAAGGAGGCAATGCATGTTGTTAATGTCAGTCAAAGGCAAGTAATGTTGATTTTGGACCACAAGTATTTTAGGATGCCATAGAAATGCGCACAAACAAAAGTGGTCCTCCTCCGCCTCCTTCTTCATGCAAATTACACATGTCACACCATGAATTCATAGGATGCTTTGGTCAAATTTCAGGATGTTGTGAGCGTTTAAGAATGTTGAGAACTTGTCATGCCTCTATAATGATGTGGGGCTAAGATCAGTGACTCCCCAGATGCTAAAATTTAGGACATGAAGTCCATCTATGTTTCATTTTCTTAAAGGGAATTATTCTAATATGTTTAACGTGCTTGTTCTTCCCCCTATCATCTTTTAAATTGCACTATGCATGCAATTTTAGTCATAAAAAAAAAGGAAAGAGAGAGCGAATGAAGGCAAGGATTGGAGCTTTGCCGCTGAACTCATGTTAATATATTATCAACTACGTGAACTTATTTATAAAATAACCACGTAAGTAGTCATTGTATGGCATCCTTACTTAATTTTTGAAATACCTTAATTAAGCTAAAAGAAAGCCTCTTCTGGGTCCGCCAAAAGGAAAAACTAAGCTCATATAAATACTCGTGCATCTTCAGTTAGGCGCCGAAGAAGACAATTGGAAGATGCTTCCCTAAGTCATTTTCCCCCCGTTTTCCCATTGTTACTATTTATTTAACTACTACCATTATAGCTGCCACGTGCTTCTGTTTCTTCCACACATATTTCAATAAATACCTCCTATAAACCATCCTTCGGCTCCTATCAGTCGTACATAGCAGTCCTTAGGCTTAGCTAGCCCAGCATGATTTCAAGTTACAATTTAAAAAGAATCAGTCAAAGTTACTCCGTTTATTGATAGTATTCCTCCACTGGTTACGAATTCGTTTCGAATATTAGATTTATTTATTTTTTAATTTATCTAAATTAATTAATTAATTTTTGTATTAAGAATAGAAACGAATGATATTTTAGATAATTGATAATTGATAAAGTTTAATGGAAAGTTAAGCATCTTGTTTAAGAAGGCCAACAAACAATCGCCTTGAGCGGACACATAGGTCAACAATATTAACATGCTCGAATAAGTTTTTTTAAATTTCTGTAGACAAGGAAGACGACTTGCAGTTAACCCAGGGAGGTAAACTGCTCGTAAAAATGGTGGACACACGGCATGGTCAAGCATGAAGCAGAAAGAGAACATGCCAGCATTCTCAGCTTTCCAATCACTCAATCAATTGCTTTTTAAAGGGCAAAACCAAAAATCGAGGCTTACGTTTGAAATTTGAATGTTGAGGGAGAAAAAATGGAAGAAGTGACAGAAAAAGAGGGTAAAAGGAGGAAAGAAGGAGGAGGGTTCATGGCGGACAAGTTGAAACGCGGCGTTTTGGTAGGGTTAAGAGGTGGTCCTTCTACTCCTCCACCTACATGGAAGCTCGAGCTTTCTTCTTCTTCCGTGTCTCACCTTCACAGTGGCTGTAAAAACGACACCGTTCGAGAATTCGTCGACTTTCCACACTCTACCATTTCTGCCAGAAAGCTCTGTGCGAACCTCTGGGAACTTCAACCCCACCACCTTCAGATTCAGACCCCACTTCCTAGTATGACCAAGCCAGCCAAGAGAATCCGCCGCCGCCATCATAAGGGCGAGCATCCACAGGGGCCCACTGATGAGGTTTCATTTCATCTCAGCTTCTGCTCTGTTATATGCATTTTAGTTATTGTTGGTTTCTATATTGCCATTTCCCTCATATTTGAGCTGCTTCATTAAGCACTAATGGCCCTGTTTTTTTACTCGAATTTGTGGAACTCTTATGCTTGTTTGTGGTTATTTAACATTTATCGGTGATTTCATGACTTGCTTGGCCAGATCTTCTGCTTCACAGCTTTGTTTGTTTTCTAATTATTTCCTTCAGTTTACAACTTGTTATGCAAAACTCTTGCAAGTTGATTGCTTTTTACATGTATGAATCTATAGCAGTTGTTAATGTGTTTGCTATGAGGTTCTCCAATAGAAATATAATATTTGGATAACTTTTTTTACCTTCCTATTACGTTATTGAAGAACATAATTGCAAACACTTGAGAAATTGAAATCAAATTATTTCCTTCCTTATATTCTTCCCATGTGCTCTAAAGCTTGCTTCCTACGAGGGGCAACGAAACGTCCAAGTATGTTTATTTCTATGAACCTTATCGCTCTCTAGGCTTTCTCTGTGACTTATTATTCATATAGTTGCATGCCTGCTCTGGCTTTCAAATTTTGCTATAGAAATGGCAACCTTTAAGCTCTTAGTTTTTGATTCCGTGTAGTGGAATGAGGTTCATCTGTCCAGTTTTGTTAAATTTGCATAATCTAAAACGAAAATTAAGTCAAATATAGTCTATTAATAATATCCATTCAAACTTAAAACTGAATTCGTCTTTGGGAGGTGGTAATTGAGACCTAAAATACTCTTGCATGGTGCTGCTATACTGAGTGATAGATGGACCTACTTTATATTATTCCCTCTACGTTGTTTTTGTTGGTGGCAATGATTCTCTACAGAGTGGAAGGAGAAGAGATGAACAAGAAAGTTGTGCACGATGTTTTCAAGTCGTAGACAACACTTTCCTTTAGGCTTAGTATTCGCCCCACCTATTCCAATGATCAGGTGCAAATTGGGTTGATGGTGAATTTCCTGGATGATATAATGAAGAATATTGAGTATAGATTACACTCCCAAAACTTAAGTCAAGACACTAATGATTTTTATAAAGTGATAATTTGACTTTATCTCTGGTGCACTTAAAAACAAAAACAATGAGTTCGATCTATATCCCTGAATGGAGTTTGCAGAATTTTTGTTTGACATAATTTTTGTTTTAGATTATGCATATTTAACATAACCAGATAGGTGGGTTCCATGGGTTGTGACTTGGGAATAGTGTGACTTGTGCCTCCTTGCAGCTAGCTTCTCCGAGTAGGTTGAGTAGACATGTCGCGACTTTGCCTGTTGAGAGCCATAGATCAGTTGACAG
This sequence comes from Leucaena leucocephala, assembly GCA_037074615.1. Lineage (NCBI taxonomy): Eukaryota > Viridiplantae > Streptophyta > Magnoliopsida > Fabales > Fabaceae > Leucaena > Leucaena leucocephala. Next base: position 21,213,685 of record CM073555.1, on the reverse strand, counting down.
AGATGGCTGTGTTTCGGAGCCTTTATCGCCTGCAAGTTACAGTGGCTCCCTGGAAGTAAGCATTTATTGTTTGTGAACTAATTGGTGCATTGCTACAATTGAAGGAAACATGATCTCTTATAGTTTTGCCTAAGAACTTGAGCTGTGAAATCTGGTAGCATGATCATATCAGGAAACGCAAAATTGATACATCATATAATTGGAAATACATTCCTGAGTTCAGCAAATTTGCAGTTATTCACACTGTATTTGTTTACTTCTTTACCACTGAAATATTATGGTTTACTTGATATTTTCCTACCAAAGATCACTTCAACAATCTCTGTCTGGTTCATAAGAATCGAAAGATCACTTGGTCTGTTAGGTCTATGATTTAACAATTTTCATCCTTTCTTGCTTATATAAAGATGCTATTTTGCTTAAAACAGGTGGCACAATATAATAATCAGGCAGTGACTCCGACGAGTTCCTTCAACCTCAAAGGAAGGAGAATGGGAGAGTCAAGTTGCAACATCGAAACAACAAGAGAGTTACTCAAGGCACTCAACCGAATATGGAGTCTTGAGGAACATCATGCTTCAAGTATATCAGTAGTGAAAGCCTTAAAAATGGAACTCGACCTTTCTCATGCGCGGGTTAAGGAGTTGGTACGAGAGAAGCAAATGGATAGGCAAGGGATGGAGGATTTGGTGAAGAGAATAACAGAGGACAAGCTTGTTAGGAAGAACATGAAAGAATTTGACAAAATTAAAGCTGCATTTCAATCAGTGAAGGAAGAGCTAGAAGATGAGAGGAGGTTAAGAAAGCATTCAGAAAGCCGGCACAGGAAATTGGCCCGGGAGCTTTCTCAGACGCAGTCTTCTTTCTCTGGTTCTTTGAGAGGGCTCGAAAGGGAGAGAAAAGCTCGGATCCTGTTGGAGAATCTGTGTGATGAATTTGCCAAAGGAATTCGAGCCTACGAACAAGAGGTACGTTCCATGAGGAGGTTGAAGTCTGAGAAGGGCCAGTTTGGTGGTAGAGATCATAGCCTTGATAGGCTAATACTTCATATATCAGAAGCTTGGCTTGACGAGCGTGCTCAAATGAAAGTTGGGGATGATCCTGAAGAGAGAAGTTCCTCCATTGTTGACAAGCTCGGTTTCGATATCGAGACATTTCTTCACGCCACCCGGTGTATTGATTCCAAACAATATGGTAACTCCTCTCCAAAGGAGCTGAAGGAAATTTACCCATGTCAGAATTCATTGGATTCCTTCCCGCTCAAGGAAAGCACAAGCGCACCTCGTAATGTGGCCGAGGAAGATTCAATTGGCGCCAATTTTTCTGATCTAAAAATTGCAGAGCTGAATTCAGTTACGAAACAAGTTCTTCGGGGTGAGGATTTCACCAAGTCCAGTAATTTCCAAGAAAACATGTCACATGGTGATGGCAACGAGAGTTGGTTCATAGAAGGAAAGCCAAGTGAACTAAGAGGAGACACCAAAACGGTTTCATTAACTGTGTGTGAAGCAACACAAGGTCCACAAGAAAGCGATAGAGCCGAGACGAGGAGGATGAGCTCGAGTCACCAGCGGCTAGATAACATGGTCGGGAACAGCTTTCTGTCGTCGGAAGGTGATAAAATACATCCTGAGAGTATTTGCAGGGAAGATTCTCAGGTGCAATCTGTAGTAGAAGAGAGGAAATCAAAATTAAGTGTCTCAGATTTGAACAAGCGTGAACCTTTTTCGAAATTGCCAAGGGGTGTGAAGGAAAACACGTTGATGGCAAAACTTATCGAAGCAAGGTTAGAGGCACAGAAATCTCGCTCCAGAACTAATAAAAGCTCATCAACAAGAGAGATTTCTGATGAGAAGATTACAGATCCTTGACAATGGAGTTGTATTATGGATGATAAATATCTGATATTTGTATTTGAGACGACTTGGTAAATCGAATTATAGCCAAGATCATTTTGTTATGTATATACATGTCTATATCATGTTCTGTACCGTATCTATGTTCTTTTACGTGCCAACTATCGCTTTGTGAACCGTGATCACTCATTAAGCGGTTTTAAATTACGTTCTTTGGTTCTACTAATCAAATTCCTTACACCCATTTTATTAAATTTTTAATCTTATTTTATCACATGTCATATTTTTTTAATATCTTTATTTAATTTAAATTCATATTTAAAAAAATAATACCTATAATAAAATGTTATTAAAGAATTTGACAAAATACGTATAAAAATTTGATGTAAATATAATATAAAATTTTTATGGTGATTTTTAATACAAGACTTTTTTAAAAAAATTAATAAAATATGTGATTTATTTTCAAAAATACTCTTTTTGAATGTGAAACAAAATTTACTCAATTCATCCTTCACTTCTTCATTTTTTTTTCCAATTATAACTATAGCATCCAAATCTTTCATGAAACTTAGCCCCGAGATAGTTCAAGCCACAAGCAAGTAGGATGATAAAAAATTCATTAAAGATATGCTACTCTATATCATTTGATCTTAATTATAATTCAATTTCATGCTTCAGAGTTCAGACAGTCTTCTAACAACATAATTGAAATTAAAAATCTAAAGCAAACAGATCAAAGTCGATAATTGTAAAATTATATGGTATTGATTCTCCCACGTCATACATCCAAAACAAACCCCTGGCTGGAGAGAAGTATATCGTGTAGTTAATTTCCATTTATATATAATTTGGTATCTGTGACTAATACTAAAGTTAAGTTGTCCTTCTTTTGATTTAAAGCATTGACAAGACTAATTATGACTGTAGTCTATGAAAAGTGATGCTTCGTTTGAATGGAATCGAAAAGCAAGCAAGAACCATATGCATAATGATCTAGAAGGAAGAGAAAGACAGTCAAACGAAAAAAATGAACGTGTGCTTGTATGATTTGATAAAGAATATTTATATGAACAAAACTCATATTTTATATGGCAACATATTCTGATCCTTGATGATGATGATCTCGTGTGGGCTTAATCTCAAGAACTAATTAATTAATTAACACAAACACACATCAAGAATAGAACAATACTTTAAATAATTCTTTTATTGAGTGGACCACTGAGGAAAAGATTGTTCGCATTCTAGAGTTTTTCGATCTTTTATAATAATTTATGAAAATTTATTTTGCTTTTCGGCATTAACCAGTTTCTCAATCAATTAATTAACCACCATTTATAAAAATATATATGACACTTGTATATTGATGTCATTATTTCCACTGAAATTTATCAGCATAATATATCACCGAAATGCTTTTCAAGTAACGATTGATCAACAACCTACAAATAAAGCTGAAGACTAAGTTAAAGAGAAATCTAATAAACTTAGGAAAAAAAATTAAAAAAAATTTGAAAAACAAAAAATACATAGTATGCTTATCAAGAGATTCACTTTTTTTTTTATATAAAAATTTTTAGAAAGGGATTAAGCCCATCCATAATTTAAAGGCAGGATGAAATCTCTATTCCTCTTAGGGGATATCAATTTCGGGTATAGCGAGCTGTCTATTACCCTCAGGCGTAAACCTAAGTACCTAAGAGTTAATATGCCTTCCTAAGGGCCACAACTAGAACTATAATAAAATAGTACTTCTTAGAGATCGAAAATATTATAAATAATTATATGTCTTACCTCTTCGTCAGTTGAACGCACGAATGACTTTTATTGCTTAGTGTTGAAATAAAGTTGAAGACCCACCAATTAATTAGTAATGGCTTCATTATCTCATCGTCTTCGAAAATCCTATAATGCAAGGGAAGGGGAAAATCCAATGAGGTTATCATTAAATTAAAGCAGCAGAACCTTAGCATTGTGTAAGAGGGACCCTAAGAATATAAACTTCGAAATAAGAAATTAAAAGGAAACGATTCCACTTTCCAATTACAAATAATATTGGGATGAATTAAGGAATATATCACTGATATTTCGAAACCGATCAATGGTCCAGATTTGATCTAGGGTTGCATGCCTTAGCCTATATAAACCGAAGTTTCAAGCAAGGCCAAATTAAAGCATCACAAGCTCATCATTGTATATAGTCATGGCTTAATTATTTGAGGCATTATTATGTCACATATTAGTTAGATTTTATTTATATTTGTTTGAAAGATATAAAAAGTTGGATGTTGGAGCTCTCTTTCACCCCATGTCTAGAAGGGAAATTAAAAGGTAAGGCCTTAGCTGCTAGTTCATGGATACCTTTGGCTTTGCCATTTCATTATATATTCGTAAGTGCAAAGTTCAAGGGTTTGCATGAACTGGGAGATAGGGTTGCCTTCGTCTTTCAAGTATTGGAGTGAAGGGAGCTCCGATTTTTACTTTCATTATCATTTCTATAATCACCTTTTTACTTCGTTTATTAGTTAATTTCCTTCATTAACGATCATTCCGATGCAAAGGCCAAGTTTTTGAGTCATTTGACGCTTAGTACTAATAATCCAATTCTCTAGTCTCTCTCGCGGTGGCTATATATATCTTGTGTATGCTTTTTCCTCTTCTGGGCAAATCTTTCTTCTTCTGGGCATTGAAAAGGGAGAAGAGGAGTTGGAAGAAGATTCAGCTCTCTGAGGAATCTTTTGATTGCAATATTATTGAGGGAACTGAATTGCATCCCAATTCCCAAGGCTGCATTGCTTTTTTGTTTTCTTAACATTGCGGCTGGTTAAGTGCCTGAGAAGTCATGCCATGGCTTCTCATTAGAATTATGATGTATATGCTCCATGAGAATGGAGCTCCAGCCATGAGTTGAAGTTGAGGGCCTTCGTTGCCCAGCGAAACTGCAAGCTTTGTCAGAATTGAAAGAATGTCACTTACAATAACAGAGTATGCAACAAACAGAACAAACAAACCAAATCAAAGCACATGCACAGCCAAAAAGCAGTTATGGCTTTCATGCTATTGCTTCTCACAACAAAAACCCTTCTTCTCTCCTTCCTCCTTAGCCTTATCTCCCTCTGCTCTCGTCCCTCTCTGGCCGAGGCTTACCCGTGAGGATGAACGATTTCACGCTTCTCTTTGACCCTGCAACCGTCATGGACTCCGATTATTCTAGCGGGGCTTTACCTGGAGCTTCCTTCCAGCGTCCTCATGGCTGATGCAGTCCAACCATTGATTGATGCTACGAAAAAGTATCTTGCAATGGCTGTGGCATTACAACCACTTACAGATGCTTCTATACAAGGATATAACCAAGTAATAAGGCCTGTTTGGTAAGTGCTAAAATCGTAGTTTTAAAAACGCTTTTGACCCAAATTTTATTTTAAAAAAATTTTAAAATAAACAGCCATATTTGTTCAAATGGGCTTCTGAACCAAATTATAATTTAAAACTATAGTTTCAGATAAACTGGTCAAAGTAGTTTTTGGAACAGTAAAACCCTTTTTAACTACTCAATTATTATTTTACCCTTATTTTTTCTTACACAATCTCTCATCTCTCCTCTATTTTTTCCACCCTCTCTCCTCTCTCCTCTATCTTTTTTACTCTCTAACCTCTCTCATTTTTCCTCTATTTTTTACCCTCTCTCATCTCTCATATATACATTTTTTAGTAATTTTTCCATTACAAAATTCTTTTTTGTAACAACTATCCAAACACTCATTTATCCAAAACTACTTTTTTTTCATAAATTTTTATCTAAAAGCTCTATTTTATAAACTATCTAAAAATCTATTTTTTTTATAATTTTGTTTTTAAAATTTTATACAAACATACAAGTAAGTAATGTTCTTATATAACTGCAACTACTTGGCCATAATGATGACTTGCATCTGCAATACTATTCTGTTAGATGTTTTGGAGTTATTGTTTGGAATTCCATGGATTGATTTCACCTCAGAGCTGAGCTCACCGTCACACACTGATCGATCGTACGTCCTTTGAGTATTTTAAACAGTTGTTTATATTTATTACAGCTAAGATGAAATTCATTTTAACTAGTTTTCTTTCAGGGTAGATTATGGTTATAGCAAAGTATATATTTTGCCCTTAATCTAATTTATCTTTTTTGTTTATTTTTTTAAATTAATTTACCTAACATACACATTAATCTATAATATAATATTACACAAAATATAAATATATTTTAGGGAGATTATTATGTCACATATGATATAATTAAATAATTTATTTAGATTATTTAATTTTGTCAAATTAAATAAATAGCTATTAGATTAATGATAAAAAAATATGTTTTTTAACGGTAGATTTAATGTATATATTTTGCTCTCCTCAGATTTTTGAGACGTGATGATCTATTTTAATTTTATCGTGGCTTAAATACTTCATATATATATATATATATATATATATATATATATATACTAATCTAATATTTTTAACAAAAATTGTCACCTTCAAGTTGAACCGATGAGGAGAAGAATATTAGTGTAATATTATTCTATTACTCCTCCTATCTTTAATATATGAGCTAATTGGGGAGTTAATCTTAATCCTAAATATAAGATCTATTTTTTATAGTTATAATTTTTTTTTCAAATTACCCATATTTCATACTCAACAATAATCCAGTAATAGAGAGAGATAATGAATTAAGGAAGATGATTAGAGTAGTTTAGAGAATTTTTTTTTATAGTAAATAACTTAATTAATTTTTTTAATATAATTAAATTAATTAAATAGATGAGTATTATATCATGGGCCCGATAAAAAAGAAGCTAATGTGTAGATGTTAATTGATTTTTTCCATTTTAATTAATCACAACAACTACTCCAAATACTACGATATAGTTAATGTAGTATGCATGCATGAATGATTTGAAAAAGAATACGAAATGAACATATTCATGACTCTATTATTGATGTGATCATTTCCATTAAGATTTATCAGCATCATAGTACCACATGTCGTTAAAAAGCCCGCTCATTTTAAATGAGTAATGGTTACTTCGACTTCAACAAAAAAAAAATCGAATAAAGTCATCATCAACATTAGAACCTTATATAACATGGGACCTTAGAACATCAATTTTAAAATAAGAAATTAAAATAAATAATTGGAATGAATTAGGAAATATATATATAACACTGATGTTCCTTGGTCATTTCTTAATAATAACTATAACTGAAGTTCCAAATTCAATGGTCCTTATTACATCTATATGATCCATATGTGTTGGGCAACTTACTTCCTCAGGATATTAAGGATGCCCGAATGCTTTTAAAGAGAAATCTATTTTTTTTTTTGGCCAAAAGAGAAAACTAATTAACTTAAAAAAGAGATAAAAGAAACTAAAGTAAAGTTTGAAATAAGGTTGAAGAACCAATATGCTGATCAAGAGATTCACTTTTATTGCTTAGTGTTGCTATAAATGAGAGTTTATATTATGTCGTTAAAGTTAAAATTAAAATAAAGACCCTCCCATGAAGTCATCATTAATTAAATTAAAAGAGTAGAACCTTAATATTGTTTAAGAGGGACCCTGAGAACCTCAACTTTGAAAAAAGAAATTAAAAGGAAACGATTCCACTTTCCAATTACAAATAATGTCGGATTGAATGAAGGAATATATCACTAATATTCCGAAATTATGATCAATGGTCCAGATCTGATCCAGGGCAGCACGCCTTAGCCTATATAAACTGAAGTTTCGAGCAAGGCCAAATTAAAGCATGACAATCTCATTATTAGTTATAGCTTAATTATTTGAGGCATTATTATGTCATATTAGTTAGATTTTATCAATATTTGATTGAAAAATAAAAAAGAGTTGCTTGTTGGAGCTCTCTTTCACTCCAATGTCTAGAAGGGCGAATGTAAGACCTTAGTTACTAGTTCAAGGATGTCTTTGGGTTTGCTGGGTTTGCATGCACTGGGAGATATATATAGGGTTTCCTTCATCTTTCAAGTATTGAAGTGAAGGGAGCTCCAATTTTTACTTTTATTGTTATTTATTATTTTATTTGATGGAGTTTTCATAGTAATACTCGCATTTTTTATGTATGTTTCTTCTTCTTCTACTACTTTTGGAATTATAGTCCGTCCATGTATGTATATATTATGAATTTGACACAAATAGATCTTATGTACACACACACACACACACACATATAAAAGTCGAAGGATCCATAAACTCATTTGTTTTAAGTTTTGAGAAAGAAATTTCAAATCAAGGTAGTTGCGGTGAGATCAAGTTACATGTGATTTCACAATGTTCTTTGGAAGTCAATGGCAATATATGGCATGCGCCTAATCTGTCTGACTTCATCACAATGATTACTTTGAACTGTCCTAATTAATCTAAATGCATACCTATAAGTCAAATTTCATTAATTTAATTCAACGAGCGTATAATCATTAATTTCAAGTCATATGTGAATAGTCAAATATGGGATCCTATGGTTGTATTTGTTCCCAAGATTCATGTGACTATAAAAGTTTATTTCTTAATTCCAATAATCTTCAACATGCATGGTTACCGTGGGGGTAAAATAAATTAATATGGGCTGGGAATTTTTTATTGATTATATATATATATATATATATATATATATATATATATATATAAGAACAAGAGTTGCCGGATAAAATTATTAATCGTGGATCTGCTTTGAATATTTTGATATTTTCAGGACGTGACTAGCAAAGGAGTCAAAACGACCCCGTGAGGTCCTGTTGTTTCCGTTTGACCGATGAAATGGTTCAAACAAGAGAGGAACTGTTGACGATGCCCCTCTGGTCAAAGAAGGGAGAGATAGAGTGAGAGGAAAATAAGAAAGAAAATATTTTTAGAGATAAAATATTTATGTCTCAACCATTCGGTCTTAAGATTGTACATGTTTTAGATTAGATTTAGTCCAATTTTTTTATTAGCTATTTGTTGGCACGCTTGTCTTGTTTATGATTGATGGCCAAACAAATTGTTTATGATTGAATGTTATGGAACGAGGTCAGTATTTGGCGATGACTAAAAAAGTGGATTTTTGTACAAAAAATAAAGAGTGATTACTCCTTTATAAGTTAATTACTGTTTTAGACGGTAAACTTAGCTTTGATCCTAAAAGCATTAGCTAGTGAAGAAATAGTGTTACTTAGTTGTATAGTATTTTTTTCTATTCTAATTATAATAACTGATATGCTACTAGGATGGAAGATTTTTCGATAGAAATAAAAGTAGAAATATAACTAGGATAAAAATTAACTTTAAAAGTTTATTTAGTATGATAAAAATAAGTATGTAATTGATATATATATTTTAACTAGAATGTATTTTAACTAAAATATAACTAGAATGCTTTAAAATAAAATATTTAGAAGCAAACATTTAGGAAAATTATTTATTCATTATTACACATGCTTTTTAAAATAAATTGCGTGGACCATAATGGAATAGTAGTTATTAATTTTATTTTTAAATAAATAAATGATTTTAAACATTTCATAGATGACATGCGAATTTGAAGTTAAATTAAAATTGTTTAAAAAATCTGAACGAATCTAAGGATACGTACCCTTAATAATAACAATAAAGGTTTGGAAAGGACTTGTCTGGTAGATTGGGCAGAGATTTAGTGCAAGGAATTGCAAGTTTTATCTAAAACAATCGGGAACTGTTTCAATAAAATGTGAAAATCTTCTATTGTATCTTGGGAGAAAACACCTTTTATTGTATATAATAAATAAACCAGTACAATTGATCATTGGAGGCTAACTCAAACGTTAAAACTAGTGTTACTGTTAACTTATGGGCTTTCAAATACAATTTGGCTTAATCTGGATTAATGTATGTTTGTAAGAGTGGTTTTTATCTCAATTGTATGATTGGAATACAAATTAATTAGAATAATGTAATTTATGTTTGGATGTTGTTTTATAAATTAATTAGTGTAAGTGAATAAATTAGAAGAAATCCAAAAATGAAAGAAGGGGTTGAGTTCACTAGTTTTGTCTAACACAAGGATAAGCTTGGGAGAAACAAATTAAATATAAGGAACAGAAAGAGAAAAGATTATATTTTTATTCTAGTAGAATTTTTAATATTTAAGAAATAAAATTATATAAAATTAAAAAATTAGGAGTAAAATTATATAAATAAAATTAAAATATTAATTATATATAAAAAATAAGATTAAGTTAATATTAATTATATATAAAAAATAAAATTAAGTTATTAGATATTATTTTACTCTAAATTTAATTATAGTTATTATTATTTAGAAAGTTTGAAGTTTGGCTGTCATGAATGAACTAACAGATATGCAACAAACCAAACAAAGGAAACCAAATCAAAGGACCCGCAAAACCAAAAGGAGTTATGGCTTTCATCTCATGCTTTGTATTTATTCCTTCTCAAACGCTCTCTTCTCCACCACACCACCCCTCTTTCTGCAATCCCACAAAACCCTTCTCCTCTCCTTCCTCCTTCATCCTCTCCCTCTGGGCCCACCTGTGGGCCTCGCTTAGCATTTTCTCCGTCTGCCCTCGTCCTTCTCTGGGCGAGGCTTACCCTTGAGGATGAAGGATTTCAATACGGATCTCTTTGACCCCGCAACCGTCATGGACTCCGATTATTCTAGCGGTGCTTCTCCTTCCGACGCCGACTTTGGCTTCGCTTTCAACGACAGTAACTTTTCCGATAGGATTCTCAGGATCGAGATCATGGGGGATTCCGCTGAGGCTCGCCCTGATTCCGATGGTTGTGCTACCGTCGCCGATTGGGCTCGCCATCGTAAGAGAAGGAGGGAGGATGCGAAGAAAGACAGCGGTATGCCCTCTCTATGTCTTTCTTTATGCTTTTTTTTTATTATTATTTTTGGGCAAAAGCTTATGTTAGATGAACAAAAGTAGTTGAAATGGAGAAGAAAATCAAGTCCACTTCTCATTTCAGTGTTCCCGGAAACCCCACTAATTCAAGTACCTTGTAAGGGCGGGGGGATTCTGTGAATCATTGTCTTCTGTTTACCCTCGAAATCTTTTTTCTTATAGGGTTTCGAAATTAGGTTTGGCTTAATCAGAAATCATAATGCGTTCGAAAGCTGTATCTTGAAACGTTAGAGAAGAAAGTGAGTTGAAATCCAGAAAATCAAGTTAACTTCCCATTTCATTGCTCCCGGAAAAAATTCCTTTTCCTTTTCCCTCTGTAATGCAACAAGCGATGAAATAGATTTAGATGATTGAGTGTGGCTGCTACTTTTTTTATTTTTTTTCGATTTCTTTGTTTTGTTCCTTTGAAACCTGACTGATACTTCAAGCTCTTGGAAATTAAGCCATAATTTGACATAGACTTTTCTTTGGGGATGTAGTTGCGAGATTCGGGAAATATATTTTCTTTAATTCGTGGGACAACTTGGATTTTGCTAATCAAGTTTCTTTAATTCGTTTTAAAGAATCGAGCTCACTTTAGACTTTTACCATCAAGAGTATGATTTATAAAGCTCGAGCACATATGCCATATAATCTTATTTAAATTTAATTGATTCTGCACTTTTGTAATAGGAGCCAACAGAACATCAAATCTTGGTTCTATTTATAAATATTTGCCTATGCATGTTGGCTTCTTTTCTCCTACCATGCCTAATGTGAAATATACTAGAAAATATAAATACGTACTTGTTATTTTTTTGTTTTCATTTTATAATCTATTAGATAACTATTAAAATGGCTAGGATTGAGGTCCACTGCCCATGCTTTGCATGCCGTTTAAGGTGGGTTGCATTGTTTGCTTATGTATAGCGTGCTTTCTACAGAATTTCCATTATATATAGAATATATATAGACTAGATAATGCATATTGTATATATTTAAATTATTTAAATATTTTGTTATTTATTTTTCTCTCTTGCTTGTTGTAGTAGACCTTACGGTATTGCCTGATGAGCAAATTTTGAATGAGAGCCAACTCGATATTGATGATGGTGTTGCTGGTGAGAATCAAGATGAAGAAGCTGTTGCTATGGTTGAAGAGCCCCCTTCAGGTATTAGAATCAATTATGCTTTTAATCTCTCAATATGTTAGTCATTGTGCTGTTGATTAAGATGCCGTGCTTTTTATCAATTTTCTTTTTCATATCTATCCTTCATGTCTAGAACTAGTCACTGTCATGGTGAGGGTTTAATAACTGTCTTTCTACCTTTTTTCAATGAAATGCTTGAATCCTGAGGATCTTTTGCTAATAAAGCAAGGTTATCATGGGGAAGATAAAGAACAGACATGAAAGAAGTCAATAAACGGTAGAATTACCTGTTTGGCAATGGAAGACAAATAAATAATACTACTTGAACATTATCCTCATGCCTACAACAAGAAAGGGTATCTTTTTCCATATCTTAAGTTATTGCTCGTTCTGTTGCAATTTATGGTTAGAAAGGATATATGGTGAACCAAAAGGGCTGTATTTTAATGGTCACCACTCACCACCTTCATTCCAGTCGTACTGTTACTAAATATTCTTACAGGTATATAAAAAAAATGATAAACTAAAAGATTTTTAGCAGTGTATTTTATCTGATAGATCTGTATAAAACTTACCTTATTGGTTCTGTAATACATTTCATAACCTAGATTTCCTGGATGGTTATTATTCTCATAGGCGATGAAGCTGGAAATATCAATGATTCAAACTGGAGCATGGATTGCTCAACAGTATTGAGGGTTAAAACACTACATATAAGTTCTCCTATTTTGGCTGCTAAAAGTCCTTTTTTCTATAAGGTCTGCCTTTTCTTTGTGGGATATATTTGAATCGTTCTGCAGCCTGTATGTTTGAAAAAATTTGTGTTTAATTACACTTTTTTTTTTTTAGCTTTTCTCTAATGGAATGAAGGAGTCTGAACAGAGACATGTGACGCTGAGAATTAATGCCTCCGGTATAAACATAAAATGGTTCCAATGTTTTTTTGTTTTTGACAGCTCTAATATGCTGTCATTTTGCTATTTGTTGCCTTACAAACATCATGCCTGTTTTGCATGCTACAGAGGAGGCTGCTCTCATGGAGCTTCTGAACTTCATGTACAGCAATACCTTAGGCACCACTTCACCAGCTGCTTTGCTGGATGTGTTGATGGCTGCTGACAAGTTTGAAGTTGCTTCATGCATGAGATATTGCAGCCGATTTATGCGGAATATGCCCATGACACCTGATTCTGCATTGCTTTACCTGGAGCTTCCTTCCAGCGTCCTGATGGCTGAGGCAGTCCAACCATTGACGGACGCTGCAAAGCAGTATCTTGCTTCTCGATACAAGGATATAACCAAGTAATGTTCTTATATAACTGCAACTACCTGGCCTAAATAACTTGAATTTGCAATATTCTGTTGGATGTTTTGCTTTGATTGACTAGGCATATCATTCTTTCACCTTGATCTTCCTTCCCTGGGGTCTGATGATATTAATATTTGATCTTAACTATATGTTCTCCTTTTTAATTTGGCATTGTTCTTTCTTTTGCTCATAGTTTAAGAGCAACTTAGGTAAGGTGTATTGGTAGAAATTACTTCAATATTTATATCTTCAATTTGTAGACAGCCTCATTTATTGCCAACATTCATAAGTGATAAATCTGTTATATAGGCTTTCATATTATGGCATGTGGCAAGGGAAAAAGATCGTTGTTCATTGGGTGAAAAAAGTAATGAATAGTCCTTTGTTAACTTGTGCTTGCATGATTTTGTATCAGACAGAGAAGTGTTGGAACTCCTGAGCAGTGTGTAATGTTATAATCATATTGTATGAAGTAACGGGCTTCAAAAAATTGGACATTAAGGGAGAAAGTTGATGTTATGAGCATATTATTACATCCTTGCTTAAAAGGGATCATTGATCAATGAGGTTTTGGTTTTTGTGGTTTATCGATGTGGGATCATCAAATATTAAAAAGAAGGATTTAAGGAAGTGAGAATAAATGAGGTGGATTTAGGGAGAGAAATGTAGAAAACTGAATTAGAGAGAGAAATAGAGAAAACATAACTCATTAATAATAATCTTCATTCTAATTTTGATTCTGATTTAGGAGGTACAGTGGAATGCTCAAATAGGCAAACATTACTTGATAATAATGCTTCTAATAAATGTTACATTCCCAAATCCCAGTTCATACTTATGGTCGAAACACATTCCTAATGTTAGGAGCATATTTCTATGTACTCCTAATATTCTCCTTCCTTTTCCATATTTTATTTCCTGTGCTCCATTCTCCATCACTATCTCCTGGTGGGAAAAGCTCACCTAGTTGTAGGATCAAAACATCCACAGTGATGATGATAGGTTTCTTGGGAAGAGTGGAGGGAGAATTTGAAGAGAAAGTGGGAGAAAACTAGTCTAGTATATAATTCAAGTTTGATTTATGATAGTAGTTTTTTTTAATGAGTATAAGAAGTATTTCCATTTTTCTAGTTAAATTTGATTGATTGTTTATAACGTGTGAATAATGCTTCTAATTTTCGCTTTTCCTATCTCATCGCTCTTATACCATTCCCCGCCATCAATTTATTTTTGGGAGAACGTCTTCTTTAGTTCTGCATGCGTCATGTTTTTCATCATCGTTTAGTATTTTGTAATGCTAACTATTTTTGCATATGACCAGGTTTCAGGATGAGGTTATGGCCTTGCCCTTAGCTGGAATTGAGGCAATATTGTCTAGTGATGATCTTCAGGTTGCATCAGAAGATGCTGTGTATGACTTTTTGTTGAAGTGGGCTAGAGTGCAATACCCCAAGCTGGAGGAGAGGCAAGAAGTTCTGGGTGCACGGCTTGCACGTTTAATTCGCTTCCCTTACATGACATGTCGAAAGCTTAAGAAGGTCTTGACTTGTAATGACTTTGACCATGAAGTGGCGTCTAAGCTTGTCCTAGAGGCCCTCTTTTTCAAGGCTGAGGCTCCTCACCGCCAGCGCACACTGGCTGCAGAGGAGTCTGCTTCCTTGAATCGTCGTTTTGCTGAGCGGGCATATAAGTATCGGCCTGTTAAGGTGGTGGAATTTGAACTACCAAGGCAACAGTGTGTGGTTTACCTGGATCTGAAGCGGGAGGAGTGTGCCAATCTGTTCCCTTCTGGCAGGGTTTATTCTCAGGCATTCCATTTAGGCGGACAAGGGTTTTTCCTCTCAGCACATTGCAACATGGACCAACAGAATTCCTTCCATTGTTTTGGACTATTTCTGGGTATGCAGGAAAAGGGTTCAGTTAGCTTTGCCGTTGACTATGAATTTGCGGCAAGGTCAAAGCCAACTGAGGAGTTTGTTAGCAAGTACAAAGGTAATTACTTATTCACTGGGGGAAAGGCTGTGGGCTATAGAAACTTGTTTGCAATTCCATGGACTTCGTTCATGGCTGAGGACAGTCTCTACTTCATCAACGGCGTCCTCCATCTCAGAGCTGAGCTCACTGTCAGACACTGATGGCGGTTAAATATTCTGAGAACCTTTTCATTCCAGTTGATAACTGACTGACCTTGTTTAGGCTATCTATTCCGCATTTTATGTTAACCTGATGGAATCTTAAAAATGTAAAATATCCGGGCAGAGTGCATTTAGGTGGCTAGTGAGGCATGAGATCAAAGGGTTACTAAGGCTTCTGGTTTTTGGATCCTGTTGTGCTCAGCCACACAAGGAAACATGTAAATGGGTTTGAGTAGGTGCAGGAAGGAAGGGACTGGTCCTGTTGGAAACTGATTTTCGTTATAACATACTTGACCTTTTTGCTATTTAGTTTATTTTGATTTGGTCATCAGTGCAATGCAAACATTACAATTTAATGTTTTTCTGAGCTCTATTTAGTATACATGCGTTAAAACATTATGAAATGCAATCGTGAACTTCTCTTAACACGGAAAAAAATATCAACAGGTTCGGTAGTCCGTACCCCGTGGTTACTTTTAATTAGAATCCAACATTTATTTCAATTAGGGTTTAAAACCGACATTATACTACGAGAATATCACTTGTTACTCATAAAAACTTGACGTCATCTGTGAAGTCAGATAAGAAATAGCTAAGCAATTTGGGAATAAGCAGGAATCTTATCTTATTCTGACTTCAAACTTTATACTAAAAACTTAATTTCAATAAAAATATGGGCACCTGATTCAAACCTTGATGGGGACTACATTGTAGTGAAACCCCTCCCGCTAGAACTTATCCTGTTAGCGGTGAACATGCAGCTTAAATTTTATTTTATTTTTGTGGTTCATAAATGGAGCTTAAATTTCTTTTTTAGTTTCCCATTGGAAAACCGAGTAATTGACGGATAGGCCCATGAGACCATTTGCCAACATTGGGCCATTTATATTAAGGACAAAATCGTCCATTAAGGGCAAACTATATTTATTGGGGTATGAGATTGCGCTGTCTGAGATTGAGATTAGTATCGTGAGAAAAAAAAAAATTTAGTATACCCTTAAATCGTGATTAAATCTAACTCTTTTTCAAAAATTGATGCTCTAACTTTAGTAGGGGATGAGTACTGATCTAATTAATTTTTTTTTGTAAAAAGAAAAATTATTATTCCCGGAATTTCCACGCTAATTAGGAAGGGATAGAACCGCATTCAGTAGGGAGCAAGGCATCGACCTCGCATTAAAAATCTCTAGGGTTCCTTTTCTTCACGTCTCCAGAGAAGAGGATTTTGCAATAGAAAGAACTCTCTTGGAGAATCGAAACCTAGGGCATTTCTGCGGAGGAAGCTATGCCGAAGAATAAGGGAAAGGGAGGGAAGAACAGAAAGAGGGGAAAGAACGAAGCCGACGATGAGAAGAGAGAGCTTGTCTTCAAGGAGGACGGCCAGGAGTACGCTCAGGTGCTCCGCATGCTCGGCAACGGCCGATGCGAGGCCATGTGTATCGACGGCACCAAGCGGCTCGGCCATATCCGTGGCAAGATGCACAAGAAGGTCTGGATCGCCGCCGGCGATATAATCCTCGTCGGCCTCCGGGACTACCAGGACGACAAGGCTGATGTGATCCTCAAGTACATGCCCGATGAGGCCAGGCTGCTGAAGGCTTATGGAGAGTTGCCCGACAACACCAGGCTCAACGAGGGTATTGGTGGTGGACTGGATGAGGAGGATGATGGCACTGGCAACGATTATATCGAGTTTGAGGACGAGGATATTGATAAAATTTAAGCGCTTGGGTTTGGATTGGTTTCTGAGTTCGGCGATCTCCGTGCCCCTTACTTGGCTATAGCTCCCCCCCCTTTTTTATTCCTTTTAATTGCCATATGATATGATGCTAAATGATCTGTAATATTTGAAACTCTAGTATGTCTGAGTTTTACATGTTATGCCCTGTGGATGGTGAATTCCGAAGCAATAATAGCCTGTTATCCAATTAGTATGATTGTTCTGTTTGCAGGTTGGCACTGGTATATGTTTTAGGTATTCGTCATCAAATGATTTTCCTCATTTTGCTGACTATAGCGTTTTTCTTTGGTTTGATAAAACATTCTTGGCAAGGTCGTTTTTCCCATTGTTGGTTCTCGATCATACTTGTCTTGTGATTTTGTTTATGAATGATGGAGTGGAGAATATTTTTATAGAGATGATAGTTTTATTGACTAGAGGATGGTAGTACTTGATGTCATTTTTTTTCGGATGTTAGCAAGAGCTAGAATATCTTGTTTAAATTGGTGTGCTGGGATTCCTGAGTTGCTGAAGAAGTGCATGACCTTTGATGATCAAGTTTGGTTGTTAATCATGTTGAACCTGATGGAAATTACGAGCTAATATGTCTTATTTTTTGAACGCATCTGAAATCACGTCCACCACCAAGTGTTTGTTTGGTTTTATGTTGACAACACCAAAATAACCTTGAAACCAAATATGCAGGAAACTCTGCCAGAAAGTGCTTTTGGTTGGGGGTAGGGGTTGGACATTTTGGTTCACATAGTTAGATTCTTTAAATGGGACAACACCATCATTTATTGTGCCCATGAATCATTTATGATATTTTGTTATTACTTTCGGCTATAGTTTGGCTTGATTAGTTGGGCAATATTAGGATGTTGATTTTGTTATGGTTAGAAAGAATGGGGTTTGAGGCACACGCCGGTTTACCAATCTTGTAGGGAGTATGAAATTGAGTTTTATCAGTGACTGTTGTGCAGTTTGAATATCTTTTTTTATTATGCTAAATCTATTTGGCTTGAGACATTGAAACTGAATAGTTCGAATAAAAATGAATGTCTCTGTTTCTTTCCGGATTTTTCCTGGTGTCTACTTGACGGCTTTAAAATGTTGTGACTACCTTGCTAGAGAGGCTCATGAAGCAAATACGGAGCCTCTGGGTTTCCCTTTATATCAATTTCGGCTAGACTTGGGATGTTTCTCTCAGGTTCCTAATCCTTTTCTGTGATCTGATGTCTGTTTCGTTTTAACATTTAAGCGTAATAGCTTGCTTTTGTATTAAGAAAAAATTCACAAGGAATTACAGTGCAAGTCACAGACTTAGTTCAGTAGCGCCATAAATCCCAGTCTCGGAGGCCAAAACTAGAAGCTATCACATGCATCATCCTTCAATTTTCAATTACGCACATTCACGCACTATGACTAGAACACCGTAAACAATTCAACATATG
This sequence comes from Leucaena leucocephala, assembly GCA_037074615.1. Lineage (NCBI taxonomy): Eukaryota > Viridiplantae > Streptophyta > Magnoliopsida > Fabales > Fabaceae > Leucaena > Leucaena leucocephala. Next base: position 21,195,134 of record CM073555.1, on the reverse strand, counting down.
TTGAGGAATCATGTTCATCCATGAAAGCCAGATCTTGGTTCTCCCAATTATAATAGTATCTCTAGTTGAGAATAAGAATAAGATTTGATAATAATGATAATAGCTTTATGAGGAAAATATATATCTTTTATTAAATACTCAAGTGTCCGGAATCATATTATAGTAGATAACTATCTCATCAATAAACTTTTTTTTCCCCTCTGTTCAAGCAACCAAAGTAAGGAAGACCTCGGGCGCAACCCTCGCAGTCTTGAGCAACTTATCAAAGACTTAAAAGTCTAACCATGGCAGCGTTGGCCACCGTCTTAAACGCTCAGATGCCGGCCTCCAAGACCACCGCCGTTACTCACTACTCTGCTTTGCCTTATGTTCCTCCTCGCCTCTCTACGCCTCTGTTCTCTGCCTCCGTCAAGCAATTTCCAGATATTGTTCCGATTTTAATGTTTCACTTCATTAGCAGTTCGGTTGAATGCTACTATAATAATTGGCAATTTTCTTACTTAAATTCTGACGAATAGCAACGAATGAATATTCAAATAACTTTGTGAGGAATCATTAATAGTATTCTGGATTCTTTTCTCATTTTAAAAATATTACTCCTCCAGTCTTTAATACTTAGTTGCATTTTTTAATAGATTAAAAAAAATAAATAAATTAATTAATTATAATTAATATAAGATTTAGTTGACTAATTTAGATAGATTAAAAAGTATATTATATAAATTTGTCTTAAAAAATTAAATTTAGTCATAATTAATCGGTTTATTTGACTTCTTTAATCTCTCTAAAAAATCAAAGTTAGATTAATTACAAAAGTGAAAACTAGAAATTGTTGTAAATCATGCTCCTCATGTGACCATTGAAATGTCATATAAGAGGGTTCAAATCCATTTCAATCACCTTTGCTGATATATATATATACGAGATACCGGTACCCATTTTCATTAGGCCCTAGAGGTCGAAATGTTGAAACTGGGTATTGTAGGCATGAGCTGCTATCCTTGGCAGCCACATATGAAAGCTGATCCAGAAGATTACAAAGTTTCTAAATTTACAAGTAAAGAAAATCTACCACACTTCATTAGCGTTTCAAATTTACAACACACACACACACACACACACACAACAAAACCTTTCCAATGTGACTCGTCCTACCGCTAGCCTTATAGCAATTTCAAACATTTAGCTTATCCTATGTAATAAAGAAACATAAATCATAAGAGGTAGAAAATTTCAATCTATTAATGATTTAATGTTAAGGTCTAATTTTATATTAAAAGTTGTTATGTAATAGTAATGTTGTTCTAAAAGTTTGTTATGATCAATATCGTCCTATATAAGTGTTAAAAAGAAGAGTAAAATTGTTCTAATCGTTAAAAATTGATATTTACTATTAAGATTTTTAACCGTTCGGATACCATTGATTCTTTTTTAATACTTCATGATGATATTAAATTAGACCTTTAGATTTATGCGTGTTATATGTACGAGTTAGTGACCAAGGTAGAGGAGGTAATGGGTTCTATAATTCTATAATCTTGGATGGCAATAAAGGTGTGTGTGAATCTCTTCCATATGGGGGAAGGGGGTTTAAATTGTCAACAATAATAATAAAAAATAAATGTATGGTTAGTGGGCATAAACTAGCGGTGGGTAGATTTGAAAAATTTTGACCCATTAAAAGTATTGATGGCCCAATCTAGTCCATTTTGTCCCTCTTTGAAGGCCCACGGACCATTCGCCGACATTGGAGCATTTATTTATTAAGGAGAAAAATCAACAGGGGTTAGTCCGAGTGTTAAGCGGCTCGGTATCGTTTAAGCAAGGTCTCTAGAGTTCGAACTTTGGCGTACGTAAAAAATCTCCGTTGAGAGACTCACCCACCATAGCTAAGTACGTGTCGCAGGTCGGATCCGGATGTGGTCGGGGTAAAATTCCGGTGAACTGGGTGAGTAAAAAAAAATATTAAGGAGAAAATCGCCCATTAATAGGGCAAACGATATTATTATTCCCGGACTTTCTCCACGCTAATTAGGAAAGGATAGAACCGGATTCAGTAGGGAGCAAGGCATCGACCTCGCGTTAAAAATCTCTAGTGTTTCTTTTCTACACGTCTCCAGAGAAGAGAATTTTGCAAGAGAAAGGCCTCTTATCGAGAATCGGAACCTAGGGTTTTTCTGCGGCTGAAGCTATGCCGAAGAATAAGGGAAAGGGAGGGAAGAACAGAAAGAGGGGAAAGAACGAAGCCGACGATGAGAAGAGAGAGCTTTTCTTCAAGGAGGACGGCCAGGAGTACGCTCAGGTGCTCCGCATGCTCGGCAACGGCCGATGCGAGGCCATGTGTATCGACGGCACCAAGCGGCTCGGCCATATCCGTGGCAAGATGCACAAGAAGGTCTGGATCGCCGCCGGCGATATAATCCTCGTCGGCCTCCGGGACTACCAGGACGACAAGGCTGATGTGATCCTCAAGTACATGCCCGATGAGGCCAGGCTGCTGAAAGCTTATGGAGAGTTGCCCGACAACACCAGGCTCAACGAGGGTATTGGTGGTGGACTGGATGAGGAGGAGGATGGCACTGGCAACGATTATATCGAGTTTGAGGACGAGGATATTGATAAAATTTAAGCGCTTGGGTTTGGATTGGTTTCTGAGTTCGGCGATCTCCGTGCCCCTTACTTGGCTATAGCTCCCCCCCTTTTTTATTCCTTTTAATTGCCATATGATATGATGCTAAATGATCTGTAATATTTGAAACTCTAGTATGTCTGAGTTTTACATGTTATGCCCTGTGGATGGTGAATTCCGAAGCAATAATAGCCTGTTATACATTTAGTATGATTGTTCTGTTTGCAGGTTGGCACTGGTATATGTTTTAGGTATTCGTAATCAAATGATTTTCCTCATTTTGCTGACTATAGCATTTTTCTTTGGTTTGATAGAACATTCTTGGCAAGGTCGTTTTTCTCATTGTTTGTGCTCGATCATACTTGTCTTGTGATTTTGTTTATGAATGATGGGGTGGAGAATATTTTATAGAGATGATGGTTTTATTGACTACGGGATGGTAGTACTTATCTTGTTTAAATTGGAGTGTTGGGATTCCTGAGTTGGGAAAGAAGTGCATGACTGTTGATAATGAAGTTTGGTTGTTGGTTTTCTTCCAATATTATGTTGAACCGATGGAAATTACTAGCTGATATGTCTTAGTTTTAGTCCACCACCAAGGATGTGTTTGGTTTTATGTTGAAAACGCCGAAATCACCTGAAACTAAATATGCAGGAAACTCTGCCAGAACGTGGTTTTGGTTTGGGGTAGGGGGTGAATATTTGTTCACATGGTTAGGTTCTTTAAATTGGATAACACCTTCACTTATTGTGCTGATGAATCATTTATGTTAGTTTGGCAGTTTTCCATTGTTGATATATGATAGATGATGGAACAAGGTGAATAAATCATTGGGTGAACAGTATAACTGCTTAGGATTAGTTTTCTGATTACTTTCGGCTATAGTTTGGCTTGATTAGTTGGGCAATATTAGGATGTTGGTTTTGGCGTAGTAAGAAAGAATGTGGAGATTCAGTCCTCTAAATTTGTTTTAATGTCTAAATTTGTTTTAATGTCGCCTTGTTGGAATGAACAATGAGCTGAATATGTGGTTGATAATGTTTTAGTTTCAAGACATTGAAACTGTGAATAGTTGGAATAAGAACTGATGTCTCTGTTTCTTTCCTTGTCTTGATACCTGGGACACGCTTTTTAAATACCGTCTTGCCTGGTTTCTAATTGACAGCTTTAGGACAACGGATTCTTGTAATTTTTTTTTTTACATATATTAAAAAAGTTTAGGTGAATAGGTTTTTGAGGCTTGGTTGGGGGTATACCTTTATGCTTAAAAAATGCTCACAAAAGGACTTAAATATCACCTGCTGACAAAATCTTTGCAGGAGAATTTAAATTTATGATTTTATAGATTATAAATTAATTTTTTATTAACTGCACTAATTTTTGTTGGCTAGAACAGTTGGGAATTTGAGAATTTACATTCTCACAAAAATATGCAGACTATCTCACTAGAGAGGCTCATGAAGCAAAGATGGAGATGTCCATTATCTCACTGATTTAGTTCGGTAGCGTCATAAATCCAAAGCTTGGGGACCAAAATTCGAAGCAGATAACATGCATTATCCTTTAATTTCCAATCACACATGCACAAGCGATGACTAGGATGCCGTACAAAATTCAGCATATATCAAAGTTTTTTTTTTTTGCCCACCCGGTTCACCGGAGCTTTACCCCGACTACATCCGGATCCGATCCACATCGCTCACCTGGCTATGGTGGGTGAGTCTCCCAACGAGGATTTTCTGCGTACGCTAAGGCTCGAACTCGAGACTTCGCTTAAGCGATACCGAGCCGCTTACTACTCGGACTAACCCCCGTTGGTAGCATATATCAAGTTAATTAGTAAATTGAGGATTCATGTTCATCTATTGGATTTGTATGGCACAATGCAAGACACACAAAATATGTATAAAAAATATATAATAGCATCTTTAGTTAGCACAAAGATTATAATGGAACTTGACACTTTGTTACAATTTCTTATATTTTTTGTTATTGATATTAAAGGGAAATAGTGAAGATTGAAGGGTAGAGCAGCGGGCGGGCTGGGCGGGCCTGATGGTAGCCCGTAGCCCGCCTGTCAGATCTTAATTGGGCACGGGCTCGCCTATGCCCATTTACCAGCTCATTTGGGCCCGTAATAAACAGGTTGGGTTGAACTCGTTTGGGCTCAAACGGGCATGGGCAGCCTATTTGTCAAGGATGATTTTTTTTCTATTTAAGCTAATTTAAAGTTCTAATAACAATCAGAATAAAATAATAGTGCACACATGATATGATTGTTCATCCTAAAATCCCAAGAGAAAACACCATAATCATAAATTTAAATTTGTAACTACACAATCCACAATTCACACAAAATATAATCATTCTTCAATTGGACTATGATCATGCATCATCTTCATCAGATTCACTTGTGATGATTGTAGACGGAATTGCCTTTTTACCTCTACAAAATAGAAACATTATGTAATTTATTAATCAGAAGAGATATCATTCGTACAAAATATGTTTAATACATAAAGAAGCAATACAAGGAAAATATAGCATTCTTATATATAGGTGCATTACAGGAAACAATGTTAACCCCTACAATTGACGCATTGATATTAAATTAAGGTGGGACTATGTTATCATTTAGGGGAAACTATAAGCACATTAGTGACTGCCAAGACAAAATGACATTGACTTCACATTCCCTATAGTAAGAAATTATCAGGTGAAGCTTTCCTCCATAGCTAGAGAGAGAAAAATAAACAGGAATAAAATAAAGAAACATAATATTAGCAGAATTGCAATCCAAGGAAATAAAGACCAACAATCATTATAGTTTATGTAGCTGGACGTGATGGAAAATCTAAAAATTGTCAATACAGTGCAGCAAGAATCTGAGTTTGAATAAACATTAGAATTGTAGCATAATTGAAGGAAAAAAGCAAAGTATAGATACAAGATTAGGAAAAAACTAAAACATTATGAATCCCAAAACCATCACACAGTAAGACCTTTCAATTGAAACATATCTGCGTGTAAATATCTTAAAATGGAGGAAGTATACAAATATGAAGAACATATATATCCTAGTAAGAAGCAAAATGAGGGAAAAAAACATCACCCCAGGATCTTCACTTGCCTCGCATTATTAGTAAGAAAAAAAAATAGAAGGGATCTTCAAAATAGAAACAATACCCATTCAAATTGGTATCCTAGTAAAATGAGAAAGCAAGCATCAAAGTTTCCTTCAAGCTACTAATTGAATTTGTTCTGTTTCTGCTACTTTGTTTGGAAAAGCCTTCTCTGTATTGACACAAGGATGATTAGGTTCAAATTCATCTACTTACTTACTTAGAAATAGCGATTAGGTTCAAATACATGGTAGCAAAATATGGCGACCGATTAGGTTAAAAATATGGCAGCAAACCAAAAGAAGCAAGATTAAAAGTCAAGTTTATCTAACTCACACTAGAAGATTAGAGAAACAAAGAAATACTTGTCACCCACCGTTCTGAGATTCTGAGATTCTGATATTCTGTAGGGGAAGGGGAACACGTGAAGCCGACAAGCCTTGAAGAATAGAAGAAGGCAGTCGTCGCCCGTCTCTCTCTTTGACTCTCGTCCTTCAAGTCTTCAAGTTAACTCACCAAGATCGTAAGACGCCAACTCGGGGATGATTCACCTTCATTGTTGTTTGTTACAGCGCCGCTGTGCTGTGAGAATGAGAATGAGAAAACCTGAAAGTGAAGACGGGATGAAGTCGAAAGGCAAAGTCACAAACCTACCTTCCTAATTAATTTATTTGAATAAAATATTATATTTAATAATTAAAAAAAATATACGGGCATAGCCCGCCCGTATATTTTACTGTTTAAACCTGTTTGAGTCTGCCTATTACAAGCCTATTTTAGGCGGGCTCGATGCGGGTATGTCGATATTGATTCCAGACGAGTACATGAGATTACGGGCACATTGCTTACCCTTATATTGAAGAAGAGGAAGTGCTACTTCCACTTCCATGGGATTTTTGGGATAGGAAATCAACCAGTTAGAAACTAGCATTTGTCCACGTGTCGACAACTGAAATCAGTGTCCCGAATCACATAATAGTAGATAACTGTCCCGTCGATAACTTTTTTTTAAAAGCAAAAAATCTCCGCAAGCAACCAAAGGACGGAAGACCTCAGCCCCAACCATCCAAGTCTGAACAACCTATCAAAGACTCAAAAGTCTAACCATGGCAGCAGGGGCAGCGGCGACCACCGTTTTAATCGCTCGGATTCCGGCCACCAAGACCACCACCGTTACTCGCTGCTCTGATTTGCCTTATCTTCCTCCTCGCGTCTCCACTCCTTCCTTCTCTACCTCCGTCAAGCAATTTCCAGGTATTGTTCCAAATTTTTTACCTAAGTTCTGAATCCTTTGTGCGGAATCATTAAAAGTATTCTGGATTCTTTTCTCATTTAAAGAACATTATAATATAATTAATATTGTTCGAAAAATTTCACCAAAATAAACGTAGTTCGAAGAATGAACTTACCCGCTCTTCCACTAGTGCATTCTTTGCATTTACATGTACTGCATATTTCGACTTGGATTTGAATTATCGTATGTGAAAACCGGAAATTGTTGTAAATCATGCTCCTCATGTGACCATCGTCGTGTCATGTGAGAAGTTTCAAATCCATCTCGATCACCTTTGCTGACACACACGAGATACCTATGTTTTCAAGCTTCATATCCTTGGAACATATTCAGAGAAATGGAACTATACGTAACCTTGCAAGAGAATGTTCCATTAATGCAAACTATCAATATTGCAGAATAAAGGAACAGCTATCAGTGAAAAACTCAACTAACAATTGGTTTTGATGAATTATTAAAATAATTAAAATCAATAACATGTGTAACCAATTTTATTTGATTTGGACTTATTTTATTGATTAGAATTCGTATAGCATGGCGCTCTTGGAGTACCTAATAATTTCTCCATGAAATCGTAAAGAAAACAGAGCAAACCACCAGAATTGGCAGATTTGCCTAACGCCTATACAGAGAAAGAGATAAAATGCTGAGAACCATTAACAATTCTAGCTCTTTGAGTTGTTAATTAACCTGACCACAGCCTTCCTATCCTCCTTCCTGGATTATCTAGAGTAATGAACCCATGAAATTCCAAGTAGTTGGAAAACTATAATGTCTACTAATCAAACAACTCCATAAATTTTATTTTTTTTTCTCTTGCCTCCTGTCTTCCAGTGTCCCGGAAATCTTTGCTTCAAACCAGAGCTTCTTCTTCAGAGGAAACATCTACTTCAGACCCGAGTGAGTTGTTCACAGATTTGAAGCAAAAGGCAAGAAGTTTATGACTTGGCTAATTTCAACATTATTGTTTTATCCTGAACTTTCTTTTGGCAAATCTCATCCTAATCAAGTGGGACTAATATCCTGCGTTTATTGTTACCAGTGGGATGCTCTTGAAAACAAATCTACAGTACTTCTTTATGGAGGTGGGGCTATTGTTGCTCTTTGGCTATCAGCAACTCTTGTGGGTGCCATCAACTCACTTCCCTTGGTAAGCCATTATTCTTGTCGAATAAACCCTATTACCCTAATTTAATCAGACGAGATTCTTTGGTAGATTTTTTTCTGCCAAAAAAGACAGATGGTAGACCCAGTCAATCACAAATGAACATAGAGGTATGAGTTAGAAGTGCGCCTCACTTTGAAGTGTTTATTTATGCGTTTTCATTTTGTATAGATCAGGTGCACCCAAAAGCTTCTTCCCGATTGGTTGCTTTTTAGTCAAGCAACTGACATGCTTATGTTCTTTATACTTCCAGAAGGTTCTGTGAACTCATCTGAAATATTTCATTTATCTTTCAGCTTCCAAAGATCATGGAGTTGGTTGGGCTAGGTTACACTGGATGGTTTGTCTACCGTTACCTTCTATTTAAGGTAGGTGAACTGCATGATGGATATGTTGCTGCTTTAGAATCATACACATTTTGTTTTCTGCAAAATATATTCGTGAAATTGAATTGATCTGCAAAATATAAATAATATAATGTTACTTGTCCATACAGTCTAGCAGAAAGGAATTAGCTACCGACATCGAGGAAATCAAGAAGAAAATCACTGGAACTGAATAGAAGTGTTATGGTGAGTGGCAAGTAAAGTTGATCTTCTTTGAACACCATCTGTTTTTGTCTGCTTTAAGAGGCGTTTGTATCCTTTGATGTTAGAATAGAATTCCTCTCAACCTCTACCACTCTTGCATCAAGCTATCTTATTCTTGAAATGTGTAGCAACTTCTAAACGTATGCTTGGTGGTGGAAAACTTGCTTGTTAATAGTGACTGAAGAGTTAACTCTGCTTAGTGCAATAAGAGAACTCGGTATGCTGTTTTCTCGTGTTTTGTCAGCAAAATGTGCAGCCTGTGTTTCGGAGAAACAGAACATAACACAAAACAACACACTTCATTAGCGTTTCAAATTTACAAGACACACAACAAAGCCTTTCATGGGAAGTCAACACCGTCTCATTCCTCTACGACTCTTCCTATACGACTACTGGTGTTAAATTTATTTCAAACATTTAGCTTATCCTGTGTAATTAAAAAAAAAAAACATAAATCCTAGGAGGTTGATAATGCTAACAATTTATGATTTATGATATACTCTAATGGTCTTGAATATAAGAGTTAGCTGAATAATTTGAGTAGATTAATGGAACTAAATAAATCAATTAATTATAATAACGTCTAACTCTTTGTCATATTATATATTCTTAAATTTATCAAAATTAGTCAACTAGTTTTTATATTAATTATAATTAATTTATTTAAATTTTTTAATTTATTTAAATTAGTTAAATATTTTTTATAAATACTGGGGAGTATGTGGACATATGTTTGTATATATGTATGGGTTAGTTTTTCTTTTTTTTTTTTGCCCACCCGATTTACCGGAGGTTTGTCCCGACTATATTCGGATCTGACCTGCGTCGCGCACCTGACTATAGTGGGTTATTTAGTATGACCTAGCCGGAGGTATATATGTATATATGTATGGGTTAGTTAGTATGACCTAGCCGGAGGTCGGGTTGAGAAAATATTTGCCGATTAAAAGGTTTGCCGGCCCAATTTGTCATCAGCCCGTGGCAGAAATCGGTTCATATAAGCCGAGCTAGCCTGTTTACCAGCCTTAAAGTTAGCTGGACATTAAAATATCAATTTTTTTTTTTAATGAGATAAAACCTCTCTATATACTCAGCTAAAATAAATGAATGTTTCACCATAACGAAATGTCGCATAAGCATTAAGCATTAGGTGATGCCACGTAGACAAATGCCACATAAAACTAGTTTTGAAAATGACGACAAGCAGTTTGCCGCCCAAGCGAACCTAAGAATTAAGATAATAATTTGGTGACAAATGATAACATTTTCCTTTGTCTTCCTCCTTTCTCTGACCCCATCCAAAAAACACCAAAATGGTGCTTAAAAATAATTAACAATATTATTGATGATAATCTAATAATTAATGATCGCAAGTTGTCGAAGCGACAAATAAACCACAAACAATTAATTCTGAAATGATTCACGTGTCCTCTTTATCACAAGTATGAGTACATAATACCAAAGTCAACAAAGTACATCATTTTTTTTTCCTCATTTTTTCCCCATTGTCGTGTCTACCCACAGCTGGCTCCCACAAGAACATGGATTGACCTCATTGAAGTGCCATCCTTTCTTTTCAATTTTATTTTATTTTATTATTATATTTTAAATATTTTAATAGTTAGAGTTTTAAAATAAAAAAAAATAACTACTATTTCTTAAGAAAATATATTTACCACTTAAGAAATTAAAGATAAACAAATTAGATGATATTTAGATGATGTAAATTTCACCTAAAAGATGAGATGGACACACAAACAGTAGTTAGGTAGAGTAAAAGGGATTTAATTTTTCTTAAACAAGATTGAGAATTTTAACCCATGTTATAAACAAAAAAAATAATGTTAAAATAGTTATTATAATACTCAAATGTAAAATGATAATATCATGTCTCAAATAAATGAATCAAAAAGCACCAAATCCAACCACATGCCAACAGAGTCGAATTCCTTTTATTTGTAGGTGATGAGAAATTCTAATGGCATCTCCAGAGCAAAGAATTGAGAAAAGAGGATTAAAAGGGATTATCTTTTTTGGTGTTAAAAAAGGGATTATCTTAATTAGGTAAGAAAATTCCAATAGCATCTCCATGAACATATAAAATTCAAGTGGGTCTTAAATGTTCTATAAATAATCAGACCAAATCATTCATTTAAAAAATGTGAAATCATAAACAAGTAAGAGTCATAGTAACCGAACATATTTGCATTTCTTAAGAACCCAATCTGTTTAAGGCGATTCAGGTTCAACTGCTCAACTAAAGCCCTATATCATATAAATTTTGCGCCTGCATTACATCACTTTCTGCAACTACTTCGTTTTGTGTATAAAGAATCATGAATAATCGCAAGAGGAAGACAAAGGAAACTGTTTAAGAAGACTCTGGTCTCTATGTTCTCAGCCAAAGGAAATTATTTTTCTCTTGCACAATAAAAGCTTTGAATGTGTTTTATTTTTTTTATTGGTGCAATATTTCAGCATTAGAGACAGCAGAAAGCTTCAGGTTTAACATGAAATGACATCCATGGATCTCCCCAAATGTTGGAAAATTACATGGTCCATTGTCTCTTTCATCATCTTCCTAAGTTTCCTCGAAGAGTCTAAAGCCTATGACCATGCATCTCTAGAAGCCTTTGTTCATGACAAAGCAAACCAAGAAATAGCAAAACCCCGTACAGGTACCTTGTACAACATCCCTCTTCCTTCTAACTTCTCAGGCATGAAATTCTCAGTTCTCAGAATTCGAAGTGGTTCTTTAAGGTTAAAAGGAGCGAACTATAGCTACTTCAATCTCCCACCATTGATCAAACCAGAGCCTGACGTCAAGAGAATAGCCATAGTATTTGAGAACTTTGGAAACTGGTCATCCCGTTACTACCGTGTTCCCCATCACACCATTGTAGCTCCAGTTCTTGGTTTCATGGCTTATAATACTTCAGACACAGCATTATTACTAAGTACAAGGTTAAATTTGAGCATTCCAGGAGAAAATCCCATCAAAGTTCGATTTTTTCAAAGTTGGGTTCAGGGGAAAAAGGAAGAAAAACCAATTTGTGCAAAGCTGGGTGATGATGGTAAGTTAGTTGGATTGAAGAACATGAGCGAACCATTTGTGTGTGAGACACAGAGTGAAGGACACTACACGCTAGTGGTTCCATTGTTGGAAGAAGCTGAAAACAGGGACAAGAGGCCGAGGTATAATAATAGGACCAGGTGGGTTGTAGTATTAGGAACTGTAAGTGGTTTGATTGTGTTGTTTGCGGTTTTTGTTTTAGTAAGTTTTAAGGAAGTGAAGAGGAGGAAGATGAAAGAAATGGAGGAAAAAGCAGAAATAGGTGAGACTATTGGCGAGTTCTGGGTTGGACAGAGCAAAATGCCTTCTGCTTCAATGGTGAGAACCCAGCCGGCACTTGAGAATTGAACAATTCTTCTTTTCTTTTTTTTTACTTCATAGTAAAATTATTCATTCTCTCTCTTGTGCTCTCTGTAATATGAGTGTCTTTTTTATTCTGAGTAAATATATTTTTCTCCCTTAAAATATATCCTTTTATTCTTTGCTTTGGTCCTTGAAGGCCTTTTTTTTAGAGTAGATATCACTATATTAATGTAAATAGTGAATAAAGCTATTTTATTTTTATTAATTTTTTTTATAAAATATGAGCTTAACACCAGTATCACGAAATATACTTAGGACTTAACAAAGATTCCGAGGTATTAACTATAAGTTCTTCAATGAAGCTATAACACATGAACAGTTTTCTAAACACTGCATGTAAATATTTTGTAAGCAAAACGGTGCGTACTAGGAAATTCCAATTTCCTTTATTGATGGGAATAATTTCTGTAACATGATGGACAATTTTCACTAACCTTGAGGAATGTAGAGCCTGTTTAGATAGGATTTTAAAAAATGACTTATAAAAAAAGGGCTTATGGACAGTTTATGGAAAAGAGTTTTTAGAGAAAAGTTTATGAAAAAAAAGTGATTATGAATAAATAAATGTTTGGATAGTTATTTTTAGAATGACTTTTTATATTGGTAAATTACTAAAAAGGGTATGTTTGATTAAAAATAAGAGAGAGGAGAGAGGGTGTAAGAAAAAGTAGAAAAGAGGAAAGAGGATGTAAGAAAAAATATGGGTAAGATAGTAATTAGATAATCCATAAGCTCTTTTACTGTTTTAAAAGCTAGTTTCAATAGCTTATTCAAAACCATGATTTTAAACCATAATTTTGTCTAAAAATACTTATGGACAAATAATACTGTTTGTTTTAAAATTTTTCTAAACCAAAATTTGGGCTATAAGCCCTTTTCAAATTATAATTTGAGGGCAAACCAAACCGGCCCGTAATTAATGTTCAGCCACTAGGCTGAAGATCACAGTGTTGATGAAGAGGGAAAGGAGGACCAAAGAAGGAGCCATTAAGAAGGGGCGAAGTAATAAGCTTGTTTGCAGCTTCAGTGGTATGAATGCCTTCCCAACTTACATAGTTATAGGGATCTTCACCAGCTGATGCTGTCACTGTGCTTCCATTAATCTCTTTGGAGTTTCCACTGTAAAGTTTTGGGTCAAAGTTATAGTCTCCCCCTCCATGTCCACAGCATGCTTTGGTACCATATTGTAGCCGTGTTCCAACACAACCACGTACTTCATTACCACATTTTAGTTTATGAGTAATCCATAAATACCTAAACTTCGATGATCCAATCGTTTAGAGATGTATTAAGAACTTTTAGATCTATTTATATTCATATAACTTATTTTATTTTTTAAAATATAAGGTTATTTTTTTAATTAAATATTTATCTTTATTCACCCCAATCGCTTGAACAAACTATCTATCTATCTTTATATTTCTATTTGATTTTTTATATGTAAATAACAATAAATGTTTTCCTGGACTCACCCTTTTTTAGTTCGTTAATTTACTGAGACTTGTAAAAATGCCCCGTCAGTTTCAAAAATCTATCCTCATCTCCCTTTGTCTTTTCATAAGCAGTAGTAGATCAAGCTTTTGGAGATTTGTGATAAGAAACAAGTATTATCTTGCATTATAAAATACTTGCTCAAACTTTATAATTCTTGTTTTTTTCTTCTGTAATTTGTACCGTGAGATTTGGGGTGGCGGAAGAGTTCTAGCAGCACAGAGTGAGTATCCACATAAACGATGGAAGCATCTGGAAGACTTGCTCTGGTTTTGGTTCAATGTCTGCTTCAACATGATGTTATAGTCAAGTACTGCATAGTTATAAGAAACCAAGCATCCAAACTCATCAATGTCTGATTTTTCATGAGGAAGCTGCACCAAAAATGCAGGATAACATCCAACTGGTGCAAGATTCTGCACCAGAAATGTACGCCCTCCAAGTTCATATAGCTCCTATAATCCACCAAAAAATACAACTTGTGAAGAAACATTGCTTCATTTCAAGCAAAGACAAACTAATTTGATTGGATATCAACATAGATTCCTGTTTGGGACATCTGCAAAGAAATCAAATTTGATGATTGATGATAAAAGTAGTAGATGAACATTACTTGAAATGAAAGATACTCTCACCTTAGTAGTGGCAGCAACTTTTGAAACAACTTGAGGAAGGTATTGCTTCACCCCACCAATACCAATGGCAGCTAAGTTGGACGTAAACTCATTTTGCCCAAATGTAGAATGTATACAGAGATTTTCAAAAGATATCCCGTGAAGGAAGTTTTGGGTCTAACCAACGATCAAAATAAGAACTTTGTAAACTAGAGAAAAGAAAAAAATTCAAATAACCCAAAAATTAATGAACTTCTTTATATATGTCCATTAAAATATTCAGTTAGCTGAGAGTGTACCAAGGTGGCCAACTTCATAAACTTTGGTTGAGCTGAATGGCAAGAGAAAAAGGGCAGATTCCAGTGACGAACAAAGAAGTATTAGGAAGAAGCACAGTAGATGCCAATGTTGCATAGTTGGCTCCATGTCTGTAATCAGATCCTATTGATTGCAGATAAGGACTCAAAACCGGAAATCCCAGTGCCTGAGCTGAAAATTTTACATGGATTCAAGTTTTTTTGCAGAAAACACTGTTAGAGGCTGAAAATAACGATAATAATAGTAATAGTAATCATCATCATCATTGTTAGGAAAGCAACCGACAATCATTTGGGCATATTTCTGTAATTAGGTCAATTGAGACTACACAATAGGTTAATCCCTAACATACTCTTTTTCTTCCCTGGGAAATAGGTAAATTATACTGAATCTTTTTTACTTAAAAGCTCACGACTTTGACATTAAACATATAATTACTAAAATTTTGCGATGAACTGTTTATGAAATTAACGTAACTCAACATTGAAATTTCATTCTTAATTTGATTGATAATAGACAAAGCTAAATCTCTAAATGAATACTAAGTTGTCCCACAAAACCTTGATTTTATTTTAAATATAATATTGAGATACTTAAGTAATTTTCATAAAATAAACATTATTAAAAAATCAATTTTGTCAATATAAAATAAATAAATAACTTCAGAAAATTTGTACTAAGAGGATCAAATACTCCTTTTGAGAATATATAATATTGATTATAATTTAATCAAACTTAAAAAAAAATCTTTATAAATTTTTTTTGTACAAAAACTTTTAGAAAGAGGTTAGACTCAACTATGATCTAAGGGCAGAGTAAAATCTCCCTTCTTCCTAAGCGATACCAATGTCAGGCAGGGTGAACTGTCTATTACCCTCAAGTATAAATTTAGATACCTTAAAATTAGGATATCTCCCTAAACACTACGACCAGAATTACAATAAATTTATGCTTTTTTTTTATACAACAATAAATCTATGTTTTAATTTCGTGATGGTTGTGGCACAAAAACTTTGCGGCCCAATGTTGATGGGCTGGATTCATTTATTTTAATGACTTCTCTCTCTACCCTCTCAATCTTGAGAACAACTCATTTTGATTTACCAACGGGAGTTAGTTCGAATGGTAAGCGGCTCGATATCACTTAAGCGAGATCTCGAGTTCGAGCCTTGGCGTACGCAAAAAATCCCCGTTAGGAGACTCACCCACCATAGCCAGGTGCGCGACGCGTGTCAGATTCGGATGTAGTCGGGGCAAAGTTCCGGTGAACCGGGTGGGCAACAAAAAAAAAACTCATTTTGAATTACCAACGGGGGTTGGTCCGAGTGGTAAGCGGCTCAGTATCGCTTAAGCGAAGTCTCGAGTTCGAGCCTTGGCGAATGCAGAAAATTTCTGTTGGGAGATTCACCCACTATAGCCAGGTGCGCGACTCGGGTCGGATCCGGATGTAGTCGGGGTAAAACTCCGGTGAACCGGGTGGACAAAAAAAAAACTCATTTTGATTTTTTTTATAAAAAATTTTAGAAAGGGTTTGAGCTCCTTAGGATTCAACGAGAATAAAAAAAAAAAGAGAATAGAAGAAGCCATAACGTCGAGTTGATCAATTCAGACCGTGTTGAAGCTTCAGAGCCAGAAAGAGAATGAAAGAGGATGATGAATTAAGAAAAACAATAGAAGAAAAGGAAAGGATGATGAATTAAGAAAAACAATAGAAGAAAAGGAAAGGAAATTACAAAGGGTGAAATTTCTTTTTTTTAAGCAATACCAATATTATATAGTGGGAGCTATTAATTATCCTCAAATATAAATCTAAATATTTAAAAATAAAAATATCTCTCTAAATATTATAATTATAGTCGTAATAAAATAATACTTTTTATAAATAAATGTGATCTAAATCTTATCCCACGCTCGGCAGCTGAACCATGTATGGAGGATTGGGTAACTCATTTTTATATTGTTCCTTCGTTAACCAACCGAAAACCACAAAAAGCTTATACAAATTTTGCAAAAGTTAAGAAATACTCAAGGCTACGACCTTAATGATCATAAACAGAATCAGAAAAAGAGAAGAGAAGAAGCCATAACGTCGAGTTGATCGATTCAGATCGTGTTCAAGCTTCAGAGCCAGAAAGAGAATGAAAGACGATGATGAATTAAGAAAAACAATCGAAGAAAAGGAAAGGAAATTACCGAAAAAACGAGAATGAGTCTGCCATCGGAAGCCCTTCCGGCGGGCTTGTGGAAGAAGGCGGATCCGTAGGGACCAGACTCTGCCGGAAAAGCTGCGTAGAAACCACCGGTATCGGAGTTTGAATCTCCAAAGTTGAAGATGGCCTTGAACGGGCGCTCACATTGAACTGAATCCACAACAAACAATGGCACCACCACCACCAAAATCCCGCCAAGCGCCGCTTCACGCATGCTGCACATGGATAGTTGCCTCTACTGTTCTGTTTTGTATAGGGGCCCTTTTTCTTTGTATATATAGATTATTAGGTCAGATACTCCCTTCGGTTCTTTAAATAGAAAGTGTTGTCTTAACAATTTTGTCATGTACAGAAAGTCATGCAATAGTCCATGCTTTTGTGAGATTAATGTGGTGCATTTCTCACGCCTCTCGCTTGAATTACTACTCTTCAAATAACACTATAATTTGACTCATGTTCCTATCTTTTCACTCTTTCTTCACAAAATGAATTCTCTCTCTCTCTCTCTCTCCTAAATAATAAAAATTTAAATAAGGCTTAGACTTTTGGTTAATTCTTAATCAGGACATGAGATTTTATTAAGAATTTCTTAATGATGTTAAAAGAATAAAATACCCTTATAGAGTTTGAGGGTTTTAGTTTGTGTAAAATTAGGATTTTCTATCAAATTGATTATCGACGCAGACACTTGTATCTCATGACAACAATAGTGCACACTCATTAGGCCACACATGAATGCAACAGGTTTCAACTGGGTCGACTTCTCTCGTTGTGCCTGTCTCTTTTCTTTTTAATGACAAGGACATTATAGTCATTTGATTAGATTCTGAAATCAAAATAAGGTCTCTTCGCCCGGTTAAGGACTAACCAAAAGTGTATACCTTATTTAAATTTTAGGTATTTTAACTATCATTTTATTACCTAACTGCTATATAATACACTTATTTATTGGAGAAAAATAATTTTCCTTACATACAAAAAATTCTTAACACGTGCCTAACCTTGTTTATGCTTATATTGGATAACAACGGGAGTATACATATTTGAAAATGAAGCCCCTCAATCATCATCCCTAAGAAAGTATTCAAAACTCATACAATAATTAGACATCTATCATATGAGTGAATATAATTTCAAAGGTCTTATGTGATATATTAATAAACCGCAGTAACTGGCAAAAGAAAACCCAAATAAAAATATCACTTGCAGCAATCTGGTTTACAATCCGTTAACATCAAATGCTCAAATTGAATAGAGACCAGAATGTTTGGAGGAGTTGTCTGCAAAGTTGCTGGAGTTATTGGAGTCTCCTTGCTGATAAAGAGCAGGCTTAACATTAATCATTACCTTTAATTAGTCTCTAACTTGCTTCTTGTGAGTATTGAGTTCTAAACATGTATATGCATGTGTGAGACTTAAATCCTATCCCATTTGATTCGTTCTCTTCACCAAATACTAATACAAATGACAATCTAAGTTTACCTAACTCCAATGGTTTTATTTTAGTAATTAAATTATTTCTCATGAACGGTGTTTGTATTCTAACTTCCCCTTCGGTAACATGCTTGTATTACTAAGTAGTATATTTTAGCCGTAAAACTTACTTTTAGAAACCTTTTAGGCTATCAACAGGTGGTTGGTTGAGATGGTAAGTGACATCAACTCCATAAGAAAAAAAATATAAATTCGAATATCGAGAAACTCGCTTATTATAAGAGATAAAAATATTATGCACTTTAAACCTCGAAAAAGTATTATACTTTTGATTAAATCAAGAAACTATTCCTAACATAGAGTTAGTTTAGTTTTTGGGTCTTAAGTTTGATTCTAAGAGAAAATATTTATATTGGGAGGGGTAACTACGAATCTTAAAATTGGATACTTAGTAATAAGATCTAATGAAAAATATAAAAACAAAATTAAGAAACCTTTTGGGCCTGAAATTCCTCTACTTGAACTCACCATAAAGCACCCCAGCCCAAAAGGAACACACATTTACTGTTAAACCCAAAATCACCCGGGATTAAGGATAGCCCCGGCCCCACTTTAATGTGAACTGAAGAAAATTTTAGGGTACCAAAATTCAAAAAACGCGGCGCTTAGGGATACGCTGGTAAATTCGCGCCCCTATTCCTGGATACTCTTGGAAATCTGAAATTTTAAAAAAAGAAATAGGAGAATGAATAAAAAAAGGAGGAAAAAAAAGATGAGATCAGATCTGAGATTTTGTTTCGAGCCCCCGTCAATGGGCCCCACAAATGGTTGCGTAGTAAGCCATGTGACTGGGGGACACGTCAACCTGTCGGTCACGCAGCGGCGTCGCCACCACGTCAGAACGTGAAAGGTGCACTACCGTCCATGCTCCCTGAAAAATCGACGGCCCATGTTGCCTTCTGACGTGGCCCATCTGAACCTGGCGTCACGCTCCACTAGGCGCACTCACATACCTAGCGTGCCATTAGGTTATGGACATGTTATAGAATTTTAAAAAAAAATTATAAAAAAAAATTATGGACAGTTTATAAAAAAAATTTTTAGATAAGAGTTTATGGAAAAAAAATAGTTTTAAATAAATAAGTGTTTAGATAGCTATTTTTAGAATAACTTTTTATATTGGTAAATTATCAAAAAGGGTATGATTTGATTAAAAGTAAGAGAGAGGAGAGAGGAGAGAGGGTGTAAGAAAAAGTAGGAGATAGGGTGTAAGAAAAAATAGGGGTAAGATAATAATTAGATAGTTCATAATCTCTTTTACTGTTTAAAAAGCTAGTTTTAATAGCTTATTCAAAACCATAGTTTTAAACTATGGTTTTGCCTAAAAGCACTTATGGACAAATATGGCTGTTTGTTTTAAAATTTGTTTAAAATAAAGTTTAGGCCAAAAGCCCTTTTAAAATTATGGTTTCTAATTTTACCAAATAGGCCCTATGTTTGGTTCTACGGAAAGAAGAGTATGTTAAATTAATTTAAATGACTGTAGTGAAAGATGGGGGATATTATGGGTTTAAAGGTAGGAAGTGAGATGATATTTTTTATTTAATTTATAAAAAAAATTA
Organism: Leucaena leucocephala; assembly: GCA_037074615.1. NCBI lineage: Eukaryota > Viridiplantae > Streptophyta > Magnoliopsida > Fabales > Fabaceae > Leucaena > Leucaena leucocephala. The sequence continues at coordinate 21,175,208 of CM073555.1, read as the reverse complement.
ATTAAAAATTAATAAATATATTTTTATTTATTTAAATTTATTTGCCAACTTCATCGACTATTCCCCTTCACCCTCTTCACCAGTTTTTTTTACCTTCTACTTCTTCCTAATTATTTTTTATTCCCCAAAATTCTTAATGTATTTGATATTATATCCAAAAATTATCTTTTGTTTAAATATTTAACTTTTATTAAATTATATTTAAATATTGTTAAAGTTTAAATGAGATGAGTCTATACATTTCTTATTTACAAATTAACTTTTTGGAAAAATTACACGTAAATTAAATACGCGACCTTACCAAAAGCATTTTGTATTGTTTCCACTCCATTCAATCACCACAAGTAAAATCAGTTTTACAACTTACTCTATTTGATACTAATCTTTAAAAGGAACGTGGAGGGATGAAATCCAATAAAGTGGTGCCACGTAGTTACCTTCCCACGTGGAGGTGAAATCTGACACGTGGGCACTTTATGGTATGGATTAAAAGGTCCAGTGGACGTGATAGGGGGATGAACCAGCCGGCTACGCAACCGGACTGTGCGTCGCCACGTGGGTCCCACAGTGGCTCAGAGACCAGTGGGGTGGGACACGTCATCGGGGGCCGGACCGCGTCCACCGACCTCAGCGCAAGATGGTGGGGACCACTCCCCTAAGTATGCTCGCTGTCGCTTAACTTTTTGCGCCAAGACATTCCTCGTTGGCACAGATACGACTCTCCTCTTGTGGCGTGGCCTCTTACAGACCGCCCGATTCGGTCCACTATGGCCGTAGGATGCGCTACCCGTCCCAGGGGTCCCGCAAATGGGGGGAAATGGATGGTGAAGATTGGAGAGGATAAGTAATGGTCAGAGGGAAGGCAAAGATGCGTCAGATATTGGGTGGCCTGCTCTCCCCGTTGGAAAGCAAGAATGCCAAATTTACCCCTCAGATTCCTCTAATTTCCACCTCAACGTCCAAATGTTGAATTCAAGAACATGGAGTTAGGAAGGAAGGCGTCCAAGAGAGTGATGAAATATGAGAATTTTGAAACCATCTTTCGAAATGTCCTATCTTAGTTTGCAAAATGGTTATTAATGTATGAGAGCATCAATTTGTTTTGAAAGACGACACGGCGGTGGCTAATACATGGAAATGGTACTAGAGGGAGTATACATTATCCAAAGTTATACTTGGATCTTAAGTTGTCCTTGTTCACTAAATTATATTAAAACAACCAATGGAATAATAGTTATTTAAAATGTTCTTCTAGCATTTCTTATCTGTCTGTTATTTTAATGGACACTTGTTGTGTACTTAATCAAAAGTCATAACTAAGAACTGTTCTTTTCAATATTTAATATAAAAACTAATTAATTTTTTATATAAATAAATTAATTAGTTATAATTAATATAAAAATTAATTGATTAATTTAATAAATTAAATAATATATAATATAGAGTTAAATTTAGTTATAATTAAATTATTTATTTAATTTTTTAATATATGTAAAAAAATTAAGTTAATTTTTATATTAAGAATTGAATGGGTAATTAAGGTTTATGTGTTTGGATATATGAATTTAGCCAGAAAGTCCGGATATATGTTTTGAATCGAAATCTTAAATTGTATTTTTATATTTCCCATGTACGTGGACTCGTCTTTATAAACCTTTATGATGTAAAATTCAAATGATGCCTGAGCCATTACTTTTGGACTCAGGCTGCTTAGATAAATTAAAAAAAAAAAGTATAAAAAAAAATTTTTTTTGATAACTTTTAAAAAATAATTTATAAAAAATTAGTTCTAAATAAATATTTAAATAATTATTAATAAAAAATTATTATTAATAAATTATTAAAAAATATGTGAGATAAAAAATTAAAAAAAAATTATCGCCCATTTACCCTCACTGTAATCTTCTTTCCTCTCTCACGATAATCTTCTTTCCTTTTCTTCGGTGACGAACAAGCACTGGAAAAAAAAACAATTTCAATAACCCCCATATTTTCTCTCTCATCTTCCTATCTTTTTATCGTCTCACCATCTTCCCTCAAGCCAAGAGATGAAGATGGAGATAGAGGAAGAAGAATTCACCAAGAAGTACCCACGCATCCTACCATGACAGACCATATAACCCATGGCATCTAGATGGCCATGGTGACAGAAAAAAAATAAAGAGGTGACTAGAATTTTCTTGAGAGAAGATAAAAAAATATAAACAAAATAGTAATTAGATAATTTATAAATTTTTTTATTATTTTAAAAAATATTTTTATTAATTTATTTAAAATTATAATTTTGGTTTATAATTTTTTTTAAACAGATATAATTATTTATTTTAAAAATTTTATAAATTAAAATTTTAGACAAGAATACTTTTAAAATTCTAATTTCAGCGCACGTTAATGTAAGTGTCATTATGAGTTATCCCCATTAGATAAGTGGTTGGAAGTTCAAATTTCAGCCTTTGTGTACATATATGCACAAGCATATAGTTGCCACGCAAATATCCTACATCTGGCTAAAGGTGTACATGGCAGGGTACGTAATTCTTACTTAGTGCTTAGCTTAAACAAAAAAAAGATTATATTTTATAGCCCAATATTTGACTTTACCTAGTAAAAATTTTGACTATTTTAAGCTGAGGACAAAGATGAATCATCTAAAGAAAAATGATTATAATTTATAATATAATAATATGATAATTAGTAAAGTTAAAAAAAATAATATAGTTATAAATTTTAAATGATACAATTTATATATTTAACTATTTATATTTATAAAATGATTATTTAGTCACTAGTAGTCATTATATTCTCCTATCTAACTGAAGTATATAGGGGGAAAATAAAAAAGAAAATAACTAGAGATATGCATAGATAGGGCTGGTCAGGATAATCCCTCACCTAATGCCCAGTTAAAAGAAAAAATAAATTATATTTTATAGCCTAATACCTGGCCTTACATTTTTAAGGCTGGATAGAGATTTTTTCTAGTGGTCGAATAGCTTTACTGGATAACTCTTCATGCAAACCCCTACATCTGGCATCCTTATTTTTTTTCTTACACCAATATTTCTTTTTATTAAAAAATTATTATTTTATTAACAAGTTATTAATTCAAGTGGAAGGCGGCCTCGTCTTTATAAGGAGGAGAATACATATTTAAATTTTAAAAAGAATGCTTATTAAGAAAAATGAAATCCTATACACTTCAAACTTTGAACGGATAGTAATACTATTGAGTAAACAAAAGGAATTATTTTCCAAATTCTTTTATATTTAAATTGTTTTTAAATGACATGCATGACCATCCAACATAATAGAAAGATCGAGAGTAAGAATTGAATATGGGAACCGGGGTGGATGTGGCCATTTGATTAAAAGGTTGCAAGATACGTCAACAACGAAAAAAATCCAAATCCATTAAAGGGAGGTGAAAATAAATTATTCAGATTACATTTTTCTCACTCTCCCCATATTGGTGCTTCACTAGTCAGCATTTCACTACTTCATTTTTTGTGATTCGCAATCTTTGGCCTCCTAAGGTGCCCAACCTTTTTCCGAAAAGAAAATTAACTCTATATAGTATATATATATTAAATTCCAACAGATATTTTTTAAAAAAAGAGATATAAATGCCTCATAAATTAAAAAACGTAGTTTACAGGTTAATATTATTTTAATTTAACGTACCAAAGATATGTTGATTTGTCAGAGAAAATCCAACCAGAGAAATTTAGAATTAAACTGAACAAGACAAGTTTTTGTTTTAATAAAAAAACATTTGTAATTTCGACAAAACTAATCAGAGAGAAATGCTCGAAACTAATCTATTCTATTTCTTCTCCGTACAATATTGCGTGTGTGTGTTTGGATAGATTTTTAAAAAATAATTTATAAAAAAAACTTTTAAAGAAGAGGTCATAGATTTTTTTTTTAAATATGAATATTTAGATAGTTATTAATAGAATGATTTTGATGATTGATAAATTATTAGAAAGAGTATGAGATGAAAAAAAATTAGCCTCACATGCATTCTAGTATTAATCCTCATTTCTTTTCTTTCTCTCACGATGACGGAGGCGAACGATGAAGTGGAAATGACAGGCGAAGGCAAGGACATTGGCGAGAGCGACGACGGAGAGATGCTGACCCCAAGTAACGACGGTGACCCGATCTACCGACCATGGAGGGCGACGACGTTGACCAGAGAGTGGAGAAGGCGGAGACCAAGCAACGATGGAAGAACTGAAACTTTTCCGATGAAGTTTCGACAAGCAGGGAGAGAGGAGAGAGGGGGGAAAATAAAAATAAAATAGTAATTGGGTAGTCTATAAATTTTTTTGTTACAGAAGTTACTCCCAGTAGCTTATCCAAAAATTTAATTTTAAACTATAGTTTGATCAAAAAAATCTTTTTAGACAAATATGGCTGTTTGTTTTAAAATTTTTCTAAACTAAAATTTAAGTCAAAAATTCTTTTAAAACTATAGTTTATAATATTTTTAAACACGCCCTAAAACAGAAATAGGAAAAATTAATCTACAAACCTTTTATAATTTTACCTAATGTTTAATTAAATCTCTATAACTTTGTTTCTTTCTATTAAGCTTTTAATTAATTATTTAAAGTTGAAACTCTAACGTAATTTTATTGACCATGAGCAAGAAAGACCCAATCATTCATGGGCATTTTTTCCCACCGTGAACGGAGAAATTGTATTTAGGAAAGGCTTGGGCATATCAGCCTACCATAGGCCAGAGCCGAAGAACAAGGAAAACAAGTATTAAAAAAGAAAGTGGAAGCAAGATCTTATGCTTCTAATAAAATAAGCCTCCAAAAGCAAAAAGAATCAACAAATATTTACGCGTGGCTATGGCCTACGTGAGGGGGGAAAAGACCACAGTCAATTAAGTCAAATGTCAGTAATCAATATGTATCTCTTCGCCTGAATTTTATTATGGAATTGATAGGAGAAGTTTAGAAAGCCCCATATTTTTTAAATAAACCCTAGAAATTGAGATTTTATGATCTAACCACAATTTCATTGTAAGACAATGTGTTACATAATTCAATATTTTTTTGAGTATATGTTTAATTAGAAAAATAAATAAAGAAAACTCAGGCAAAGACCTAAAGTTCAAAATACCGTGAGAGCAACTTTAACCCAGATACATGTTCTTACATGGTCAAACTTAAGTAAAGCGGCTATTCGTGGATTTCAAATGGCCTATTCAATCTAATTTAATTTGATTTCCCTTCTTTCTTAAATTACTATTATTTTATTATTATTATATTTTATTTTTAATTACTCATAGCCCACGTAAGCCACATGACGGGTGGGCTAGGTTGTAGGGGTGTGCATGGGCAGGGCTGGGCAGGACAGCCCCCTGCCCGGTGCCCTGCCCAAAAAAAGTATGGGCTGTATTTTGCAGCTCGATGCCCGGTCCTACCCGGTAAAAGCCCTAATTATTTTGGACAGGGCGTATGTGGGCTGGGCATGGGCGGGCTGGGCATGCCCAAATCGTAATACCCTGCTTATATTGTGGAAAAAAATCTACAATTATGAACTTATAAAATAATACCATATTCATATGTCTTCAAGAGTTAAATAATATCTATAATCTACTAAGAATAAAGCAACAAAAAGATAGTAATTAAAGTTTTAAAATCTATTGCATATAAAAAAAAATCTTTAAAATCTAAGTAGTTTGCAATTACAACTTTATATCAATCTCCCCAAAATTGACAAAGATGAAGCACCTAAAAAAATATGATAGTTACCAAAATTAAAAAAAAAATAAAGGAAGAAATCAATTTAGTTATAAATTTTAAATGATGTAATTACCTACTTGACTACTCATATTTGTAAAATTATTATTTAGTCACCAATATCCATCATATTCATTCTATGTGAAATAATGTAATCTACAAATTTTGATATGTAAAAAAGTAACTAACTGGGCAGGGCCAAATGGGCAGGGCAGCAACCCCTGCCTGAAGCCCGGCCCTGCCCGAATATTGGCCCTGCCCAAAATTGCCCATTTTACATCGGGCCATTTTTTACTGGGCTGGGCAGGGCATTTTTTGTGCAGGCTCGGGCGGGCTCACCGGGCCATGGACATCTTGCACACCCCTACTAGGTTGGACCCCCTCACCCGGGACGCGTATATCGATTGATAAGCCACCACGTGTACGGTATAATAGATAAATAGTCAGCGCGATTGTCGATGGGCCAGCTCAACAACCACCACCCCCATGCGTATATACGGTGTACGTGTACGCCATCCTCCACATACGACACGTGTATGGTGACGTGGACATCGCCTTGGCACTCTCTTTCCCTCTCCTCCCTCCTCAGCCCTCATTATTCTTCACCACCACCCCACCTCCTGTCTTTCTTCTTCCTGTCTAACCAGAGCTTCTTTCCCTCGGGTTTTAGAGAGAGAAAGTAGACAGAGAGCATGAATGCTAAGAGGTCTAGTGAATTGCCTTTTCTTGAATGCTAATTTTGTGTTCAGAGCTCGAGCTTACTGTTGAAACTTAGAGGATTTATTGTTTTGTTTCAGCAAATAATTTGTGGGGGGATTTTGCTTTTTTCCTGGGTTTTCCGTCGTTGTTTCGTGACGTTGAGAGCTTGGTAATTGTCAGGTATGTAGAATTTGATGCTCTTTTTCTGTTGAAATTCGGAGTTTGGCTCTCAAGATTTGATTTTGAATGTTTCTAGATTTGGGTTCTGTCTGAGGACTGAGAAATTTCGTGAGAGTGATGGTGAGGGGTTAGCTCGGCTGCATTAATTGCCTTTGTATGTGAAAGAATGTGCCAATTTGATTGTCTGGAAATCTCAAGTTTATTTTTCAGCGAATCTGAGAACCTTGAGAGGTATCTCCACATGCAAGATGCGAAAATTATCTGGTTTATTTCGAGCTATACCTTCAATTTTCCGTTTTATTTGATATTGTTTATCCCTTCTATTAGAGTTTCGAATCTCCTTTTGAACCTGCTATAAACATGGAGTTTCTGTAATTTCCGTCCATCGATTTGTTCGTATGAGCGCAATCATTTTTATTTCTTTCTATGTTTATTCTCCTCCCCCCCCCCCCCCAAAAAAACACCCCCAAACAAAAAAAAAATGCCAATTTTTTGTCTCTGTAGTTTCCAATAGTAACTGAAGTCTGAAGGATAATAGCAGAAGATGGGAGTGATAAGACGGTGGAAATGGATCGGAGGATTAAATCTCATAAAGCATAATCTTTGGAGGTTCAGATAGCAATTGGAGGAATTTCTTTGTGTTTTTTTTTTGTTTGAAGGAATTTTAACAATCGTCTTATCTTACCACTCCCTAATCCATCTGAAAGTTAAATTTTGTTTGAAGGGCATTTAGCTATGTGTTGTCCTTTTGTGTGAGATTAGGTGATTCTCTGTTAGTTGTCTTTCGCTTTTTCATCGACTTGTGGGGCGTAGAAAGACATAATTGACCCTCTACTGTTCTGTTTTTGAATTGATTACGTTAATGTTTTTCATTTAGATTATGGTCCTTCGGAAAATCTCGAAGCTTTTAAATCAGTACTGATACTGATGTGGTTCACAATATATCCCGAAAATAATTTGAGAAATCTTCTTCTTTCCTCTTACAATAATGGTACAAGGGCCGGTGATTTGGTGTTGTCTCTCACACGGGGGGAAATATCTTTGTCCCAGTTTAGTCTTGATTCTGTTGAAGCACTTTGAAAATTTTCTACGTTAACGTTTTCATGTGTTCTTGTCTGGTTAGTCAGGTTGCTTAATGACATCAGCTATTCGGCATAAAGAACCAAAGAATATCTTTGTTCCATTCCATGCTTGATTGATAACAGCAAACTCAACTGGATCAATCGATCACTCTCATACTTTATCTGAAACTTGATTCTCTTTGTCAACTTCATGTTGAAGGTTTTGATATTACTCGAATGTCGGTATCTTGATTGTTGCTTCTTGTGTGGACTGCTGAGTTATAAAAAGATTGTCTGCCTTAGGCTGGGGACGGGGAAGGGACTCTTTGAACTGTCTTGTATTGGAAAATTGCAGCGAGATTTCTTTAGTTGTTGGCTGTAAATCCTGTTTTATGAATTTTACCTTGCAACACTTTTTTGTTGATAATGTCTAACATGTTTCCTATTAAATGCAGCTTATCCAATACTCAAGGAGTCAATTCTTTCTAGAATATCGACTCTCTCTTCATTTTGGTGCTTGCCATGGGAAACAGTGAGGAAGGGAAGTCTACTAAAGTAGACAAACCCTCTTCACCGGTGACACCGGTAAGCTGAGAAGTGAGGACATAGTGTCTATGCAGGAGCAAATATAAAGTATGTGCCTAAATTATTTTTTTTAATGTACTTACCCTATGGCAGGATCAGGCAAACCAGATCAACCCGACCAATATTCATCTGTATCCTGATTGGGCTGCCATGCAGGTTACCTACCTTTTAGCCTTGTTTCCAAAACTCTTTTGTCTATTATCAATTTGGGTGTTTATGTTCAGTTTTTATAAGCCATTATCTTCCAGAAAATTATTGCTTTGAAGTATTGTAGTTTAAACTGTTGGAAACTGTTTCGCTGATGGCAGCAATATAGTTATTGCTCAATTCAAAGTGAAAATAGAATTTCCTTGGTTTGTTTTGTAAATTTTCAAACATAACTGACCCCAGAAACTGAATATGGTATAAATGGTGATTAAAAGTGTCATTAATATCTTCAGGCATATTATGGTCCAAGGGTCACCATGCCACCATACTATAACTCAGCCATGGCTCCTGCTCATGCTCCTCACCCTTACATGTGGCCACCACAGGTAGCGCCACAAAGCATATTTACTTTATCTCATGGTTACCACGCTTCTTTTTGATGTCGGACTATACCTTTTATAATTTGTTGATTTGTTATTTCTTTCAGCCTATGATGCCACCTTATGGGGCGCCATATGCAGCAATATACTCTCATGGAGGTGTTTATCCTCATCCTGCAGTTCCTATTGTAAGTCTACTTTCTACTAGTCTTTCTGTCAATTCAAGTATTCTTGAATTTATCACTTCTCAATCTGGACAATGGGCTGTTGAAGGTTAAGAAAGTCATGTGAATCAAATTTGTTGCCATCATTCTGTTTCTATAGGCCCTTGGTTGTGCATTCTAGGGTGCATACAAAATGTTATTAATTTTTCCATTCTTTGGTATTTTGCATGTAGCAGGATGAAGGACCTGTAAATTCATAACATTTTTTAATTATTAAAGTCCCCTGTTCTTCTATATGCTTCCTGTTTGGAAATTTGTTTCATTCCATGCTCTTATGATTTACTTCGGTAAACATAGGGTCCGCAGTCACATGGTCAAGGAATTCCATCTCCCCCTGCTGTAAGTTTTGATTCTCTTAGATCTCCCTCTACTCAAGATTCGAATGTCAGTAGTTCATGATGGTTTGACTTGCTGTGACGTTGCAGGCTGGAACTACTTTAAGCATGGAGCCACCAACCAAATTGACCGGAAATAATGATCAGGGCTTAATGAAGAAATTGAAGGATTTTGATGGACTTGCAATGTCTATTGGCAATGGCAATGCTGAGAGTGCTGAGCGTGGAGTTGAAAATAGGCTATCACAGAGGTTTGTTGATCCCTACGATCATTCTATATGTATATATGTTATAACTTGAATTAATAAAATCTGACTTGTTTTTCAAACCATTTCCTCTCCCTCCATCTAGATGATCTGTTATGTGAGTGTGCTATTCCAGTATATTCTTGTTGCTGAGTGAATAATTTTGTGATGATTTGATCAGTGAGGATACTGAAGGTTCAAGTGATGGAAGTGACGGCAACACTGCTCGGGTGAGAACTATCTTGCTATAAGCATTTGTTTTCTGGCATGGTTCCAACTATATGCGCTATTATTATGTTTTATTTAACATAGTTTGTGACAAAATTGAAGCATTAAATTATAACATTTGCCCATTTTATGCTCAGGCTAATCAAACAAGAAGGAAAAGAAGCCGAGAGGGAACACCAACCACTGGTATGACTCTGTTCTTCACCAAGGGTCACATGTTGATGAACAAAAGAGTTGACCTGGGAACACTATACTTCTGTTGTCATTATAATACACAATTACACATAAAGTCAACCTGGTTATTTAGTGGGGAATTCTTAAATTGTTACTGTCCCATATGCTTAGTAACTTTGAAATTGTCATGTTTTACTTGGTTTATGGACAATGTCTAAAACATATGAAGCTATTGAACTTTGGACTTAGTTTATCAACATAATTCAAGTGCTGATTATTTTGCTTTTCCCGCTGTTTTCAAGCAGGTGGGGATGGGAAAGCTGAGATACAGGGCACTCTACTTCCCAAAGAGACTGCGGCTTCCAATAAGTCATTGGCAGTTGTCCCTGCCGGTGTTGCAGGAAAAATAGCTGGACCTTCAGGTATGACCACTGCTCTGGAGTTAAGGAACCCTCAGACTGTTCATTCTAAACCGAATCTCACAAATGTTGCCCAACCTGGTGCAGTGATTCCTCCTGAAGCTTGGTTGCAGGTATGGTGTAGAAATTAATACAACCTAGTTGTTCAGATCATATTTAGAGCCTTTCATATTAAAGATGGCAGCATTTGATTACTCTGAAGTAATTCCTTGGGTGGATTGCACAGAATGAACGTGAGCTGAAGCGAGAGAGGAGGAAACAGTCGAATCGAGAATCTGCTAGAAGGTCCAGGTTAAGAAAGCAGGTAAATTCTGGGGTTTTCTGAGAGTTGAAAACGTTCCATCGGGTGTTTATAAGCTAGTCTGTGAAATAGCTCAAGACTAACCAGTGACCAAGCTAGTGACTAATGCATGTGCTCATATTCCCTATGTTCAGGCTGAGACTGGAGAGCTTGCACGAGAAGTTGAATCCTTGAATGCTGAGAATGTGACTCTGAAATCAGAAATTAACCGTTTGTCTGAAAATTCTGAGAAGCTGAGAGCTGAAAATGCTGCATTAATGGTACTGTTCTCCAAATATTTTTAATATCTCTATGATATACAGGTAGTTTGTGACACTAAGAACTCTATTGGTGGTTTTGACATTCAGGAAAAACTGAAAAATGTGCAACAAGGACAGACAGAAGAAATAGTTTTGAACAGCATTGAGGGCAAGAGGGCTACACCGATAAGCACGGAAAACTTGTTATCTAGAGTTAATAATTCCAGTTCTAACGATAGAACTACAGAGGAAGACAATGATTTTTGTGATGAGAAACAGAATTCCGGTGCAAAGCTGCATCAACTACTTGATACGAGTCCTAGAGCTGATGCCGTGGCTGCTGGCTGACAGGAAACCGGCAACGGTACTGGCTGATCGGGTAGTTTTGGCATATTAAGAGCCCAAAATTACTATTGCTAACAGTATTCTGAGGGATGGAACAGCTATATTTTAGGATTTCAGTCCATCAAGATCGGAACTAATTCATTTGCTTATTATCAGTTTCTTAGGATGAAAGATTGCTACTTTATTATTAGATTTGACGAGCCGTGGATGGTATCCTTAAAAGTTTGTAAATTGCGGGGAATTAGAGGGTTTTAGTTTAAGAGGGGTGTTGTTGAACCGTTAAATAGTTGGTTGTGTATTAGTGATTGGGGCAAAACTTTCTAACGGTATTTGAAGAAACCATCATCTTTTGCAAGTAAAATTTTATGCGTACGTTTTAAGATGGGTGTATGCAAGTTTTGATTTGATAATGGTAAAAGGTTCATGTTGCCTATGTTCCTTTCTGTAAGTCGGTTTGTGTGATTGCTCAACATAGCTTTGTTTGTGACGCACCAAAAAAAGTTTAAAAGCTTGTCGTCATGCCTTTTCTTCTACAGTCAGCTATTTTTCTATTTGGTTTGTGTTGAAAATGTTCCACAACTTGTGTTCGTAAGCTAGTCCGTGAAATAGCTCAAGACTGACCAGTAACCAAGCTTCATCAGTACCACACTTAGAAATGGCTAGTGACTAATGCATGTGCTCATTACTCTGTACTAGACTCAAATTAGCAACCAAATTAAAGGATTACTTATTCGCTAATACTTGAACCAAAAAAGCTGGACGTCACTTGATCCATGCGTGGTCCTCCCGAAACGGTCATAACGACCATCGATCCCACTAGAAGCAAAGCATGCACAAGCTCTCTTATCTGAGTTGGGATTCTCCAGGAATTTGGATTTAGTATCTAAACTCATAGGCATGCAAGTATACCTAATTTGAAAAGTAATGGAAAAAAATAGAGACTAAAGGAAAATAAATAAATTTGATCACATATAAATTTTTTATGCATTGTGATTTTTTTTTTTTACTTTAAAACTATTTTATGAGGTTTGGCATTTAAAAGATTTAAATTATATTTTTTTTTTGTTACCCACCCGGTTCACCGGAACTTTACCCTGACTACATCTGGATTCGACCCGCGTCGCGCACCTGGCTATGGTGGGTGAATCTCCCAATGAAAATTTTCTGCGTACGCCAAGACTCGAACTCGAAACCTCGTATAAGCGATACCGAGCCGCTTATCACTCGGACCAACCCCCGTTGCTGATTTAAATTACATTTCTTTTGCTAGAAGTGGATAATGTATTCAAATAGGTTGCCGCAACCACAAGTCCACAATCACTTGGAAGTTATTTTGGTTCAGGAAGGGATAAAAAAGAATATGAATTTAGAGTCTTCCAAGTTTTTTCAAGTTTAATTTTTCAATATATTCCAAATCCTTTTAAATTTTTTTTAAGAAATTAATTTAAACAACAAATCCTTATTGGTAACTTGGGCTAAGTTACAGTGTGAGCCCAACAAGAATTTCATCAACGTAGATGAGGATTAAATGCAAATCACCATCACATCACAATCACAATTCTTACATAAAAAGTCACATATATCAATATAGATATTTAAAGTAAAAATGACAAATTCGTCATGTAATGTTTCAGCAGAGTAAATTTTTTTTTTGTGACATTAGAGTAAATGCTTTCAATCCTCATATTCGTGCAAAGAAAGATATAGTGGCATGAAAAAATTTAGATATGTGTGTGTGTGTGAACTCATTTCAAGCATACATAGTACTGTATCTGTGCATTTATTTTTTTAAAAATGAAGTGAATCTGAATCAAAATCCCTGAATCAGATCTCTGTGTTACTTTCCATTATTAGATGATTCACTTTAAAATAGGAACCAATTTTTTGGCAAGATGAGATGTTGCCCTTTGAACTCCACCATTGTGCAGTTGTGTGCGCTATAAAAATGGCTTTTTGGGTGAAAAGTTAGCTATCCCACTGGATTTCATTTCTACTCCTTGGTTTTCACTTCATCCCTGACCCATTGCTTGGCTCATTTGGCTGTTGATTTTCGCTCCCGAGACCACCGAAATGTAGCTTCCGTCACTCTTTTTGCCCAGATGGTGTATTTAACTGTTTTCGGTTATTTTCTAATTATTGTTTTTCGTATTAAACAAATTTCTTCAAAACTAAGACGGTTCGTAGTTCCTACGGGTCTTCATACTTCATAATCATAATACCTCTCGTATCTCCACGTCCATAGATCTCTGCAGCATTCATTACACACAATTTACAGAGCCGGATTTTCCTCCTCATTTTTAGCTTCTTCTATTTGAAACTCATATATCACCGAATTCTTTGCTTTTAAAATTGCTTTTCAAATCTCAGGGTTGGTTTGAAGTTATCTTTTATCTTTTATTACATTCTATTTCAAGCTTCGCGTAGAATGAGTGCTTCTAAGAAAAGGGGTTTCTTTCTACATTGCAGTGCTTGGCCAATGGTCATTCATCTCTGCATTTTTTTTTTCGTGTTTCTTACAGCTATTAAACAAGCATTGCTTCATATCATGGGATGTATGAATTTCTGAAACCTGTTGGCAAGGTCCTGCATTACTCTTTCCTATCTTGCTTCCGAAGATATTTAGAGTAAGTATGCATAGAATACTAGTGATCTATTCATGTGAGTTGTTTCTCTTTCCCGCTATTGTCATTAGGACTTATTTAGTAGACAATCTCGTAAATCTCATGTAAGTACTATCTGAGCCTTAGAGCTGTGCCCTAGTTTTAATAAGGGACCGGTGCCGAACCCACCTAAACTTTTTTATAACAAAAAAAAACTATTAGATCCAGCTAATGAAAATTGGTATATATAGTAAGGAACAAACTTATATCCTATAAAGACGTAAATTTGATTCTTTTTGCTATTGTGAGGGCTCATTTGATAGACGATCTCGTAAGTTTCTTATAAGTACTTTCTAAACCCTAAAATCATGCCCTAACCTTGGTGAGGGACCAGTACCAAACCCACCTAAATTTTTTTATACCAAAAAAATTATTGGATCCAATATTAAACATTGTCAATGGGGTGATTTTCCTGATATAAGTTTTTAGTGGTATTAAGAGTATCTCAATCCAAAGTACGGTAATAATTCCTTTTAAAGTGTAGAGAACATATAACTGGGTTTCATCTCTCTTAGCTATATCCTTTTTGTAGATATGATGAGGAGCAAATGCCTTTGACAGCACGTTTAAGAGATTTAACTATTTGTCCACCTTGCTAAATGTAATTGATTTTTTTATATGATTTTGCGCATGTGCATGATTTGAATATATCACTTTATTTAAAGAATATCATATATTTTTTGCCAATCAATGGTTTTTAATTTTTATAATTCTATATAATTAGTAGCTAGGAAAATAACTAAAAATTGAGAATATATATATCTAATTATAATGATCGAATTGAATTCCATGTGCTCCCATAATCATGAATTCTTATTATTTATCTTTTATACCGTGTAATGTATACTATAAATTCTAAATTATACTGACATAACAACAACAGCCACAACTAAAAGCAAAGAAAAAGTTTTTCGAAAGGAAGAGCCTCAGAATTAGAATGGAAGAAAGACAGCATAAATGGAGAGAACTACCAAGAAATAGACCCAGGAAGTTTGACGAGACAGAATAAGGAAAATGCAAGAGTGTATATATATATATATATAGTTTAAATAAAAATTACGTAAGGGCATAAGCTTTCCGTATAACAAGATGTTACACAAACAGAATTTCTTAAAAGGAAAAATTCATGATATCATTATATCATATGTTAAAAGAAAACCAGTACAAAAAATGAAGAATTTAATAAAATATATTAAAACTTCATTAATATATGCCAGTTCTTTTAACATTAATTTTTTTTTTTGGGTGAGAATGAAATTACAAAAGGATCATGCAAAAATTCTTTCTACGTATGCATGCATACGTAGATAAAACAGCTTGGACCTCTTTCTCGTCATGCGAGCTTAATTTTCGTTACGTTCTCCTCCTGATCTCTCTCATGCCTCCAGCTATCTCTCAGTCCCACTCTCAGATTTCATCTCTTTTTTGTCTGCTCAATTCTCTATTTTCCGGCTTCTTCTCTCACACTTTCTTCCGCTGTCGTACTCTCGCATTTCCAGGAAACAACAACAACAACGATGAGGATTTGAATCTTATTTTCTTGTTATTTTTATTCGTTCTAATTTATAGCTAGCTTTATAAACATCCATTTTCAATTAATCAAAGGATTGAATTCGCCCTGCATTTACTTGCTCTTTCTTCCTCGATCGTATCACTGAACTCTTTAGATTTCTTGCCGATCCGAAATCTATCTCAGTCCAGTTAATTCAGCGAATTGATGAATGCCTTGTGTTTCTAGGGTTCTTCGTTTCGTTCTATTGTCTGTATAGGGTTATTGAGATTTAGCTTACTCAAGAAGAAAAAAATGGCGGAACCACCATTAAAGCCGGCGATTCAGAAACCGCAGGGCTACAGGCACCCGGCAAACCCGAGCCCCGTGATAGCAATGCCAATGTCACAGATGTTTCGCCTCAAATCGGAAGGCCGCCGTGGCCGAGGATGGCTCTTACACTGCTGCTGCATTTTCTGGATCCTCGTCCTTGTCGTCGAATTCTCCTTCGCGGTCGCGGCGGCCCTCATCTTGTTCATCTACAAACCAAAACCACGGGTGTTCCGTCTGCAATCCTTCCAGATCTCCAACCTCAACATCACGGAGACAGGCAGCGGCACGTGCTTGAACGGGGACACGACGTTTCGTGCGGAGGTGGGGAATCCGAACGGCAAGATGAGATTCAATTTTGGGGAAACGACGCTGGGGACATCAGTGGAGGATGGTGAAGTGGGATTGGGATTAGCGACGGTGCCTGCGTTCACGGTGAGGGAGAGGGAGGCATCGAGCTTGGATGGAGAGACGAGCGTGAGGGGGGAGGGAATTGGTGAAGGAGTGACAGGAAGAGGGGAGAAGAAGGAGGTAGTGCCTCAAGTTGAGATTCGAACGAGCATAGGCGTGAATTTGCAGGGATGGAAGATGGGAAACATGGAGGTGAGTGTTCGTTGTGGCTGCGCCTCGTGGAAGGACACGGAACGTGGCATTATGCCCAAATGCGCCTTCACTTTCCTCGTCTGGTGAGATTAATTAATTGCTTTTCTTTCTTTCTATCACAATCCGGGTATGATAAAAGCACGTACTTTTTTATGTAAATAGAATAAAATCACTTACCAACGGGGTTGATCCGAGTGGTAAGCGGCTCAGTATCGCTTAAGCAAGGTCTCGAGTTCGAGCCTTGGCGTACGCAGAAAATCCCCGTTGGGAGACTCACCCACCATAGCCAGGTGCGTGACGCGGGTCGGATCCGGATGTAGTCGAGGCAAAACTCCGGTGAACCGGGTGGGCAATAAAAAAAAAATCACTTTGTTTTTCCTCCTCGCTTCTTCAAATCCAATCGTTGCTTTACGTTCTAGTCCGTGTCAACTCTAAACCACTTCCCGCTGCAGAAAGCCCGCCAAGCATGGATCCATCTTAGCTGGATTTCGATTGATATTTCTCGACTATGAAAGCGGCAACTAGAAAGCTCTAGCAAAAAAAAATATTGAAGATATGTTTTTAACGGTATTTCTTCAAAAAATAAAAGACGAAAATTGATAATATTCAATTTTATGACCGTCACGTTGCGTAGATGTATATAGACAAACAAAAGCACTATTATAATGCAAGAAAAGATTATCTTCATAAATGTACGTTATATTGTTGTCCACCCTCCCATAGGCGTCTTCTAGAATGATTTTTTAGTCCTAAAATATAAGACATTTGGAAGGTTCGTTAATAATTATTTAACAATTGTCTCTGTAATTAATTAAATGTGACTCCTCATATTTTTCTTCCTCCTCCATACAGATTTTATAAGTTAATTGTCATAATTTTTTATTTTGTGAGAATCAGTTAAAAGTGTTTTATAATAAAAACTAAAAATAATATGTATTTGGAAAAAAAAAAACAAGTGCTTTTGGACTCAAATAACAGTGTGGATTTAGTTTTTCTAATAAAAACTAAAGATAGTGTTTGGGTCCAAAAGCACCCAAACACTAATATTAGTTTTGCATATACACAAGCTTTTGAAATAATTTTAAAATATTAAGCATATTGTTTTAACCTTATAATTTTTTGTCATCTTCAGGTCTCTCTTTTCTCATTTATCTCATATCCTTTCTGATAATTTACTTATAAAAAATATCATTATGATAACAATCATCCAAGAATATTTATTGTTTTAATTTTTTTTTATACAAAATCTATTATCCCGAATTATTTTAAAATTAATTTTCTTCATAATATATTCTCTATAAGCTAAATTAAACACACCCAGGAAGTTTCAGTTAATAGGATTTTTTATATATATAAAATGGTTTTTCCATCTTAAATTCTCTCTTTTCATTTTTTCATTGCATATTTTATTTCATTTCATGCGCCATTAGAATAAACTCCTAAGATTTATGGTCTATTTACTTTGAGCTTGGACCATGGTGTGTTAGTTTTAAACTCCACTCGCGAAATTGATTCAGCTTCTATAAAATTGAGAGTTTAAATTTTACTGTTGATATAAAAATTTTATTGATAAATAATTGATAAATACTTTTATAAATATCTTTAAATTTAGAGATATATTTTAATTTTTTTGAGCCTTTAGACCTAATACGTCTAAAAAATTTTTAACCCAAGGAAAAAAATTAGTTCAGCTCAACTGTCCTGGTTACCTATCTTTTGATGGCCCTCATTCCCACTAAATGGGCTCTTTATATTTCAAGGGCTTATGAATGATGCTTATGCTTATAAGGGCTCATTTATTTTAGATTGGTATAAAGTAAAGAAACACCTGTTCATAAGAACTATAGAAAATAATAGAAAAATACTCTAAAAAATAATAAATATTAAAATTAGGCAGTTAGCAATAATATATTAAATATTATTAAATATAAATTAAGCATTACTATCACAATATTTTATTTTAAAATTTATATTTTTCTAAAAACTTTTTTTGTTATTTTTGTTAAGAACTAAAATAAAAAATAGAGAAGTATGACAAATGTTTATGTACAAAGTACTTTTTTGTCATGACAGAGGACAGACAAAGCTGCCCAGAAAATCTGGCCTGGAACACTCAGATTCTGGGTATTGCCTTTCAATTATTATTTTTTTGTGTATTCGCCAAAGAAAACTAATATATAATAGGGAACAATTTATGTTTTATATAGGTACATACTGTGATTTACAAAACAAGTACATAAATATTTGCTCCCACATGACGGGAGAGAATAGACCCTCACCTTTTTTTCAAATAAAGAGGATCTGCTGAGAATAAATATCCTACGAAAAGTATACGTGAAGTCGAAGCTGATGATGAGGATAACAGTATTTTAGAAAATCCAAAATAGCAGGCAATTATTAATAAGGCGTTATTTCAGTTTTGATACTATTGGACGATGATATTAATTAAAAATACATTTCTACGAACTATATATGCAACAAAACCGATGATTAACTTGTATTCTAATGTTTATAAAAAAAAATTATATTTTAAAGCTGAAATAATCTAAAAATAAAAAGTATGTCTGTTTTCTGTTTTGAACATCATAAAAAAAAAAAAATTATTCAATTATAGCTTTTTTTTATAAAAAATAAATCAACTGATCCATTTTTTAGTTGAAATTTTTTTTGTTAAAAAGATATAAATAAATTTAGTACTGATCTCCTACTAAAGTTAATATATATAGTATAAAAATTCAAAAAATATTTATAAAAAATTTATAAGATTATCTAATAAAAAAAATTATAACAATGAGAATTTATAAATTTTATTTTATATTATATGTGTTATCTCTGATTGAGCTAAGAACGTAGCTGTCAGAAGTGAGAGTAGCAAGTTGCGACTTTATTTTGGGTACCACGTTCACCCTTTCTCTCCACCACCATCATTTATTCTTTCCCAGTATTTGTTTGCTTTGAGTTTTGACTTTACGTATTTTTATCACCATTTTATTACATGCTTATTTATTTATTTATCATAAACTCACCTCCGCCCCCAACTAACTAAATTATATAAAGCTCTAATATTGTGGACGGTAATTTTTTCCCTCTCAAGTGAGCTCAATAATTTTATTTTTACACCGGGCCCTTCAATTGAGAATAAAATTACATAGCTGTATGTGTAATTCATGAATTAAAAAAAATATAAAAAAACGTAATACAAAATATTTTCAATTTAGCATCTTATCATAAATTTTTTTCTTAAGACCAAATAGAGTTAGTTTAGTTTATAAATAATTAGTATATAAGTCATAAATTGATATCCTGCCGTCCATATGATGACATAGTTAGCTTGAAGACATACATCAGTTTTAGTAAGAACTAGATTCAACTCATATAAAATTTGAATCGAAACTTATGATGATCTAATAAAATTTTATACAGTTAAACTAATTTTATATTAGTATCTTCTTTTTCATTTGATTCACAATAAAAATATCAATCCATTAATACGGATGCTTCAATAAAAAGATATAGAATTCATATTATATATTATTTTAAATATATTAACATCTTCATGCTTATTGAGTTTATTGATACTTTGGGTCATAATTTTTTCGATTTTTCTGTAAGACGATAAATTATTGTTTAAAAGAAAGGTAAAATGATCCCTAAAAAATGGGCCTCCGATCCTATAATAAGATTACAAAAGTGGGGCCCTACAAAGCTCGAACAAGTGATCACAAAAAAAAAAGAAAGAAAGAAAGAATGATAAAAAAGAAAAAAGCAAACACACACCAAACACACACAGAGAAGTAAAATTCAGGGGAAGGCAAAGACAACAATTCTTTTTATTATTTATTAGTTCATATGTCATACAAGGAAACAAATTCTCTGAATTTTCGTCACCCGAGGAAAATAACGACAGAAAAAGAGTGCGTTTGTTTGTTGCTTGATCACCAAGTTACCAACAGTTACAGAGCAGCGGGATTATTCAGTATTCACGTGCAATTTTTGTGGTCCACATCTCCATGTTTCCCTATAAAAGTGACAATGACTCCTTCCCCACCCCACTCCTCACCTTGATTTTATTTTATCATGTTCACCAAATAATAATAGCTACATCTTCTGTATTTTTGTTTATCCCATAATAATATCACACATTTTAATAGATTATATAATTTTTTTAGTTAAAAATTACATATCCAATACTCTGACTTGTGTGAAAGGGAATTGACTTTTCCCATTTCTATGCTATATTAGCAGTATATAAACACGTGTGCAGATATATGGCTGAATGAATTCATCCTTTTTCAAAATAAAAAATAGGGAATAATTTTTTTTAATAGTACTGCAAACTGCATTAAAACACACCAAACGGTACAATTAGGTTTACAATAGGCTTAACTTCAGTAACCCAAAAAAAAAAGGGCTTAACTTCCTTCATCAACGACCAGTGAATTTTTCTATTAGGAGACATGGTAATTTGTAAATGAAAAATACATGTAGATCAGTGAAAGAGTATTTTAACTTTTATGATTTATATTATAAACTTTAAATCATACAAATAATCCTCTAATAAAAAATTGCAATTTTCATCTACAATTTAAATAATTTATAATTAGATTATACTTACATCAAATTTTTTATATCTATTAAGTCAATTTTTTCAATCACATATAGCTATATGTAATTTTTTTTATATGAGTTTAAGTTAAATAAATATGTTAAAAAAATAGACACATAACAAAATAAGATTAGATAATTTAATAAAATATATATAATTAATTTAATCTAAATTTTTGGCTTGATAATTTATAATCAGAATAATTATGGCAATTAACAATTACCATCATGACTTCATTAATTTTATTTTCATGGCGGTCAAATTTTACTGCCCAGGCCCCACAAGACTGTGACCGCATAATATCACAGAGACACAAACGAATGGAACGTGGGGTCCCCTCCTCACGTGACCCATTTCATTACCCTACCAAATACCAATCAAATATAGGATAAATATTTTTTTTTCCAACTAAATAATACTAAACGTGGCTAATCTTGTTATTATATTTTTGACAATCTAAGATACTGTCCTTGTTTCCCACTATATAAATTTTAGATATTTAAGTATAGTCAATATTTTTTGGGTGACATAAGTGTAGTAAATTTTTAAAAAGGTAATTCAACTCATCTTTCTTACAAAACAGTAAACCTGACTAATTTTTAATTTTGGCATTTTAGAATGAATTGCTGCATTCAAAGCTGAACACATCTTTTTTTTTCTTTTAAATATATATATTTTTTATCAAAAATAATTACATTCAAATTACTGTTAAATACTAAATATAAATATATTTTTTAATATTGATTTATCATACATCACGTTTTAAAGTATTAGTTCTATTAAGTCTAAATTTGTTATTATGTTAAATACACTTATATCACTTTCAGATAACTAATTTATAAAGATTAAAAAATTTAACTAAACTAATTATATAATGAAATACATGTTAATTTTTTTATTAATTTAATAATTTGTATAAAAAATATCCTTATTAACAGAGATCATTTTTAAATATATACAATCAATTGAAATACTTTTAAAAAATATAAATTCAAAACGCAAAATAGATGGGTATTGCATTAAAAACTAAAACAAACCTATTAGCTTGTTCTTATATTTTTAATAAGAGGGACTGAATTTATTGTTAGTTTTATTATGGGGAGTGTCGCATTTATTTAAGTATTCTAGAATCATATATATAAATTTTTATTATTGTGCACGTCTTCAATTGTGCTAGCACTTCTTAATTTTCATTTTTCACTCTACACAACATTTTTGAGGCCAAGGACCTCAAGTACTCGCTCGTATCATTCGAAGCTATATTACATTTATGTAAGGATTAACTAGTACTAACGGGAGTTAGTCTGAATGGTAAGTGGTTCGGTATCGCTTAAACGAGGTCTCGAGTTCGAGCCTTGGCGTACGCAGAAAATTTCCGTTGGAAGACTCACCCACCATAGCCAGGTGCGCGACGCGGATCGGATCCGAATGTAGTCGGGACAAAACTCCGGTGAATCGGATGGACAACTAAAAAAATGATTAACTAGTAGATATGCAGAAGCCCTTTAGTAGATTTCAAGGGGCGGAGAATTCTTTTTTGGAGTTAAATTTATACAAATTGAAGAAGTGATATTAGAAATTTATACAATATTTTTTATTATTCTAATCATGTTAAAATACTTAATATACTTAAAATTAAGCGAATGAGGACTTAGTAATTAGTCCGTACCCGCACAACTCGACAATCATGCCACAAAAAATGAAAAATTAACATAAACCTTATATTTTTATACGAGAAATAAGAAGGAAATATCATTAACTAAGTACATGACAATATTAAACATATGTCGTATGTTTAAAAAACCATTCAATCATTTTTTTTACGCACTTATCCACTCCCAAACCAAAAGTCATAAAAACCGAATAGTGGATTACTACCAAATAGGACGTATTACTTGGACGGCAAGGCATTTCCAATTAGTATATTTTTAGCAGAGATCGTTGAGATATGCTTACCATTTCTCTGTGTTGTTTTTATATCACACAAGTCGCTTTCACTGTTTCCGACATTATACTAATTATTATTAATTTATTATGATTGTATATTTACTAACTTATTAAATGGTGTTGACTTTGCTATAATACCCTCACGTTCCTTTTACAAAAGACTCCCTGGGAGACCATGCTAAAATATGTAATCTACTGATATTTCTGCCAAAAAAAAAACATATAATATACAGTATATGGAAAACAGTTACCGTATTTCCTATTTGTTTAACCTGAATATATATAGTTAGCGTGTGTTTATATCTTCCCATTGAAATTAAATGAGCATTGTTTTTTTTTTTAAATGTCCGTATACAATTTATATACTATTAAATGAAATATTACTTTTTATCTGATTTTGTAGATCTCTTAATTTCAGTGATATATCAATGAACAATAAATTAGATGGGATGCCCACCAGATAACTTGGACCGCAAGTATTACAAGTACTGTAACTTTTTCAAATAAAAATAGAAACAGAAAATTGACACTTTTACCGGGAACGAGAATAGAAAGAGAATAACAAATGCCCTGTTTAGATTCAAATGAACGGACAAATGGTTAATATGAATAACACAGTCATGGAACAAATCAAATTTAAAAAATTTAAGTTACAAGGTCTTAAATAAAATATATTAGTAATAATTAACAATAATTAGAATTAAAACATGGAAAATATGTGAAAGGCCCCTGTTAGAAAAACATAATTTTTTTACAAATATGTTTGATATATTTTAAAAAATAGAAAGAGAAAAGTGAAAAAAACAAAAAAAACAGCCCTTTTACCAGGCCAAACGGTCCACATGTCGTATAGCGGAACGGCTTTATTCGTAAATGCGGCGAGTCGCATGCATCGAACTCACCGGAATCCGCGCCTTGGTCCCCCAATAAGATTCCTATTTTGATTTTTTTGAAATTTAACAGCAAAGCTAATTTAAATTAGTTAACTTTCCTAAAAAAAAAATAATTTTTAATATCCCGCAATTGTGCAATATGGAATAAAAGATCCTCTTTAGTATATATATATATATCAGTGATTCTCGCGTTTTGACTCTGCTACTTCTCCGAGACTCTCCTTTCTCGCTTGGCTCCTTATTTCGCCGTTGATGCGCAAATTCTGCTGCTTTCTTCTTCACCATGAAAGAAACTAAGATAATCACCAACAAGTTTGTGAAATCGGAGTTTCTGAACGAAGCTCCGAGGGTTGTCCGGATCGGTGTCTCCGATCACTACGCGACTGACACATCAAGCGGCGATGACGAATATGAGCACTTCCAGCCCAGAAGAATGAGGAGGATCGTTAACGAAATTAGAATAGGGAAATGCTCTAATTTTCCGGCAAATGGAGAGGCTTACGGAGGAGGTAAGCACACCTCTTGTTCGAAGCAGAGGTCCAGGAACAATGACTCCAGTAAGGCCCGACCCGGAAAATCCGACCAGGTCGAAGCGAAGGTAAAGAAGTACCGCGGGGTTCGACTGCGGCCCTGGGGACGGTGGTCGGCGGAGATCAGAGATCCGGCGCGTCGTCAAAGGCTGTGGCTTGGCACTTTCGACACGGCGGAGGAGGCCGCCGTGTCGTACGACCGAGCAGCTATTCGTATTAAAGGTGCGAATGCCCTGACAAACATTCTCCAACCACCACCTCCACCTAAATTCACCGAAACCGTCGAAGAATCCGAATCAACCTCAATGAACAACAACAACATCGAGTTGTTTAAAGAGCCTCCCGTATCTTCCCCAACCTCCGTCCTGAGGTTCCAGTCTCTAGAAGAACCCAAAACAGAGCCGATAGAAGCAGAAGCAGAAGCAGAGCCATATTTCCAAGACAGTAATATATGGTTCTCATCAGATTCTCCATTTTCTGATAGATATTCAGAATGGGAAGTCCCTCTCCCGATGTTCTTCGACGAGTTCACTTCAAATGACAATTTAAATTTCAGAGACAGTCCATTCCCCCTGGAACAGGATTTTGAATCATGTAAATGGGACGTAGAAAGCTACTTTCAAGAACAAGACACTACTGAAAACTGGGTTTGAAGATGAACTAGACTGAAGTTGAATGTTTCCTGAAGCGTGTAAAGAGAGAGGATGAGCATGGTTGATGTGTGGAGTTGTATTTGGGGGTTTTATTAAATATTTGTTATGTAAGGAAGAGTTTTGGTGTTAATGATGATTTTGGTTAGTGGTAGTAATTTGGAAGTTAATGGAATTGGATTAAGGAATGCAAATAGTGCGTTGAGAGGGGTTGGTGGGTAACGAAAAAGGGTTGGGTTTGGTGGGAGGGATAGATATTTAGTGTGAAGAGACAGACGTGACAAAAAGTGGGGGAGAGGGCAGTAAAAGCACAAGAGAATTTGTGGTTTCACTATTTCACGATCTACGGTTTGCCACCTTTGGGACTTTGCAGCCACATATGCTGCATCTTTCTTTTGGAGGGTCAAACCGATCTTTATATATATATGTTCTCTTCTCAATGGTCTGTAAGGATCGCTTTTCCTTATCTCTGCAGATTTTAATTCCCAGAGTTGGGTCGCTTTTGATATTTTGTTCCAAAGCTGATGATATTAGAAATTGACAAAGCTAAGGATTCATGATTCACTTGTTGATCCTTAATAGGGCCCTAGTCTAGCTACTAGTCTAATTGCAAAATTCTTAAAAAGTTGAGGCGCACCGGGATTATAAAGTTACGCTCTCCAATTTTTTTTTTTTTACTTAGTTTACTAAAATTTTGTCTCGACTATATCCGAATCTGACCCGCATCGCGCATCTGGTTATGGTGGGTGAGTCTCCCAATAGAAAGTTTTTGCGTATACTAAAGCTCAAACTCGAGACCTCGCTTAAGCGATATCAAACCGTTTATCACTTAAACTAACTTCAGTTGGTACGCTCTCCAACTTGTTTAATCACTCGTGTGGAAATTTCAAGACAAATCTGTTTTGTAGATGCATTAACGTCACTGCAAGAGATGTGTAACTCGGTGTGGAGATGTACAGTATCGTTTGGGACGATTGAAGAATCTTTGTTGGAGTAAAAGTACAAATAGGATTATACTAAAAATAAATTTTAAAAATTTATTTAGTAGGATAAATATAAATATAAAATTGATATATATATTTTTTATAAGTTGAGATAAAATAGTTTAATTTTTTTTAATAATTTGATAATTGTAAAATTGTCCAGAAAATTTATAATTTAGGATAAAATAGTTTAAGATATTTCACTTTTATTTCTATCATCTTATTTTTTAATTTTTTATGTAATTGAAATGACTCAAAATATTAAAAGTGAAAGTGACTTCTATTATATTAAATAAAAGAAGTAAAAAATTCTACTTCTCCATTTTTACTATACCAAATAGTGATTTAAGTAATTGGGTTCAAATTAAACTAAAATATCAACTCAACCAGAGCATGCAGGAGGAGGAAATAAAAGGGAAATGAGTATGTTTTAGAAAAGATATTTAGTGCTAATAGCTTAATGATATGAAATCTCTTCTTTACATATGTGAGGTCATAAGTTTAATACCACTTATAACTATTTTTTTTTTTAAAAATAGGTAAATTAGGTTTTAGGGGCTCACTAGAGTTGTGACATGTTTTAGATTTAAAGAGCGTTTATAGATGTATTTATACACTGCTTATTAACAACATCTTTATATGAGTAGTGAGATTTAAACTCACAGTTTTATATGTTATGAGACAATTTTCTATTTACTGGATAAAATTTAATTGACGATCTCACTTGTAATTTTAAGTGATTGGTGTTGGCCTTTACCTTTTTAATTCAAAGGGAGAAGAGGTTAATTTGGGTATGAGAAATAGGAATGTAGGGTGTCTAGTGGGGAGAGGGAAGAGAGATGGTGGCTTGGGGGCGGAGTAAGACGGAAGGTTGAACCCCGAGAGTAAAACAACAATAATACTTGTCGGCATGGAGCACGATACTCTTCACTGATCATCTCTCTCTGTTTTTTAAAGGCACTGCCAGCTAGTTGGGTCCTCACTCTATTTTTCTCCAACTCCATTCTACACAACTACCTATTTAAACACTACATATGCTCTATTATGAGATATACATGCCTGCATATACTCCTTTCATATCTTTGTTATAAAGCACTCCTAATTAACCAAGCGATATGGTTTAGGTCTAGCTAAAAGGATAAATTCTTTACAATATCTTCATTAAAAGAGGTGGCCATATTTAGGACCTATCAATGTCTTGAATATGAAACAGAGACATTACTAATCATCTTATTAGAGCTAATGAGAGTCGGTTAAATTATTGACTTAGCCTAAAAATATAATGGAGCAATTTTAAAAAAGTTAGATCGTTTACAATTAATGAGGTTTTATATGATATTATTTATTAGGAGGAATCAAAATCGATATCCAAAGATATTTAATAGGGCATTATATCATCATATTAACTCTATATTAATTAATTAATAAAAATTTAAGTAAGGTCAAAT
Source organism: Leucaena leucocephala (assembly GCA_037074615.1). Lineage (NCBI taxonomy): Eukaryota > Viridiplantae > Streptophyta > Magnoliopsida > Fabales > Fabaceae > Leucaena > Leucaena leucocephala. Next base: position 21,147,748 of record CM073555.1, on the reverse strand, counting down.
ATTAAAAAAATGTATTTAATACTCAATTATGTGACTTAATAATAAGTATATGGGAGTATATATATAATTTTGGCTCGTTGTGTGGGGTGTAGAGCGGCATGGTATGCACCATTTCAACGTATTTTATTTTCCTTTATATGTACTCACTTCTTGAATCTTTGTTATTATGTATATGGGACGGCTTTAATTCATTATTCTCTTACCTTGGTATTTCTTTCCAGAAAACGAAAAAGAATCTCATAGTGAAGAATTGGGACTCATTCTTGAGTGTCGACAGACCATTATTATTAATAATATTATTAGTAGTAGTTGCATTTATGAAAGGGGAAAATAAGGGAAGTGGGGTTGGCCCTTGGACGGACTGCTGCATGCCCTTGCCCCTCGGGAGGACACACGGAAAGGGTGTTGCTGTCCTTATAAACTACATATATAAATAAATAAAAGGGCTGTTTCTCTCTCAGTAGAGATTTGAATAGAAGCAAATGGGGGGTATGCAGATGGAGCAGGGCCTTTGTCTGAAGCAAGTGTATCTTTCAAACCATGGCATTCAAAATCTCTCTATCACACTCTTTTCTATTTGGAAAAAGTGGCCCTTGCTTCCTCTTCTCTTCTCTTGTACCTCATCTCTCAGACCCACCATATTATACGACCAGTATAATATACACAAACACCTCCATAATAATTAACCTAACCCAATATGCACCGCACCAATTGATAATCTCAAAAACTATTTGGTAGGAGTATGATTGACCATGGACCTAAACAACTGTGCATAGTTTTGTATTTTGTTCTCTTTTAGAAAATTAATTAATTAATTAATTGCGGGCAACAAAAATATAATAAATTAATTATGTACCTGAGAACATAAAACAGCATGAGCAGTCGGAGTTGTCCCTGGTTTGCATATTTGGTGAAAAGATGGAGCATAGGGATTGTTCTAACTTGAAAATTGTGAGGTATTTCAATGGAGAGAGAGAGAGAGAGAGAGAGAGAGAGAGAGAATTTTGGAGGGCATAGGGGCAGAACTAGATTAGTAGCAGAGAAGGGGATCCAAGTTGGTCTGACACGCTGCCCTTTTTCTGCCACCCATTCACTCGTAAATGTGAACAAAGACCTGATTCAGCAACGTTGAAAACGAGCCCCCAATCGCTTTGGTCCATAAACGACAATAGCAGAAGAAGCTGTGGGATCCAGCCTGGCACTCGCGCTTTGTCAGACCCATACGACATCCCATTTATTACCGTTTCAGTTCATTTAACACTTTACATCCAAACAAATCCCCCTCTCTCGGCCTCTCTCGCTAACGCGCTCCTCCCTAGTCAACATCAAACATTCAGCACACCCACGCCAGACTTACCGGATGGCATCCTTTGAACTTGTTATCAATGTCTATTATAAAAACCAGAGAGAGACTTTGACAGCATAAACAGGAGATCTCACCTTATCCTAATCAGGAATACAGATGATCATTCTCAGTTGCATACATTAAGAAGTCATTGGCCCTACTAAGTAGGCACCGTCGGTATTTATAACTTGATCTTTGGGAACATTAGTCCCCTGATTTTCTTTTTTTATCATTTTATAAAGTAATCTTTCCATTAAAAGAAAAAACACATCCACAGCTAGAAGGATGAAAATACTAAATACTACATCTATCTGATTGAAAATATAAGATAAAAATCATTAAATTACGCAATTTGAAAAATTTATTAAAATTAGCCACAGATAATAAATATATAAAAAACGTAAATTATTTTTTTAAAATACTATTATTTATGGAGATGACGTGTTCATAAAAAAAGATACGAGAGAGAATAAATAAAAAAAGATGTGTGTCATAATATTAATTAGGGATAAATTTAGGATAAATGTATTAAATTATGAGATAAATTCAAATTTCACTTTATAAAAAAAATACTATTTTTAACCTTTTTATTTTATATTTTTTTTTATCTACCCGTTTCATCCTAATTTTACTCGGACTATATTCGGAGGTGAGAGGTGCGAGTAGTAATGAAATGAGAAGGCACATTAGAGGAGATACGACCTCCGAGATCGTGTGAAAGGCAGGTGGCTTCATGATCAAGTCACTGGTCCTATGGGGTTGAGCCCATCTAATATCCTAATGGGCTCATCAAATCTTGTACCGCTATCATGGTGGATATCTACCTCAGTGGCGTAGGGCCCACTAGGCCCAGTCCACCTACCTTGGAAATTCCCTGGAAGCCTCTTCCAAATGATATTATGGCTCCAAGGGAGGCTCTTATTCTAATATTCATCATATTCTTAATAGTTTATAATATAATTTATATTATATATTAGGTCTTATATTAAAGATTGAAGGAAGTATCTTCAAAGTTGAAATCTATGTTGATAGCATCAATCAATGTAAAATATAAAATTTATACAAGTTTGATAAGTTGCAATCCATCACATTCATTTCTCAAATCCAATACAATGCATTGAAGATTCACGTAATTTTAATTTTATTGCAGCGATGGGGAGGGAACAAATTTAAGCCAAATTTGGTCATTTTTAATGAGACATATTAATCTTATTTTCAAAGCAAATACATGTTATTGATTTTAATTATATACATATAATACTATTTTATGGAGTGTTTTATGTTATCTAACATGGGTTAGAATATCAAATAACGTATCTTTTTATTTATAAACTTCTAAAGAATAAATCTAACATTGTTTTTAATTGTAAGAGAGAATATCGTATCATGATTAATATATTTTTTTTGTTACCCATCCGTTCACCGGAGCTTTGCCCCGACAACATCCGGATCCGACCCGCGTCGCGTACCTGGCTATGGTGGATGAGTCTTTCAACGGGAATTTTCTGCGTATGCCAAGGCTCGAACTCGAGACTTCGCTTAAACGATACCGAGTCGCTTACCACTCGGACCAACCCCCATTAGTTATCATGTTTAATATGAATTCAATAATTTCGCATAAACCATTTTCAAAAAATAGTGTTTGTGATATTATTATAGGGCCTAAGTAAGCACACGAGTAAGTATTTTGTGGGCTTTAAAATTGTGCTTGGCCCATTAAAATGAGCCCATACCAGAGGGCCCATAGATTAACCAAAGGTTATAATAATGAAGTCTTAGGCCCATTTCTAAGGTTTGGGACTCCATTTTCTCAAAAGTACCCTGACTATAGATAGTAAAAAATATAATTGTATCAAAGATATAAGTTTTATTCCTTTTGTCGTTGTTATGTTCTTTTTATAAGCGATCTCGTAAGTTCTTTATAAATACTATCTGAGCCCTGGGGTCGTGGCCTGGCCTTAATAGGGGATCGATACCGAACTTATCTAAATATTTTTGTAACAAAACAAAAAAGTGCCCTGACAAGTGGTGCACATGGAAAAATGTGTTGGGAGATGTAAAATTTACTTTATTAATCTCAACATCTCAAAAAGATTAGTCTCCAAATTATTTGTTAAGGAATACCGCTTATTTTTTTTTTTTAAAAAAATGGCTTAACTTACTATCATAAAATTGGTCTAGTGCCATAATAGATCATGTTACTATTATAAAAAAAGAGTGTCTAACTTGTATTTCTTTATTTCTTGAGACTCCTCTTTTTTTTTTTAATGTGCATATAATTTTTTTTAAAAAGGAATAATGTGAGTCACGCGTCTCTTTAGAAAGGACAGTGGAGAGACAAAGGAAGTAGAAGAGAATGAAAAAGAAGAAATGGTCAAAAAGATGCAAAAGAAATAGTTTGCCCAGAGGTTTACGATATATGAAAGCACAATCCGTTGTCCATGATAGTAGCGTGAAGCCCTGAGACATATCTACCCTAATAGTTAGACCATGCATTTATATATATATTTAAGATAATTCGTATTAATTATAATATAATTTCTAAATAGTATGAATTCTTATAAGTTTTTCATAAAAGGGTATTTTAAGTTAAAATATGCGAAATTAAGAGATTGTTATATTGTCATGCAATGAATGACTATTATGCTTTTATTTTTTTTCCCTGTTAAAAAAGATGGTGAGTTGTGAAGTCCTTCCAAATTATGTAAATAAGTTGACTTTTTCACATTATAATCAATTTAAACACACTCATACATATAAAAATATTAATATTGGGTTTAAATTCCAGTAAGCATGACAGAAAGAGAAAGTTGTCATTGGAGTTCATTTATTTTATTATTATGTATATATATATATGTATGTTATTGTTATGATTCTTTAATAATATATTTGTTTTCTTTATCAAACCCAACACATGCATCCACATTTGAGTACAACTCATACGCATGATAGGCATCATTAAGTAACGTTGGCTTCAATTTGTGGGGTTCGCAACTGCTAAATTACAAGAAGCATTCGTTCATAAAAAAAATGATTACACACACTTGGGAATGTATAATTCTTGTCTATCTAATTTATTAAAATTACTTCTAGATGAAAAATTTTGTATTCAGACTTTTATAATTAAACTGATTTTTTTTGGTAAACGCACAAAAAAAAAAAGAAAAAGAAATGAGAAGCATGCGATGCAGCAGAGTATAGTTGGGTCCTAAATATAATAATAAAGTAGAGAAAAGCAAGATGTATTGCAGGAGACAGAAAAAGAAAAGTGAAAGGTGACAGCAATAATATCCCAAACTTGACAAGAAAGAAATGAAATGGTTTCATTTCTAGTTTTGTTGGTTGGTCAAAATGAATTAGAAGGGGAGAGAGATGACGAATTCAGATTTGCAGAGTCTGATAGAAAGGGCTTGTGATTTGCAAGAGAAACTGAACGAAGAAATCAACTATAACAAGAAGAACAACAGCAAATGGTTCTGCAAATCTGATGAGAAAACCCTCAGATTGATTGGCTTGAGAGATTCTTTGAAGCAAGATGAAGACATGCTCATTCACTTCCAGGTAACCCCATTTACAACTTCGTCTCCTTCATTCATGCTTTCTCTTTCATTCACTGACTCCATTAATGAATCCGTGAAGCACAGAGAATGAGGGCATGGCACTTCATAAACAGGCAGGTTGCGGAGAAGCAGGTAGAAGAAAGCAGAGCAATTCTGATGGAGAAGGTATCAAAGTATGAAGGAAAGCCACATGACGTGATCGTTGAATTGAAATCAAACTTTGGCAAGAGGAAAACGAAATGTTTCTTCATACTTGGTTGCATGAAATTTCTATGGAATCCAGAGGCGTGGCAGGGAGTGATTGGAGGAGCTGCTAAGCTCATAGCAGCTTCCATTACTGTTTCGTCCACAGTGTATTTCTGCAGAAGAAGGCATATTCAATGTTGCAGATCAATTCCAAATAGCCACCTTGATGTTTTCAACGGAAGAGGCTGATTTCCATCAATTTAAGATTCATCATATTTGATTTTTATTTTTTGGGGAGAGCTATATAGGAATATTTGACACGAGGGACTCGTTTAGAATCAAGTTTTGTTATATCGTACACGTGTGTGTAATTCCCCATATTGGTTATTTGATTGTTGTGCTTCAAACAGACTTCATATATTGTATTACAGTTTTCTGCTCCTTTAATTTCTTTTTTCTTTTTCAAATAAATGTCTTGTATTTTAATTTTTATTTCTCTTCTTTCTGAATGTATGTAGACTTCCTCTGTTCTTTTTTGGACATAAGAATATAATATAAACTTTTTTGAATAGATTATGCTTTTTTATTCAAAAATTTCCCAAAACGTTAACTATAAATAAGAAAGTAAGAGATAAAAAGAAATCAAGAGGGGAAGGAAGAGGCGTCAAGTGGGGGAATGAGGTGGGTGAGGATGAGAGCCACAAGCATCAAGAAGTATGCAATCCCTTGGTCTATGCTTGTTCCTGAAATTCACACAAATAACAAATTACTTTTCACAAAGTGTTGAAATGAAAGCATTGAAGAAGTTGAAGAAGAGAGATGAGAAATATTATATGTACCATCACAGGAAGGAGAAGGAGCAGAAACAGGGGAGAGGGATTGGGCCACACCAGCAACAACAGAAGAAGAGAAAATGGCAAATGAAAGAGCTAAGACTGCAAGAGATGATCTCAACAATGCCGTTGGAAGGAATTTGGAGAAGGAATGAGAATGAAGGTGAAGAAGAAGAAGAATGAAGAACAAGGGTTTTTATTGAGTATGTAAATAGAAAGAAGTGGGAAGGTGTTAGGATAAAATCAAGGTGTGGGCTGCATCTATGGTTTTTCTTTGCTTGCAATGGGACCACTCTTGCACGTCTTCTGTTGAATTGCACCGTAAGTTGAACTTGACATGCCACCCGTGTCAGATTTATATTTAAAGATAATAGATAGTTTATCATATTGATATTATCTATAAAAAAGAAAAATTTTACTTTGTCTTTAAATCGTAGGTGAGCCCAACTCTTTTCTAAATTTTTTTTATAAAAAAAAATAAAAAATGCCACCTTGTCATTTTGTATTCTATAAAATTTGTGAATATTTGGAATTTTATAAAGTTTGTCTTTTTAAGATAGGACTTATAATAGTCTAATGACATATAAACTCTACTATAAATAAAAAATTATAAGTTTAATTCTATTTGTTATTTACCTCTCTAATTTAAAAAATATTATGTATAAAAATCTAGTGGTTCGCTCAGTACATTTTGTTTGAGGTTTGAGCTAGATGGAATTTTGCCTTATACCCTTCTCTTGCGTTAAATGCAGGGATACAGTTTTGTTACGTACAAAAGCATATATAGGTGTACGCTTGAATAATTTTATCACTTAAAAACATCAATATAAATCAAATTAATACCAATATAAAATATAAATTTTATAGTAAATCATATTATTTATATTCTTTAAACTCTACAATATATAAAACCCCCGTAGTTATGATAAATATTGACAAAAAATGTATATATCTATGAAATCTTATGGGAGCCGTGGCTTAAAAAACATTAATTTGTCATTAAAAAGGCATAAATATCAATCTAATTAATATAATATGAAATACAAACTTTATAGTAAATTATATGATTTAGGAAACAATTGAATTCATTAATAAACTGTTAGGGGAAATGGTAAGCGACCTCATACTTATACAACAACAACAACAAAGCCTTTTCCCATTAAATGGGGTCGGCTACATGGATCATACGACGTCATTGTGCTCTGTCAAAAACTAAATCTTTGAATAGGTTATTGACCAGGAGATCCCGTTCAATGACCTCGTTGAGCGTTCTCTTTGGCTTTCCTCTACTCCTTTTAACCGGACTCCATATTATTTGATCCACCCTCCTCACCGGCGCATCTCTTGGCCTTCTTTGTACGTGTCCAAACCACCTAAGACGGTTCTCCACTATTTTCTCCGCAATAGGTGCCACTCCAACTCTTCCCCGTATTTGTTCATTACGAATCTTATCTTTTCTTGTATACCCACACATCCATCTCAACATCCTTATTTCGGCTACCCCAACTTTATGCTCTTGTTGACCTCATACTTATAAGAAAGAGAATAAAAATTTAAATCTTAAAGAATGCAGCCTTAGTCAAATAAAAAGATTGAAACAATTGAATTCAATTATCAAAGTCCTGATGAACCTAACAAAAAAATCGCTTTTATCTGTTCTACGGGGAACACAATTGGATAGAAAGTTTCATCATCTCAAAGTGTCAACAGCAAGTTCCAGGTGAGTCTGTTGAATGTTTATTGAGCCTTGCGGAGGATCACGGAACCGAGTTACAGGTATTAGCTTCATCGTTCCATTATGTTTTTTTTTATTGCCCACCCAGTTTACCGGAGCTTTGCCCCAACTACATCCGGATCTGACCCTCGTCGCACACTTAACTATAGTAGGTGAGTCTCATAACAGAAATTTTTTGCATACGCTAAGACTCGAACTCAAGATCTTACTTAAACAATAATAAGCCGCTTACTACTCGGACTAACCCCGTTGGATCATCGTTCCATTATGTTGAGCATGTTTCAACAGACAAGAGAATGGAAGCCCATACAAGAATTGAAAGTACAACCTATGCGCTCGATTGGATTTTACAGGAACTATGAATCAAAATCACCATGCGATGCATTTCATATCTGACTGGATTATAAATCAGCATTGAAAGTGAAACGCTGATCGCCGCTATTCAAATTTTTGAATTCTCTCTCCATTTATCTTAATTCCCAATAAAATTGAGATTGAATCGAGGAGAATACAACAATTAACAATCCACGTGGAATGTGCCCACCTTAACATCTTGGGATATTGACAACAGGTAACATTCAAACACCTGTATATTCACATGACAATTTTAAACTTCTGAAAACTACATCTGAAACCTGCAGGAATTTAAGAATTCCAATATATACCCCATAAGACAAATCCATATTGGACTATTGTTCTGCAGAATGGCGTTAATTAACAGTGTTGGTACCTTTTCGTATTGAGAATTTGGCTGATTAATATATTAAAAATATGCAACACCAATTACAGTGGACCCTAAATGCTTAAGAGGTCAATGTAACAAAGAGAACTATGCTAACACATGGTATGCTAGATTTGCCACACGATAACAGAATCAAATTCCATCTCAGAATTTAAATATTGTAAGATTCATCATGGAGCAACAGCAGGATCCACTATTAAACACCCAATACAGCGACGAACCAACCATTTACATAGCCTAGAAAAAGAATACAGCGAGATTCCGTACCACCCAGACACATGCGTGGATGTCCAAACGGTTAAGCAATACAAACCATCTTAGATATTGAAGCTTCATTTAGATCAACGTTTTAAAAGATCGTTCAAAACCTTTAAAATTTATTACCCTTTCCCGGTCTCCCTGTGCCTGCAATGATTGGTTTCGAACCCATCACCTCATTAACAAGTAATCAAGAAGGAGCTTAGATATTGAAGCTTCATTTAGATCAGAAGTGAGGTGGATATAAGAAAACTAAAAAATTGGCTTGGATAATATTTCCTTTATTTACTTAAAACAGTGGAGCATTTAGTTTCTAATAAAAATCACAACTAAATTTTCTCCCTTCCGGAAACTACTTCCTTGGAAGGAAGCCGACTAGAAGTTAGCAAGTTGTTGGAGCTAAAGGAGTGGCATGTAAGTTACTCAATCTTCCACATGAAAGAAGGTAAAAGAAAGCCATAAGGCCTGTTTGGTAAGTTACCAAACCGCGGTTTTAAAAGGGCTTTTGGCCCAAACCTCGATTTGGGAAAATTTCAAAACAAACAGGCTTATTTGTCCATAAGTGCTTTTGGACAAAATCATGGTTTAAAACCATGGTTTTGAATAAGCTATTTAAAATAGCTTTTTCAACAGTAAAAGCACTTATGGACTATCCAATTACTATCTTACCCCTACTTTTTCTTACATCCTCTCTCCTACTTTTTCTTAAACCCTCTCTCCTCTCTCCTACTTTTTCTTATACCCTCTCTCCTTTCTCCTCTCTTCCTTCTCTCCTCTCTCTTCTCTTTTCTCTAACTCCCTCCTCTCTCTTACTTTAAATCAAATCATACCCTTTTTGGTAATTTACCACCATAAAAAGTCATTCTAAAAATAACTATCCAAACACCTATTTACTCAAAACCACTTTTTTTCCATAAACTCTTCTCCAAAAGTTCTTTTCCATAAATTGTCCATAAACCTTTTTTTCCATAAGCCATTTTTCAAAATCCTTTCCAAACAGGCCCATAAGAGTTCAAGAATACCTGAAGAACAGTTTTATCAAAGCTGCTAGGCTTCTTCACACTACTGAATTTGGGTCCACTGTTCCCGTAGCATTGCCTTCTCCTGTTAGCGTATTGTTTGGATCCTATACAGGAAAAAAAATGAGCAACGGGCAACATTAACTTAAAACGAGAAGTTAACTTAAAGTGTGGTAAATGTAGAATCTACCTCCATTCCCCACTTGATATAATCTGGGGACTCACAGGCCTTATATTCATCAACCAAACTCTCAATTACGTCCCTTGATTCATCAAATTCTGAGAGATCATTATCCTGCCAATCTTTTATTGTCAGCTTCAGAAGATATGCCAACTATTCAAGTATCATATGAAGCTAGTATAGACCAAAAGAGTAACTAACAAATGCTCATAAAGTGATATCAGATTGCGGTCATAGAATTGGCTTACAGCAAACATTGGGAACTTTCGGTAGTTGTCCAGAAAGGCTTGTTTCTTTCTCAGCTTCTCATACTGGCTTAAACACTTACTGAAAAGGTGCCGAATGCTAGTGTGGCTTGCTAGCATAAGACCACTGACCTATCATACATAACACTTAAAGGTTATCTTTTCCCCCCCAAAATTCCTTCAATATTCCTAGTAGGATAGCCAATATTAAGATTCAGGATGAGCACAAAGCTGAAATTCATAAAAATGATAAAAAGAAAAACTAAGACAAGGATGAGAGTCCTACTCTGTGCGCAGTTTGAACATATGGTGACTTTCTAGACAGGGCAACCTACCAAACACAAAGAACAAGAATATCCAATTATGCCATATTATCCCAAACAAAGAAGATGCAACACCACTCAGTTCTGTCACAGAAGAAATACCTGAATACTTGCAGGACCCCACTCAATGAAGTTAACCAGCTTTCTTTCACGTATCCTTTGTAAACTTTCATGAACCTGAAGACAAGCGGAAGAAAGCACCATTATTTAATGTGGGGAAATCAGCAAAACTAGGAAAGCTACACTTACATAAGAGGAAGAATCGTTATTTAATTTTTATATGCTAATTGGAAAATGCAGGAAGGTCTGGTCTTATCAAAGAAACCAGAATTAAATAGGAATGGATCATTTCTTGCACTTGCTCATTTTTAAGTGAAGTCGTTAATTTGTTGAAAAAGTAGCTAGTTTTTCTTGCTTAATTCAATCCCTCCACCGCTCTTCCTTTTACTTGGGTGTTAAATGGCGCACTAAATTAATCCACCAAAAGTATGAAACCAAAGATATCAAATCTACATAGCACATCAAATTAATAAATAAAAAAAAAACTTCATTTCAAATATCTTCTTTGTCAAAGTCAAGTAGCAAAAAATTTGACATTTCTACTTGACCAAGTGGCATGGGGTGAACTGATTTATTGCAGCTTTAAGAACAGAGGTTCCAAACAAGAAGGAGGTAAAAAATAAAAGCCATAAATAATACCTGTGTTGGATCAACCTCTCCTTGAATTATATTCAAAATCGATATATATTTTGCTTGGCTAGCATCTTTTGTTCGAGCATATGAAGAGACCATAATATTCTTTGCCTGCCAATACCATTTATGTCAGAAGAGGAAACGCCATTAGGCATGAAGTTTAGCTGTTTAACGTCTTCATACCTGAAGAAGTCTTCTCATAACATCAAGTACTGTGGTCTTTCGAATTACATTGGCCTGCCAGAAGATGGCACAGGACTTGTAATTTTATTCCGCTAAGTTTGTAACATGAATGAAATATAACTATTATTCAGCAAGCACCAACAAATGTATTTCCCTTGAAAATTACAGACTGTGGGTACGAAAGGAGGAGTAGAAAAGAGAGATAATGCACGGAAAACTCCGCAACCTACCACTTTATCCAAATTTGAATGCTCCAAAAACTATTTTATATAAAAGATTATATGAACCATAAACATAAGACTAGGATCTCACCTGACGTTCCACTGTCAAAGGTGTATATCCTGTCATTAGAAAATGGCATCTTGGTGTTGGAATCAAAGAGGCCAGGAGACCAACCAAGTCATTATTCATGTATCCTGGATACCTAAGGGTAGTTGTGCTTGCAGACATCACGGTAGATACTAGGGAATTTGTTTGAGCAAAGGTAGGATTACTTAAATGAAGGCGCTCCACAGCAATTCTATTTAGAGCAGTATTATCAAGAACAACAACACAATCTGCATTGAGAGTTAGCCGCTTAAGTGTCAAAAGTGAATTGTAAGGTTGCACCACCACATCACTTGTCTCCATTTGGTTAGGAAACACACTGTATGTCTGAACCAGCTTTTTGCTGTAGCGATCATTCAAAGCCTCCAACAAATATGATCCCATGCCTGCATTAAATATATTAAAGTACTTGTAATAAAAAATATTGTTTGATAAAATGTACACAAGAAAGGTATACAATGTACTTGAGCAATTCCTATGCTTCTATCTCTTTACACAAGTTCAAAACAAAAGTTTATGAATTAAGAGAACTTAGTTGAAGCTAGTTAATGGTTACAAGTCCAGTGCAATTTCCATGCTGAAGAGTTGGACTGATATGATATTTTATTAAACAAAATACTATGCCCCAGCAGCTAAATAAAGTCAATCTTTTAAGCAATAGGCTTTTGTTGATAAACCAATGCAAAAATCCTCAATAATAGAAATGAAAAATCAAGGATCATGTAAATAAATAAAACAAAGATTTGGGAGAAAAAGTAACCTGAGCCTGTTCCTCCTGCAATTGAATGACAGAGAACAAAACCCTCGAGACTGTCACTGCCATCAGCTTCTCTGTCAATCATGTCCATTATGTCTTCTTCGACACTTTGTCCCTGTCCAGACATTAACAACCTCATAAAATAACCTTGCACTTCACACTAATGGTAAAATGTACGTGGAATGCCAAGCATAAAACTGCTTAAGTATAAGAAGGTCATCAGTATTGGTACTAGAGGAAGAAAAACTATGCTTGTAAATGTCATTGCCTAGTAACATTGGAGCAACAATTAGATCTCAAGTCATGCCAGAATGAATGGCATCATTAAGCCAAGATAAATTATTATTTCGGTGAAAAAAATAAATTAAAGTCCTCTTTCCAAAAAATATAAAATATATATTCAGCTATTCGCCATTGTTAGGTTCCAATTTCTAACAACCCTTTGGTATCAGTTAGTCCCAGTGTCCAGTTTTCCATATTTATTAAGAAGGAAGTACAAATTCTTGGAGGCTATAGAACTTTGCAGAAGGCTAGAAGCCTTGAAGGACAAAACAAATCTGATAGGATAGTGTAGTGATGAACCTGATGGTAGCCACTGGCCCAATTATTCCCTGCGCCCCCACCATGATCCGAGACAAAGATGTTCTCATGATTGTATAGATTCCTGTAGTCGCCATTCTGAATTCCATTGATAACTCTTGGCTCTAAGTCAATCAATAAAGCTCGTGGTATATAATGCTGATCATCAGCTTGATAGAAAAACACATCTTTCCTATCGCCTCCCTGCAGCATTTTGACATAATAAATAAATACAGAGTCAATCTTCCCTGGTTCGATAATGTTGCACGCTTATCGCTAGAAATTCATTCACCAATCTCATCATCTCACCACTTCCCACCACAACTTAGATGACGACTATCATTAAAACAGAAACTAAGAAGACCTTAATTGAGCACTAGAGTATTAAGAGTATCGAGAGAAAGGATATCATCCATCAACATCTTCCTCAAGAGTACACTGACACGGTGGAACCAAACCTGGAACAACAAACTAAATCAAAAACTACAGCTCAGTGAGCTCTAAATGCATCTTCGCCAAGGCCAGCCTAAAATTCACTAGTACTTTAGAAAAGTTCACATTGTCCAATTAAATCAAAATAATCAAGTAATCGACAAATCTCCTCAAAATCCCGGGTAGATTGTTGCATAAAATTGAATTCCATTCCTTTCTTCCTCATCATTGTCTTTGCAGGAAAAAGAAGTGCGTAAGGGAGAGAGAAGAAAAAACCTGAGAGGCGAAGTCTTCGAGTATGCCTTCTTTGCTGATACCGTGCTCGAGGCAGAGTTGCTTCCAGAACTCCATGCCGATCTGATTGCCACATTGTCCAACTTGGAGCGTGATGATTTCTCGCGGCATTTTCGGGTTTGGATGGGATCGGAAAATTGAGCGAAAACTTTATAATGAGTGTTGCTGCTGGTGGCGGGGACGACCTTTTTGAATAAAGAAAGAGATACGAGAGGGAAATGAAGACGTGACTTGGCATCTGCCTATCAACAAAGTTTTGAAACCAATTACAAAAGTACTCGTACAAAATTTCTTAAAAAGAGATAAGACTCACTTGCTATTGCTATTTAAAGATAGTGTAAAATTTTTCTAAGAGATATTAATATCAGAGCGAATTGTATATCATCTTTAAAAATAAATTTAGATACCCAGAAATTAAGATATTTCCCCAAACTTTGATTAGAATTACAATAAAGTAGTACTTTTAAGGATTTAAACACCCTCCAAATGATCTTATATCTCACCCTTTGCTAGTTGAACCGATGGGTAAAAATATTTTTTTAATACAAAAAAAGGAAAAAATAAGTTTTGTTTTTTGCGAAGCACAGTACCGTTTGTTTTTTTAGTTGCTCCCCCGGTTCACCGGAGCTTTGCCCCGACTACATCCGGATCCGACCCGCGTCGCGCACCTGGCTATGGTGGGTGAGTCTCCCAACGGAAATTTTCTGCATTCGCCAAGGCTAGAACTCAATATCTCGTTTAAGCGATACCGAGTTGCTTACTACTCGGACTAACCCCGTTGGTAGTACCCTTTGTTTTTCTTTCTCCTTTACGATTCCGTGAAATGTTAAGCCCAACCGCCCATGCCATTGATTTGGATTGTAAGGCCCAATAAAACCCGTTGGGCTTCAACAGTATCAAGTGAAAAAAACACGAATACTATTCCGCCGAATAATAAAAAACGAATGCATGGGGCTTACCCAAATTATTAAACGACAAACGTCAATATTAATTATATATTTTTTATTCACTAATAATATAAGATGATCCAAATAATTCCATAAAATAAGAATAAAAAACATGTATAGTTGTTATCAATTTAAGGATAGAGTCAATGAAATTTCTAGGAATGCAGAAGTTATTGCAGTGAAAATGTTGCATTCTTAAAAAATACAACTTTCATAAAATCACGTTACTTGGGATCATGGGCTAAGAAATAAAAATAAAGTAAAATGTGGATCATGATATTTTACAAGGATAATAATTAAAGTTGAAACCCTTTTTATATGACAAAAGTGGGTAATTTAATTATCATGCAATTAAGATACTCCTAAATTCACATCTCACCGGTACAGCTGAATTTTTTAAGAGGGGTGTTATTAGCAAGTCAAATGTTTATTACCTTTAACCAAATTGTTCTTTGGTAAAAAAAAAAAACCCGTCTTGTGGTGGACTATATTTCATGATAATTTTGTTTTGCCTGATTCAATAAATAGAACATGTTGGATATTATTACTTTAGGATTCTTCCTTGTATAATATTTTAAACAATCTATTATAATCCATATAAATTATCTCTAGTATCAACATTTACACTTCATCGAAACAAAACACGTTTACATATTAAAATAAAGTAGAAAAATTATAATCACAAATGATGGAAGGAGATGGAAGTGAAGTTTCAGCGCATTGCCAACTGCAGAATAAGCAGGTTAGAGGCATGGCTAGTCTCAAGAATAACATAACAATCGAGCCCCAAAATTTATAAACTTGGTTATTACTTGTTTAAAATGCCAAGAAACACAGTTAATCCCATCCTTCCAGAAGTTGGACATATAATCGCATCAACCATCGACATTATTAACTAAGCAAAATATGAAATGGTTCTCACCAATAGATTCATAATTCATTATCGACATCATGACCAACACGAACGAACTCCATCATTGCTCTGATGAATATTATCAGTGTTCAAAGTTCAAACTCATCACAGACTCCGGGCAAATCACTCTAGTTAACTAACAAACCGTGACTCAACATCATCGTAGTTATCATGCATGATCCTCCTAAATAGTGCGCAGACAATTAAGTATCAAGCACAAGTTAATATCCCTTCTCCACCCCTTCACATAGCATCACACTAAAAGCAGGGGAAAAAGAAACAGCAAACCCAAGTTATAACACGGAAGCCTTAGCAGCAGTGAAGTTGCTAAAAAGCAAAGGTGGAATAACAAGAGACAAGTAACAAATGGGATCAACTTGTGCAGCAGTTACTTCTTCAAGCTACCACGAACACCAGGGCGAGGTTTCGACGATTCGGGCATCTGCATGGTATGGAGATTCACAAGCTTGGACTCCTCAAAGGGGAGTTTAGGATGGCGAGCGTCATGATGTATCTGCATAGATTTGATATCAGGGGCTGTTGTCTTGCAGAAGGGACACTCATACTTGGCATGGCCACCCTTTTCCGAACCGGAACGGTCAGCCAGACCGGCTTTGCCTCCACCCCTATTGGTGGTAGCAGCATCGACCTTGGCGGCGATCTCCTTGGCTGTGTGCTTCTTGGGCTTGGCCTTCCCAGTCATGATATTGGTGGAAATAGCGGTATCGGGGATGCTGCCTCCAACTAACGTTGGTTCTTCAAATGATGAGGCGGGTTTTCAAGAGCTAAAAGGGCAGGACCTAACGTTGGATCTGCCAGAAACAATGTATGAAATCAAATTTGAGTTAGATTTCGTTGGTGATTAACCAGGCCAGCAACAAAAATCAAAACAAATTTTTAAACACTGATAATTGACTTGACACTATGGGTATGTACATGTAACATAACATTTACGTTAGTCCGCCAAAATGCGATGAGGAAAATCCATACGACAAATAAATCAGTAAGCATGGTTGTGTCCTAAAACAATTGGTGTCACTTCCAAAACTTGGTCTCATCCACTCTAAATTCAGAGTAAATAAGTAGGGAAAATATTTAAACTACAGACGTTTCAAGACCTACGATGTGTGGACATAGAAGGAACAGAATAGACTCGTAGAAAAATATTCAAAACAGAAAGAACAGAACAAAGCAGTTGTATACAAATTACAATATAGAAGAAAATCGAAGGCTTGTTCCCCATGAAAATTAATCAAGCGAGAGAAACAAGGCGAGAGAAAAAAAAACAATAATTGCCGACCAGCATATCAAAAAGCATAGTTCTTTCCTCTAAGGTGCTAATTAATTGTACGTAAAATGGACATACAAAGCATTGCCTAACGAGAGGGTGGATCAGGTTGTAAAATGCTTACAGGGTAGCGTATGTCCCTGAACCCTAAACCTAAAAGACACAAGCCTACCCAAAGAAATTCATGGGAGCAAATATAAAACAGACCCATAAAGAGAAGATATGTATCAAGATGATTTAAGGAAAACAAAAAACAGAGAAAAGAAAAGTCGTACTTGATCAAGAAGAGAATTAGAATGGTTGGGCTCTGAGGATGGCGAAACAGATCATATGAAGGCTACTTTTTAGATCAGTAAAACAGGAATCAAACAGATGAAAAATGATGCCTCATAAACCATGATGAAAATGGATCGGAAGGTCGGTGAGTCTGAGAGAATCTGCGCTTGATTGGGAATTGGGATGAACGGCGAGGAGAAAGAACAGATGGATCCAGACTGATATTTATACGGGAGGATTAAAAAGTATTCTTTTTTAATAAATAATAATAATAATATCAACATTATATCAATCCAAAAAACCCAACGGAATCATAATCCGCAGAAGAACCAGAAGGAAGCCACGACCATTAATTTACATATTATATGATAAAGAATTTAACAGCAACATACAAGAAGTCACTAATTTGACCTGCCAAACCATTCCATACAAAGTTCAACAGCTGACTCATAGCAACTATCAAAACCAGGTTTCTCCAAAACGTAAGGTAGCAAGAAGATAACCACCCATGAGAAATCAATAGCAGCGAATTAGGAAACCAAAAACTTTCAAGCAAAATTCATGGCAAAAACAAGAATCGGAAATTCGCGAGTTGGTTTTGAAATGAAGCAAGGTGTGGAAACTGAATATGGGAAAAGTAGAACGGAAAGAAGGTCGGTTTCAGATCGAGATGAAGGTGAGAAGAACAAACGAGAGCCAAAAACATTTTATAAACAGATTGATACGAAAAATTGCCTTTACCGTTCTCTTCCTTTGTGATTCGCCGTGTCGTATTCTTTCCTCCGTCGCAACGCCTGCTGTCCTCCGCTGCGACGTCCGCTGTCCTCCGCCGTGTATTCCGCTGCCTCCGTTCTCTTCGAGCAGATGGGATGTGGCCGAGGCATTTAATCGGAGAGCAAAATAGGGTTTTCTCTTTATCCGATGAAGGGGCAAAGTTGTCAACAAATTTCACAACTTGGGCGCTATTGTCCATAAATTTGCCCTCCGTTAAATTACAAGTTTGTGCTTGATTTCCTTTTATGTCGGCTGAGGTGTTTGTGTATGGCCGTCCTAGGCTCCTAGCCTCTCACATCTCAATGCAAGTTGTGTTAAGTGTGTATTCGTTAAATATGATATCCTCCTCTATATGAAAAAAAAAAATTGTTTGCAAAACTTTAAATTTTGGAGGATTGATGTTTATGTATCAGCTAAAACAAAAGTATTGTCTGAATTCTTAAAAAAAACAAAGAAAAAAATATACACACACACTCCAATAAGGTAGATGTGAGGAGGCATTATTATTGGTAAGGCCAAAGGAAGGCTCCAATGGCGAAGATACGCTTTTGGTGAAGATCAGCAGAGAGGGGAAGGCCGTACTGTTGAAGCAAGGAATCAAGTCGCCATTCAGGCATTGTCTCGTAATCAGCTTTGGTGTACTTTGGATAGTGAAGAGGCATATGAAACTCTCTTCCCAATTCACCAACTTCACTCCCTTCTCTTCTTCTCTGCTTCGAGCTCTGTTTCTCCATCCCTTCTCTTCCGCTCGCATCCATGAAGAATATATGCACTCTCCCTGCTCAACTCATCAATTCTTGCTTCGTTTTGGCACATGGCTCCCTTATTTATAGACCAATGGAGAAGCAGAAACGCCAATTCCTCTATACCTCTTCAAGCATCAAGCATGTCATTATCAATCTTTTTAAAATGTTAATATTGGCATTTAAATAAAAAGGGGAAAAAATGGATTTGAACGTGGACAAGAGGGATAGAAAGAAAGAGGTAAACGACAACTAGTTGTGGCTATTCACTGTGTAGGATTGAATTTAACTTTTAGATTTATTTTTTATTAATCGTTTTGAAATTTTGTATGCATTCTTTTCAAATAGAACGATCTCTCTGTTAAATAAGCTAAAATTCCAAGTGGCTTTTCATCCAGTCTTCAGCTCCAGAACTGTATTTTTGGTGAATATATGACGCTATAGGCAATCCAAACTTGGAGCAACTGGTGAATCCTATTGAAAGGACTTGAGTCACAATGGCAGAAGACCGCATAATGAGAAATTTGATAACACCATATATTTATATATTACTCCTCCTCCGGTCCTTAATATAGGACCGGAGTAGTTATTACTAACCGTTTCAAAAATCTCAAATGTCTAATCTTATACATCGAAAAATTAGATTACGTCTCGTCTATTTTTCTGAAACTGATAGTTTCGGGATCCGCAGAGAATCTCTGTTATTGGCTCATGAAGCATCTAGTTAATGGAGACGACCCCACCTGACACGACCATAAACCCAAGACTTCATTAACAATACAGCACAATACATTTAACAACCATCAGCTAACTTTCCCTGTTGAACTCACCTAACATCAAGTCCTTTCAGAATCCATAAATTTGTCCCCCCCACCCCCACCCCCACCCCCACCCCCACCCCCCACCCCCCAAACAAAAACAGTAAAAAAACCTCTTCATATGGTTTCAAAACCTCCACCACTACTGGTTTTTACCCCGGACAAGGTAATTCAGTATTCGCATTAAATTGAGAGGTAGAGAATTCCCACCTTGCATCCGCTGATTCAGCCCCACTAGCTTCTGTCTATTTAATGTAACCACAAACATGGTCGCACAGATACAGTTAATTCACTCCTTCGATGTGGGACATGGCCTGCCTGCAATTTCTAACTTAATCAGAGTGCATTCAATGTGCATCTAACTGTACAAAATGGTTCTCATCCCAGAGTGAATAACTCCACCGATAAAATTAATTTGTGATGAAGAATTGTGCAGTGTGCACAACGACCGGCCACGACAGAATACAGACCACATATGGTGGCATGACTTTGTTGTGCCACAGGGGTCAATATCAGCAAGAGGTGTTGAAGACTGACCAAATCCAATGGCGAGATCCTATTTCCATCAAAACCACATGCTATGCACTTTTGTTTGAATCCAACTTTTTCTTCAATATCTCCCTCCGCTTTTAAAACTTTAGGCAACAAGAATTCGAATAAGCTATATAGGGAAGCACAAGCACTTAGAAAATGATAGGAATTGTGGGACTGGTAAAGAAAATTCTGCCATAGAACTGTTGAATTTGTGTGTCTTGAAGGGCAAGCCTGGGGTTAAAATCCCTGCAGAGCCATGAAGAAACATAGAAAACCATAACTTCCAATTGTTTACTTTCAAGCAAATCAACTGGTAATGTAAAAGGACTTGCTTTATGAAACTAATCGAAGGTTCAAAGCCAGCCAAAAGAGAAACATCTAAAGGAAGTTAAGAAGACCATTAACACTGAATTAAATCGAAAACTGCAGGCAACTCTAAATTCATTGCTGTCCCTCCCTCACAACTTTCAACATCCAAAAATGGCCACACTGGGTTAAGGTAGATAATAAACATGTAAAATTTCTAGTAGAGGCCTGCACAAATATAAATTTTATAAACTAATCCAATGAGAGATGACAAGGCAATTTTCATGCAGTTACCTATAAATACGTCTACTAATTTTATTCAAAACTTCAAACAAATACTAGCCTGGTTCTACAAACTTTGTGCAGATAACAATGCCATACATCATGTAGTAATATCCTGTATTGATGTATTGGGAAGAAAAGAAAAAAAGAAGCAAAAAGTAAAATTAATTGTATACATATTGGCTTACCAAAGCATTGCATTCTAAGAGTATATAAAATCATGGACGTGCTCTAAGATCAACAGATGCTTCTATGAGCTTCTCTTCATCTGATCTGGCTGTTAATGGCATATCTACAAACATATTTGGCGGAGCAAAATACATGTGTAGAGACATCATACAAATAATAATGCCCAAGAAAAGCTGAAATGGGAAAGAAACAGAAAATTAGTATCCAGTAAAACAAGAGTGTGAAAACTCTCAAGGAATCATATGAATTTTAATTTGACCTAGACTTGAAATTTACCTGCAATGTGGGTTTGAAGTTGAAGAGATATATTGATACAATCATGGTTAGTAGCATCGCCATTGATGTGGAATAAACCTAAAGAGAGCAGACATAAAAAACAGTTATGACACATAAAATGCACTACACAGTAAATTTATGCTTGATTCAGTTTCACAATGCAATCATTTATTTTGCTCACAAGGAAAACATTATTTTTAGGGGGAAAAATCTGCATCAACACATAAATTGAGTACATGGATTATTCACAGAAATGTGAAAGAAAGAGACACACAAGAGGGTAATGGAGATACCTTTACAATATTATCAGCATGTTTCATTAACCATGAAACTAAAAGACCAGTGGACCCAAGATTTAACACAACCATCCAGGTAGTGATAGTGTATCCATTGAAAATACGTTGACACCAGGGTCCCTTTTCAAATCCACCCCCGAAATCATCCAGAAGAAGCCGTGCCATATTGAAAATTGCACCAAAGCTGAAGAAAGAAGCTCAGTTTAGTATCCATTCCCCTAGAGCTATTAGTAACTAAACTGTTTGGTCAGACACACACACATATTCCACATGATTGCAAATGAAAGAATACCTACGTTTACAATTGTATATTCTACCAGTATAAGTTGTCATTGTTTTTCTTCATCAGATACTCAGTATAAATTCCAGTTAATGCTGAAAGACATGCAGACAGAGCTCCTAACATGTATCCCTGAATTAGTGCGGAAAAAAGGGAGTCGCATGAAGCCTCTTCACATCCCTTAACCTAAATCAGTATAGAATGGTACAGATTCCATATCATTAACGTTTATAGAGCACCATTTCCTCGTATACTATCTTTTTCACCTTTTTCTCTAAGGAAACTCGTGCTGTGATTAAGGCAATTGGAGCGGATTAAGAAATATCAAACGACTAAGTTAAGTTGGTTCACATAATCAGATAAGTCAACCAAAAGAGTATTATTTGAAATTGTATCACACAAGTCACACTTCTTTTTCCCTTAGTAAATCATTAGGAACTTCACTGCTTATATAAGCCAGAATGATTTAAAACAAGTTGTTCATCTAAATAGATTAGGTGGTTAATAGAGCGCAATGGTATTGTGCAATCCATGTAGCTAACCCCACCTAGTGGGATAATGCTTGTTATTGTTGTTGTCGTTAACTTAAATACTAGTTGCTACTCATTAATGAGGTAATTTCAGTTTACAATACTATTTTACAGCACATTATGAAGAAATTCCAGGTATTTCAGCACATCCTAGAAAATTGAAATTGTATGTCTGTTATTTGGCTCCTGGCTTGTGGTTGTCCCAACAGCCAATAGCACAACCGCCATCCACTGTAGGTTGGAAAGCTTCCTGCCTAAGAACAGCCTAGAGAAAGTTGTTTGACATCAGATTTAATTGGGAATCAAACTATAAACATCAACAAATAAAGAATGACCCCAAAATTGATCTTAAATTTTAAAACAGAAGTACCTGAATAGTATTCCAGTCTTGACAATCTTCAAATTCCCATTATCTGAACGTTATTGAGAATTAAATATATAATATAAGGAATGGGGTACAGAGACTCAGTCTTCCACTCCGTAGTCATATTTGGCAGAGATGACTTTTGAAATTCCTTCCATCGCAAAACACTCGATGCTGCAAGCTGCATAACGGCCGACAAAGATGTCAATACTAAATCATCAATCAATTTCATCGGACCTCGAAAACAAAGTTGATAATTTGTCACTCTAGTTTACTAACTTACATTAAAAACCTCAGAAAGAAATGGGACAGTAGCATAATCATACTTATACCCTCCATTACTTTGTGAAAGTGTTGTCAATATTCCCTGCCACGAGAAATATCAAAATAAACAACCTCTTGACGTATTCTTAACACTTATTGGGCACCAATGACTCATAGATACCCCTTCAGTCTTCCCATTTGTCATTCCTCAATTGATAAATACCTCCATTGGCGTCATTTTAAAGTTAATATAATTCAGGAAATTAGATTAAACGTAGGAAAAACACATCATGGAAATGAAAAATTAAACAAAAAGTAACAACGAAAAATAAATATAAACCTGCAATGGATAAACTTAGGGTTTAGGTGCCCATTTAACGAAAATGCATGCAAAGAGCTCATGGAAGAAAATCGAATAACTTTCTCATTGAGGTTATGGCGAATGACCTGAGAACTGGTGAAAATGGTGAGAAGCGTAGCGATCAAGTGCCCCTGCATCGTCTTCCTCTTCTGCAGATCTATGCACCGAAAACTCGCGCGAGTTGAGTGTGAAACTGTGAATCAATTAGAGCCGGGAAACGCAATGTTTATTCGTCATTGCGGGTTGTGTTTGGAATAAAAAAAAGTCTGAGAAATAGAAAAAATGCTTTACGTCCCATGCACATGCACAGGAAAAAATGTGTTTGATTGCAGATTTGCAGGTATTTCTACGATAATTTTATGTAGTTAATGAAAATCATGTAGCTTAACAAAACGATGAATCATTAAAATTTGTAAATATCAATTAGACATTCAAGTCCTTTATAGATTATTAAAAAATTCATAAGCATGTCAGTTGTTCATATGCAAGTTTATATCTATTGTATTCAATAATTATTTATTTTTATTATAAAATGTGCGTGTATATTTAGTGTAATTTGATATAGGCGTGATTATTTCAAAAAAGTTCTATCTATATACAAAATTTATAAGATGCAATCTAACAATATTCATAAGCTATGAATAAAATGAGTAATCTCAAAACAAAATCAGTTTTTTTTTTTTAAATTTCGCCATCCCTAATTAGTAATTAGTGAAGTTGTAAATTCAAATCACATAATCGAAACTCGTGGCATAGCCCACAACAACGTGTCGCCAATCACTAATCACCACCAGCTTCTTCCCATTGTTTGGACACTCATGTTCCATAAAACTTTCTATTCTTGAACGAAAATCTGAGAAAACTACGCAAAAAAAATTTCTTCATGCTGGTCTTGTAGTATTCAACATTATCAAAGACCCTTTTCATAGTTTTTTTCTTCACTTTTCTCAACACCAACTTGCTGGGTTTGATTCATCTCTCTCAGCAAGTTGGAGGGATCTATCCCCTACCATTCTTCTCTGGCCGGTTTCCACAACCATTGCCTTGCAAGGTTCATATAAATTATCATCTCTAAAAATTAAGATACGTTGTTGCGTTGGGGTTGAGGGTGAGCTTTAGCATAGCAGTAAAGTTGCTATTGTCACACAGGTTCAAATCTTGAAAACAGCCTCTCCGTTACGTAAATTTCTCTTTCTCCAAACCTCACCTAGTAAGAGTCCCGTGTACTAGGCCTACCTCTCTGTTGTGTTGGGATCCATACAATGCTTCAAACTCACTCACTTCTCTTTCTTTCGGATGATTATTGTTTTCAGGAGCTTTCTTAGACTAATTCTGGCATGGAACAATTTTGGCAGCTGGGAGAGGCACTAGGAAGCTTGAAGGCTTTAATGGTGTTCAAAGACAACATCCAAATCAACCAGAGACAGTGTTGTCTATTGCTGGATGTCTTCACCTTTACATACGATTCAATTGCAGAGGAGATCAGACAGAATCTTAAATTTGAGGAGAAACATGACAAGTGGAAGTTTCTTCAACAGCCATTGAAGGAGATCCATAGGATATTCAAAGAAGGAGAAGCTTACGTTAAGCGGTGCTTGAAAATCAAAGATTGGTGGGCCATAGCCATTATTTCGTACCAGAGCAAAGATTGTGTTGAGCTTTACATCCATAACTTGCTTTCCTGCATTCCCATTATTGTTGAAGCGATTGAATCCGCAGAGGAAACATCAGGATGGAATCAGGATAAAATGCAGTGGAGAAAAATCATCAATTCAAACAAGTACAGGAAAGAATACGTAGACATGAATCTTTTCCAATGGAAATTTGGGAAGCGGTATCTTGTTTCTCGGGATTTCTGCAACCGCTACGACACAGTTTGGATGGAAGATAGGTGGTTTATCATCAACAAAATCCAAGAGAAGATGATGTCAGGTTTGACAAAGCAAGGGAAGAAATTAGCAGACCTGCTCTTGAAGAACTTAAAAGGATCTGAATCAATGGAGGGTAAGCTGCTTCCCAGCTCAATCTTGCTGGAGTCAAAGGACTACCAGGTAAGGCGAAGACTCAGGAATAGCGGGCGGTACAAGGAGATTACATGGTTAGGCGAAAGCTTTGTCGTAAGGCAGCTTTCTGGGGATGTTCAAGCTTTAGAGCCAGAGATCACATCACTCTTGTCACTTTCCCACACAAATATAATGGAATTCCTTTGTGGGTTTGTTGACAATGGGAAGAAAGAGTGCCTCTTGTTAATGGAACTGATGAGCAGAAACCTCAGCACCTACATCAAAGAGGTATACAGCCCAAGGAAACGGATACAGTTCACACTTCCAGTGGCAGTTGATCTTATGCTTCAAATTGCCAGAGGAATGGAATATTTGCATTCAAAGAAGATATATCATGGAGAGCTAAATCCTTTGAAAATTATTGTTAAACCTAGAGGTTCATCCTCAGAAGGGTACATGCATGCCAAAATCTCAGGGTTTGGGCTATCTTCAGTTAAGAACTTGAACAACAAAGCAGTTTCAAACCAGAATGGGACCCTCCCACTTGTATGGTACCCTCCAGAAGTTCATGAAGAGCTAGAACAAACTGGGAGTGCTGAGAACTCCATGTACACTGAGAAATCAGATGTGTATAGTTTCGGAATGGTTTGCTTTGAGCTTCTAACTGGTAAAGTCCCTTTTGATGACAATCACCTACAAGGAGACAAAATGAGCAGATACATAAGAGGAGGAGAGAGACCACTTTTCCCATTAAGTGTGCCAAAATATGTCACTAACTTGACTAAGAAATGTTGGCATACCGACCCAAAGCAACGACCAAGCTTCTCTTCCATCTGCAGAATTCTTCGTTACATAAAACGGTTTCTTGTGATGAATCCTGATTGCAATAACCAGCTAGATTCATTAGTACCTCTGGTAGATTATTATGATGTGGAATTGGCGCTTTTGAAAAAGTTCCCTTCTTGGGGGAGCTCTGATTCATCACCAATATCACAAATTCCATTTCAAATATTTGCCTACAGAGTTATAGAGAAAGAAAAGATAAGTTCAAGCTCTAGGGAGAGCTCTGATATTGGAAGTGATACTTCAGCATGTGGTGATGAACATTTTACCTTTCGTGATGAACCGTTTCCATCAACAACAGAAAGGAAATCTTTTGCTGGACCTGACGGTAAAAGCAGGAAGCTTTCACAAACCAAGAAAATGAACTCAAGAGGCATCAAACAACCAGGTTATCTTTGGACTCACCCATGTTCAATAAGATAACCATTAAGTTATTAGATACTTCAGTTAATTATATTTAAGCAGCTAATTTTCAAATTAAATAACCAATAAACCACCTCCAGGTAGTGTATCACTGACATTACAAAACCTATGGTTCACTAGGGCATCAAACCTCAACAACTAGTAAGAACCCGAAGAAGTTAGAAAAGTAAGGCATTAAGATTCTTGCATTGCATGCCAACAAGCGTGATAAAAGGAAAAAGCAAATGATTATGATATTAATTGAAAACTCGACATGTATTAGATGTTGGGGCATTAAGTTGGAGGATTCTGCGCTTTAGCAAGCCAAAAGGAAGCACTTTGAATGATAGTATCTGCAATGTAGACATCTCAGTATAAAGAGGAATTAGTTCAAAAGCTGCCTTGATTTGCCTTTTTTTTTTCTTGCATTAACTTCATTCAATATTTGAATAAAAACATAATTGCTTTCTGACATCTTCAATTGATTTGCAATGCAGTTACAACAAATAGACAATCGAATAGGCCTCCACAGATGTCTCTTTGTTCCCAAAGTCTCAAGTTGAGTTCAGGGAGCCACCTAACGACAATGAGTTCAAGAATTAGAAGAGCATCTCCTTGTCATGTCTCAGATTCTGAGCTTCCTTAGATATCAGCTTACCCACATGAGCTCTTCAGACACCATGCAAACAGTTTGACCAATATAAACTCAAATTTCTGCTCATTTATGATCACATGGTTAAACTAGCCTTCAAAAATTTTACCAGTTTGAACTAAGACATTCTTGGCATAAGTAGCTTACGAATAAGGATAGTAGTGTATATAGCTTTCTGTGACTGCCTTCTTGTAATCACACCCATAGATAGTTGAAAAGCCAGGCTCATTCAATGCATGATGGATTTCCTAGTCTTTACTGACTAATCTGACCAAATAGATGCAATGCAGGAAAGATGAAAAACTAAACTTCAGATATTTTGACTTAGTTTTCATCAATTTGAAGGACGTGTAATCCATAGTTTTTTTTTTTTCACTTGAACTGGAATTTTCTGGTAGGACTCTTTTTCCGGCAAAATTAAAGCAGCCTGGACTGCTATTGGCCCTATGGAGGAGGGGAGTAAGGGTTCAATGAGAGAAATGTGTCAGCTGTTTAGAAGTGGAATTTCTAACACATAATGGGCAAAAATGGAACCCTAAAGATTCAATACAATGGTACAAAGGAGCAGAGAAACTAATATGTAAAAGAGAAAATGTGTCAAGACAACAACTTGGGATCTTATTCAAGATATTCTTTCCAGATGACAATGAAGAATGGGAGCAAGAATTTTTATCGAGTGATTAGAAAAGAATCACACAACAAATAAGAATAAAATTGCAAGACACAGATGATATGCATTTCCACTACTTCGATAAATTACAACAGAACACAAAAGAAATTTTTTTTTGGCCAAAAAAAACACAAGAAATTGATGATATTTGTGTTAGCAATATTTTTCTCACTTCCTAAACAGAGCAATATCAGGGTGTAGAGCTGTGCTCTGAAACAATATGCATTACTTACAATTTCAAGTAAGCATTTGAGGTCAGCCTGGTATCCTAGCTTGTTGGCAGGTGAAATAAGTCGTAGATGAGAATTTGTTGAATGAAAAGTTTCTGTATTTAGCTTTGGCCAGTGTGCTGTAGTGATCAAATAGTTAGACGCACCAGTGGAAGTGTCACAATGTTTAAAAAGAGTCAGAGGCTTCAGTTTCAGCATTGGTGCAGTTCAAGCCTGCTAAGCACATGTTTCATTTACTTCTTGAACAGCTTATACGATTTAGATGAGTGAATGTTCCTCATGGCATATAGGGAACCAACCACCAGAGAGGATGAACTGTCTATTGAAACTGAATCCACATACATGCTTCTTTGAACCATTGCCATTTGACCCTATTTCAGCCTTTTCCCCAGTCTGCTGATAAGCACACAGTAATGTTTAATGACAACCATTTGTCATGTTTCCTGACTTCATCGGACCATCTTCAATAGTTTTACTGCTCCAATTGAATTAGCAGCAACAAGCATACTAGACTTTTTTCTCCAGCAGACACTGGAAACAAACTGTCCGTTACCATCATCATTATTTTCTTGTCCAGAAATGGGATCAATGGATCCAACTTTGAAAGAAGTGATCGGCACTGGCAGAGATCTGTGATAACAATATACCTGGAAGGTAGACCGTGAAATGAACTAGAATCAGAATTTGTTTATGCCAAATTTGATTATCAGAGCAATTAAAAACGGTGGGAACTTGTAATAGATATTATCAGAAGGATTTAAATAAGGGGGCATTTATACATGTCTTAATTATTGAGAATAGATTAAATCTATCTACACCTTAATTTAGGTGCATGACCTACGAACTCCAATAAAATTCTATGTATTATTAACATGCAACAGTTTTGAATAATTTAGCCAAAAAGGAATGGTTCAGGAATAATTGGGGGGAAAAGCTGTTCCACAAATAGATATGGCTATGGATACATGTGCATTGTGCATATTCTTTAATTAACATATTAAGCTACACCGTTAAGAATTTTACCTTACATATGTGATAAGAAAGCTGAGTAATATTAGAATAGACATCTTATCTAGCATAGAATAATTGTGGGATGACAAATAGTTTCCTGGCCTCATGACAATAATCAGCATTCCAGGGCTAAGACTAACTACAAGTTAAAGAAATAAATGTCAGACCAAAATTCAAAATTGTACCTCATTAGTTTCTGAACCACATGCAATGTATCCATCAAAGACAGACAAACCCACAAAATTCTGCACATGGAGAAGATGAGCAATTAGGACAAACAAATAAAAGTAAATAAATAAATGGGCAAAAACAATGTAGAGTAACCAACCTTTTCGTTAGTATGGCCTTTAAAGGTTAAGCTACAAGCACCAGATGACGACCCCGAAGAGCTGGTTTTCTTCAGGTCCCAGAGCTTCAAAGAGTTGTCTGTGGAAGCTGAGGCAAGTGTTTCAGAGTCCAGAAATTTTACGAAGCTAACAGCTTTCCCATGACCAGATAATGTGCACCAAGGGACTCTAGTGTGCCGGAGATCATAACCATAGATTTTGTAATCAGCTGATCCAAAAACTAAAAGATTTGTTGAGTATGAAGAGAACTGAACACAACATACATTGGCGGGGTTCCATATGGTGCAAATGGAGTTTCTCTGCAAAGAAAACAATTACATTTTAGTAATTTATCATATGCTGTGGAGTGAAAAATGTTCAACTTCATGTCTATCCTAATAAAGGGATTCCTGTTTATATTTTCTTTCTTTCTTTATCTCCTTTTTCAGGGATATCTAGTTTCATCATGACAGACATGAAGTTGAACGTCTTTTGCAGGTATTATGCATAAAAGAAAGCATGCCTCGCTGATGTTCCATAGTTTCACAGAGCAGTCATCACTTCCACTAGCAAACATTTTAGGGTCGGACTGAGAGAAGTGAATGGACCATGCTCTCTTTTGGTGTTCCGTGTATTGAGAAAATGGTTGACCAGTGTCCGCATCCCACATCTGGATTCACCCATGCATGTCAATTATTAATGATGATAGATTTGAAGAAAAAGCTGACAAAATGAATTACAGTTCTGTAGCACATGACAAATGATAAGGGGTAGAAAGAAGTAATCTCTGTGAAGACTTAACCATAGGCAGAACAATTGGAAATAGTAAAATTAAAGGCTAAAAAAGGAAATTCACTTTGCTTTGGGAATAAGTTTCAGGCAGACACCATCAAAATATGACAAAATGCATCAACTCGTTGAACTAAACTTGTCATTGATATACTAAGCAACCCCCAAGAGTTTATTTGTAAGCACATAAGCAGGGTACAAAAGGGGGTTTTATCAATCAATGACAATGTGCAAGTAATACAAACCTGAACTACACCATCATAATCGGTAGATGCCAAATGGCTTTTGATGTAGCTGTTCCAGCACACACAGCTAAGCTTTGATTTATTCGACATCTCAACTATGGGGTACTGGATGTCAATAGAATTGCTTGAAATTGTACTGACATCGAAAATCTTGATTTTTTTTGAAACTCCAGCTGCTGCAATGTAGTCCTCATCACGGTCAAAACTTAATGCACATATTACATTGGAAGAATTAAGAAGATCTTGACTTCTTAATATGCCACACTCTTCAAACTTACTGTAACGAGCAAACTTGCATAAACCTTCAAAGAAGGATCCAAGACGATCAGTGGATCCCCATTTCGTTCTTTGCTCCTCATTGTCGTTATGTACTCGAGACAATCTCCATCTACTTTTTAGCACATCTTTATCATAGGGTGCAACAGCTGCATCTTCTGTAAGCAGGATCCAGGATCTCATGGAGAAGTATGCAGTCTCTAGCTGATTGATATTTCTCATAAATCTGGCTTCATTAACACATGATGCTTGAATTGATCTTCTAATATCTGAACTGAAAGGATCTTCAAGATGGAAACTGTTTCTACTGAATTTAGAAACGCCATTTTTTGCCATAGGAAATAATGAAGCTGTCCCAAGTGAATACCTTCTTTCAACCTCTTTAATATCTTCTTCTAAGCAACTTAGCTCTTCAGCTAATTTGGCAGTCTGTTTTTCCTTTTCTTCTCTAAGCGAAGTTAAAAAATATATCAGTTGCTCTGTTTCAGCTTCATCATCATCAGGTACCAAGATATCATCCTGAGACTTCAATTCCACTAAATCACGGAATATTTCAGATTCTGAAATCATCCTGGAATACACAACCAGGAAAATCATAAAAATTTGATTATAAAAGGACGCATCTTCAACATCAGCATCAAAATTCTTTCAACCAAACATTTGTCAACACATGTTATGAAAAGCACATGCATGATATTCATTTCCTTTAAGAGCAATTAGCAAAAGCGCCAAATGTTGTGCAGTATGAAAATGCTCAAGTACCAGCCTATTAATGAAATATCTGAAAGGATGATGAAGTAGAAACAATGCTAGTTTAATCTTTGTTTTCACATTTAATACTTTTTAATATGATCAGATACTCATAACAAAAATAAACATGGAAAAGGGGAGCCCAGTATAAATAATGGCAGATAGTTTTATTTTATCACTTGGTATTTTGAGTTTTCATAAACATCATTTCAACATCAAGCCATAAAAGCATGATGGAATTGAAAATGATACCAAATGTAAAATCTGTATCGCATCACATTACCTAGTATTGGGACACATTACCTAGTATTGGGACGAGAAGAAGATTCAGGATGCAAAAGCCAAAGACAAAATCCAGCTTCGTTTGGATTCTCAGATAGAAATTTTGGTGGTAGGATTCGCTGATGCAGATCCAGCATCATTTCTGAATGTGCCTCCCATGACTCAATATCGCACAGCAACTGAGAGGAGCACAAGTTTGAATGTTAAGAACATGAAGAGCTTCTAGGGTGCAGATCTTAATAGTAGAAAAAATGAGAGAAAAAAAATGGCTAAGAAAATTCAATGATTGAGAAGAAGGTCAATTAAAAGACTTAAAAACATTGACATATTTGACCGTTCTTTAGGGGAAAATTCAGAAACGAGGAAGAAGCAAGTAAAACAAAGGTTGATGATTTCCAGCTTTGGAGGTATATTATCAATTACAAGACGTTGGCCTTTGATAATTCTGTACCTCCATTCATTCCTTTCTATGTTAAGTGATTTGCTAGAATAGTATTAGTTTACCTCTCTTTCTGTTTAGTTATACGGGTTCCACGTTAGTAGAATCTCAATCCATACAGCTTTTTCTATCCTATAAATATTTGTAATAGATCCCTACACAAATCAAGGCTTCCCAAAGCATTCTCCTCCATTATTCATTACAATACTGTTGAGATGAAACCTGTTATCTTGTAAAGTTTCCATTTTATATTCACGTAATCCAAACAATCTTCCTACTTGGTTGATCTTATGTATCACAAAACAACTTAGATAAGGTTTCATATTGCATGTAGCTTTCTAACTATGACAATTCAATAGCATAAAAGAATCATTTCTCTATGCAGAATAGTTCAACTTAAACTCCAAAACCAGAAAGTACATGTAAATATGCATTACATGGAACAAGCTTAGGAATATAATGGTGCATCAAATAGACATGTCATATTCGGAAACACTCTTGATAGGTTATGACAATAAAAATCTCAAAAAATATCACCTAACAAACTGGGAAAGGATATGATCTGAACACAAGCTATAAGTACAACAAATTCATATTTATGATTGGCGACAAGGGTTAGAAAGAAAAAAACCTCCGTACCTCAAAGAGCAGAACCCCGAGGCTATAAATATTGGATGAAAACGTGAAGCCTCCATAATTGAGAACTTCCGAACTAGAATACCACTTCTCTTCCAACTGGGCAGTCACATCAGTTATTTGCTTTGCATCTGTTGAATGTTGGCATCTAAAACTGCTTTGGTGCATACTTTCTGTAATTCTTGGATTCATTGATCCAATTTTGCAGGAATCAATAAGATTCACCGGTTTACTCCTGCAGACAAAAATAGATCTAAAGCAATTCTGCTGCCCAATAGATCTCATCTCCTTGTGGATTTTTTGCTGCTTTGCACTCAAACTAAGGCATGAACAGAAATCCTCTTCCATAGGCCTTTTCTTAGTCATAGTGCATGCCGTGACATTATATAACTCTCCTTGGACTAATGAACCAGTGTACTTAACTTTACTTGAAGGCAATAAAGTGAAACAAGAGGGTCTCAAGTCTTGCAATACAACTCCCTTGGAGTGTGCATAATCGACGAATTCCAGGATTTGTTTAAAAATATGTAGTCTTCCTTGTTTATTAATTTTATGACCTGAAGAAATCAACCACTCTCTTAAGTTGGTCCCATCATCAGAGGATTCTGCACTGGACATGACAAATTTTTGCAAAGGCTTATCATCAGCAGCAGCATTAGTTCTCAACAGTGTATCAGAATGAGATTTATCCATACAGGCAGGTGTTTTATCCTCGTGGCCAATAAATGCTCCATGAGGTTCAACACTGTTGTCTGCTTCATCTTTGCAGATAACTCCCTTTCCCTTCAGTTTTTGTTTCAGTACCAATGGAGAAAAATTGTACGTAGATGAAGTGTCCTGCATTGCAGTGCTAACAAGAAGTGCATTGCTTGAGGTGATTGTCTTGTCCCCATTGCCTATATTTTCAGCAATTTTTTCTGGGTCAAAATTCATTTTCTTACTGGACAAAGACTTCAAGCTCCAAAAATTAGAAGCATTGTCCTTAATTTCCTTGCTTGGCCTGTTGGATATATTTTCTTCATCCTTTGGTGCAATTTCTCTACTTGAGTTCATACATCCAGACTCATTACCTAATTGGTTTATCTGAGGTAGTCTGGAACTAACTAAAGTTGAATTTGGGTTCGTATAATTTCTAAAAGTTAACTCCTCAACAATGTGTCCATTGCTTGTTGTAGAACAAACGCTAGCACTATGAGGTCCAGATCCAGCCAAGGAAGCACGGCACCTATCCAAATGCTTATCCTCATTACCAATATCATTTCCATTCAAAAGGCTCTCCGCCGGCCAATCCTTCCTCGTAGATGCTCTCATTCTCGGTGAACTTGACATGTTTCGGTCCCCAAAACAATCACTAGCTTTCCTATTCTGTTCCTCAGCCCCTTTCCCACCATTTGCAGCCATGTCTCCTAGTAATCGTTAATACATGCAATCCAAACATGGTTCCTTCACACAATTCGAACGATTTTCAGCATAAATAGCCAAAGAAACTAAATCTACAAGGAACAAAAAATATAGATTAATAAGTTTGAAGTAGCTACAAAGATCAGTAGGCTTTCAACATGGAATGGAAACAGTTCGACGTAAGATGATTTATCAAACACTTCCATCTCCTCCATTCTCCAATCCAAGCATATTCCTTCCAACTAAGTGTGTGTTTGGGTGAGCAGAATCAATTTTGGCGCAAAATCGCGGTTTGGAAAATTTTTACACAAACAGCAATTTTTGTTGAGAATTGATTTTAGACAAAACCTCGGTTTGAAACCTAGGTTTTGAATAAGCTACTGAAAATAGTTTTTTCTTTGAAACCTAGGTTTTAGATTATCCAATTACTATTATACCCTTACTTTTTCTTACACCCTCTCTCCTCTCTCCTCTCTCCTCTCTTTTCTCTATTATCTCTCCTCTCTCCTCTCTTATCTCTCTTTTTCTCTCTCCTCTCTACACTCTCTTCTCTCTCCTCTTTCTTCTCTATCATCTTTCATCTCTCTTACTTTTAATCATATCATACCCTTTTTAGTAATTTACCAATATAAAAAGTGATTCTACTACTAATCATCTAAACATCTTTATTCCCAAAATCTATTCTTCCTAAAATCTATTCTACCCAGAATCTATTCTCCAGAATCTATTCTCCAAAAGCTAATCCAAACACACCCTAAGGTAATCTAATCTGGAAACAAGATTCAATCAATGAACTCCAATAAGCTTGAATAATAGTCAAAGTTACCAATAAGAGACCCATGAATAGAATTATAGATGCATAAAAATCTAATATTTGAATAATAAGAAACAAACTGATCATGATGCATGTCGAAAAGATGAACTCAACCACTTTTCCCTCATCAGAAGGAAATCATGCACATGGAAAAAACAGCTCATCCAAACATAATTTTCTAGAAAAGCTAGCAATATCAAAAAGAAACCGCCATTAAAGGATCAAAGAGAGAAAGAACTACCAATGGATAAGGCCGTAGAGAGCGAGGGAGAGTAACAATGACAGTTCAGATCATAAACCGAAGAAAATAAGAAGAGAAGAAGACAAAGCGGAGGATCAGCAGCTAACAAGAGTTGGAAGGGAAAATATCTTCTTCCCTGGGACGATAGTGAGAAGCCAAGATTATGAAAGAAAATAGATACATGAAATCTGAGTAATGGGCTTGAAAAGCAAAACTTGGGGGAATGTTAGATGAAGATATTTATTAGAGACAGAATTTATATGAGAGGAAGTAAATTTCTTGGTTTTAATAATGTGAAGCTTATTCATGTCTGAGGCGAAAAGTGTATCCACGATATTTTCTTCTTTCGTGGCCGTCAGCCAGCAAGACGTACGATCTTGCTTTTGAATTATTTTGGATTTAGAATTTGTATGTACCAGCTGAGTTTTCGGTTTATATAAAGGGCAAGGATTTCCCTTTATCACAGCTCATGCCATTCTCCTATTGCTTTTTAACACTTCCATAACTCTCTTTTTAATACAAGGAAATGACAAAGATAAATATATTTATCACTTAAATTTATATTAATTATATATATAATAATATTTTTATTTAAAATAACCATGATAAAAAATAATATTTTAAAATAATAAAATTATATTTAATATAAATAATTAAATTTTTTAATCTATTTAAATTAATTATTAAATTATTATACTAAAGATTAGAGGTAGTATTATTTTTTGTAATTTAAACTAAATATTTGCATAGATATGCTTCTTCAACTTTTTATTCTTATCACAATTTAAGCATCCCCGTGTCTTAAAACACAACAGTTATATTATTTATAACTTGCAAGTGCTATAATTTATTATAAATATTATATTTTATATTAATATTAATGTGATTGTATATAATATATTTAAAAACAATAAAAAAATTTGTGGGAAGTTAATAATGAGTCATAATGTGATCCCATTGACTATATTTCAAAACTTCTTTTTGGTTGTTGTAAATATACGAAAGAGATCCAAATTTAAATTAAGAATGGGTACTAGGATGAGAATGGAAATTGAGAGGGAGAGAATAGGACCCGGGGGGCGGGGGGGTTCCTACAAGGGGAGGTGGTCACGTGCAAGAGGGCTATTGTAAGAGGTTATATGGCGTGGCCACACTCTCACGTAAGAGTCATCAGCGGCGCGCCGAAATTTTATTTTTTTTTTTACAACAAAATTTAGATAAGTTCAGCAAACACCAATCTTTTATTAAGATCAGATTATAATCCTAAGATTTAAAAAATATTTATAGAAAATTTACGAGATTGCCTACTAAAAGAGTCCTCGTAATGACAATAAAAGTCAAACTCACATTTTTATAAAATATGAACACATTTTTTAATATCTATATTAACTTTTATTATCACACAGAATTAATTAAACATGCATTCCCAGCGTAACGTATTTAACTTTCCCGCTTAACTTTTACGGTATCTCCAATTGAGTTATTTCATTTCACTTCATAAACTATTCCGTGTTCTCTTAAAAATAGAAATTAAATTAAAAATGTTATTTATTTATAATAAAAATTGGGTTAGTTTCTTTAAAATGTCTACTTCAATCATTGTATTAAAATTATTATATTCATAAAACTTTATTTAAATATCTGCAATCTCCAATTTTGGTTTGATAAAAAAATTATAAATTTAAAAACTAAAATGTATTGAGATGTTCATTTAAGTCTAAAACAAATCTATTAATTAACTTATATATTTAAGATTAATAAGACTAGTACTTATATTCTAACTAATGCCATGATTATTGAATCAATTGAGATGTTAATTCACATTTGAATCATCAAACAAAGGTTAAATTGATTATAACCAAATTAATATATATTGAGATATTATATAATATATATATTCAGTATTAAATTCCACAACAGACTTGCATAAAAAAGGGGTTGAAAGTTTAGGAAATTAGATTTTGCATCCGTATATTACACGCGACGTGGATGATATTATAGGGTGTAAAAACATGAATAATAAAAGCCCTGACGTACACGCTTAAAAAGCCATAAATACGAGCCACGAAGCCCTCCAGCATCGTTGGATCAATTCCAACCCTAAATTTGAGGCCCCGCAGCAAGGCCATGAATTCCTTGTTACATGGGTTTCCAAGGTCACATGGGAAAAGGTTCAAAATAACGATTCAACGAGAATTAACACAAATAATAAAGAGTAAATTTATATCCTATAAGATCGTGAAAACTCTTTTAATAAATTATCTCGTAAATTTTCTGTAAACACTCTCTAAGCCATAAGACTGTGCCTTAACCTTGATGAAAGACTAGTATCGAACTAACCTAAATTCTTTTATAAAAATAAATAAATATTCAAGGAAGTAGAATTCTTGAATCAATTATGAAGTCCAACAGATTGAACCCTATGACCGCACGAATAATACAAGTACTAAATGAATTAAATTAC
Organism: Leucaena leucocephala; assembly: GCA_037074615.1. Classification (NCBI taxonomy): domain Eukaryota; kingdom Viridiplantae; phylum Streptophyta; class Magnoliopsida; order Fabales; family Fabaceae; genus Leucaena; species Leucaena leucocephala. Next base: position 21,110,141 of record CM073555.1, on the reverse strand, counting down.
TTTTCAATATTCTTGAGATCGTATTCGTACCAAACAAATTTATGGTGAAAATCAATTCCACTCCATTTTAGTCAACATCTTTCTAGGAACCAAACAGACCAAGCAGCTCTGAGAGGATTTCATGCAAATTCATTCACCTTCATAATTGAAACAAAATCTCACCAATCACATTGCAGCATAAATATCGCAAAGTAATATATTCAGTTGCTCTTATGGCAAAATATAACATGTTCAATGGTTATAAAAATATAGAATATCACATTATTAGTATGTTCTAAGGTGCCTAAAACAAGCAAACAATGCATTCTTTTGCGGGGGTAATGGAGAGGAACTAGGAATCAGTCACTGCAAATTCCAGAAAAGAAAAATGCTTTCTTGATTCCTGTAGAAAGCCCTGCAGATATGTCCTTTGCATTGAACTTCTACAACACATTTATTGACATGGAAGATGAATGAGATGCTAAAAGCTACCACATGTTCACAAGGAAATACAAGAAACAAGGGAATAGATTTATAGACACTAGCTCGAGCTTTCCCTAAACTCATCCTTGGAGAGATGAAAACGAAGAAGAAAACAACCCTAATTTACCATCTCTGCATCCCCTTGCCTACAGAAGTTCCCACACCAGGAGAACATCTATCATATGAGGTAACAAACCTTCAGTCTGATATTCTGATCTCCACTCCTAAGACGTCCTTCACCACCTCATATGTAACAAAAGCAATTGCTATAGATGGAACCACCTGCAAGACATCAAGTGAACCAAAATAATGTTTGTAATGAACCCTCATCATGAACAAAATCATGTTTACTATCATACTGCAATGACTTCTATTAATGGGGATTGAGAATAATAGGGTAGCATGCAAAGTGAACAGTCTTCCATGGTTTTGGACCACAACTATTGAGAGTTTAATAGCAGCCACTCTTAAGTCTTGTAACGGATACAGGAAAGAAGAGATTACAAAACAACCCCGTGATCTTAATTGAGACAGGCACCAGATAGGGCCATAAATAAGCTAAAGCCTAGAACATGTGTCTGCATAGTTGATCTTAGCATTTCACCAATATATTCTGGAATTAGAGCACAAGCAATATATGGTTCAAGACACGCCAATATTTGACTCAAAACAACTGGATGTTATTATAACTACTGAACAAGTTGATTTTGGTCAATCAGGTAGGCTTGTTATATTTACAGTTCGAAACAGGACAAACATTGGAACGAATATAGATGCTTGGTGGGAATCCCACAAAGATATAATCTGGATGACATGCCAGTGTCCCAAAAAGTTTCATTGACCCGTTAAAGCATTTTTCAAGAAAACCAGCCCTACTATGCCAACAACTGTCTATGGAAACTAAAATCATGTAGACAATTAGACAGAAAGTCTTCCCCACACTAGGGCAGAATAAGTTATAAGAATCAGATGCAGACTGACCTTTACAGAATTGGGCACCAAACCCTTGTATAATGCTCCAAATCCCTCGTTACGAACAGTTTTCCTAAATGCATCAATCATTCCATTGTACTCAAGAGGCGCCTTCCCTCTTCCATCACCAGCAACAACAGAAGAAGCATGATTCCAACCCACCATCTGCATTCTTCGACGAATGACATCAAGTGGATATGCAACTGTTTGTCCAATAGTTCCAGCAACAGCACCACATGCCAGCCGTGTTGTCACACCCAATTCATTATCTTGACTTATACCAAATGGTTTGCTTTTAACCAACCAGTCTTTCAAAGACTCGTACACAGCAAAGTTGAGACCCACATAAGGAATCTGCAAAAGAAAACAGTATGAAAATGAATTCCATCCTTAGCACCCAACTGAGAGATCTACGTGAAGTTAAAAAAAGAACTTCAATGTCAATAATACTTGTGAAACACGTAATCAACATTATATTGTGATCCCCTACATTTAAATACGACTGATCATGCATTTGGCACCACCGCTACCTAGTTGTCTTTCTAGATCACATTAGATATGTCAATTGCAAATTCTAGAGAATTTAGGAAACTCTTTAGAATAGTAGGCCTCTATTTTTTGAATAAATTCATTCCACCAATATTAAGCAAAGCCTTTCCAATCCAGAAGTAGCCACAGAGAAATAAGCAGGATACATTGCTGAAAGGTAAATGTCTATGTCACATCAACAGTAATCCTGCCAATGTTTGGTATGGCTTTCTCATGAATCCTTGCCCACGTTGCCCCTAAATATCTTCAGTCTAAATATAAACTCGTCAATAGACCATAGGTGGAAGGTGTAACGAGCCTACCAATTTGCACCTCAGCAAGGTGAATCTATGTTGACTATAATTTGATCCCTTATTCAGTTGCACCCAATAGGATATTCAAGAATAATAAAATCAAAACATAAAGTTTAAACAGGGGAAAATAAAGTGAAGTAGGACTTCCTATGAAGTCAATGTTTACAAAAAGTATAATAATTGGATTTGTTATGAATTTAGGATCATGACCATAAATCTTTGAAGTAAGGAACAATTTAGATTATGGAACTATTACTCACAACTCCAATGACCGAAGGAAGCCAACCCTTGTATAAAGCACGTGGACCTTCTTCCCTGAGCACAGTTGAAAGAGCATGGAACATTCCTCTGTACTGGTAAGGGGAATTCTCTGTCTGCAAATTAAAAAAAAAAAATAGGTTGGTGAAGAACAATGAGAACAAAAGGAAGATAGACATATCTTATATCTTTATATATTAGAAGCCACCGTTCTAAAAACTACAAAGCCAGATTTTATATAATGAACAGATAAAAAATTAAATTAAATAAAAATAAAATGCACCTGTACAGTAATCCTGCCTCGAACCATATCCATTGGATAGGTTGCAGACATGGCAATTATTCCAGCGCAAGCTCCAGCTCCAAGACGTAGAACTGGGGTCAGTTCAGCATCCTCTGCAGGAAGTGCAATGAAAATATTTAGACCATACTGCCAAATGTTGTCAATGCTCAAAGACTTAAAAAAGGTTCATTTCAGTTCATGCACTTATGCAATTCTAGGATTCTACTAATAAAGCTCCAGTGTACCCAGAAGCATAAGGACTCATGGGACAGGGATCTGAATTGATTTATTATCCACAAGAAAAGATGACAACATGGACGCACCTTTTCCAGTTTGCTGCCGATACATGTACAGTATTCCTCTGTCAAAATAACAAGGAACAGTTAGAGATAAAAACTGAGGTATTGGAAATATATGAGTTGGGCGCATAAAAAGGAAATCCGAGATGTCCTTGCAGGTGCAGCAGGAGACTGCCATCCCATAAAACAATAAAAGATGATTGCTGAAGCCAATCTTCCATCGTAGTGATGTTAACACACAACTGAGTATAACATAGCAAAGTTACACTGGTACAAGTAGGAGACAGGGTAGGGTACAAGTATGGCAAATAAATTGATATACAAGATGTTTCCAATAAGCACTCAGTGTAACACTATTTCCTAAAGAAAACTTACTTGGAAGCTTGCTCATAGCTAAAGAACTTCACTGCAGAATTAGGGACAATTCGAGCACAGTTAGTACCATTCCCCTTGAACAGGCCGCGTAAACCTTCTGTTCTCCATATATATTTTAGTCCTTGAATTGTTCCATTATATTTTATATTGTGGGGATTCTGGACCTGTAATGGCCCCAGAGACACATCAGATGTATGAACATGCACATGCACACACAACAGTAGCTCGAAGGATGAATTTGTCCTGCATACACAGTTAAGAGAAAATGACATATATACCCAAACAACTGTAAACAACTTAAATGACTAACCTGTAGCAAAATTTTCATTCGTTCCAGAGGAGCAACTGCTGTTCTAGACCTACACAGATGGGAAAAAGATTCGAGTGAACTAAAGTTCAAGATGATAGTTGATCGGACAGGATAACAGGTTTAATAGCCGACCAATTTTCATGGTAATTAACTTAGTTTATTGCAACCGTGTCTCAACTTATTCAGATCAACATCAACTTCTATGCAACCAAATTATTGGTTGGAAAAGCAATGTAACACTAGTATGGAAATTCACGTTCAACAACTTAGATTGAGAGGCCAATGAAGCCCAAACTATCAAAATGCAAAACTGCTGAAGATTTACAAACATATAGATCAGATCATGAAACTTTCAACAACTTAAAGGAATTCAATCCCATGACACCTCCTTCCCATCTCGAGAAAAGGAGATTTCAATACAAACGAGAGCCAGAATGAATCCTAATATTAATCATGAAAAAACCATATAAGCATCCAAAAATAAAGCCCTCCTAAGTCATTAGTCAAAAAGTCAGAAACTAAATCCAGGAGAAACATCTTCTCCCGAGTCCATTTGGGAGTGCTTCTTCACGTGTGATCCAAGGAGAGAGAACGAACACGTGCATCATTGGCAATTTCCCACTCGAATCATATAATCAGGTTATTCATCAAGCATAAAGGAAAGACCACATGAAATAATCTTAATCATACTCTGTCTACAAAATTAAATGACTCATATTATTTTAGCAATTAATGCGTCTTTGTTCCTAATCAATAGAACATTAAACTTTCAAGATCCCAAAAAAGTTGTTCTTGTTTATAATGGAGCATGAAAATTAAAGCAGTGATATTTCTAACTAGAAATTTAGTTTACAATGGAAGAAAGATAAAACTTCGATTGAAAATGTAACATAAAACACAACATGAATATGCTTCCCTCCGGAATCACTCTTTATTCCTCGAAACAGAAAATTGGATTGACTAGAATATAACTTACACTCCTCCCGCTACACCACCGGCGACGAGGGACTTGCAAATGCTCATAAGAGCATAGCTGGGAGCCTTGACACCTTCCCTGGCGAGTTTCGCCTCCTCAGCGAGATTGACGATCTTGGTGACCGCAGATTCGCTAGTCTTGACATCCTCGGAAGCCATGAAAACCCTAAGCTCAAGAGCAGAAAGAAAGAGATCTCTCGCCTAGACCCTAGTTCGTCGGAGGAATAAGATCTCGGCCTCACAGAAAAACGGAAACGGTGAGATTGTTGATGGACGATCAGCAAAACGATGCGATCATTTCTCACTATTCTATCAGTCACTCTCTTGCCTCTGTCCGTTTAAGTGGCAGAGAAGCTGCGACGGCTCAGAGGAGCTCTGAGAGTGAGGGCTCAACAACGACCTGGAAGTGACGGCGTTTGGTTACCACTTACATATGTGTATATATATGGCCCCGTCTTAGCTGGTTTCCTTTATGACTCGCTTCGAGACTGGAAAAGCGGTTCCTCGCTATTGTTAGATGGACACGTGGACCGAGGGAAATTTTCCTGTGGTGCGAAGCCACTTATTATTGAGTGCGAGTTTTTATCTCAAATTTCGATCACCAAATTAAATCCTTATAAATTTATCATAAAAACAAAACTTTACCGATTTATAAGATCTTATAAAAGTATTCGACAAATATTATGGGAATCTAATTTCATAGATTAATTGAATTTAATGATAAGTACCGAATATGACTTTTAAAATAAACCATACAATTATGGTTTCTTTTCTTTTATCTTTTTTTTTTATTGAACTGCAATTGTGGTTTCTAAAAAGCTAATAAATTGCTCAAATGCATGTATATCAGAAAACAATTACTAAAATGCATGTTTTTTGCCCGAATGACTCAGATGCATGTTTAACCTATATGACATGTAATGATATATTTTTTTAATTGAGTTCTTTAAAAGCATAACGCTAAATGGGATATGATTGTAGAATGAAATGCTTCTGATTATATTAAAATTATAACGAATTGTGCTATTATGAATTGTTCCTCTCATTTTTGTTTATAAAAATATTGCAATTTATTTCTCAGATTTTGTACAAATTCACACTGATTAATATAAAAAATAAAAATCTATAAATCAAATCCATTTCAATTATTTTTATAAAAAAATATAATATAATCAAAATATTGATAAGTATTTTTTTAATTTTAAATATAAGATTTAATTTATAGTATAATTAAATTTTATATTTAAAATTGGAGATGTATTATTCATCATTTAACAGAAATATATAATTTTTAATTTAATGAGGTGTTTATTTTTAAAGATATAAGTATTTTTAAAATTCAGATCTACGCACTTACACTGGTACATTTATAGTACAAGAGAACTTTAATGGGGAAGTTGAAGAAGCGGTTGTAGATTACGCACATGTTAAAAAGATGAGAAAAATGCAAGGTGTCAGAGGATGATAGGCATCGCGGGGGGACAACGAGCAGAGCAATGGCCACGCGTGGTACGGCTCACGTGGTTTGTTGCTCCACCCTTCCCTCCATAACGGAAACCTAATCCGTCTTGACGGCGCCCCTGTATCCTCCACCCTGCCCATTTTTTGAAAATAATTTTTTTTAAAATATAACTTTTACGTGCAAATGAAATCCGTTATTATTGTTTGCCCATTAATAATATGCAACCGAGGCAAAATGCTTTTTTGTTTAAAGGAATCTTGACACAGTTACTATTTAGCTGAATTTTTTAAACATTCAATTAGAATTCAATCCTAATAATGTTTATAGAAATAATTTTATAAGTAACATAAAAATTATTTTAAAACATTTAGGATGCGAGAAGATTAGTCACACTTTTCAACTAGAGATGGATACTCTAAATTTATAAAAAAAATTATATTTTCTTATATTATGGTAAAATGTCTAGATAATTTCAAAACTTGTATAACATATAGGTAAACTACTAAAAATGCATTTTGTTCACGGGGGAAAGTATATCAGTGCATGGTAGTGTTGTCAAGTTCATGAAAATGACGTTTTCCATAGAAAGAAATAGTGATTTTGCTTGGAAATTTATGCAATGTCAAATTTGCTTGCAAATTTAAATTCGAATTCAATGCCAGCTTGATTAGATCCAATGTAAAATTGACGCGTATTCGTGTTGGAGGCCAATTAGATTTTATTTGGATAATTCCAAAATTGATGCTCCTCATCGTCCCCCTTCAAAAAGTGTTAAGGGCGGGGTTCCTGTTCCTGCACACACACCCGATCATTGAAAAGTACGTTATGTATTAATAACAATATTCTTTTAAGGGTTTATTACTACACTCGGGAATGAATTTATCTTCGTTTTATAACTTATTTGATATTGCAATTTCCAGCCCTGGGTTTTCGGTTAATTATCTGTAAAATGAGAAAAGTGTAGGGAGATATGTCTCGATGATATCCAGAATATTTCAGGCACAATGACTGACGATGGAGATAGAAAGAGAAGAGGTTCCATAAAGACGATTTTGCGTTGACCTTGGGACGACCCCCGACGACATGCTCCCCCATGAATAGCAGCCGCATTATTATTATTTTGCTCCTTCTTTTTTTAATTTTGTAATTTCTCCTGGCTTTCAAGACCCTAGCAATAGACGTGGAGTTCAACTACTGCTTCTAATAGATTTCGCCTTTTTTAAGAATATTTGACGAGCTATTTTATAGGTTAAAAAGGTGTATTAAAATCGTCCTTAATCAGTTAGAGTTGTAACTATAAAATATGGCTTTTAACAAACAACATATTGTTTTATGACATGTGGATAGGAAGGGTCGATTCTTATAAAATTGATTAATTACATGCTGATATCAACATTAATATTGATGATCTCACAATTTTTTAAGATATTTAAAGTGCCCACGTGGCTTTGATCATTCATTCATTTAAATAGTTCAAAATTTATTAATTGCACATTATTCAAATGGAAATATCCGTATAAATCTCACCATTCGAGACGCCAAGAGCTGCTGTATACACATATATAATAGACCCGACCAAGACCTCGTTTCGTTAAACACATCCCCAATTGTAGAACCGGAAGCCCATAAGGGGTAATACGGGCCTAAGAAAGCCCAGTATCAACGGCCCAAGGTCTTGGAGACAAGGGGATTTTTTTTTTTAGAAAGGGGTTGACCTATGGTGGGTGAGTCTCCCAACGGGGATTTTCTACGTACGCCAAGGCTCGAACTCGAGACCTCGCTTAAGCGATACCGATCCGCTTACCACTCGGACCAACCCCCGTTGGTAATCAACTAGCCAGGTGCGCGACGCGGGTCGGATCCGGATGTAGTCGGGGCAAAGCTCCGGTGAACCGGGTAGGCAACCAAAAAAAAAAAAGAAAGGGGTTGACCTATCGTAATTCAACTAGCGAAAGGATAAGACATACGACTATTTAGAGCGTATTCGATCCCTGAGAAATATTATTTTATTGTGGTTCTAGTCGCGGTGCTTGTGGAGACATCCTAACTCTTGGGTGTCTAGGTTTACTCCTGAAGGTAATAGAAGGCTCGCCCTTCCCGACATTGATATCGCCTAGGAAGAAGGGAGACTTCACCCTACCCTTGGATCATGGTGAGCCCAATCTCTTTCAAAAAATTTGTAAAACAAAAAAAAGGGGTTGGGCTCACCCCCAATCTAAGGGTAGGGCGAAGTATCCCTTCCTCCTAGGCAATACTAATATCGGGTAAAATGAGTTGTCAATTACTCTCAGGCGTAAACTTAGGTACCCAAGAGCTATAATGCCTCCCCAAACGTCGCGACTGGAATCATAATAAAGTGGCATTTCCCAATGATCGAATACGCTCCAAATAGTCGCATGCCTCACCCTTTCGCCAGCTGAACCCACGGACGATATGTTTGAGACAAGGTGATATGATGAGTCAAGTCGCCCTCCTTAAACTGGGCTTGCGAAGAGTGAGACATGCGACTATTTAGAGCGTGTTTGGTCATTGGGGAATGCTACTTTATTATGGTTCCATTCGTGGCCCTTAGGGAGGTATCATAGTTTATAGATACCTAGGTTTACACATGAGGATAATTGACGGTTCGCCCTACCCAATATTGATATCATCTTAAGAGGAATGAAGACTTCGCTTTGCCTAATATTAATATCGCCTAGGAAGAAGGGAAACTTCGCTTTACCCTTAGATCGTGAACGAGCCTAGCCTTTTTTCAAAAATTTTATTATAAAAAAAAATGTAGTACTTATATTTTTAATTTGATTAGGACTCAATCTCTAAAATTTAATTTGTCATGACTCAATCAACCATTAGACTTTGGACTTGTTTGGGATTGCCCTATGAAGGCTTAAAAATTTGTTGGGACATAATAATAGTAAAATGAAAAAAAACATTATGTTTGATCTAGTTTGGAGGCAAAGGACTTTCCTTAAAACTTATGTCTAATTTTTTGCTCTTGACCTCGTATTGGAACCTTATAAAAAATATATTTTTAATATATCAATTCAAACAAATTTATATCAAACTACATTTTTTTTAGAAAGTATATTTTTAAATATAAATTATATTACTCTAATAGACTCTTACCAAGATTTAAATTTTTAACCATCGATAAAAGTGTTTGCAAAGTTAATCTAAACACGCCTTTATCAGTAGTGAAGATTTTATTTCTTTCTATCTTTCGTTTTCTTTGCTTTGTTTTACTCTGAGGAAGACTTCTGAAGTTGAAGCGCACTCCTTTACATTCATTTAATTTAATGTTTACAAATGAACGAGTCTTAAGAAATAAATAAAAAAATTAAAAATATAATTAATACCCTAAACTAAAATATAACTAGTACCCTAAACTAATTTTAAAATTATAATTAGTATCATAAAATATTTAAATTGTTATAATATTGCTCTATCTGATAACAAAAATATAAACTGTTGATACATACCACATAAATTTTTTATTTTAATATATTATTGTTTAAAATGCTACATATATTAATATTATTTTAATAAATTATAATAAATAAATTATAAATTTTTTTTATCTTTACGTATAAATTATATACAATATTAATTTTAGAGTTTATTTAATATTTATTTTTAAACAATATGATATGTATAATATTTTAAATAATAATATGTTAAAATAAAAAATTTACGTAATATAGATTAAATATATATTTATATTTTTGTTAATAAAAAAATTATACTAATTTAAATATTTTAAGATATTGACAATATGTTTAAAATTAATTTAAGAGGTTTGATGTATTTTTATTTTAAATAAAATAATGGAAACGGAAGGAATTATGATATGTGAGAGATTACAAATGGTGGGAGCAGTTGAGCGATGTAGAGAAAGGGTCAACCAGTAAGATTCGAAGGGGTAAAAGTGATTAGACAGAAATTGGAGTTGATTATGAGCTTCTATGAAAAGTAATAAAAGTGATTATGAATCAAATAAGCCCAATCACTTTTGGACTAGAAAACACGTTGTTCCTCGCATGTTTTACCAACCAACTTTTTCATAATCATTTTCTTGTTGTCCAACACCAAGTCTTGCTTGAAAATCTTCAGTTTCCTCCACATTTCAACCAGATTCTCTTACATCTCTGATTGACTAACAAACTAGTCATGATTAAGGAAACACCCACCCAAACAAATATTTATTTTAATTGTTATATTTTTACTTCTTATTTGATTTAAACCGTAAAAAAATTTTGTCTCTCTATAATAAATATATTTCATGAGATTTAAATTTATATTATTATTTTTATAAAAATGAGGTCGTTTACCGTTTTAACTAATAATTTGTTAGTATATTTTCACTTTTTATTACTCATTTTCATTAAAAATTATTTTTTTAAAAAAATAAAATTATTTTTAATTATCTCACATCTACTGATTAAAGGAGAATTATAATGAGATTCTATATAAGAGATTTAATTATTTTAAAGTCTAATAGCAACTAAGTAGTTTATGACAAGTCACACAGTAAAAAATGACAATATATTTATACTGCCTACTTATCACGAGGATATTTTAGAAATTAAACCCTAACTTCTAAGTAACTAGTTAATTAGTAATTACCCTCGGCCGCCATTCACAATCACCTTTACAATTAAACCAAGGGGGGAAATTCCGACTAACATATATATCAATTGAGAATACTTTCCTACATTTAAATTATTTCAAATTTTATTTCTAAGATTTTTTTAACAGAAGGAAGAAAAATTAATTTGGTGACCTGTAAGAATGACTAACAATTATAAGATAAAAATATTTTTATAGTTAAAATATTTATCTTTTAAATATTTAAAATTATTTTTTAAATTGAAAATAATTTGTAATACACATGTGCTTTATAGTCTTGAATTATAAGTTTTCCTAAACAAATATGTTTATCAAATATGTAAACATTTAATTTAATATTGGTTAATATAGGAAACTTCCCTTAATTTTTTACTCATATATGTGCAAGTAATCATGATAACCCTCAAAACCTAACAAAGAACCCTAAATTTTGAAGATTGTGTGGATAATCTCATTCTATTATTTTATTAACGGGGCATAACTTCTACCGACTATACACCTCTTTAATTATTTTTTTTATAGATAACTCATCAAAATTTTAGTTAATATGTGATCACCTCTAAACTTCAAATTATATTCAAATAAGTATAATGTTATATTACAGTAGTATTTTAGTAAAGTACTGGACAAATTAATGGCACGTGAGTCACATGCATTAACGTAAAAGGTTAAGAGGTACATTATAAAGTTTTACTGTTTTAAAGATTTAGGAGATTATTTACCTGCAATTCAAATTCTATGCCTTATGGAAAATTATATATTATAATAAGATGTACTTATGATAATTTAGGGTTATATTTGCCCCATAATTAATGCTTTTGACATAGACCATATGGGTATGTTTGGTATGTAAAAAGTAGAAGAGGAATTTTTTATTTTTTTGTTCTGTACGATGAATTACTTATACTTCTAATATTTTAGATAATTTTAGTTCTATCAAAAAAGTTAAGAATTGAGATAATGGAGATAGAAGTAAAATTTTTTGAACTATTTTACCATAATTTTAAAATTTTTGGATAACTATCGTCAAATAAATTTTTAAAGCTTATTTTCAGCATAAGTCTACTTTTACTTCTATTTTTATTAAAAAAATCTTCCATCCTACTAAATATACCGTATGTGTGTGTGCAGACATGCATTTAAAAAAAATCATAAAGCTTAAGTAAAAAAAAAATATAAAAAGGTGTTAAAAATCAAGTTTTTACAACATCAAATTATAAATAATGCAACTGGACTTATAAATATAGAAGTTTGATTTATAGATATAAATTGTTAAATTTAACTTGTAAATATGAATGTATTGAAACCTACTTATGAGTATTTTTCTGGTTTTAAATCCTCTGTTGGATATTTGTTTATGGGGATTATTCAACACTCATTACACTAATTATCTAAAATAGTGGAAGGATGCAATATATGCATGCATGTGGGTGGGGGCAGGTCCAATCAACTTTGTAACTCATAAGTATTTGTGTAGAAAAATTTGAGAAGCATTGATTCCAAGAGGAACGTTATAACTTGCCTTCATGGTTTTCTGCGCAGCAAAATTCTTTCATGAGAGGAAATGGCACATTTCAAAATACTGAAGTCATCTCTAGAAAAATTCAATGTTTTTGAGCCCTGTTTGGTTAAAAAATCACATCTAAAAGAACCCAGTTCAAAGCGTTAAATGATGATGATGGGCGTACAAATTGAAATAGCCTCATAATGAAATGAAGCATTGAATATGGATGACCCTAGTTTGACAAATAAGTCCCAAGTTCAACGAGTTTTCTGCATTAGTCCTATTCCAGCATGTTTCTGTGGGGTACTTCAAAAATATTCTTCCAGAGACGCATGTGACCTGGTCGGCTCTTTTTAGTTTACTTATCTGTTATTTTCCTTGATACTAAAAACAACAAAGGAGCTAGGGGTTGGATGGGTGAAGTGAATGATAAAATAGGGTAGAACATAAAAAGGTAAAGAAGCAGAAAGTGATGTTTTGGTAGGAAGTTCCTTCTCTGAAAACCGATGCAATGCATCTTAATTCTTCTCCCTCAAATTCCAAGTTCTCCAAGTTGGTTCAAATAGTTTTTACACCCTAGTTTTACTTTTTCACATTGAAGTTTTGACTTTTGGACGACGACACGTTCAGACAAAAGCATCTTACATCTTAATTTAATTCATGACTTTCATTATATAATCACACTTTCAATCAAATCTTTCGAGATTTTAGGGGCAATAGTAAATCTGCCAAGGCTACATCATACGCCCGCCTGAAGGTTAATATTGAAATTAATTAAAAAAATTTATCTTAATCTTAAATATAAAATTTATTTTTTATATTTATTAATTTTTTAACCTACAAATTTAAAAATAAAATATAAAATACTCCCTCATTTCTTAATATAAGATTTGATTAGAGAGTTTATCTTAATTATAAATATAAGTCATATTTCTCACTCCTATCAATTTTTTTCTAAACTATCCCTATTGATACTTCAACAATAATCAAGTAAAAATGGGGAAGAGGGAGTTAAGAAAGATCATTAGAGTATTTTAGAAAAAAAAATAGGTCATATTAATTAATTTAACTAACCTCCTTAATTTAATTAAATTAGTTAAATATGTCTTATATTGAGAATAGTAAGAGTACAACTTTCACTTGGATACTCATAAATATATAGTACTCATTCAGTCTTAAAGACATATTTAATTAATTTAATTAGATTAAAAAATTAATTAAATTAGTTAATATAGTATATTTTTTCCCCTAAAATATCCTAATCATCTTCTTTAATTTTACCTTCTTTTTACTTGATTATTATTAAAAGTATATTAATAGGGATCGTTTAAAAAAAATTAATAAATATAAAAAAATATTTTATATTTAGAATTAAAATTATCTCTTAGATATTTTACATAGTATTCCGTATTTTACTTTTAAATTTACGGTTTAAAAAGAGTACTTCAATGTACAATTTACTCAGTGTTTTTGTTTTGTTTTCTTAACGAAAGCGCCAACACTACTAGTTGGGGTCCCAATAGCAGAAAAGAGCCTCGTTCTGCGGCATTAGTGAAATGAGGAGTGGGGTTCAAGCTGTTAAAAGTCGGAATTGGAATTGGAATTGGAAGGATATGGCAGGAAATAGAACGTGTTTCACGGGACACAAAGTCAACACTCCCTCCAAATAGGTATTAAGAAAACTAATTAAATTAATTATTTATAAAAATTATATATTGATTTCTCAAAAATATTTATTTTAATTATTTTCACTGAGAACTATTTATTTAATAAAAAATATACTTAAAGATGTATAATGGATAGAAAGAGTTTTAAAAAATATTTATAAATTAAAAAATCGATAATCAAATTAAATAAAAACTCTTACATTTAAAGAGATAAATGTATAGAATGGTCCATTTGAAATGAGAGCTGGGCCCCATTATGGGCTTTTTGGGCTTCCGACCATCCCCTTGCGGCGCCACTCTTCCTGGGCCCCATTATCCTATCTCCCTCCCTCTCTCTCGCCCACCCCCACACAATTCTTAATCATCTATTATCTTCTAATATAATTATTGCATAAAATTAATTTCTTTCTTATTTATATAAAAATAATAAAATCAGAGTGCGGATATATTCTCCGATTTTTCCACAACATTAATAATGTATTATTTTTCAACCTCCACCACACGCTAGCCCAAGGGGCAAAATCAATTATGTCTTGATTTAACAGACAATATATCAATAAATAAAATCTATAAATAGTCAAGATTTTATTTGAGTAGATAAGTGCCAAAGTCAGATGCCTAACGCAGGAGAAATCTAAGAAGGCGGTGAGAATGTTGGACGGTGTATGTGACAACACATATAACCCTTCATACCAACCAAGATACAAAAAAAAAAAAAAACAAAGACATGTATCTCTTGTTACTTCCTTTTGGTGATTTTGATTTCTTTATGTTTTTAAAAAACGTATAATGTCACATGCATTTTGTATGCTCCTTCTTTCATTTCTTTATATTTTTGTTCTTTGTCATGGCCGGAGATGTTGTTCTACTTAGCATCTTATTTGGACAAGATTATTCCTTTTCAACAAGGCACGCCTTTCTAAATTATTTTCCATGTTATGGTTCTTCTTGCATTGATTTATTATTCTTCATTGATTAAACTCCTTGGATTTACACATAATGAAAGTGTCACCGGTAATATAGTAATTGATTCTATTAAACATGACCCTCTTACTTGTATTTTCATCAATGTTGAATTTGTAAAACAATTGTTATAAATGACGTTGACGAAATTATGAAACTTAGTTTGTAAATTCTTAAAAGAGGATTTTTTACTTCAATTAATGTTTAGTTTATGTGTTATTCTGTATTATAAAAGCAGTACCAATTTTAAAATTCTATTTAAATGATGAATACTAATTAAAGATTTTAGAAATTGAACCAGCTTTTTAAAATTTTAAATTTAAAAGAGTATCTTTTTTATAATATTTCAGTTGTTTTACCAGTCTCATTTAGGTGACGAAGAAACTTTCTCGTCCTGCTTTTGCCATTTTGTCACCATCTATCTGACTATGAAATTAATCACTTACGATAATTATTTAAAAACTGATTCAGACAGGTTAAGTGGTTATTATTAAAAAAAAAAATTAAATGTGACATTTAAGTGCTATAGACTCTGTCCCTCCAACCCAACTTCTTATCTTACCCATCTTTTATTTATTTATTTATTTGTTTAGTGTCCATTTTTTTATTTATTTGAATGGATACATGCATTATATATACATACAAACATAATTGGCTAGCTTTCAAAGTCACAATTAATTATTAATACCGCCACTTTTAGCTCTAATTAGATCATTAAACGATTTTTCTAGCCATGCCTATTATTGATATGACTTAAAGCAATATTTTATAAGCTTAAAACGTTTGTTACAATTAAATAGAGCTCTTGAACTTCTCAAAAATTCTTAAATATTTCTAAAATTACTTATATTGAATTGAAACATCATTTTAATTATATCTTTCTTAATTTATCTCTAAATAAGTCTTACTATAGTCTAATTCAAATTAGTCTAAGTCCCGTTAAGTTTTAATTAAGAGGCAAAGTTCCTAACTTTCAATCATCTTCTACTTATGTAAATCTTCTTTTGGCCTTCTTTTAAAATGAGAAGCTCAAAGAGAAAATAGTGGAAATTTTATTTCGGTTCATCACATGTGGAGTACTTCTTAATTTTTACTCCTTTATAGATTTTTCTCCCTATCAATTTGATCTGTCACAACTAAGTGTGTGTTTGGAAACCCTTAAATTTAGGTTTTAAAAGAGTTTCTGACCCAAATCTTAATTTAATTTTTTTAAAACAAACAGTTATATTTGTCCAAAAGGACTTCTGGACTAAACCATAGTTTAAAACTATAGTTTCAGAGAAGCTGATCAGAATAACTTTTGAAACACTAAAATAGCTTATGAACTACTCAATTATTATTTTACCCTCATTTTTTCTTACACTATCTCTCCTCTCTCTTCTATCTTTTTCTTACTTTTTGGTAAATTGCCTATAAAAAAGTGATTATGCTACTAATCATCCAAACATCTCCAATTTTTAAAATCATTTTTTTTCTTAAAATCTATTTTTTCTAAATCTATTCTACTTATAATCTATTCTCTAAAAGTTAATCCACATATATCCTAAAAGCGTTACGTTTTTGAGAAAGCATTAGAATTAAAAATAATATTGTAAACAAAGAAGCTTGGCGTCAAACCAAGAAAAGTACGAAATAGAAAACTCATTTGTATATTGAGCATTTGTTTATACCTTAACTCATTTGAAATATGGGAAGAACTTCACACAGAAATAAATTAAAACATTAATATATATATACACATACATACAAGCCTAGTTTTCCACTAATACTATATAGAAAACTCCACAACCACCTGTTCACATGGCACCAAGGATGGTGGGCGGCACCATTAACTACCAATTAGTCGTAGAACAAAACAGATTAACTTATATAATCATCTATATTAGTTAGCAATGATATAAGAATAAACAAAAAAATTAAGTGAATTCGTTTTCGATGACTAATCATTAGAGTTAAGACATATTTTTAAATTAAAAAATTGTTTACAAAAAAATTTACAAAATCGCTCGACAATAAAATTTTTGCATAAATGACAAAATTTAATCTGATAAAATCAAACAAACAAATGCTAATTAATTTCTGTTAGTTTTGAGTTGTATCAGCCTGACTGACTTGAGGAGTTCATCAACACCTACTATATGAAAATAAAAATCAAATACATTAAATTATACATTTTTTTACAATTTTTTTTTAGAATGGTTGGACTCACCCACGATCTAATAGCAGGGTGAAGTCTCCCTTCCTCTTAGGCGATACCAATATCAGGTAGGGCAAGCCGTCTATTATTCTCAAACGTAAATCTAAACATCCAGGAGTTAAGATATCTCCATAAGCGTCGCGACTAAAACTACAATAAAGTGGTACTCTCTAAGAATCGAACACGCTATAAATAGTCATATGTCTCATCTCTTCGCTAGTTAAACTCACGAACGATAGGTTAAATTATAAATTCTAAATTTGAGTAAAATATATCAACACCTACTATAATGTTGCTAGTTCATATGTTTATATGTTATTCTCATAAGTTCTTCTTAGTTTTGTGTATTTGGTTTTCTTCTACGGCAGAAATAGGGGTGAAAATACATATGTATTATTCTGTAATGACATTTCTAAAATAAGTATGTCTTATCCCTTGACGAATTAATATATATCCATGCCCGTTATATTTTAATTAACTAACGTTTTTATCCACCGTAGACTCTAACAGAGAAATTATCTTTTATAATAAGTGTACGATTTCTTTTCTTTTACAACTCGTCATGTATGAGAAATCTCCCATTACTTGTTAATTTGAAACTCTTGAATGCGACTAAAAAGATTAGATATTTGAAGAAGAGAAAATAGATTTGACACTAATTGCTTGTTTTAGGATAGAGAATCCAACATGAGTATTAAAAGTCAATTATTATATCTTTTTTTTCGTCTTCTTTTGGTCTTAATCTCTCAAATGAAACTAGTGAATTTTAATATAGCATCAAATAAATGTTTGTAAATTGTAATTTCATTTATTAATATAGTTCCAACTAATTTTAATATAATAAAAACAAAGAAGTAAGCGTAAGTGTAGTATATATTTGTATATTAAAATAAAGATGACGAGTGAAGAATAACATCAATTCTTCATATATTAATCCATAATAAATTGTCGGTTTTTTATTCGCAATATGGTGGTTTTAATTCTGGGCTTTTGCATGCGTCACAAGTTCTGTTTTATACCCTTTTTCTCTTGTTCAAATCTAAGGCTTAAGACCAACGGGAATTGATCTGAGTGGTAAATAGTTTAGTATCGTTTAAGCGAAGTTTTGAGTTTGAGCCTTGGCATACGCAGAAAATCTCCGTTGGGAGACTCACCCACCATAGCCAGATACGCGACGCGAGTCGGATCCGGATGTAATCGGGACAAAGCTCCGGTGAACCGGGTGAGTAACTAAAAAATAATCTAATACTTAAGTGGCAACAAAAAAAATCTAATGCTTAATTGTCTATGAGATTACATAGATAATAAAAAAATATATTTATATTTTATAAGGATATGAGTTTAATTCCTATTATTATTATAAGGGCTCATTTGATAGGTAATATTGTAAGTGCTCTCTGAACTTTGGGGCTATACTTTGACCTTAATAAAAGATCGGTACCGAATCTACTTAAATTTTTTGATAAAAAAAATATAGTGCTTAATTTTTAAGTTTATCACTTAATTATAAATTGTTAGACTATCATAACTTTTTTTAAGGTTAAAATCATAATGAGTCCATATAAAATTTTCTCCCAACAGCGTTGTGCATTTATACGAAAATATACGTATATTATATATTCTATTCAGTTTTAAATATTAGAGTTAAATAAAAATTTTATTTTAATTTTAAATATAATATTCTAATTCACTTTGATTTTTAAAATAATATTTTTTTTAAATATCTCTATATTATTATATATATTAAGTGGGATTTTTATAAATGATGGTTGAAATGTATATATTAAATAAAATATTTTAAAAAATTAGTATATAATTATTATAATTAATTTAATTATTTTTTTAATATATCTAAATTAATTAAATAAATATTATATTAAATACCGTAGTATTTTGAAAATGACCGTGGTCCGAAAATCAATTTGGTCCGTTCAATATGGATTTTATTTTCTTTTTCTAATCTATTCCCCAACCTAAAGGAGCTGGTCGGTAATATATGGACAAAGTCATAAAGCAATAATTATTCAAAGTTTCTGATAAATGTCAACCATATACGAGTATTATTTTTCTCACAGATGTGAATTATTGATGGCAACCGACCCATCATGCCAAAAAAATAAAATAAAAGAGTTCTAATTTGCCTGTTGATTTATCTGTTTCAGGATAAAATAATAAATTTTTATTAAATTATAAGAATTAATATTTTAGGTGAATAAAATTTAAAAGGCTAAAATTTATAATATAAAATTTAAAAAATTAAAACTAAAATAAGAATAAATTTAAGAGATCAAATATTATATCAATCTTTTATTTATTAAGTTATAAGCTTTACATGTGCGAGTTATTTTTCTTATTTATTATTTTTTTTTAAATTCTATAATAATAACTTCAATTACAGTCTTACACCAGATAATTGTTTGTTTCCATTGCTCATATATAAAAGATATTAAAACTTTTGGAAAAAAAATCTAAAAATTAATAATATACGTAAAATTGTATAAAAATATATGGAATGTTATGTGAAAATACAGTTAATTGGTGCAACTTATCAGTAATGTGCCCTAACGAACAATATCGACAAATCTTTTATATTATATAAAATATTTAATAATGAAGCTCAAATAATCAACAAAAACAAAACGTGAATTTTGGGTAGAAATAGATTGGATATTTTTGTATACAATCCACAATAATTGTGAACACTAACATTTTAGCTTAAAATGAGGCAAATAAAATAAAGAAAAAAAATAAGTTTCAGGATTTTAGATTTCGTTATTTCCAAAGTAAACATATTCTAAATGTAGCTTTCAAAAGGATGAAGTAGAATTAGCTGCTACCTAATTATATGAATTGATTAATACTTAATAATTGTCTTCTAAATTTTGAGAAAAATATATAATCATATCCTCCTCTCATCCTTAATATATTACTTAATTAAAAAATATATTTTTATTTTAATTATAAGACATCTTTTTTATATTTTTTTAAATTATTATTATTAATACTTTCTTAATAATAATCAAATAAGAGATAGAGTGAGAAAAATTAAAAAAATTATTATAATACTTTAAAAAATATATAATATATTAATTAATTTAAATATTTTTTTAATATAATTAAATTAATTAAATATATTTTATATTAAATATTGATATTAGTATTAATTAATAACAGCATCATATCATACTACTACTCGTAAAAGGTTAAATTCGTGCAAATAATACGTAGTAATAGTAATTTTTGTGGGGAAATCAGTGAAAAGTTTAATTAGGGAAAGATAATGATTGGATTGGGGAAGGAGGACAAAAATGATACCAAATCCTCAAAAATACAAAAACAGCTCCCATCCAATAGATCCTAACGTTTTCGGTAGGCGGGTCCCACTTGTGGGCCCCGACGCAGACCTCTTCTTAACTTCCTTCTTTGTACGCCGACGATATCCAATCTCGTACTGTCCTATCTCTTAACTGTCCTATCTCGTAAATCCCCCCAACTCTTAAGGCTAAAACCGTCTTTCTAACCTTCCCAACATTTCTCCGAATATTAACCAATTTGGCCCCTTGGACTAAATGTCCGTCCTCCCTAATCCCTCCCTCGTTGTTTTCATTGAAGGGCAAAAATAAGTACTGGTTAATTTTTTATTTATTAAAATAAGTGACTTTTTATCCATTTTTTTATTAAAGAATAATTCTAGTTTTATAAATTCTAAATTTATTTATGTTAATTTATCTAAAAATAAATACAATATACGTAAATTTTCACTTCAAAGATAACGATATGATTTATTATTAATTAATATTTAGTATATATTTTAATATATATTTATACATATTTAATATATAATCTATTTAACTAATTTAATTATATTAAAAAAATTAATTAAATTAGTTAATATTATATATTTTTTTTTAAATAGTTTAATAATTTTTCTTAATTTCCCCTATTCCTACTTAATTATTGTTAAAAAAGTGTTAGTAGGGATAATTTAAAAAAATTAATAAATATAAAAAAAAATTATAGGATCAAAATTAATTTTTAATTAAATATATTAATTATAGATTTATAAGATTGCGGACAGTATAATTTAATCATGTGTGTGTGATATTTGTCTTACAGTTATACCAACGAGTATAAAAGGATAATTAAAAAGTACAAAAGAAAAGATTTAGTGCGTGTTTGGCATAGCGGTAGAGAATGAATTTTGGGTCAAAATCGCAGTTTAAATTTTTTTTACATAAATAGTAATTTTTATTGAGAATTGATTTTAGACAAAACTTCAGTTTGAAACCTAGATTTTGAATAAGCCATTGAAAATAGCTTTTGGTTTGAAACTTAGGTTATGGATTATCCAATTACTATTCTACCCCTACTTTTTCTTACACCCTCTCTTCTCTCTCCTCTATTTTCTCTATCATCTCTCCTCTCTCTTCTCTTATCTCTCTTTTTCTCTCTCCCCTCTCCTCTCTCTCCTCTTTTTTCTCTATCATCTTTCATTTATCTTACTTTTAATCATATCATACCCTTTTTGATAATTTATCAATATAAAAAGTGATTCTACTACTAATCATCCAAATATCTTTATCCCCAAAATATATTCTCCAGAATCTATTCTTCCCAAAATCTATTCTCCAAAAGCTAATCCAAACATACCCTTAGTCATTGTACTTTATTTTATATTTTAATTTTAGTTGTATTACTTATATGTTTTTAACTTTCCATTTAAAAAATAAAATATAAATATTTGTTTTGTAAAATCACTGAAAATGTGTGATAAAACTAGTTTTAAAATTCCAAATTCTAACCATATGCATGTTTGATAAAAACTTAAAACATGATGTTCACTTTGTTTTTTTAAAGAGAAAGACGTTAAAAGTTAAAACAATAAATAAAAAACTGCCATCTTTTGTTTTAATTTATTTGAAAAACTCATGAACCATTTTTTTTAAAAATAGTTAAAAGTAACTATTTAATTTTTTTTAACTAAAATAAAACTTATTCTTAATAAGTGTATTAGCTGTGTACGATTTATTTTTTTTTAACTATGTATAAAAAAATTTAAAATATAAATTATTTATACATCTAAAAATTATGTTGTTTAAGTGGCTATGAGTAAGTTACAATGGCTCAAATTCGTATGCTTGGCAACTGATAAAATTTGTAAGGAGTGGCTCTTAACTAACTTTTCTCTGCCAAAAAATTTCACTCGCAAAAAGACGAAATATATTGCTCATAGGGTGTGCATAGGCAGGGATGGGCAAGGTAGACCCTATGCTCGGTATCCTGCCCAAAAAAAGCATGGGTTGTATTTTGCAGCCCGATGCCCTGCCCTACCCGGTAAAAGCCCTAACTATTTTAAGCTGAGTATGGTTGGGCTGGGCATGGGCGGGTTAGGTATGCCCAAGTTTTGATGTCATGCTCATGTTGTGAAAAAAATCTGCAATTATAAACTTATAAAATAATACCATATTCATATGTCTTTAAAACTTAAATAATATCCATAATTCACTAAGAATAAAGCAACAAAAAGATAATAAATAAATTTTTAAAATCCATTGCATGTAAAAAAAAGTCTTGAAGTCTAAGTAATTTGTAATTGTAACTTTGTATCAATCTCCCTAATATTGACAAAGATTAAATATCTGAAAAAAAAATAAACAATTATAATTTATAATGTAATTATATGATGATTAGTAAAGTTAAAAAAAAGAAAAAAAAAATTAATATAGTTATAAATATTAAAAGATACAACTTATATACTTAATTACTCATATTTTTAAAATGAACCTCTAGTCACCAGTAACTATCATATTCTCCCTTTTAAGTGTAGCATTTAGGAAAAAAAGTAAAAAAAATAAAAGAAGTGGTGCTCATGGGCATGGCATGGCAGGGCAACCCCCTGCCCGGTGCCCAGCCCTAAAAAAGCATGGGCTGAATTTTATAGCCCGATACCCAGCTCTGCCCTATATTTATCGGGCTGAGCATGGCTATTTTATTACGGGCTAGGCTGAGTATACTGGGTAATAGGCATTATGCACAGCCCTAGCTCACATATATAATTTCAACCCAAACGTAAGGTCAAAATCGTCAATTCGAAGTTAAGCAAGTGGACGGCGTTTGGTAATGCCCCTATATAATCAAATGCGATCCCCGAGGAGAATCTTAAGCCCCGTCTTCCTTCCTCTCCTTCCTCACACACACCACCAGAGTGCTCAGAAGTCAGAGAATAGACCATTTTACTAAAGACTTTCTCTCTCTAGAGGCCCAAAATAACGAGTAAGAACTTTCCATGTTTCTTTTAGCTGAGAAGCTCGTGTAAAAAGCTTCGTCTCTCACACCCCCTCGTCTTCTTCCTCTCTAAGATCCTGCGTTTATTCCTTTTCCTTCATTCGCTCTGTTCGTTGCCTCCTTAAAAGTTTCCCTCCTTTTTCTGTCTGACTGAGCAAGTTTCATTCTTTCAATATGTTTCTACCTTTTGATTACCTTTCAGTTTTACTTTTTTCCAAAATTTCTCGTTTGCTTCAATTTGCTATCGAGATGTTTTTTACACAGTCCCGGTGGTTATCGTCTTCGTTTTTGTTGAAATTGAAGCACACCCAGATTAATTCTGCTGCCTTTTCTTCTGTTTTCTATTGATACTTTACTGGGAACCAAACAGGGCATGATTCCGTTGACTTCTTTTTCTTTCTTTTCTTTTCATTTCATTTTTTTTTGTTCCCATTTTCACATTTTGCTTTTTGTGTTTTTACAGTTTCGTTAGTCGTTAAAATTGATCATTGATCACTGTACTCTATCTCTTGTCAATTCTAACCGTAATCGTCGAAATTCCTCAGTTTGATGCCTGTTCTTTTTCACATGAATTAGATATAGCTTTGAGGAATAGCTTTGACTTACCTGACTTTCGTCGAACTAAGAAAAAACGAAATTATCAGAACTGAGAAATTTTATCTAATTGTCTTGGCCATCCTCGTCTGGGTTTATTTGAATTCTTACTTCATCACCTTATAAGCTTCTGAATTGGTTTCTTCTTCCTTCTCTCCCTATTTCACTTTCCTGTCGGCTGCAAGTTTTTCCTCCTCTCTGCTCCTTTCAGAGGTTCAAAGCATTTGTAGAAAGTTAAAAATGGACCTTTGTGTTTTTGGGAGTACTTACTCATCTGGGTCCATTAGCGAGGAAAAATGGGCAGAGAGAAAAAAGTAAAAATTTCCACGAATGAATCATACTGTTTGATTCGATCCTGCCTTTTTCTTTTCTGATGCATTGTATGTGTTTAATATGTTTTGGCTTTTTCTGCAATCACTCTCTATAAACTTTGACTGTTTCCCCATCTCACTTTTTTTCTTTTCGGACTAACACTTGATGAGTCTGAACAAAACAAGAAAAATAATTGCTTGGTTTGTTTTCGTTCTGAATAGTTGCAGTTGAAGGTGTGTGAATGAAAATGTTAGAGAAGGTGGAAGAATTCAACATGGAGAAAGTGATTGATGAGTTTGAGGCAATGACAAAGGATGTTGAAAGGGTTCAGAAGGAGACCCTCAGAAAGATCTTGGAAGACAATGCTTCAGCTGAGTACTTGCAGAATTTAGGTCTGAATGGAAGAACTAATCCTGAGAGTTTCAAGGCTCATGTCCCACTGGTTACCCACAAGGAATTGGAGCCTTATATCATGAGAATCATCGATGGCGATGCCTCTTCGATCCTCACAGGAAAGCCAATCACAACAATGTCTTTAAGGTCAGCTTAATTTTCCCCCTCAAACCATTTCAGCGGCTATTATTAGTTCATTAGAAATCTCATGGAGATGTTCTTGAAGTTCTGGAACCACACAGGGGAAGCCAAAGTATGTACCTTGGAACGATGAATTATTTGAAACCACAATGCAGATATATCAGACCTCTTTTGCCTTTAGGAACAGGTATTCGAGTTTATTTATTTCCTTTTTGGCTTCATTTGCTTAGTAGGAAAACATTTTCAGGAAAGGATTTTCTTCTGTTCTTGATTCTCTTCACAAAGCTTTTTTCTGGGAGGTGTATATCTGACATAATCTTATTACTCAGAGAGTTCCCTATAAAAAATGGGAAAGCCTTGAGCTTCATTTATAGCAGCAAGCAGTTCGAAACGAAAGGCGGTCTGGCTGCTGGAACTGCTACCACCAATGTGTTCAGAAATGCACGGTACAAATGCACAATGAAGGCGCTTCAGTCCCATAGTTGCAGCCCGGATGAAGTAATATTCGGTCCTGATTTTCATCAATCGTTGTACTGCCATCTGTTGTGTGGCTTAATTTTCCGTGAGGAGGTGCAGCTGGTGTCCTCCATATTTGCACATAGCATTGTGCATGCATTTAGGACCTTTGAACTGTTATGGGAAGAGCTCTGCGCTGACATCCGAGAAGGGGTCCTCACGAGCAGAGTTACCGTTCCATCCATTCGAATGACCATGTCTAAAATTCTCAAACCAAACCCGGCGTTAGCTAACCTGATTGAAAAGAAATGTATGGGACTGAGCAACTGGTATGGGTTAATACCGGAGCTTTTCCCCAATACTAAGTACATTTATGGGATCATGACTGGGTCAATGGAGCCTTATTTGAAAAAGTTGAGGCATTATGCTGGGGAGCTGCCTTTGTTGACTGCTGACTATGGGTCTTCTGAAGGATGGATTGCAGCAAATGTGAACCCAAAACTGCCCCCTGAATTGGCCACTTATGCGGTGCTTCCTCATATTGGTTACTTTGAATTCATCCCTCTCATTGAGCTGGGGCAAACCAATTTCCTCTGTGTTGATCCTCAGCCGGTGGGCCTTACTGAGGTGAAGATCGGTGAGGAGTATGAGATTGTCATCACCAATCCAGCCGGTACTGAATTCTTCTCTAGCTATTCATTTCTTTTGGGTGTTGAATCAGGATTAAAGACACTTACATGCTTCATTCATCTTGTTAATGCATTAATTATTTGATAATATGACCTGGAAAATGAAACTCCTTCACAAATTCTTTTAGAAAATGACCTGCTGGGATTTTATCTGACTTTCCTTCTTCTATTTTGTCTTTCCCCTATGGGTCCCAAGAAGTGGGGTGATGCAGATATTTATTATATGTCCTTCATGGGACCTACTACACTTGTTTTTTTTTTCTTGCTGATTTGTGAAGTTGTCTACCTAATAATATAACATGTGGCATAGTCTTGCAAGGTAGGTGTTTTGTTAGTTATTGGTCACTAATGTTGGATTTGCATATGCTCTGTCTCATGCAATTAGATTTTGTACCTTGATCTTATCTTCTTGTTCATTTGAGCTTTTCAATGTCAGCATGCTTACAGAATCCTCACATATTCATACTTCTTGATATATTTTTTAGGCACTACTAAACATGTCATAGCAGGATTTGGTCATTATTCTTACAGCTTCCGAAACAATTTACAGGTCTGTATCGGTATAGGCTGGGGGATGTGGTGAAGGTGATTGGGTTCCATAACTTGACCCCGGAGCTCAAGTTTGTTCGTCGTAGCAGCGTTCTGCTTACGATTAACATCGACAAGAACACCGAGAAAGATCTGCAGTTAGCTGTAGAGGCAGCAGCCAAGCTAGTAGCAGGAGACAAATTGGAAGTTGTTGACTACACAAGCCATGTTGACTTTTCCACTGAGCCAGGTCACTATGTGATCTTCTGGGAGATCAATGGGGAAGCTAGTGAAGAACTACTCAGTGAATGCTGCAACTGTCTGGACAAGTCTTTCGTCGATGCAGGCTACATGAGCTCTCGCAAAACCAACAGCATCGGCCCCCTCGAACTCCGGGTTGTCAGTAGGGGAACATTCCAGAAGATATTGGACCACTTCCTAGGATTAGGAGCTGCGGTTAGCCAGTACAAGACACCGAGGTGTGTAGGCCCTACGCACAGCAAAGTGTTGCAAATCTTGAATGAGAATGTTGTGAAGAGCTATCTCAGTACTGCTTTCAACTGATCAAATCACTGTCGGAAATATAGCAATTTTAAATGCTTTCTTAAGTTTATCTATCAAATACCACCACTTACCTAGTTATCCTCTACCTTGTCCCGGGACAAAATTTAGGTAGAGTTCTTTTAAGTATTTGCTATCAGCTTTTCCAGTAAAAACACGACACCTAGATATTCCTCATCGTTTTAAACATCACATGTGGCCATATAATAAAAGAAGAAGAAGGGATAGCAAATGTCCAAAGAACTGTATTTAAGTCTTGTCCTTAAATTTTTCGCCATATCCATCTCTCTTTGCTCTGCTTCAAAGTCTCTGTCTTTTTATCTATGGCTTCGTATAGTGCAGATATCCGACAGCAGGTTCCTTCCTGCCGCCTTCATCATCTCTATTTCTCCCTGCAAATTCCAGTTATTATTACTACAAATGATGGGCGACCGTTGTGGATAGAAATCCACATGTAATGTTTGGTGACAAGAAACTAACTAATGTTGGATCTATCCATAACTGTCTGATATGGGGTTGTGAAATATAATATGAAAAGAGATCCAGTTGTCTCTGAGCATAGTACTACTAAAAAAGAACCTAATACGTTGTATAGAATAATTCTATGTAGATTCCATTCCCAAGCAGTGAGTGGATTCATTTAATATGGTTATATTCCTAGTTTTCAATCATAACTAACTTGTCCTAATTATAAACCAAGCCAGCCACTTAGTTTAAAAAACGTCAGCGAGTTAAATTCACACTTGGGATAACGATGTACTAAAAACTACTTTTATTAAAGCTGAAGGGCATAAGGGTGACTTGAAATGAAAGATTCAACGAAGCAATCATTTTAGTCGGAACCAAGTAATAAGTCAAAAAATCAAGTAAATGATCTATGCTATTATTGAAGAATATGCCGATAAGAGGTTGATTGAATAAACAAAAGATTGCGAGGTTTTTTTTTTTGGTAAGTTGATGTAGCAGAGGGTGGAAGACAAAAAGCAGGGGACGGAACTAACTTAGGCAAAGTACTATAAAATGCTTGTTTTGCGCTTGCTATATCCTTTTAATTGTGTTCAACGCTCATAGGACTAACGATGAAACAGTCAAATCTTGCCACAATAACATGCGCCAAACGATTATAACAAAAGACAAAATAAGCTTGACCCCAAGTACTTAGTTGAACTTGTATGGAGTTGTATCAATTTAACTATATGTCTCAGTTTAAATTTTGAAAATATAACAGTGTTAAATACTTAATGGGAGAGCTTTGTTGCCGTTTGTGGTCCGGCGCGACTTGATCTAGATTAATTTGAATCTCAATAAATTTTCTAAGTTAAAGTGAGGCAAATCCAGATACGGATGCTCAAATAAAAACAAAAGGATAAAATATGCATTCACCATTGTTATTCTTTTCTGTAGCTTCCACGTGAGGGAGAGATTAGAAGGGCAATTGAAGATATTTAAAGAATGAATCTGGAGGTGGAAAAGGAGATAAGTGGAAATTAGAATGAAGAAGATAGTGGTGGGCCAGTGAAATAGCGGTTGTTGCTTTGTAGAGAGTGGGCTCTAGAAATGGGAAAGTCCATATCAGCAGACGTGATGGATTCATTATTATTATTTGTAAGATGATGAAAGATCAAGGAATAACCAAGTTGTAACAAAAAAAGAAAAGAAAAGAATAACCAAGTTATGGTTCTTTGTTTGGCTGGCTATAAGGCAAAAAGTTTGAATCTCTTTTTAAAGTTTGGGTCTTTGTGGATTAGATTAAGCAGTGGGAATGAATTATCTTGATACTTTCGCTAGATCTTCCCTGTACTTTCTTGAAACTTTAAAGCTTCTTTTTTGAAGATATAGGGCATTTTTGGATTAGTTTTTAGAGAATAGCTTATAGAAAAAAAAAATTAAAATACTTTTGGATAAGAGTTTATGGAAAAAAATGAGTTTAAATAAATGAGTGTTTAGATTATTATTACTATAATAACTTTTATAATTGATAAATTATTAGAAATAGTTGAGATGGAAAAAAAATTATCACTTACTATTTATCTTTATCCTGAAGAGGCACAAAAGCTGCACACCTTGCTCCCCACCTTGCAATTCCAAATTCATGACTTTCGCAGTTCCATAGGCGACAGCGAATTCCCTCTCTGTGACCCACAGCCAGAAGCGAGAGAGAGGAGAGAGACTTTCCTCTTTGCAACCCATATCTGATAGGAGGAGAGAGAAGACAGAAGTCTTGTGACTTCTCTCTTCGTGACCCATAGCCAAAACATGACAAAGGTCCACATAGTCTTCACGATAGAGGATAGAGGATGGCAGACAATGACTTAAAGACATGCACGAAGAGAGGAGAGAGAGTGAGAAAAGATAGAAGCAAAATAGTTATTAGATGATCCATAAATTTTTTTCTTATTCTATAAACTATTCTTAAAAATTTATTCAAAACTATAGTTTGAAATTATAGTTTATTTCATAAGTCATTTTAGATAAATATAACTATTTATTTTAAAAAATTTTAAACTAAAGTTTGGACCAGAAATTTTTTTTAAAATATTAATTTTGTGACTAAGTAAACATACACATAGGAATGATACTCTTTCATAACACTTTTTTATCGCATCAAGTTGAAGAAGGAGAATTAAGAAAAATATTGCTTATACTCCAAAAATAATATCTTTCTCTTGTTGTTCTCTCTTTTTTTGATGGTGTTTGTTTTTTTGTTCTAGAAATATTAAAACTGACTCATTTATTTTTTATTGTTTTATAATATTTTCTTCAAATATTTTAGTTGAAAAATATTGTTAGAAAATGTAAGATTGGGATTTTTTTTTCATGTAATAAGGATACTTTGAGACGGAAAATTTGATAACACATTGCAGATAAATTGAAACTTGTCCCGCGACAAATTAAAGAGATATCTTAATTAAAAAAATGGATAGTTGAAAATGATGTATATATTTGTTTCTATAAATAAATGGAGTAAAATACTTAAGAAGTGTATTCTTTTAATAAAAAAATTACTTTTGTACCTATAAACAAGCAAATAATTATTGGCAAAAAAAAAAAAAGCAAATAATAAATGAACAAGCAAGTATGACTTGAAATGAATTTCAATTTCACTAAATGATAAGCTCCAATTGATTTAATTTATATATTAGTATTACAGATCCACTTGACTTAAATAAAATATCTTAATTTCAACCCATCAACATTCATCGTATCATTAGTTAGTTTAAATATAAGAAAAAACATTTATAAATGGATCGTTGCAATCTAATTCTATAACAAGTGATAGATTATTTGCTTAATGTGATCTAAACCTATTATTTAAAATAAATTGATCTGTCATATTCCCAGACAAACCCACCAAGCCAATTATTTGTTAAACAAAAACCCTTGCATGCCAACTTGTGAATCTCAGAAATTTTTATTCTGCTTTGTCCTATTCCATGGCGGATCTAAACTTAAAAAGATGAAGACTTTAAGAAACTGTTGGCATGCACGTTCGGAGGTTAAATTACAAAAGATGACAAGAAGAACTTGTGAGAAAGAAGAAGAAGAAAAAGAAGAAGCTTTGGGTATATGGGATTGTGGGAGTCCACTATATGATTCTTATGAATTGGTTTCACTCTCTCATGTGATAGAAAGACACATGATGGCTTTACCATCTCTTGAAGACTCAAAGCAGATCAACACACAGTTTTATGATGTTCAAAACTTGAGATCTTCATCAGGGAATAATCATGGAGCTTCTTCTTCCATGGTGAATAGGTTTAGTGGGTTTTTGGTGAATTGGGTGTGGAAGAGAAAGAGGAAGAAGGAAAAGCACAGCAAATTGAATTAATTACAAGTATGGGTTTTCTGGGATTTGTGACACAGTTGGTCGGTGGAAGAAATAGAGAGCAAAAATTGTATCTTTTTCACTCTTTTTTTTTTCCATTTCTCATCTACAATCTCTTGTCTTCTGTTAGTGAATTTATTCTATTGAAGCTCAATCACTATTTGTATTAAGGTTCGATTACTATGTAATCCTAAGCATCGTATAATAGGTGATAGGATGCTGTTTAATTTCCATCTTCTCTAGCATCTCAGGCTCATCCTTTCTTTCGTTTTCTTTCAAAGAAAAAGAATGAAATGAAATTATTCAAAGGCCTTCATTGACATAACCTTCAACAATAGTATAAAATACTTAATTATAATAAATATAACATGATCATATATATTTACTTATGGCCTAATAAACCATTTCATATGAAATATAGTTTCATGGACCTGGTCAAAGTCGTGAAATAATAAGCTGTCGTTGTCGTTGTCTTGACCTAACATTGTTTTTAGAAGGATGATCAGAAGCAGGCTTTAATTTGATTTGTTTGGTGTGAACAAGATCCCTATACTTTTTATTTATCACACATCAACTACCATTTTTTCTGTCAAAACTATATATGTGATGAATCCAGGATTCGCGCCCATTACGCGTAAATGAACAAGACTTTGGAAGTCAATTCGTACCCACCCATATAGTATTGTCTCATATTCATAATCACATGTATGAAAATACGTCGTTTCTAACTGTAGGTTTGACCTCTTGATCATGAAACATGTATTTTATTTTTCTCCTCCAACATAGAACTATAACGCTGTACCATTGAATGCTAACAAAAATAAGGATATTTTCTTCGTGGATAAGCAATGTTGTTGTGTACTGTTTTTACCCATTTCACTGAAGTCATAGTACATGAAAGACATATCATCTACATGCATGATTCAATTCATTCACTATATGCGTTTATCCTTATCCAAAACATACACAGACCGTATAAAAAGATTCAATCTTTTTTTCCTGAACTTGCTAAAGCTTGACCCCCCCCCCCCACACACACATATTGGCCACTTCTTGAATATTTCATATTTCAGACATGATATAACGAAAGCTATGACTAATATCGTTAGTTGAGAACTGCTACAGCAACTCCAACTATACGAGCTTGCCCACCATTATTGCAACATCCCTTTATACATATATAGCACGCGCAAGCAGTGAGAGAGAGAGAGAGATTGTCTTCCACTCTCTGCAACAATTTCGAAAACCCAGCAATCAAGTGTATTGTGACTCGAGACTTTGGATTTCCTATAGTTCAGCATTTTATATACATAATTCAAGTAGTTGTTTGCATTTTAATTACAGGGAAAATAAAGTATAAAACTGAACATTATAAATGTTTTGTGTTGCTCTCTTCCAGAATATAATATTCATACAAGTCATTATTTATTATTGATTGCTTTTATACCATTTCATATGATAATAAATTGATAATATGGCTTGTTGTTATCCCTTTCTGACTATGCATGATATATTATTGGTAGAGTTCATGTAGTTATTAGATTTTGCGTATTTTAATATAGGGATATTTTGTTCAAATACCATTCAATTTATCAACCCATGTTCATACTTAAATGATAATTATTGTCAAATGATGGAGTTAGTTCTTATTTTCTTACGAGCACAAGTTAATTATGATTCATAGACACAGATATTGCCATATAATTAAATGAACCAAGAAATTAAATTGTCATATTTGTAATAATTGGCATTTGCTGAGAGATGATATGAGGGTGGAAGGAAGGAAGATTCCGGTGTCAGATCATTTTACCATATCAAGCCATTGATACAAAGACAGAAGCTTGAAGCATACCATAAAAGAAAGAAATGGATGTGGAACACAAATTTGAAAAAGGACAAAACTTGAACATTATCTTAGTTCTTTAATTTCGACTTTTGCTATCTCTTCTTTAACTTTCATAATACACGGCAACATGTGATGTTGTTATTACGATGAAGGATATCTAAAGAAAGTGGCACGATTTGATCAGAAATAAACAAAGGAATCTTTTCAAACTCATCAATTGAAAGCAGTACTGAGACAGGAGTTGACAACATTCTCACTCAAGATTTGCAACACTTTACCATGTGAAGTAGCCACAGACCTCGGTGACTTGCACTGACTAGCAGCAGCTCCTAATCCTATGAAGTGGTCTAGAATCTTCTGGAATGTTCCCCTCCTCACAACTCGGAGTTCGAGCGCCCGATGCAGTTGGTTTTGCGAGAACTAATGTAGCCTGCGTCAACAAAAGACTTGTCCAGGCAGTTGCAGCATTCACGGAGTAGTTCTTCACTAGCTAGCTTCCCCATTTATCTCCCAGAAGATCACATAATGACCTGGCTCAGCAGATAAGTCAGTATGGCTTGTGTAGTCAACAACTTCCAATTTGTCTCCTGCTACTAGTTTGGCTGCTGCCTCTACAGCTAACTGCAGATCTTTCTCGGTGTTCTTGTTGATGTTAATCGTAAGCTGAAGGCTACTCCGACGAACAAATTAACTTGAGCTCCCTGGTCGAGTTATGGAACCCCATCACCTTCACCCCCCCCCCCCGCCAGCCTATACCGATACAGACCTGTAAATTGTTTCTCAAGCTGTAAGAATTGTGACCACTATTGACTACTGATGCAAATCTTGCTCTAGCATGTTTGGTACACGGGAAAATCAATGTTTTTCATGCGGTTTAACCTATAACCTCCCACTTATAGGAGAGCTTTTATGTCACTAGGTTACAAATTTAATGGTTAGCCTCTAAATTTTGATCTAGTAGTACAACTCAGTCTTTATTATTTTGATTTAGTTATAATTTATTTCTTAAATTTTAATTCGATACAACTCAATTTCTATAGTTTAAGCATTTAAAATATTAGTGCATTTATTTTAAAAAATATAATTATATATTTCTTAAAATCTATGGGGACTAAAGTGTTAAATGATTAAAACTTATGTTCTATAACTGAATTTTAATTGAGTCAAAATTATAGGGACAAAATATCGTTTTTCCTTAGTACATTCGTTCAAATCAAATTATCCAGAAGCACGATTATGTGAGGATTGTGTAGGAATATTTTTTTTCTTCAAAAATGACAGTTAAAAGCTGAAATGAACAAGATGAAACTACCTGCTGGATTGGTTGTAACAATCTCATACTCTTCACCGACCTTCACCTGAGTCAAGCCCACTGGATATGAACCACTGAGAGGGATGAATTCAAAGTAACCAAGATGAGGAAGAACAGCATAAGTGACCAATTCAGGGGGAAGCTTTGGGTTCACATTTGCAGAATACTCTGGTTTAGGCTCTAGTAATCTAAACTATGTGTGAGCGTTAATAGATCAACTGATGGAGTTTTGGAGTTATAGCTCGGATGCAAACATAGATCCCGGTACGTTTCCTCTATTATATGCGTTATAATCGTTCATGTTCGTTGGTGAATTTAATTATTAAAATTTAATTATTAAGGTGATCATGGATTATTTTAATTATTAAATTAAGGCAGGGTTTAAGACCCAAAGAGGTTTGCAGTGAGGCCCAGCCCAAAACATATAACAAGGCCTCCATTTTTCTTAGTATTGCGTGCAGGCACACAGATATAGATCCACACCCAGGCCTAATGGAAAACAAAGGGAACTACAAACTAACAAAAAAGAAGAAAATTGGAATCAACGGGTCAAGCCTAGCTAAATGCGTTAATCTATAAATTAAAATTTGAATTCTCATACAGTATCCAATTGCGTTTTGAGCATTATCTCTAATAGGAAAATACGGGTGGATGTGATAAAAAATGGAAAACAAAACGTGGTTGGCCCAAAAGTTTTTTTTTTTTCGACTTTGCGTTTTTAGTTCAATTCCTAGAGATTTGTTAACCGCATATTATTTTTTCCACCAAAAGAGAACTATATGTGCGTGAATTATGCGGCAGGACAATTCCTTTTTCTCTTAATAGCACTTTTGGTATTTCATTTTCCTCATATGTGTTACTTAGAACAGTCAACCATGAGAGACGTGAGAGGTGAGAGAATTATAGAATCAGAAACAAGTGAAAAAACTCCACGCATTATTTTTTAAAAAAAATAAATAAATTATTCTGTTTTCAACTATGCTAATGGAATTCAATTACAAACTGTTGCGTTCAATTTACCGAGTTTGTAACAGCTTGACATTTTCCAAGTTTTACTGTTTCAAAACACTCGCAGTGAGTATTTCTGCAAAGTATAAGCCACCTGGCCCCTGTTAGTGAAATAATTTAAAAACAAAATTTCATTTCTTTTTTTAAGTGTGTGTTTGGGTGTGTTGTTTGAGAATTAATTTTGGGTAAAATCTCGGGTTTAAAATTTTTTTACACAAACAGCCATTTTTGTTCAAAATCTCAGTTTAGATCAAACTATAGTTTTAAATCATGGTTTCAGAAAAGTTGGTCAGAATAAATTTTGGAACAGTAAAATAATTTATGAAATATCTAATTACTATTTTACATTTACTTTTTTTTACACTATCACTCCTCTCTCTTCTATCTTTTCCACCATCTCTCATCTTTCTTCTCTATCCCTCACCCTCTCTCCTCTCTTATTTATACTTTCTCTCCTCTTTTCTCTCTACCATCTCTCATCTCTCTTCTCCACCCATTCTTATCTCTTCTCTATTCCTCACCCTCTCTCATCTCTCCTCCTTTTAATAAAATTATACCCTTTTTAATAATTTACCTTTCTAAATAGTCATTTTAAAAATAACTATCAAAATATTTATTTTCTCAGAATCTATTCTCTCTAAAATTTATTTTTTCTAAAATCTATTTTTCAAAATCTATTTTCAAAAACTAATCAAAACGCGTAAGAAAGACACGAAGCGTTTTTTATATATATGCTCGCATGGATGCTTCAGTTTATTGTGCTTTTAATGTAAATAAATATTAAGGTCTTCCTCCCATAGAATATTTCGATCCCTTCATAATATTGACCATAATAAACACACGACTCAGGACCTTATCTTCTAGCTTGTTAACTAGTCTCACATATTTGCGCTTTTGGAAAAATAATTTATACTATAATCTTTAATATAAAATTTAATCAAAAAATTAATTTTTTATTATAAATATAATATTTATTTTTTATATTTATTAATTTTTTAAAAATTAAACTCTATTGATATCCTCAATAATAATCAAATAAAAAAAGAAAAAAAAATTTAAAGAAAATAATCAAAATATTTTATAAAAAATATATTATATTAATTAATTTAATTAATTTTTTTAATTAATCAAATCTAGTTAAATAGATAAATAAAGGAGGAGTATATAATTTGAGCACACAAAAATGGAGGACAATAACCAACGAACTCTTAAATCTTACTTGCTTGGTTACAGATAATCTAAATACGCTTTATAATAATGATAACATTTACTCTCTTTTTTTTGGCCTACCATGATAATCGATTGTTTATCTCTATTGTGTTTGGATTAGCTTCTGGAGAATAGATTCTGGGAAGAATATATTTTAAGAATAATAGATTTTAGGAAGAATAAATTTTGGGAATAGAGATATTTGGATGATTAGTAGCAGAATCACTTTTTATATTGGTAAATTACTAAGGGTGTGTTTGGATTAGCTTTTGGAGAATAGATTCTGGGAAGAATAGATTTTGGAGAATAGATTTTGAGAAGAATAGATTTTGGGAAGAATAGATTTTGGGAATAGAGATGTTTGGATGATTTTAGTAGTAAAATCACTTTTTATGTTAGAAAGAGGAGAGAGGAGAGAGTGTAGAGAAGAGAGAAGAGAAAAAAATAATACATACATATATATATGTGTTTGAGGAAGATAAAAATTTATAATATTTACCTTAATTTTAATTTTTTCTCACTTAAATAATATTTTTTAATGTAAAATTTTTGTAGATAATTTAAAATTTTATATAATAAATTAATATATTATAAATATATATGCAAACTTTTTCCATGGGACCAGCGTCAGGAGCCAAAATCATGATTCATCCTGATTGTTTCAAAACCATGGTTTTAAAAAAAAATTAATTTTTGAAGTAAAATTGGTGTTTGGGTGAAATTTGTCAAAACCTAGGTTTGAGTTGAAAATTGATTTTAAAACTGAGATATCAAACACACACTAAGGGTGTGTTTGGATTAGTTTTTGGAGAATAGATTTTGGGAAGAATATATTTTAGAGAATAAATTTTGGAAATAGAGATGTTTGGATGATTAATAGTAGAATCACTTTTTATATTGGTAAATTACCAAAAAATGTATAATATGATTAAAAGTAAGAGAGATGAAAGATGATAAAAAAGAAAAAGGAGAGAGAAGAGAGTGTAGAGAGGAGAGAGGAGAGAGGAGAGAGATAAGAGAAGAGAGAGGAAAGAGAAAAAGATAGATAAGAGAGGAGAGAGGGTGTAAGAAAAAGTAGGGGTAGAATAGTAATTGGATAATCCATAACCTAGGTTTCAAACCAAAAGCTATATTCAGTGGCTTATTTAAAACCTAGGTTTCAAACCGAGATTTTGCTCAAAATCAATTCTCAACAAAATTGCTGTTTATGTAAAAATTTTCTAAACCGCGGTTTTGGCCCAGAATCCATTCTGAAACGCTATACCAAACACACACTAAAAAATATATGATTTGATTAAAAGTAAGATAGAGGAAATATGATAGAGAAGAAAGAGGAGAGAGAAGAGAGTGTAGAGAGGAGAGAGGAGAGAGGAGAGAGATAAGAGAAGAGAGAGGAAAGAGAAAAAGAGAGATAAGAGAGGAGATAGGGTGTAAGAAAAAGTAGGGGTAGAATAGTAATTGGATAATCCATAACCTAGGTTTCAAACCAAAAGCTATATTCAGTGGCTTATTTAAAACCTAGGTTTCAAACCGAGATTTTGCTCAAAATCAATTCTCAACAAAATTGCTGTTTATGTAAAAATTTTCTAAACCGCGGTTTTGGCCCAAAATCCATTCTGAAACGCTATACCAAACACACACTAAAAAATATATGATTTGATTAAAAGTAAGATAGAGGAAATATGATAGAGAAGAAAGAGGAGAGAGAAGAGAGTGTAGAGAGGAGAGAGGAGAGAGGAGAGAGATAAGAGAAGAGAGAGGAAAGAGAAAAAGAGAGATAAGAGAGGAGAGAGGGTGTAAGAAAAAGTAGGGGTAGAATAGTAATTGGATAATCCATAACCTAGGTTTCAAACTAAAAGCTATATTCAGTGGCTTATTTAAAACCTATGTTTCAAACCGAGATTTTGCTCAAAATCAATTCTCAACAAAATTGCTGTTTATGTAAAAATTTTCTAAACCGCGGTTTTGGCCCAGAATCCATTCTGAAACGCTATACCAAACACACACTAAAAAATATATGATTTGATTAAAAGTAAGATAGAGGAAATATGATAGAGAAGAAAGAGGAGAGAGAAGAGAGTGTAGAGAGGAGAGAGGAGAGAGGAGAGAGATAAGAGAAGAGAGAGGAAAGAGAAAAAGAGAGAGGAGATAGGAGATAGGGTGTAAGAAAAAGTAGGGGTATAATAGTAATTGGATAATCCATAACATAGGTTTCAAACCAAAAGCTATTTTCAGTGGCTTATTCAAAACCTAGATTTCAAATCGAGATTTTACCCAAAATCAATTATCAACAAAAATAGCTATTTGTGTAAAAATTTTGTAAATCGTGATTTTGGCCCAAAATTAATTCTCAAACGTGTTTCCAAACACACACTTAGTTGTGTGTTTGGCATGTGGGTTGAAGAATTAATTTTTACCTTAAACCACAATTTTGAACTTCTTCAGCTAAACACTAATAAATTCTTGAGAATCCCATTTGAATGCAAACCATGGTTTTATTTTTTAAAACCATAGTTTGGGAAGAATCTGGCCCTGGATAGTTTTTTGTGCAAAAAATATCCACTTTTATCGTTAAGGGCACCGTACAACAACTTTTATTTTTTATTTTTCCCGACCTGCTCCTTTTTACCTTCTGCTCCTGCCGCTTTCATTTTTCACTTTAAATGAAAAAAATTACAAAATATACTATTTAAATAGGAAACAATTATAATTAAAGTGAATATTATAAATTTTTATCTTACATATATTCATTTATTTTTTACTCACTTAAATGAAAAATTGTAAATAGAATTTATACTTTATGTAATTATCATATTTAGTTTATATTTTTTTTGATAAATTGTTTATGAAAAAGTGATTCTGTTACTAATCATTCAAACATCTTCAATTTTTAAAATTATTTTTTTCCAAAATTTATTCTCCATAATCTATTATATCCAGAATTTATTCTCATCAACTAATCCAAATGGCGATAGCTAAAGTGTCTATCACTTGTCATTTGTCGACCAAACATATGCATATTAATTTTAATTACTTTAGTTGATAATAATATCAATAACTTTATTTATTTCAAAATGGACCCATCGTTTCTTCTTTCCTATTAAATCAATTTATAGATTTCAAAGTAGAAATAAACGACATTTTGAAACTTATATATAAATCTATAAATAAGACTCTAACTCTCTCCTTCGTTTAAAGTTTAATTTTATCTTAAAAATTATTACATACGAATTGTGAGTATTTAAAATTTTTATTTAGATAAATATTATATTAGAAGTATTAAATAAGATATAATGTTATCTTTAGCTATTAAAAAATTAGCTGTCAACACTCATTTTTTAATAATAATGATGATTTTATTTTTTTTAAATATTTTTTGGAGAAAATTAAACTTTAAACCTGATTGATTATATATTTTAGAAGTACATTATGTTCTCATTCGTTTTCGTTGACTATGTGATGAGAACCTCTATTTGCTTTGGATCTTAAAATATAAGGAATTGGTCATGAGATCCTTCCGTGGTTTCTGTACTACTCCAACTGAATATTAAGTATCTGATATTACAATAATATTGCTTTTACTTTTTTATTAATTTTTATTTATATTAGTATATTATACCTTCAGAGTTGACCAAGCCTTATATATAGGATATATCCAATTCCCAGGCTAGAAGGTTCTAATGGCAATGAGTTAGCATATTAAATAAAAAATTAATCAATTGATTGTAATCTTAATTTTTAGATTACCTGTAAATAGGTCAAGTCTATTAGTAATCATTATAAAAACAGGTAATTTCATTATAAAAACAATCCAAAATTAACGTGTTATTTTAACCATCCAACATTTATTTTGTGTGGACTTATTTAGCCGACATTTGGTTCAGTTATATAATTATATTATTGAAATATGAACTATTTTGAACCCTTGATTTCTTTAAAAAAAAATAAAAAAGAATATGGAGTACTATAATATGCGAAATGATAATAATAATTGTAATTTACTACCTCATGTCCTTTATATAAGAAATAAATAACTAATTTAGATAGATTAAAAAATTAATTATATTAATTATTTAGGATAAATATTATTTAACTTTTTTATAACAACATCTTTTATCATAACTATCATTAGATATAAATTTTTTAATATGTATAATTAATATGAATATTTAAAAAAAAAATTATAAATTTATAATATAAATAAATTAAAATATTATATTTATAATTAAATATAACTCTTAATTAACTCTTATATTAAGGGTATAAAAAAGTGTACAATTGTTAAAGATAACATTCTTGTTGATTTGGGTGGAAGTTATAAAGGTTTGAGATTTGATATATAAAAAATGAACAACTTGTGGTTATTCTTTCTGTTTTAAAAGGTACATAAAGCAGTGGGAAGTCAGGTAAAGTTAAAGAAACGCGTTTTATTTATTTCTTTTGGATAATATTTTTCGCATGAATATTAAACTTATATAATAATTTCAATGCATGAAAGTATTTAACATTGAAGTTTTGACAATTAATACGAACATATTGGTGAAATTTGGTCTGTTGTGTTTTATTGGTGAAGAAGCAACATATTAATCAAAAGTCAAGAGCCATTTGTATGGATAACTTCAAATGTTCAAAAGGGTCTCGTAAGAGTTTGAAGACTAAAATATTAGAAAAATGTTCCACAGGAAATTTAAAGTTCAGAGAAAATACTTGCAAGTCAACCTTAAAAAATTCAACGATGAGCTAATTTG
This sequence comes from Leucaena leucocephala, assembly GCA_037074615.1. NCBI lineage: Eukaryota > Viridiplantae > Streptophyta > Magnoliopsida > Fabales > Fabaceae > Leucaena > Leucaena leucocephala. The sequence goes on along the minus strand of CM073555.1, from coordinate 21,069,038 downwards.
TTTTCTAGGAAAAAAATCATCAAATCGGAATCCAGAATTGTTAAATCTGACGTGTAAATGAAGAAATTTAACTAATAAGTATATGAATTTAATGTGTAAATATGGAATAATTTAGATTTAATTTTGGACTTATGGGTAATTTTCTTTTTAATGAAATGATGTGCTTGAAACAAACAAAATGTTATCTTGTTTTGAATATATACATGGTTCAATCAAACAATGAGCAATTAAATGAATTCGCGTTACCCATCGTTTATAAGTTTAATTAATAAAAAGATGAGACATATGACTATTTAGAATATATTTGATTTTTAGGGAGTACCACTTTATTTTAGTTCCAGTCGCGGCATTTAGGGAGGCATCATAATTTTTGAGTATCTAGATTTACGTTTAAGGGTAATAAACGGCTTGCTTACTCGATATTGGTATTATCTATGAGGAAGGTAGATTTCGCCTTACTATTAAATCGTAGGTGAGCTTAACCCGTTTTTAAAAATTCTTATAAAAAAACAAATGAATCCGCGCTGGAAGTTATGCCAATAAAGCCCACGCATTAAAGTTGATCAGTCTACTAAACCCTCAATTAAGAAAAGATCATGATCGTATAATACGTGATGCTGATTGGAAGTTAACATAATCAAGCTCTAAATTAAAATCTGTATACTAGCAATATCTTTGTTTCTGGGAGTCAAGCCAATAGATTTATTCCAAATCAATCTGCAAAACTATGAGTTTTAAAATAAAAAGAAAGACCACCGAGCAGAATTGGACCATTTTACTCATATAGGATTGGATCGTTACTTTTTGATGATGTCTTTAAAAAGGTAAAATGCTTACATTAATTAACTTGCTTATCAAGCTAACCACGATATTATGATCTCAAATGGCCTCACCAAAGATGTGGAAACCTGGGTCCTGTTTGTTATAAAGAAAATTTGTGGATGGAAACGAAAAATAGCAATTTTCCGTTGGTGTCCCATATTTAGTAAGCAATGCATAAATTAGCTTTATAAGGAAGAGCTCTTCCTATGTGTAAGGCTTCTTCCCTCAACATATGGATGGAAGGTATTTTCCTATATAAATAATGTCCCATCTACCCTCCATGCCTCCCATCCTTCCTAATAGGGGTGGTAATGCGGGCCAACCCGCCGAAAACGGGTTGGCCCGCAGCGGGTTAGGGGGGAGGCGGGTTGGGAAAACCCTAACCCGAGGCCACCATGGCGGGTTGGCGGCCAGTTTTTTTTTTAATTTTTTATATATAAATTTTTAATTTTTTTTTCAACTTTTTTTTTAAAATTACATATGTCAATATTAATTAGATTCGAATCATGTCTTAAGTCGTCAAAATATTTATTTAGTCAATTTTGTCACTATCTATAGATAAATCTATCACAAAGAAAATTATAATAAAATAAAATAAATATATATAAAGAAAGAAATGACTCAATGAGATAAAGTTAATATAAATTAAATATAATGTCTCTTGTTTAACTAAGGCTCTCAAATTAGTAAAGTATAAATGTATAATATAAATAATAAAAAAAATAAAAAAAAAAAGTAAAAAAAAAAAAAGCGGGCTAACCCGCCAACCCGGCGGGTTAGCCCGCCGCGGGTGCGGGTCAAAAAGACCCGCATCAAAGTGGGTTGCAATTTTTGCAACCTAACCCGCCAGTTTTTGGCGGGTTGGCTGGTTGGGCCCGCGGGTCCAACCCAAATTACCAGCCCTACTTCCTAATATGTTAGGGATAATTTGAGAATTTTATATTTTTTTCTGGATTTCCATTTCTTTATCTTCCCATACCAAACCTCCGTATTTTAATTTTAATTTTAATTTATTATATTTTAATTTTAATTTATTATATTATAAATAAAGAACTCCTTCCATTACACTTAATTTTGTCTTTATTACCTTTTTGACATAGATAAATCTTTTTTAATAGTTACAAATATCTTTTAGATAATTTTATTTAAAATATTATCAAATAATAAATATGTATATTTTTTATCAGAATTTAAATATTTTTTTATTGCTCATCCGGTTTATCGGAGTTTTATTTCGACTATATCCGGATTTGACCCGCGTCTCGCACTTGACTATGGTAGGTGAGTCTTCTAACAAATTTTTTTTGCCTACGTCAAAACTCAAATTCAAAATCCCATTTAAGTAATATTAAATTATTTATTGTTGGGATTAATATTGTTCGTGGAATTTAAATATAATTGACCGTTTTGGTGACATGACTAAATCTTCGTTCTCTCCATACGATGCTTGCGTGGCCTTGTTGAACTAATAAAAAAAAAGCAAGAAAGAAAGGTCAAAAAGACGTGCAATGAGGGAGGATGGGCTGGCCATTTGGGTCGAAGGGAAGGGGGGGAAGCACATGAAACGTAGTTATCAAGCCATCATTGTCTTTTGAACGTTTCGAATACTTCCATTTACATCTTTCCAATTTTGTTATCGTTACGATTTCTTCGTATCTTCTCTCTTCTTTCTCAGTTTTTACTCCTTATTCTAGTTTTTTTTTTTAATAAAAGATATGTTGCTCTTTGTTTCTGTGTTCCTTTTGTTTGATAATCGTTGTTGTTATTCCAGTTTTCCTTTTTTAAAAAATACAATTTGTGCAGTTTAATTTGTCGGTTTCTTAAATAAATAATCAACTGCTTTTGCCTAAATCTAGGAAACTGCAAAGTAAGATTCTTTATGTAATGTTCGTGTTTCCTAATATGGCCTCTTGGATTGAACATAAACCATGTATATAAAATAATTTGAGTTATATGGATAGAATAAGTTAAATCATACTTAAAATTTAAAAATGTAATAATGTTGGCGTTTTCTTATATTTCATTATTAACATAAATTATAATATAGACTTATGAAGTTTAAGATATTTATATAAAATATTAAAATCATACTATCATATGAATTATAAATTAAAAAGAATTACTCCCATATTTCATATAAACAATTTATTAATTGGAGGTTCTATAAAATCTTCAAATTATTGTCATGTCTTGTCTTAAGAGACTTATAGATAGGAGATTTTAATTATAAAAAGATATTCTTACCCTTATATTTTATTGACAAATGGATTTTTTTTTGATAACAATTTAAAATAAAACATTTAATAAGTAAAAAGGTATTTATTGACAAATTTTATTATCAATTAGAATTTCTTACTTATAGGTTCTTTAGAACTTGACAATAATCTATAGATTTTATAGAATCTTTGAGTATAGGACCTGTAATTTTAAGAGCAATAGTATGATTTAGTTGCATTTGATATGAATGAATAGAAAAAAAAGGCGTACAGTAATCTAAGTTGAAATAGATATATGAACAAGTTGAGAATTTTTAAATAGGAAAAATGGTGGTAAAGTCCAAAAGTCAAAAGACAAGATGTCTCATAAAAGAGAGAAGAAAAAGCGGATGGAGGGGGCACACGCGCCGTTGGAGCGTGTGGGACCGATGAAAAGTCCTCTAATTCCTATTTCCCATCAATGAACAATGAAGCGAACTGATCAATTCAGACCCTCAGACTTTGTCAGAATTTCTCCCTCACGCGCCTTCCCTCCCTCCCTCCGCCAGAGCCTTGCTTTTTCTCTCCCCATCACACCATATTATCTCACGGAAAATTATTATGTTGGATAAAATAAATAATTTAATTATTAAATTTTTTTAGTGGAATCCTATATTTCAAAGTAAGAAAATTTATCTTTATAAAATTATATAAAATTATCAAATTATTTACAAATTCTATTTAATTTTAGTGAAGAGATTTGAATTATAAAATAATTTTTTATCCCATTCACTAAAAAATAACAAAATAAAAAAGGAGACATTACAACTAATAATTTTATATAATAAGAGAGACATTACAAATAATAATTTTATATAATATGTTATAATCAATTGAGTAAAAATTAAATTGATAGGGATATACAACTTACCAAAACTTTTTTATTGAAAAGAATAAAAGGAAAACAATTAAATGAGAAAGGCAGATAAACGTGAGGAGAGAAGAACGAATGAAGCATCACTCTCACCTGTTTCCAGAGAAGTGTGAATTGTGAAAGAGTGAAGAGTGCCATTATCAGAAACTGGTCGTATTTTGAAGCCTCCAAAGATGCCGTCCCCTACTATCCACCCGCTTGACCTTTTTCTCTTTAACATCACTACCCATCATACGACGTCGTTCCTCCCCCATCGTCTTCCCAATTATTTCCTTTCCTTCTTCCTTCTTTGTCCTGCCACCACCACACCCTCGGGAAGCGATCCCCCTTTCTTTTCCACATCCATTATAAACTAATAAAGTTGGGATTTTTCTGCGATTCTTGCTAAATTCTGAGATTCTCGTCGAAATTTGTCCCCACTTTGATTCTCTCCCTCCTTACTCCTTCTTCCCTGTGCTTTTATTTCTTTTCTTTGCTCGTCTATGATTTCTGAGAAAATTCCACGGTACCCAGAAAAAGAGAGAAGAAGAAGAAGCAGGGACAGCACAGCAAAAGAAAAGGCAGAAAAGAGCTTTCTCTCTCTTTGTCTTTCTCTTTCCCAATCTCCTATTCTGCGTCTTTTCTGAACGAAAGCTCCTGTTAACGGCACCTCACCAGTACCACTACCTCCGTCCCTTCGTTTTCTAACGTTGTTGCTTCCGAGAAGCCACCAAGCCTTCTCTTTTGATCAAGAACAACAAAACACTGTTTCCCATTTCTCTTGTACTCTGAAAGTCCTACCTTGGAGGGTTCTTCTTCTTTGTCGATGCTCATGGTGTTTGAATAGACCTCTGTTTCCGTTGGTTTCTGTACGATGTCGGCATCGGCGAAGCTTCGGTTGGTTCGCTGTCCCAAGTGCGATAATCTCCTTCCCGAGCTTGCTGATTACTCTGTTTATCAATGCGGTGGCTGTGGTGCCGTTCTTCGAGGTACCCTTTCTTCTTCTTCTTCTTGTGTATATTCTGTGTCCTTTTGGCTTCAAAAATTTCTCACAATGGGTTTAATTAAAGGAAAAAAGCTTCCTTTTTTGAATTTCTAGCTTCACGATTAACAAGATTATTTTGCACATGAGTTGAATTGAAGGGAAATAAATTCGCCTTTTTTATTCTAGCTTCGTGATTGGGAAGATATTTCGTACTCGGTATATTGACTTTTTATATATTCGATTGATAGAAGGTAAATCAGCCTAATATTGAAATGTAACAACTAAAACATGAAAAGGGGTATGAATGGGTTGGATATTCTGTTATCTCATTGTAGTTTTTGTTCATTTATTTGCAGCTAAACATAAAGGTAATGAAAGTGGAAGCTTGTCGGAGAAATCTGATGAGGGAAAGATTGTAGGAGAATCTGCTAAATCAGAAAATTCTTCAGATATTGATTTTAAGTCTAATAGTGACTCACCAACGCATATGAACCCACCAAAGGATTCAGGCAGCGAGAATAATAATGGACACGAGAGATTATTGAGTCAATCCAAGGATTCCACTAAGAAAGGAGACTCGGAGAATGGTCTCGACATGAACCGGAAAATAGATGAAGCAGGTAAATCAATAGGTAGAGGACAAGAAGAATCGAAGTCTCGTGACCCGGATTCTGAAACCCGGTCGAAATTTTCTGGGAGAATGTCTGATTGGCAAAATGGGGAGAAGAGATGGGGAAACGAAGGGTTTTGGAGAAAGTTGAGAGCTGATGTTGAAGGAGTGAGATTTTCCACTTCAAACTATCCAGATGAGGGAACTTCGAACAACTATTCCGGTTTCTCCTATGGGGAACAATGGAGGAATCACAAGGACATGAACAACGCCATGGATGCGGTTCAGCACCTCGAGCAAGACCGAGCCGAACTTCTCAGGAAACTTGATGAGCTCAAGGATCAGCTCACTCAGTCCTGCGAGATTTCTAACAACCCGAAAGAGAAGTTCGGTGTAGATGGAAATGGAAGGATGGTTCCTCCAGATCCTTATGTTGGCTCTGATACTTGGTTTCCTGATGCTGCTGCAGCATCTGGGTTAAACAGAACTTCGAGGCAATTTCCCGGACCCGATAAACACAACACGGCAGGCCCTTCTTATTTCAACTACCATCATGATCCATTTGCTTATACAAATAGCCATGACATGATGGGCATTCCCAACAACTTCCGTCCTTCAATGCATAATCCAAATCATGTTTTTGGATACGGAGATCCCTATGCCTCTCAAATGCTGAGAAGAGGTCCGCATAATTTATCCCATCAGTTCCCACAACCACCATTGAATCCTAACTTCCCCAAACGATATGCGGATTCGAATCCTGATTCATATGATCCATATATGCATAACACGATACTTCACCCGCCTTCTTGCTCCTGTTTTCCTTGCTATGAGAACAAACGAATAGCTTCAGCGCCAGTGCCACCCGCTACGTATATCAATGGCAGATACCCTGATAACATGAATGATCCTATGTTGTACCGTCATGAGATCCTAGGTACGTATGGTCCACATGTTCATAATTCCAGATCCACCATTCCTCCAGTGAGTTTCCATGAGTCACAGTCACATTCAAGGTGGCCTAACGATTTAAACCCTGAAATGGTCGGGTTTCCCCCAAGCCGACCTCGAAAAGTAATGCTAGCTACCAGTAGTAGGCGTTGCCATCCTATAGCCGGTGGTTCTCCATTCATCACATGTTATAATTGCTTTGAGCTTCTGCAGCTGCCTAAGAAAATGTTGGTGAAAAATCATCAGCAGAAAGTGCAATGTGGAGCATGCTCCTCTGAAATTGGCTTCGCTGTCATCAATAAGAAACTAGTCATTGCTCCTCATTCAGAAATGCAAGGAATCCTTCCTAGGGTTGATGATGGTGCGAATGTGGTCGCAAGTAGCCGCGTGTCACATTGTCACGGTGCTAACTTCTCATCTGATGATTATTCTGGTTATGATTTTCACTCAGTGGATAGAGAACCTGTTTCTGCAGATGCGAGCTTGAACTCTAGCAAGCCTCAAGAGATGCACAGTTACCATTCTTCATCTCCGAGTACCTCTGAAGACGAAAATAGTCCCGAGGCTGTGATTGCTCCAAGAGAGATCGCTAAGTCCATTCAACAGCCAACTAAAAACTCATTGTCTACACCACCTGCTGGCTCACCTCTACAAGAGTATTTTGATTATTCTAATAATGATAATGCAGTGAACCGGTTTGGAAAAGGAAATCGAAGTAATCGGTCAGAACTGGAGAGGGTGAAATCCGACAAGACTACATTGCGGCAAAATTCCTTGAAAGAAGCAGCGACCGCTACTGAGATGGACGTCCATGATTATTCCAACACCCGGGTGTCCCAGGACTCGGGTGATGCAAGCCAAGAGCATGATCATTCAAGATCTAAGAAGGGAGGCGACTCGTTTTTCACAAATATCAAGAAAAGCCTCCGGGATTTCTCCAAATCTAATCAAACAGACAACCGCGGTAGTAGCAATGTTACTGTAAATGGGCACCCTATACCTGATCGTGTGATTAAGAAGGCCGAAAAGCGTGCCGGACCAATCCAGCCCGGAAATTACTGGTTAGTATGATTTACTTACTTGCAAAATGCAATCTTTCATTTGTTTATTGACAATCTGATCATCAAAATAGAATTCACTAGTCTTGTTTGTAACCTTGCCTTTATGTGATTGTTTCATTAGGTACGATATCCATGCTGGATTTTGGGGTGTTATGGGCGGTCCTTGTCTTGGAATAATTATGGTAAGTTCTACTATTCTGTCACGCTCACGAGTTTGGATTTCATAGAGTTCTTTGTTGAAAATTACTTCTAGATTTCCAGAGATAAACGAGAAAAAACAGAATAAGTCTTTGTTTGGATGAAGATAATTGAATGTATGGAGTTCTGTTGCAGCCATCTGTTGAAGAATTCAATTATCCGATGCCAGAAAATTGTGGTGGTGGAACAACTGGTGTTTTCGTGAACGGTAGGGAACTTCACCAGAAAGATTTGGATTTGCTTGCTCGTAGAGGACTTCCCCTGGACAGAGATCGATCTTACATCATCGACATTTCCGGGAGAGTCCTTGATGAAGACACCGGGGAAGAGCTAGACAGCCTCGGCAAACTCGCACCAACGTAAGTATATACAAATCTAATGTTTCTCTTCCTCTTGTTTTTCCAGTAATTCTGTTCCCCAGATAATATATTAATCCTTGATGATATAACAGAGTGGAGACAGTGAAGCATGGATTTGGCATGAAAATGCCCAGAGCTGCTGCGTAATCCAAGTGCAGGAGCAAAAATATTTGCATTAGAATGTTCATGGAGATTTTTTCCCATGTTTTATAGTGGTTTGTGGAAACAATGTGGAATTTTTTTGCATAAGCTTGTATTTGGGATGACTGTGCATATACTTGGCTTCTTCTTAGAACAGAGATGTAAAGTGTGTAAATTTGTCATTTTGATATTGCTAAGAAGAGATGAAGAAAAAGCTTATTTCAAAGTTTTGGGGTTGATTTTATAGGGTAGCTTTATGGAAACGGATAAACAACTGTGTGTTAGGTCTTGTAACGGTAATTTGATCTATGACAATTTGTAAATCAAATTTATCATCATTTTATACCTTGCTTTACATTAAAAGAAGGGGAAATTACATGTCTTAAGAGACACAAATCATCAAATTAATATGAAATTCAATATACTTATTTAAAATTATAAAAAAATAAATTTATTTGTACTTATTATTAGTGACACTCCGATTTGTTATTGGTAGTATCATAACTTATCATGAATTGATTTGTGGCATATTATTAGTAGTATTATGACTTGTTTTATCTTAATTTGTTATTAATAGTATATTTATTTATCAATTGAGACGTTCTGTTATTAGTGTCACACTAATTTTATTGTCAGATAAATCTATCTTTTTTATAATTTTAATAAATCTCTTACAAATCACTTAGAATTTTATATTTATTTTATGATTTTATGGAATATAATACTGTTGATTTATTTTGTTGAGACGTCAATGTAATTCCCCCTAAATATAATCAAGCTCAATTCATTGTTCTTGTTGTTACTGTGCACCATTCATCGTACAAGAGACACAAGAGCTTGTCATTGGGAGATTTCTGATATATACATGGTACTTCTTTTGTCTTTATTTACTTGTCCTCATAGAAACACACTCATCAAGTAGAAAGTAGAATCTGTGTAGAATTATATAATTTAGTTTTTTTAAATAAAATTTGCCCTCTATTTAATATCACATTATTTTAAATCTTAAATACCTCTATTCAATATCCTTCATCTAACAGGAGTATTAATGAAATATAGGTAATAGTTATATCTTGAAATTTGGAACAAGACATGTATTCAAGGATAAAATGAAAATTCAAATCAAGAATATTTTAATCTATTTATGACAAAACTAAGGTAATTCAAACTTCTAATAAATAATGTAAATCCTTGAAATTTCTTCATTATCATTATTATAATAAATGCTATAAAATTGAGGCTCTTAATTTTTTTTTAAAATATGGGTATTTTAGAAATAGAGAATAGTAATTTAAAAGTTTTTACGGAGAAATTTTTCTAAAAAAAGTAATTTTGAATAAAATAAATGTTTAGATGATTATTGCTATAATGAGTTTTGTGATTGGTAAATTAGCAAAAAGGGTATGAGGTAAAAAAAATTTCATAAATACTGCTCATCATCATCATCCCGTCGCCTCCTCCTCTCATTCTTCCTTTCCATCCACCTCCTCTCCCTTTTCCTCTTCTTCCTCTTTGTCGTCATCTCCTCTCCGTCTGCCTTCTCTCCTTCTTCCTCCCTTCTTAGCAACATTTTTGGCCACTTCCTTCTCTCCGTGACCCATAGGGCTGCCTCCTCTACAAATTTTCCATCATCGCCTCCCACTGCTGCCACTCCTCTGCAGATATGCCGTCGTCGTCATCGCCTCCTTTGCAGATCTAAAGTTGGGACGAGAACTAGCGAGAACGACAAACCAGAGACGACCATGATGACGACTAGCGATGGCAACAAGTATACCACCAACGGAGAAGACTAGGGATGGAATAGAGGAGAGAGTAGAAAAAAGTTAAGGGTAAAAATAACCAATGAATAGCCTATAAATTTTTTTACTTACCCAGAAACTATTCTTTTCAGTTTACTGAAATTATAATTTGATCCATAAACTCTTATAGATATTTAAAAATTATTTGTTTAACTTTTGATTTAAACTAAAATTTAGGCTAAAAACTCTTTTTAAATTAAGGTTTGGAGTAGGACCAAACACGTACTATATGTATATTCAGAATCCTGACGTGGGATGGGATCGAATGGATATTTTTCTGAGTTCACGGGGAATAAAATAACAGAGCCATGTATGTGGATATATACAGCATCCGACATTCATTCTTGATTCTCTCTGCTTCCCAGAGAATGCGTCAACGGCCTCTTGGCCTTTTTACTTAATAATATTTTTTTAACAATTAATTTAATTATAAATGCTATTTATTTTAACTGGAGCACGTCGTTTAGTTAGTTAGGAAAAAAGTGAAAAACTGGAAAAAAGAGAGAACATTTTTATCGCCTCAATTTTCTGTTCTAATTCTTTGTTGCAGGCCCTTTCTCTGATTTTCTGGGTCAGATGGTGAAGGGAATGAGGTCTGATTTGAACCCATTTTCGGTTCAGAATCAAGTGTTAGTTAAGTTGGTTGTTTCTCTTCTCCTTCTGGGTATCGCTTTTCGTCTTCTCCTTTCTGATTCCCTCTCATTATCATCACTCGTAGACACCCCTCCTCTTGTTTCCAATCAGAAAGCAGAGTCCCCTGGCAATTCTTTTCCTCTTTGGACCCATCGCTCTGTAAATTTTCCCCGAAATGAGGGCCAAACACCTTACGATGGTAAGCAAAATTTTAACAACTTCTTGTTCATTGAAGATGACATGCATGAATATATAGGAAATGCGATTCAAAGCCGCAAAACTAATCCCATCTCCCACTTTCAAGCATCATCATCGAAAATTTGAGATTTTGGAAACTGATTTTCTTTTCTCCACTGGATTTCCAAATATGCATGAAGATTGAAATCTAATTAATATGCATCTTATTTATTATTGCATCCTTTGCGCGATAAGGCTGAATAAATTTATCCTCCTCAGACTTTATCCGATGAGAGCCTCAGTGTATTGGGCCGCACTCATACCTCAATTTTATTTATATGTTTGATTCTGCATTCAATAAGAAACTGTAGCTTAGGTGGACTTTTATTCATGTTTCTTATTGCCACGCTCACTTAATATAAGAGCTGATAGAATTTTTTAAGTAGATTAAGAAAGTCAAATAAATCAGTTAATTATAACTTATATAAAAGCTAGTTGATTAATTTAGGTAGATTAAAAAGTATATAATATGAATTTATCTTGAGAGGTTAGATTAAGTCATAATTAACTAATTTATTTGACTTCTATAATCTACTCAAATAAATTTACTGACTCTTATATTAAGGAACGGAATAAAAGAATATTAACTTGTTGACTTTGTTGCTGAACTTATAAGTTGCCTTGATGCAGGAAAATGTGATATTTTCGTGGGAGAGTGGGTACCATACCCATATGGTCCAGCATACACTAATGAGAGCTGCCATCATGTGATTGAAGATCATCAAAATTGCATCAAGAATGGACGGCCTGATATGGATTATCTTTACTGGCGCTGGAGGCCACATGATTGTGAATTACCAACGTTCAATCCTCAGAAATTCCTTAATCTCATGAAGCATAAATCATGGGCCTTCGCTGGCGATTCCATCAATCGCAACCATGCGCAATCTATGCTTTGCGTCCTCTCAAAGGTGCACTTACTCCTTATTGTCCTAAAAGTTTCCTCATCGTACCTAGTTATGTATGCACTAGTACATTTCTTTCATTAATAATTAATCTATGGTGGTTGATAAAACAAAATGACATTACGTAATCTATATAGCCGACCTCACCTAATAGGATAAAATTGGTTGTTATTATTGTTGTTGTAGTATTTTCTTCATTTCCTAGTCTTAGAAATTTCAGAGAAAACCTGTTTAAATCCACTAGACGTTGTTCTATCTTGATGAGTATGAGTAGATGATTAAGTACCATGTTTAGCAATAGAATCCAGAAAAAGCTTAGATTCAGAAACAAAGTCAATAGTTGACATCTTTACAGATTGTACAGTCTAATAAACACAGTGATCATGGAGAATGGTTATAATTGTTCTGTAAAACTTGTTCTGCAATTAATCTTTGTCGGTATCAGTATCTCAACTCTTAAATTTCAAATGTGGAAGACAGATTGAACTTGTCATGGTTTGCAAATTGGGTTCTTTATGCATTTATATATATCCAACGAAAGAATGATATGGATCTCACATTTCATCTCTATATATAGCAATGATATGCTTTTTCTGAAATTATCTGTTAAATACTACAAATCAGACCTTAAACAATATTGAAATGATCCTGTTCATGAATGAACACCATGAACAAGTGTATAATACTATTGATAGATGGGAATTAGGAATATATGGCAAGGGTAATTAGGGATAAAAGGTAGCTTGAGAATATACTCAATATCTCTATAAAAGGGATCCTAAGACAAACTGACTTTTTTATCTTGAAAAGTAACTCAGGCTAAACATGTGATGTTTGATATAACTTTGTAAAGCTATTTTAATATTGAAACAACTTTTTTTTACTTTTAACTTTTTTTCATATTTAAATATTTAAAAAATGACTTTCAATATATCATTCTAATAAATTTCTGTCAAAATGAACTTTTTTTTTTTTATAAAAATCTATCCAAATATAAAATCATATCAACAAAAGTGATAAAAAGTCTCTCTTCTCAGTGTACGTGTAGCAACTGTAGTGATATTTGTTCTTGGTTTAAAAACTCTCTGTTACCGTACTACGCTAACTTATGTTGATGCTACAAGGTTGAATTGCTCCTCACACACTTTGATTCAAACAAAATACTAGATTCATGCTCCATCAGTGATTTTGTTCGGCAGGTGGAACGAGCGGTCCAAGTCTACCACGACAAGGACTTCAAGAACAGAATATGGAAATTCCCTGCTCACAATTTCACAGTCTCGATAATTTGGGCTCCATTTCTTGTCAAAGCAGATATATTTGAGGACATTAATGGAGTTTCCTCTGCTGAAGCACAGCTCTACCTCGACGTGCTCGAGAGTAAATGGATCGATCGATACAAAAGTTTTGATTATGTTGTGACCTCTGGTGGCAAGTGGTTTCTCAGGACTGCAGTATACCATGAGCATGGTGTAATCACAGGCTGCCATAACTGTGCCAACAAGAGCATAAAAGAACTAGGATTTGAGTATGCATACCGAAAAGCGCTACAAGTAGTTTTCGACTTCATCATAAACTCGAACCACAAACCTATTGTAATCTTCAGAACCAGCACACCAGATCACTTTGAGAATGCAGAATGGTACAATGGAGGGTACTGTAATAGAACAATGCCCTTCAAAGAGGGTCAAATAGGTCTGACGGATCTGGATATCATTCTGAGGAATATTGAACTCAAAGAGTTTCATAAGGCCAAGATCAAGGCTAAGGCTACAAGTTTGAATCTTTTGGACCTTACCGGCCTCTTGCTATTGAGACCAGACGGTCATCCGGGGCCCTACCGGCATTTTCAGCCGTTTGCAAAGGACAGAAATGCGAAAGTTCAGAATGATTGTTTGCATTGGTGCTTGCCAGGGCCAATTGATTCGTGGAATGATCTGGTAATGCAAATAGTTGTCAATAATGGAAGATGATCTCAGAGATGAGTGTTTTCTTGGATCTGCTGGGTCCGTGAATGTTTCAGTTTGGAATGCTTACTGAGATGGTTGCTTCTTCCTGAACATGATGAATTCAGCTTGGAAGTTTTATATATAGCCAATGCTGATAGGGGAACAAGAGATTGTAACTCTTCATTAAACTGTATATTGTGATCAAAGCCAAAGCTTGCAAATTACACATTTGTTTACACAAAAATAACACTACCACAGTTTGAAGATTACGAGAATTTGTTTTGTGAACTCTTTTGTCTTTGTATGTTAGTTTTTTTCGGTGGGTTGTTCTTTTGGTCGTTTAGCTTCACTCAACTTCTAATTTTAAATCTTATATTCGAAAATATGTAATTGACTTCTCTCTTCATGTCTTTGTATAAACATTTGTGTCGATCAGATTAGGCTCTTATTTTTTTAAAGCTGTTTCATATGCTACCTTAATGAATTGAGTTATATTCGAATATTGTTAGGTCTAATTAAGGATAGGGTGTGTATAAAACTTGTGGCTTGGTATATTCATACGAGCTCACGATAAAAAAGCCTGCCTAGCCTAATAAATATAGGGTAGGGTTGGGCATCAGGCAACAAATACAACCCATACTTTTTTCGAGCTAAGCATAGGGCAGGGGGTTGTCCTGCCCTGCCCATGAGCACCCATTCTTTTATTTTTTTTACTTTTCCCCTAGATGCTACACTTAGAAGGGAGAATATGATAACTATTGGTGATTAAAGAGTCATGTTAAAAATATCAGTAGTTAAGTAGGTAAGTTACATATTTTAATATTTATAAACTATATTGATTTTTTCTATTTTTTTAACTTTGCTAATCACCATATGATTACATTACAAATTATAATTGCTTTTTTTTTAGATGCTTCATCCTTATTAATATTGGGGAGATTGATGTAAAGTTGTAATTACAAACTACTTAAACTTCAAGATTTTTTTTTATATGCAATAGATTTTAAGACTTTAATTATTATCTTTTTGTTGTCCTATTCTTAGTGGATTATGGATATTATTTAACTATTGAAGACATATGAATATGATATTATTTTAGAAGTTCATAATTATAATTTTTTTTCACAATATGAGCATGACATCATAACTTGGGCATGCAAACCCGCTTATATCTAGTCCAAAATAGTTAGGGCTTTTACCTAGCAGAGTTGGGTATCAGGCTGTAAAATGCAGCCCATACTTTTTTCGGGCAGGGCACTAGGCAATAGCCTGCCTTGCCCTGTCCTGCCCTACCATGCACACCCCTGATTGAGGATAACTTTCCCAAAAAAAATCTCTATATTTATATAAACTCAAGTTTAAGACTTCATTTTTAAGCAGAAAAATACCTATTAGATTTTATAGATCATTTATTCATTTATATTCTACGAATACTTTATGGTCATTAATAATGTTGTAATATTATTCAACACTTCCAAGAGAATCTTGTGATGCTTTATTATATACATTATTTATGTAATGATTGTTTCAAGAACATTTTATGTATTTATATTGAACTTTAATACCCAATCTTTGGATAAACATTCATCATAAGGATTTGGCATATGATTTATGTCTTGTCTATAGAGTTTTTTGATAAACCCTAAATTGTTTCTAATAAAAATTTCTGATACATGCAAAAGATAAAAAAAATACTAGAAAATCAACACATATATTTTTTATAAATAATTAATTTAATTAATTTTTTAATCTTAATAAATTAATTTTCTGTTTAATACATTAAAAGCTAGACTGAGAATCCTACATAGATGGTAGTTATGAATAAATGAAGAATAATATATTGAAGTCAAATGTTATATCTAAATTCTAAAATTACGTGCGGGGCACATATTAAAAAGTGTCTGTGTCTTTGCCTTCGCCATGGACTTCTCAGTTCATCAAGTCCAATTTTGTTTTGGGCAGATGGTAGTTGTCCGACACACCATATTTGTATATTATTTTAGGAGCCGCCAGATTTATTTTAAAACAATTTATGCCTTATTATTTTTTATTAAATTCTAATTTTGATTTATAAATAAGTAGAATGAATAATAATAATACCACTAATAATAATAATAATAATAGTTTGAGGGCCCTCAACTTATAACAAATATGACAATCTAATTATTGATATAGAATTTAGAGGGCCATCCAGTATAAATCTTAATCAAAATCCCACATGGCAGATATTCAGATAGAACAGAAGTTTGAAACTAAAAGGTATTTGGAAATAAAACTCTGAAAAGTAATAATTAGAGAAGTCACCAAATTTGAACACTCCAAATTCCAATTCCATAGAATAAGCAATACTTGCATGCATGATGGCAACCATTTGATGAATTTTCTTAGCCTGGAATTATTGTTTTCTTGTGATTTTCAAGATAATATATAGATTTATTTGAATTATTTAGAAATATGTTGAAAACTACTCATAGCTTGAGTGAGAGTCTGCGAGTAAAGCCTAGACATTGTTTTTCATGTTTTTTTGAAGTCCGAATCTTGAGTTGAAGTCATAATATTTTACATTGTACTTGAAATTGAGGAATCACAGTTAGGGGTGTTCATTATAGCCGTGGCCCGGTCCGCCCGCCCGAGCCCGGGAAAAAATTGCCCAGCCCGGCCCAAAAAATATTGCCCAAAATACATTTGGGCAGGGCAAGGCCGGGCCAAATGTCGGGCAGGGCAGGGCATCGGGCAAGGTATGTCGCCCTGCCCATTTGGCCCGGCCCTATATATATATACATACATATATATTATTTTTTTATTTTTCTTATAAATTTATTTTTTTTAATTTTTTTAATTTATAATTTTATACTTTTCACAACTCTCTCTACTCATTTTTTAAATTTTGAATATAAATATTATATTTACGTAAATACTAAAATTACTTTCATACTTTACTTACCAAACATTTAATTATTAGTGTTGTAATATCTCTACAGATATCCGACCTTGATATAGATGTCAAATTTTTTTTATATATATAATATATTTCAAGATTTTAATTACTATCTTTTTGTTACTTTATTCTTAATAAATTATAGATATTATTTAACTCTTGAAGATATAAATATGGTATTATTTTATAATTTTATGATTACAGATTTTTTTTCACAATATGAGCAAGATATCACAATTCGGGCATGCCCAGCCCGCCCATGCCCAGCCCAAAATAGTTAGGGCTTTTACCGGGCAGGGCCGGGCACCGGGCTGCAAAATGCAGCCCATAGGTTTTTCGGGCAGGGCACCGGGCAGGGGGATTGCCCTGCCCAGCCCTGCCCATGAACACCCCTAATCACAGTAAGAAGGCCTTATTTATGAGCTAACCTTATTTTTTTAAAAAAAATGCACACAAAATAAAAAAAACAATGGAGTAATTCCTGATATAATAGAAATGATTCAACTTTTAGTATGTCTATTGATTCGATATATTATACAATTACATACACAAAGGTAAAAATGTATGAAAATAGGTTCAAAAAAAGTAGTGAAATTATTAGAGCTCTCTCTCTCTCTCTCTGTGGACTTCGACCAAAATAATGATGTCATTAATTGTCTGGATAGAATATGGGATAATTACATTAATTAAGAGGTAAATGGGTTTTATTGATCATGTTTGACCCCTAACCAAGGGCGATGGATAAAGGGGGTAAAATAATTTTGTCGTTAATCAATTAGACAATGACACTATATCTACTCCATCAAGATGCCCATCTTAATTACCCCTTTGTCCTCACTTGAAACATCTCATATATAATAATCTCCCTATGTGTCTTTGTCCCCCACCCCTTATTACTCCCAATTCTAAACACTCTCTCATCTATAATATAAATCGTTTTTTTAAAAATAATTCATTGTTCTAAATATAAATGGCTTTGTAAAATTTTATATGGCATGAATTGTTTTTCTAAGTATGCCCTCCTTCTCAGTTTTCAATGAATAGATAGACAGTGAGTATACTCCTACTTGTCTCTGTTATATATAGCTCCTAGAAGGATTTTTTAGTCCTTAAAATAAATTATTGAGAGAATCATTAATATCGATTGATCAATTTTATTTTTATAATTAATGCTTAAAGGAAAATTTAAAAAAAATAAAAATATTTAATGAGTTAACTGTTATTAAGAGTGTCTTATGATAGGAAGCTTTAATGATCCAATTAACCTTTTATAGGTGACTTATGCTATGGATTAGTGGGAGTATTTAGAATAGGAGGAATGACCATTTATACAAGTTTGTGTATTTCAGTTGTCCTTTCTTTACATCATTCTTTCATCATGCATGGAGTGTATTTAGATACAAAAATTTGCGTAGCACAAGTTACACATTTTTTATGTTATTGCTTTTAAAATTTTACATCATTAGTCGACCAGGTTAAGGATTTTTTATTTTGAATTTAGTTATATGTGTGTGTATGATGAATTATCCGTGAGAGAAAAGTTAAATAATACTCCTCGAGTCCTTAAGACTTATTTATCACATTTAAAAAAATTTAAATAAATAAATAAATTATTTAATTATAATATATATGATATGATTTTTTAAAAATATTTTTATATAATATTAAATTATATATAAATTTATAAATTAGATAAATTAATTTAAAAAAATTATAATTATAATAGATAAAATATAAAAATATCTCGTATTAAATACTAAAATTTATTCTTGAACTAAATCTTATGTTCAGCACAAAAAAGACAATAGATGTGGGGTTATAAAATGAAAAGGATATATGGTAATAAAGATTCATAATTGTCAAAGGACTATTATTTTATTTTGGAGAATATAATGTCGCTTTACACCAATCGATGAACAATAAAAGTAATCATATTTATTTGGTTTTCAATTATTCTTTCAATCATCACAATTTTGTTTTCATCCTTATCATCACCTATCATTCATCTTCCACTTTAGGCCGTGAATTATTAGTTTCTTCTATTAATATAAATGAACCAACAAAATGATTTCATAAGCAACTAGTTTTATAATTAACAATAGAACCAATATCTTAACCACTATCTTGAAATAATAAAAAGGCGAAAAATAGTATGTAGAATTAAAAAATAAATTTTGAGAATAAGAAATGGCAACGATATAATATTAGGTGTGAAATGGGTGGGAGAAATGCAAAATTACGAATATGAATAATGAGAATGGCAAAAAGAAGAAAAAGAGAGTAATTATGGGAAGAATCTAAAAACAGCATGAAGGTTTGAGAAAGCGTATGAATGAGAGGAATTAGGATAAGAGCAAAGAGAGAAGATCCTCAGCAACAGTAAAACACAGCTTGTAGAATTATTGCAGAAAACGAAGGGGAGGGGGATTTTTCATGACATAAGCCGCACGATGAGATGACGTCATCAGCCATAAAGAATAAATAAATAAATAATACTGCCAACTTCTTTTTAGTGCTTCTAGATACATTGCTCACTTTCATTTCCCATGTTCCCAATTATTCAAATACTCTCTCTCTTCCCCCCTTTCTCTCTCAACCGAATATTCAAACCCATTCATATACCTTCTCTCTTAACTAACATCTATTCCCATTTTAGTTTCGTCATGAATATGTCATGCACCACATTTTGGACATTAACACCTTAGTTATAATACTTAATTAATTTTTTATAGATTTAAAAAACTAAATTAATCAGTTAATTATAATTAAATATAATTTTTTAAAATAAATTTATATTATATATTATTTAATTATACTAAATTAATCAATAAGTTCTTATATTAATTATAATTAACTAATTAATTTGACTTCCTAAATCTATCTAAAAAATTAATTGAATCTTATATTTAAGATCGAAGGTACTATATAATGTTCTCATTTTATATTTACTATACCTTATTATGAATCTTGTTATTATTTTCATTGATTGAATTTTCAATTCTATTCTCTTGCCAATTTTTTTAGTAGATTAATTTTAAGTATTAAGCTATTTTTTAGCAAAAATGAAACATCATTCAAATAGTTCAAATCAACCATTTAGTTAAATTTCACTCCACAAATTATAACTTTTTCTTACTTTCATATCTTCTGTAATTGATAAGGAATTTATTATATATAGCATTATAAAAAAATTAAAAATAAAATCGATATGCATAATCTTTTATTATGTTAAAAGATTCTTTGTTTTTGTGGGGAAAAAATTAATGGCATAAAAAATTATCCTGGACAAAATCGAAATACAGAAGCCATAGTAGTATTTGTTGTATTAATTATGGGGAAAAAATATATCGACTAAAATACATGCACACACGGACCAATCATTCAAAAGCCAACCCTCCCCCACAAAGACTCTTTTATATAAATACCTCTCTTTTCTTTCTTCCGTCTTGCACAGAATTCTGCAAATATCAAGACATCATCTTCTCATAGCTTATCATTTTCCTCATCGTATAGCTCATAAGCTTCCATGGAAAACTCACAATCTCTCACAACAAAGCCGCCTATGGTGGTCATGATTCCAAGCCCAGGCATGGGCCATCTCATTCCCATGATTGAGTTCTCTAAAAGACTCGTCGTTCACGGCCTCGCCGTCGCCTTCGTCATCCCCACCGACGGCCCTCCCTCTAGGCCTCAAAGGACCGTCTTCCACAGCCTTCCACCTTCCATCACCCACACCTTCCTTCCTCCCGTCTCCCTATCTGACCTCCCGGACGGCACCAAGGTCGAAACGATCATCTCCCTCACCGTCGTCCGCTCCCTCGCTCCTCTCCGCGACGCCTTCCGCTCGCTCTCTGCAACTCATCGCCTCACTGCCGTTGCTGTCGACCTCTTTGGTACCGACGCATTCGAAGTCGCCCGAGAATTCGATGTCTCTCCTTTCATCTTCTTCCCCTCTACAGCCATGGCTCTGTCCTTGTTCCTCTACCTTCCTAAATTAGACGAAGCGGTTCAATGCGAGTACTGGGAGCTCGACGAATCGGTGAGGATCCCGGGGTGCATCCCTGTCCACGGGAGAGATCTCCTTGACCCGGTACAGGACAGGAAAAACGATGCCTACAAATGGGTCCTCCACCACTGCAAACGGTACCACATGGCTGAGGGAATCATAGAAAACAGCTTCACGGAGCTCGAACCGGGGGCCATCAAGACATTTCAAAAGATTGAACCGGGTTCCCAGAAGCCTCCGCTTTACCCAGTCGGACCGCTGGTGAACATGGACCATGCTCACAGTGAAATCAACGGGTCCGAGTGTCTGAAGTGGCTAGACGACCAGCCACACGGCAGCGTCCTATTCGTCTCCTTTGGCAGCGGTGGGACCCTCACGACGGCTCAAATCAACGAGCTCGCTCTCGGGCTAGAAATGAGCGAGCAAAGGTTCTTATGGGTGGTAAGAAGCCCGAACGACGGAACCACAAGCGCCAATTACTTCAACGCCGAGAGCCAAGCAGACCCTTACGGCTTCCTGCCCAAAGGGTTCATCGGAAGAACCAAAGGCCGCGGCTTCGTGGTGCCGTCGTGGGCGCCACAGGCTCAAGTCCTGAGACACGGCTCCACCGGCGGGTTCCTTACCCACTGTGGCTGGAACTCGATTTTAGAAAGCGTGGTCAACGGCGTGCCGTTGGTGGCATGGCCTCTGTACGCAGAACAGAGGATGAACGCGGTGATAGTGACGGAGGACGTGAAGGTGGCGCTGAGGCCGAAGGCCGGAAAGAGTGGGTTGGTGGAGAGGCAAGAGATCGCGAGAGTGGTGAAGGATTTGATGGAAGGCGAAGAAGGAAAGGAGCTTCGTTACAGAATGAAGGATCTGAAGGAAGCTGCAGATAAGGCACTTTCTGAGAATGGAAGCTCCACTAAGTACATCGCGGAGCTAGCCACCATGTGGAAGAACAAATAATTTAATTATTTGTAAAATTAGTAACTATACTAGTTCTTGAATAATTTAGCCCAAAGCCAAACAGGTCCTAGGTAATCTTTTTTATTAGCAACTTTTGATTAATTACTTCATCATGATGTACACTAGATCCTAGTGTGATGTTAATTTCTGCAATCCATGCCTAAAACTTCGATGGCTTAGATACATAATTTTGTGTACTTAGTAGTATTTCTTATCAATATAAATAGTTTAACGTCGGTAGTAGATTTTGTCTAGGTACATGTCCCATGATGGTTTAATTTCTTTGATAGGGTAAATGATAAAGACACAAAAAAATGAAAGCAGCTGAGAACTTATAATCTTTTTGATTAAAATATAAGTTATTTTTAACCACTTCATTAAAACTAAGTAAAAAATAGAGTTATGTTATTAAATATATATGTCTTAATTTTCTCTCTCCTCCCTCTTTAATTAAAGAAGAAAAAGGTAAAATTGATAAATAAACATTAATTACTCTTCCTGTATTATGAAAAGAAGTATACTAGTTATATATATTTTGAACGGAAAGGGAGGAATGTTGTTTGGTACTACTAGCTAGGATGGTGATGGAGGAAGGTGAGAGAAGCAACAAGGAGAGTGGAGGAGACGTGGACCCAACGAAGAGAAAGGTTTAAAGGCAGAATATAAAGGTGAAGAAAACTTTGATCTTTTGGGTGGCTAGCTTTGGACATTTCGCATGACTCCATTTATAACATGTCCTCAAATAATTCAACTAGCTGGGCTTCAATCTGTAGTACATGAGCAAAAAGAAAAATCAAAACCATAATTATTAAATATGGGATCATTGATCTCAACTACTCTTGTTTTGTTTCTTTCTCCTAACCTAACTTTCATTTACATATGGTACCCCATCCATTTAGTAGGTCTAAAATAAAAGTGATTTTATAATCATTTCACCATAATAAAAAAAAAAAAGCGGTTAACTTAATAAATATATCTTAAATTATATAAAATAATATGCATTCTCTCTCATATCTAAAATTGATAAATAAACATTGATCACTCTCCAAATAATTTATATTATCGTGGACCTGGTAATAAAATTATTCTGGGAGATAATTTATATTCTACAGCGGTAGAAGTGTTTTATTATAGGAAGAAATTAACTCACATTGGAGAATTTGGCTTTGATTCCTTCTTTATTTGTACTCGATCTTTATGTTCTTAATTATAAGATTTAATTTTAAAATTTTCGGATAACAAGAAAATATAAGGAGCATCCTATCCTTAAAAATGGGTATAAAAAAGATGGAAGGAGCATTATTGTTAACATGATTGTGGTTAAGGAATGCAACGCGAATCTCAGGAAAATAGGATTTGTTCCATGTTGCCCAATAATCCCACGCATGATGGCATATTCACCAGTATGCTAGAAACCTGGCTTTGCCAAAAACAGGAAAACTAGACGTGAAAGGTTCAGTTTTGTTGCCTTTTCTTTTCGAATCCTATGTGAGTTGAATAGAATTGTGCAAGTTATTTCATAAAAAAAATATTTTCAAGTCCCATTAGTAGTCATTAAAAATGAATACTTTAAATATAATAAAATATTAAAAATTCTTATTATACAATAAAAAATGAAAAAATGACGACTCATCAGGACTTTCTAGTTTCCATTGATAGGAATGGACCACTCCTTACTCCTTAGACATTTAAAAGTAGCAGCACCCTCAAGACTGGGCAAATCCTTTGGTTTTTGAATGTCTAATTTTCCCATTGATAGCTACTGCTACTTTACGAACAATTTGGACCATCAACAAATTTGACTTTGTTATCTAAGTAAGTAAGGTTGGGTTCCCATTCTGGGGATTGAACAATCGGGTCGGGTTAAAAGATCTAATTTCAATTAAGTCCACCAATGATCAAATTTGATACGACAATATCAAAAAAATCAAATAATTAATTATGTAGTATATAAGTAAATGTGTATTTTAAATTTGAAAAAGTTAGGAAAAAGTTCTGGATTGTAAAATTAATTAGGGAATGGTACTTGGAATCATGGTTTATTTTAATTTTTTCTTACGTAAAAAATATCAATATTATAATTTTTAAGTATCGTTCACCAATTAATTTTTTAATTAGGGACTTTTCTCCTACTCGTCCTTTAAATTTTATCTAAAAAAATGCGCCTGTCCATTCTGCTTAATCAAATCAATTAAATAAGAGAAAAAGGATAGAGATTATGGAATCTAAAGTTCTTATATTAAATAATGTTTGTTAATACTAACATTCACGCACATCTTTTGTGGTTCCTCATGCATAAGCTAAACTGGGATCATTAGAGATAGTTCAGGCAATTGGATTATTGGATTCAAGAGTAAACCGAGATCATGTAATGTGATTGAAGTAAAATTGTGGGGTGTCTATAAAGGTCTCAAGATGACATGGGATCTTGGTCTTAAACGGATTATTATGAAAACAAATACTAAGAATATAGTTCATATATTGTCCACTCAAAGTACAAATACTTGTAGCTTAATAGTCTCACAAATAAAGAGTCTCTTATAGCTATCTTGGAACGTAAAGGTACAACATATCTCCAAAGAGTAAAATAACTTGGCAGATACTTTGGCAAATGATAGGTTGAATAGCACGGCAATTCTACATTTCTAGCCTTCACATTTGGCATCTCTTATTATTACTGAGTATTTGGGACTTAATCCCCACATAGTTTAATCTTATTTTTAGGTGTTTAACCCTCATGTATATAAAAAAAAAGCTAACTTTTACTATTCATTGTAAGTGCAATTTCTAGGTGGATTACACCATTAATCATTCATGATCATAATTTACCATGATAATCAACCAACTAACAAATTAATTGTATATGGTTGGTTGACCTAATTGTCATTTAATTCTCATCATACATATCTTATATTGGTGTTCATAGTATTTTATATACTTTTTTTGTCCTATTTATAAGTTATTTTTAGCATATTTTATACAAACTAAAAAAACTTTAAATTTTATTAACTATATAATAAATAAATAGAAATAAAATCAATATAAATAAAAGATAAAATTATATATACATATAAAAAAAATTATGATATAAATAGGATTAAAATAAATATTCTCTCTTTATTTATAAATAGGATCAGAGAAATAAATACGTTAACGAGACAAGTGTGAGGAACTATATATGATATGATGAACAAATTATCTTGTGATTAAAATTAAATTATCAGAAAAACTATAGCTAGATGTGATAAACAAATTCGTTGACCTGTATACGAGACTATGACTAAGAAAAATAAAGAGATAACAATAATAATGACAAAGCACAAAAAAGTAAAAAGAACAAACAGTAAGTTTTTTTTTTTGTTTCTGTCTCCTTTTCCTTTTTATTAAACCTACTATATGAAAGAGTTTCAAGTTTGAATGGTTTTTATTTAATAGCAACTTTAAGAAGAGGCGTCCCATATATGATAAAATTTCAATTCAAATATATTAATGAATATTATTACAGTAATTGAAAAATCAAAATTTGATGGAGAATTAACATTATCATCATCAACTGGTGTTTTCCAAATTCTGTCAATTATATTCTGCAAAATAATTAATGAGATCAGTTAAAAATCTTGATTGTTTTCAAAAAAAATTACTAAGAATGTATAATGAAATTGGTAAAAACAAAAGGAGTATAATATATATTTTTTTAAATTTAAAAAATAAACGCTACCAACTTGATATTATAATGGGAGCCATCTCGTGACATCTAGGGGTGAGCAAAGTACCCGTAGCCCGGTGTACCCGCTCGGCCCCGGTATCAATTTGCTCGTTTTGAGCCCGCCCAAAATGGGCCCGTAACGGGCGGGCTTAAACGGGCTAAAGTAGTAAAATAAACGGGCGGGCTACGGGCTGACCATCGGGCAGCCCGTAGCCCGCCCGTTTATTTTTTTAATTAATTAAATATTTTTTTAAAAAATAAAAATTATGAATGATCATATTATGTATGCATTATGGAATTTGTGTTTATAAACTTATAGTGATAATTGATAAATATTATGATTATGATATTTTCTTTTAATAATTTTATGATAAATAATCATATTATGTGTTCACTGTGAACTTCAAATAGGGTAAATCAGATTTTTTTTATATTTTTAGTAAACGGGCTGCCCATGCCCGTTTTGACCCAAACGGGTTCAGCCCAACCCGTTTAATACGGGCTTAAACGGGCTGGGGCACGGGCATGGGCTAGCCCGTGCCCAGTTAAGATTAAACGGGCGGGGTACGGGATGATCATCGGGCCAGCCCGCCCCGCCCATTGCTCAGCCCTAGTGACATCTCACTTCCTAAAACAGCGTTATTCATGTCACTAGAAGTAAATATTTATAACAACTTCGAACGGTTTTGCTTTTTTTTTTTTTAATAGGGCAGGTAAATGTAATTTCCGTGGATCATGAAAGGTAATTACACGCACGAGGGGATTGGAAGGTCATGCTTACATAAGCATGGACGTCAGCTTGCCCACGAGGTGGCACAGCGGATTATCCTTCTTGTCTGTCTTGGAATTTGTAATTATTATTTATTTATTTATTTATTTATTTTTATAATACAGTATTGCCTTTTCCTTTGCCCCTAAAATAAATAAAGAAAAATGGGGTAATATTGTTTTTTTTTTAAATTATTTTGTTCATTCAAAGATTACTAACGTAAGTAAGTTGTCGTTCATGGCATTTATTTGACAATTTTCTAATACTTTATTAAGTACATCCTAATCTCTGTAATTTAATTTTAAGAGAACAGATATAAAAATTATTAGCACTTTAATTTCCACTTCGGTCCCTATTTATTAATATACTCAATATATTAAAGCTATCAGTCTCAAAAAGTTCTTCCGATGGATCCAAATGCCATCTCCCCTTAATTTTCTTAATTCATTTCTTTAAACTACTAACTAGAGAGACGCTCGTGTTTTAATTTTTGAAAAATTATTTATAAATGTCATGTCAGAAAATTAAATATAAATAATTAATTTTAACAAGTTTTTATTTTAATGGAAAGAGCTATGTTCATCTAAGCACAAAATTAGCTTCCCAATTCGAGTTAGTGCCAATGCATAAAATATTTTATTTTTAGGAAATTTAACCCCATTAGATATAGTAATATTCAAATGTGGTACAAATGAAAAATATTAATTTTTAAAACTAACTATTTTAAAATTTAAACATATAACATAATTAATAGTTCCAATTTATCGGGTGTGACACATATATAATGTAATAGTGAGACTAGCGTTCTCCTTTTTTTTATAAAAATACAATTTATTCAATGAAAAGATAAAACGATATGTATATAAAATTACCAATTAATCCCTAGACAAAAGATTAGAAACAAGAACATAGTACAACAAGCTAATAGAAAAACAAACAGAAACACAATAACATCAAAAGCAGAGGAAAGAAGCTACAACGCCTAATATACAATCAGCACTTGGAAACTATTTAGCGAACTAACAGTAATACCACTAAATTAGACATTGATCGAAGTTCCAATAACATGAATAGAAACTATTCGGCGTCAACAAATAAAATAAGGGACAAAAGAGAATGCCATCACCAACATTAATAACTCTTGAGCTTGTAAAAAGGATTTCTGTACAACAAGAGAAAAAAGGCCTTCTAGGCCATGCATAGAGCATGTCGAAAAACTTAATGAAGTGATGTTGCAAGGGAGGAAGGCTGACAAGAGATTGCAAGCTTCCTAAAATAAAACAAAACACACAACAGAATAACAAACAACATAGAAAAAGAAAACAACCAACACGAAAAAGAGGAGTAGAACAAGCTAAGATAAGTAGACTATCAAATAAAAGTAAGAGGGTCTGAGATGAGCAAGGAGGCCCAGGTTGGGTTTCCCACCCAATCCCACACCCTAGAAGCAGAAGACCCAAACAATAGGAATAAGAAAGGAAGGGGAGACAACCATTGAAGCAAGAAGGAGTGGAAGAAAAATTAGTGTGAAAACGGTGAGGAAGGGACGGAGGAACAAAGGAACAAGAAAGGAAGGAGGAAGGGACGGAGGAAAAAGAAAGGGATATGAGGAGGAAGCGCTAGAAAAAGGCGGAAGAACAAGGAAAGAGCAAAAAGGAAGGCGGTGAGAGGATACAGAAACTGGAAGGAGGTGGGTGAACAAAGTGAAGGCGGTGGGAGAGCAGGGAAGGCGGTGTGCGGGAGAAGAAGGCCAAGGAGGAGAATATTTTGAACATGGAAGCAGAAGAGAAGACAGAAAACCAGAACGGAGAAGGTTGGTGGGAGAAGAACAGCGGAGGGATGTAAGAAAGGAGGGAAGTCGGGGGTAGAGGAAGAGGCGGTGGAACAAGAGGAAGGTGAAACCACAACAGAAGAACAACAATGGAGACAGAGATGAGTAGCAAGAGAACCAAAGAGGGCGAGGGATGGACGGAAACAACAAAACCAGAAGGAAGCAAAATCAAAAAAGCGTCACAAAAGGACGCCGAAAGCGTTGGGGTGCAGCGCCACTAGAGAGAAAATCTCTCCCTGGAGAATCCTCCGACTAGCGTCCTCCCTCATTTGCGTCCTTGTGCCTCTGTTAAGTTCATATTTTTTTGCCAACAGATAATTAATTACATGTCACGTGTGGTAATAAATTTATTTCGATAAAAATTAAAATATACGTTTAATCTTTTATATTTATGTTAAATTTTATTTTTATCCTTAAAATATAAAAAAAAAATTTTAATTTTTTAGATTTAATATCATTAATTTTATTTAACAGAAAATATACTCATTCATTAAATTTAAATAATAATTATAAAATTAAACACTAATAAAATATATTTTAATTTTAATTTTTTATATTATACTAAAAAATTAAAATTAAAATATATTTTGTTAGTACTTAATTATTAAGTCAATTTTTTTGTTAATAAAATTAACGGTATAGAGTTTAAATGATTAAAAGCGTACTTTTTAAATTTAAAATATTAAAATAAAATTTGATATAAATATAAAGCATTAAATATATATTTTAATTTTGATAAAATAAATAAATAAATTTAAACATAAATAATAAAATTTGAGTGGAATGATTTATTTATTGTTGATAGGATCGTGTTTTAGCACAACACAATAACACAGATTAATTTCTGTTAACAAAGTAATGATATGATTAAACACCGAATTGAGTCTGAAGAGAAAGGAATTGGGACAAAGACGACAGGCTGCTTTATTATATTTTACGTTTATCGCATGTTCTTCTTTTGTGCCCTCTACAACACAACCTTGTGGTCCTCTTTCATAAACGCCCCACTAATCCAATTTTTAACATTTCCAAATCTATCTTTTCAGTTTCACAACTACTTCTTAAAAAGAAAAAACCTTGTTAATTTTCATAAAGGTAATTTTGTTAGCAGCGCACACAGTCAGAAAATATGGTTTTTGAGTTGTCATTGAAGACATTATCCTTAAAAGTTGAATGTGACAACTCTTTATAATGAAATGAACCCTTATTAGAAGGAAACATGGGGACGTTATAGCGAAAATAAAAGAACCTAGGAACAGAGATCGAAAGTACTTTTTTGGTAAAATGTGCTTGGTAGTTAGTAACTGCGTAGGGGAGAAATCAGTAAATTTCAACTGCTCTCGCCCGTTATTATCCATGAAGTCCTACTCTTCTTTTTAACCCTCTTATTAACCAAAATTTCCATATTTGCATATAGAGACTAAGACTCTAATAATCAAACAATGTTAGATTTCTTCTGACATGCTGAAAAAAATTACAATAACTTTGACATATAGCACACACACATATGTATATAGATCCTGAATCAATTCCTCCTTTTTATAATTACTATAATTTTAATTACTACTCATCCGATCTTTAATATAATATTTAATTGAGAGGTTAATTTTAATCTTAAATATAATATATTTTTTTCTCTATTTATCAATTTTTTTTAAAATTATCCCCTAATAATACTCTTTCAACAATAATCAAATAAAAAAATAAGATATAAAGTTAAAAAAATGATTATGATGTCTTAAACAAAATATGTCATATTAACTAACTTAATTAGTTTATAAATTAGTTAAATATGCCCATTTTATTAAGGGAAATCACACACACACATCTAACTTATAAAAATATTATCTAAAAAAAACAGTTTCAAAATAATTATTATTTTCAAGAAGATTTAAAATTAGGGAAAATTATTGTGTAATTCTAAATAAGCAATATAATGACTAAAAAACTAGTGCAACAAATGATGAGCAACAAGCAACACGTTATTTTTTAACTGGATCTAATCCTTATATGCTATTTACTTGTTACAAAATTTTTTAGTGATTAGATTGCTTATGTGGAAATGCTCAATAATTTTCCCTTTAAACTAATGTAAAATTAAGAAAGGCTTAAAATATAATAAAATTATATATCTAAAAGTGCAACTTCTTGAGCATTTAAAATATTATTGATGATACATGTGGCACTAAAATGTAGGATTTTGGTATCACAATGATTAGTAACAGGGCGAAGTGATGATGGATGGAAGTAAATAGGTAAGAATGAGTTGTTTGATGGATTATTGATTCCTTGAAGAGCCCACAAAGAAAGAATGATTCATTAATTAAAACAGATGAGAAACTCATATCTTCATCCATCTCTCTCTCTTTGTGCGCCTTCTAGAATTCATGCTCACGGGCTTCAATTTACTCCCTTCCTTTTCATTTACCTAAACCCTGACCCCTCTCTCTCTGTGCTTTGCCTTTTGAGAACCAAGTAACTAACCCAATTAACTGAAACCAGAGAATATTGGTTGGTGTGTATTAGGGCAACTTTCTATAGCCACTAAGGTAGTTTTCCATAGGAACGCTCTATTTTCCTTGATAATGATTGCTTCCATCACTCATGTGGGTCACACATGCCATTCATACAAAGCTAGATTCGTATGGACTTTATGTTTCTGCCTTTCAAATATATTGCTCTTCAAGAGTTTTCACAATCAAAGACCGACACGTTCTTCTAGAATTAAAAACTACATAACACCAGAAAAATTTTGATTGATGTAATAATTGGTCTCATCTCTATCAAAAATAATATAAATTTAAATTATAAAAAATATACTTTAGAAAAGGAAAAAAACTTTTTACTCTCTAAGTTTTGAAAGGGGATACGCTTAATAAAATAAAAGAAAGAAAAAAAGTTAGCAAGAGAATCTCTTGTCAATTTTGCTGCTAAATATCGTGACAGAGGGATTATTTTGTCGCTAATTGAGCAGATTTGAGCATTATGAAAAGTAATTCTTGAAGACAATGGAGCCCTAAGTGAGAAAGTGGGATGGCTGATTAAAGATAAGCAATACATAAATATATATATGTGATATGATGTTGAATAAAGACAAAGTTGAAGGGCCAAAAAAGTCAAGGAATGTGCCTTCCACATTCACTAACAACTCCATTTGAATAAACAACTAATAATTAAGGCACTATACATATGAAGTGATGTTCTTATAAACATGTACACATATCCAACACAAGATCTCATCCCTTTAAGAAATCAAGAGTCAAAGGTAAAAAAAGATAAAAAAAAAAGGTGAGGCAAAGCGGTTAAAAAGAAGTCAGAGGATAAACAGTGGGGCTTCATCATTAAATCATGATAGTCAACTTTAACATTTTGTAGTGTGGTCAAACAATCACAGTACAAATAGAAATGGCCTGCTGACTCAGCAATAAGTTGAATTTATAAGCACATCAAGGCATAGTATACATTTGGAAGAAGCGTAAGATTAAACGAAAACATTTAGAGGAAGACAACAACGTACGTGTACGTACATAGTTTAGGCAAGGAGAACAAATTAACAGTGACCACAAATTCCTTAGAGGTCTACGAAATTCACTTCAACGCCTTAAAAATTTAAGTATGGGATATATTTATCGCTCGCATGTGCAAAGAGCAACGTCCGGTGTGAAGTTCTCAGATGAAAGTACCACAAACCCAGCTTACATGCCATTATTCTTAATAAAAATAAGTCAAGGAATCTTTTTTACAAGTCTTAATCATGTGACGTTGAACTTCAACACTAATTAATCATCTTCCTATTGAAACAATTTGATAATAAAGACCTGAGATTAACGGCTTCTGTAGTCCTGTCTAGCTTCATATCATTGTAATTATTATCATCATTATGTGTTTGCATCATGCTCACCAAGTATAGGATATATATACTTTCTCAAAAGAAATTCATGTAATTAATTTGTTCTAAAAACAAACAAATTAACTTTGACTGGCCATCACATCATCAATACAAAATATACCATTGACCACAGATATATACCATAAAATCTGAAATATTCACACGTATGCTTAAATATGAGACAAAATTTTCCAACTTCACTAAATTAACTACATTTAGTGTAGTAGTTAGAGATAAAAATGGAAAATAATTAAAATATACATCGTATATACGGGTGGGCACTTTACTGTTGGAAGCACTGCCGTGCCCCTTCTCCGAATTAAAATTTAAACTTTAATTTATTTCGTTACGAAAGATTAATTTATTTCGCTAAATCCAGTCACAGTTAGTATCTTATCTCTGTTTTTTTTTTTACAAAAATTTTTAAAAAAGGGTTGGGCTCACCCACAATCTAAGGGCAGTGCGAAGTCTCCCTTTCTTCTAGGTGATACTAATATAGGGCAGGGCGAGCCGTCTATTACCCTCAGAAATAAACTTAGGCACCCAGGAGCTAGGATGACTCCTTAAGCGCTGCGACTGGAACCACAACAAAGTGGTACTCCCTAAGGTTCAAACATGCTCTAAATAATCATATATCTCATATTTTCGCTAATTGAATCCACGGACAATGGGTACCTATTTCTTATTCTAACAAAGAAAATGCGACGCCATTGGTGCTCCATGATTCAATAAAATTCCAGTGGTAATGGGCTTGGGCCTAAAAATAATGATATACCAAGAAAACCCCAAATACACCCGTCTACTTATTGCAGCCCAAATAATAGTATCAAATTTCATGGAACAATATCTTTTTTTGTTTTTTTGTTTTGTTTTTGGTTACCAACGGGAGTTGATCTGAGTGATAAGCGGCTCGATATCACTTAAACAAGATCTCAAGTTTGAGCCTTGGCATATACAAAAAATCCCCGTTGGGGGACTCACCCACCATAGCCAAGTGTGTAACGTGAGTCGGATCCGAATGTAGTCAGAGCAAAGTTCCGGTGAATAGGGTGGGCAACAAAAACAAAATCTTTTTTTGGTTGTTGCCTTATTTATAATCATGGGGATCAACTTTAAGTAAGATTTTGAACTTGAGAATGTTGATGAAGATACAGAACAAAAAAAGTAAGAATCTATAGAAAATCCTTTTATTCTACAAATTCAGCCGTGCTTTAGCTTACAACAAGACATGACTCATTTGAAACAGGCACATATATTACACAATGACAACGTAATAGAAAACTCTCTTGACCAGCATCATATTCACAGTCGTCAATTCATTTTTGGACATCACGACTCTTAATTCCTACGATCTTCTTCCTGGTCAGGATCCACAAATCACTAACCTCATTACTGCACAAACTTAATTAATTAGCAGTCTCTCTCTCCCTCTCTAATTGAAACTATAAGAAAACTAAGAAGAGAAAAATTCCAGAGTGTCGAAAGGGAAATTGGATTGAAAATCTTCCTTCTCAAACAAGACTTCCAAACCCAACAAAGGCGATTGGTGACAGAGTTTGGGGTTGAAACTATGTCAGTCACTTCAGATTCTGAACTTTGCACGTTTTGGGCTATGCCTGCACTTCCCACACGGTGACAGACAAAATAGGTTTGATTCCGAGGATGATGGGGAAACGAAGTTTTCCACGAACTAGTAATTATCGGATGTCGAAGGAAATCCACTCGATGTCGGGAAAATGTCATCCATTTTAACTTCAAGTTCTGGTTCAAAATTGAAGAATGTCACTAGGTATTGTTCCATCTTCTCTTCTTCCTCGTCCTCTCTTTTATGGTGTTGATGATGGTTTTCGCCAAAACCCATTTTATTTTTCTTTGATGATGATGCCGCCTTGCTTAAGTATGCCTGGTTGTTGCACGTATGTCTTCCTCTATAGGTCACTTCGAATATTGTTGGATCTTTATCAGACCTTTGAACTTGTTTTGTTGCTTCACAACCTTGTAAAAATCGATGAGTGCATCTGTAGTATCCTCTGCAATACAAAAACCAATCTTTGTCTGTCAGGTATACTCACATGGTGTGGTCTGTGTAAATATAACAAATAGGCGTATAATTATATATAATAGTACTAGCTACTATATTTTGTTGTTTTCTGATAAGATATGGGGAACATGACAGCTTGATTCTCATGCTTTCTTTCAGGGTTAAAGTGGAGGGAGGGCCCAAAAATAAAGAATAAATCAAGGGGGTATTTGGGTACTTTACTCTGTTCTCTTATCCTATAAGTTCTGAGTTTGGCTGCATTATATATAGGTTTTTAATGCTAAAAGGTGTTTGAGCTACCAACCATGATACCTTACGTTCAAGTTCTGCAATTTTGAGTAAATTTTTGAAGTTTTGAAAAAAATGTAACTTTTTATTAAAATGTGTATCCCCTAAAAAAACAGAATCATCATGGAGAGGCAATAAGGAACTCTCTAGTTTTCGGTACTAACTATTTGTTTTTTTTATATACCAAATTTTAGATGAGTTGAGTCTTATAAGTTTATTAAGATTATAATACATTTCTAAATTTAAAGAGCGCTTATAAAAATATTTATAAATCTCTTACTAATAAAGTACTCATATTCGTAGTAGAATTTAAACTTATAATTTTATAAATTATGAGCTAACTCTTTAGTAACTAAACAAGTATAAGATGAAGAGGAGATATCAGATTCTAATGTATAGAATTTATGCAGAGAAAGTGGTTAGGTGATGATTCTAACCTAGGAAATTTAGCTCCGAGGATATCCTTCTGGCCATATTTTCTCCAACTGTATCCATCATCCAATGAACCCTCAATCCCTGTTCTTGAGCAAACCTTCACTTGCTCTGACCATTTAGGCATGATCTTTCTGCATATCAGATAGAAGAAAACAAACACCTTTAAGAATCACAGATTCAACAACTGCAATAATGTTTCGAAAACTGTATCTGATATCATGAACACATATAAGTGTACCTTTTCTTGTAGACATCTCTGTGATTGTCTTCCTGGTCCAACACCTCACATCTGGGGCTCCTATCAGCATTAATGGAGGGATTAGGCTCACCCACATTTTGTCCATGAGTAAGAATCTTCAGAGCTTTCTCATAAGAACAGAGTATTTTCTCAATCAAGAACTCATTCGTCTCATGAGAAGAAGATGCAATATGGTTACAGAGCAGCCTTGCGAGCTCCTTCCCTTGGTTTAGCTCTTTGATGAGACTAAATTGCCCTTCCTCCATGGAGACACACCCAAGAGATTAACACAAAGAGCCACAAGGTTTGAACTTGCAAACAAAACTTGAATTTGAGACTTAAATAAAAGAGAGGGAATTCAAAAGCAAGTGATGTTGGTGAATTGCTGGGAAGGAAAGAAAACGAGTTTGGTCGCAAAAGAAGAAGAAAGAGCGAAGTTTGAAAAGTGAGAGAGAGAGAGAGGAGTATGTTTGTAAGTGAGAGAGAGGGGCTTTGGTGGGGGGAAGAAGGGGAGAGGAAGAAGGGGTTATAAAGGAATGGAAAATGGAAGGAAATGAGACAACTAATGACTCTGGACAAAACAAAAACCGAGTGAATTTAATGTTGTTTCCCTAAAATGTGGGTCCCACGCTACTGGATCCTTTTGAACTTTGATCTTCTTGGAGTTTGAGCTCATTATAGAAATACGTCTAAGCACGGATTCATAAATTTATTCACATATCACGAAAGCAAACAAGGGACCAAAAATATATAACAATAAGATTATTTTTTTTAATGGAAAGTTTATTTGAGTTGGGGATGACCAGTACCAGAGTATATGTTCAGGTTCTTTTTTAAAAAATATTTATAAATTATTTATTAATAAAATTTAAACTTAAGATATTATAATTTGTTATTAATTAGATTAATATTTATTAGTTAATTTGATCCAATTTTGAGAAGTCAGACAAAACAAACAAGTGAATAACTGATGGAGATGATTATAATTGTAAGTGTGGAATGGTGAAGGAAAGGGAAAGTAGCAGTGACTGATTCAAAGAGGGAAGATAGAATCCGTGGAAGACCAAACAAAGAGGGACATAAACTGATAAAAGGCACGTGCGACGTATTGAGTGAGAAAATAATAAAAGCAGCAACGCGGAAGAAGGTTTGAATATTCCTGCCTTCTTCCTCTTCTCTCTTAATTTCTTCCAATAATGCCACTCAACCGCACTGAAAGTTACATCAGTCGTTGCCCTGTGTCTCAATAGCGGCCCCTGTCCTCCTCCTTTTTTTCTTTAATTATAATACACTCTCAGTGATCATTTAATTAATTTAAATAAATTAATATAAAAATTATATTAAATATGACATAATCTTTCTAAAATATTTTTATAAATATATAGTTAAATATCAGTTTATAAGTTAAATAAATTAATTTAAAAAATATAAAAATATATTAAGATCTTATATTTAAAATTAAAAGTAATTTTTAATCTAAGTATTTTATATATTTATGATGGCAAAAAAAAAAATGTTATTTATATGTTTAGAATCGGAAGATACAATATTTATTTTTTTATTATAAGAAATAGATTAACTAATTTATTGGGATTAGAGAAGTTATTTCTAAGTTAGGCATTTTTACTGATTAGATTACTTTTGGTTAGCTCCATGTAGCCGCAGCCTTATTAATTAACCCTTCATTGCCGCTAAAAGCCCCATCCTTTTGTGTGAAAGAAAGTGTACGTACTTGAGTAAAGGTCTCGAAAACTCATCAATATCAAAATAAGCCTCCCAGTTTAAATTATAAAAACGGCTTTACCTGCTTACAAAATTCTTGTTGCCTACCCCAACAATGAGATTCCAATCCATGCCTTTCTTGGTCAACTTCTTAACATTTGACTAACTTTTGTTGGGAATAGTTTTTGAATCTTTGAATCTCAAACCAACACTCCTCTAAATTCAATGTAAAAACACTATACACGTTTGTTTCGGATTTGGACATACACATAATATTTATCGTATAAGCATCATTTTGTAGTTCTTAACATTAAATACTCGTACATTGTTTCCAAAAAAAATGGCATGGTGATTACCTGTCAACAGCCATTTTTTTCTTATTTTACATTCTTTGGTTATTTTCTTGCAGAAAGCGAATCAGCACACTCTAATAATACATCGGGGGAATTATTATAAGTTTCCGCAGAAAAGTATGATAATAACTTTCGAGCATATGGTGACAATGTAAATTCTAGTACAAAAAATAATAAAAGTTTTATACTATTCACTTGTCAATAAAATTTCACAGTAATTCTCCTTAATACATTGGGGAGATGTTTTGCCGCCAACTATCTATTTAAAATACCAAGACCATTATATATATATATATATATATATATATATATATATATATATTAAGAATCTTGTATATATATCCAATTTTCAAAATGTCAACTCTCTAGTTTGTAACTTCTAACTGTGTGGGATGGTTGGATGGAGAAACATGCTTGTGTGTGCGTGTGTTTGTTAATACATATATAAAGTAATTTATATGTACCTAAACTGGAATGGAATAGCAACTTGTAGTTAGATTACGGGCTTGTTTAGAAAAGAGTTTAAAAAATAACTTATAAAAAAAAATTTGATAACTTTTAGAAAATTATTTTTGGAGAAGAACTTATGAAAAAAATAATTTTGAATAAATGAGTGTTTGGATAATTATTGCTAGAAGGACTTTTGTAATTAAAAAATTATTAGAAAGGGTATGATTTTATTAAAAATATGATAGAGAAGAGGGGGTGGAAAAGATAGGAGAGAGAAGATAGAGGAGATAGGAGATAGGAGATAGGATGTTAGAAAAATAAGGGTAAAATAGTAATTATATAGTTTATAAACTCTTTTACTGTTTTAGAATATAGTCTCAGTAACTTATCTAAAATTTTAATTTTAAATCATGGTTTAATTCAAAAGTCCTTTTAGATAAATATGATTATTTGTTTTAAAAAAAATTAAAATAAAATTTTTACTATAAGTCATTTTAAAACTAAAATTTTAGAGATTACCAAATACGCACTAAGTATAGACCACTTTTAAAATAAGATTTTATTATAAAGAAACAATTTTGAATTTAATATTCCTTACGTATATTCCTTTAATTGTTTAATTATCATTTAATTGTTTATGAAACGCGTGTGCTATTTTCTTTTACATATTTAAAAGCCATTACTAAGCACTTGATGATAGCGGATGTTCTGTATCAATCGGTTTCTTTGATTGACTTGCTAGGCAACTATACTAATACAACAACAGAATCTCATCAGATTTATGATAAAACTATATCCACTATCTTAAATTAATTTTAAAAAAATAGTTAATATCTTAAAATATTTAAAAATATAATTAGTACTCTAAATTAATTTTAGAAATACAATTAACACCCTAAGTACTTAAGGGTATTAAATTAATTTTAAAGGAACAATTAATACACTAAAGTATTTAAATTAGTGCAATTTTACCTTTCCACTAAAAAAATACTAACTTTCATTTGATAGATGTCACATAAATTTTTTATTTTGACATATTATTCTTTAAAAGGCCACATATATAATATTATTTTAATAAATTATACTAAATAAATTATAAAATTTCTCAATTTTCACATATAAATTCTATATAATATCAATTTTAGAGTTTATTCAGTATCTTATTTAAACAATATGATACATGTGACCTTAAATAATAATGTGTTAAAATAAAAAAATTATGTGACATAGATCGGATATAAATTTGTGTTTCTGTCAATGAAATGGTAGAATTGTGCCAATTTAAATACTTTAGGATATTGGTCGCATCTCTAAAATTAGTTCATTAGCACCTTTTAAACATTTTAAGGTGCTAGTTGCACTTCTAAAATTAGTCCAGAGTATTAATTATATCTTTAAATACTTTATGATATTAATTATTCTTCTAAAATTAGTTTGGGGTGCTGGATATAACTTTAACTTTAGATTTATAGTTTCATTATGTATTATTCTTATGACTATTAATTCTCCTCTTTCTCTCTCTTATTATCAATATGTATGTGGTGCTTTTTATATTATATTATGAAGTATCCGAGTAACTGAATAATTCAATTTTAAAATGTATAATTATCCATCTTAACACATGTGCTTGGATTCGAACTCCAACAAAATGTGTGTTGGTTTTAATTCTCCTCTCCCTAGCATGAATTATTTCCCTACATGTTTCTTGACGAGTTGGATCCAAGTAGTAGGGAAGGAATTAATCATAAAATAGAGCTCCATTGACAATAATATTTTGAGAAAATCATCAGGTCTAAGTATATATATAAAGTTTAAATATTTACATTATTGTTATCACTTTAACTAAAAATTAAGAATTAAGAAATTCAATATCTTTAAAGCAGAATAAGCTTCCCAACCAGTGCTCCAATCTGAAGTAGACAACACTGGATATATATTGGATGGTCTTAAGAGATAAATATCAAAGAGGCCAAAAACTTCATGCATGTGATAATCACGTGGAAGATTGGGGTTCAAGTTCAACATATTCACCGTTGAATTAATAGCTTTAAATATATATATATATATATATATATATATATATATATCAATGGATATGACCCTTAATGGATCCATAAATATGGTCTAATTCTATTAAATAAGGTTAGATGGGAGACAAGCCAAAGAAAACCATCAACTATATAGCATGTCCATATGAAACTTTATGGTATCTATAATTTCTTCTTTAAGCTTTCAAACTTTACAGTAAATCTTCCTAAACTTTTATATTTATGCATGACTCCTCTACTAATAACGTTTTTTTAAGTAAAATAAATAAATTTAGATCAGTTAGATTCCGAGAATTGATCATAATCAGGGCTCACTTACACCTACTAATAGTTTTGTTCGTTATTTATTTACATGTATCTTAAAGTTAAAGGGCTTATACATGCATATAACTTAAAGCTTGAGGGGGTTACATGTACACACAAAAATATAATTCAAGGGGTCTATAATTGATGGCTAGGATTTATCCATGTAAAGCATAAAGTTTGGATGAGTTTGTTACTAAGTTTCAAAAGCTTAGGGGAATATTTATATGTGATTTAAAATTTATGGGAGTTTTGAGTAATTTGACCATTTTTAATCAAAACCTTATCATTGATCATACTCAAAATACTCTATCCTTTCCTAAATATAATACAAAGTTTTTTAAACCTGTGTGAACTTTTTATAATACATGTAATTCAATTCTATAATACTTTCAAATTGTTATAAATATTAAATTATGCGGATATCCATACCTTTCTCCTAAACTCAAGATTTTTCATATCCTACACTTTACATAATCTCTCCCTAATAAATGGTTTTTAGGAATTTTTATTCTGTAACTCAAAGGTTACATATTGTGCACTCAATCATGCGAATTAATTTGTTATTTATTTTATAAAACTCTTGGCTGAAGTTTGAAGCCCATAAATAAAAAGCTATGTAATATATATTTTATAAATATAAGCGAATAAAAATTACGTTCTCTGATATTGCTCATCTTTCTTATCCTAAATCTCTCTTATATTTTCATAATTTTGTAACAATTTTTCTAGAAGTACCCCTATTAAATATCTTTTGACTTATAGCCTTAAACTGTAATTTTCATAAAATATAACTATAAAATAATATATGCTAATGTATGTACATTGATAGTGGCTTATCTATATTTTCAAAATGAAAGAAGGCTTTCAGAAGTTGACAGCCTAGCTGGCATTAGACTGTAAAACATGTTAATTCAAATACATCACTCAGGAGCAATTTCAATAGAGAAAATGATATTCAAAAACTCAAATATAAATAAAACGTGGCAATCGAGAACCTTATACATCAATTTTTTTTTTGTGAACGATATTAATTTGTCGTAATTTTTTTTATTTATGAATTCAAATGATCTCAAGGTTTATATTAGAAGAGTTTGAGGTGATGAGTCACACTTTTTATGATCATTTGATAACAAATGAATAGTGCAGTGTTTTATAAATTTTAAATAAATATAAAATTGATTAATAAGTTATTGAAATATAACTTGTACAAGTGTGATTTTTTTTTATGAAATAAATAATATTGATCTCAACATAATATTTCCATTGATGAATCATGTTAATGTATCGAAATTTTGAGTTTCTAAATATTTTTAAAATTAATGATTGAAAAACTCAATTAAGACATGACTCAAAATAGAACTGAATTCTTTCTATAATCTTTATCCGTGCTTGTGTTCTTTCTTTGTTGGTTCTGCGTGATTTAATCCCCGTTTTTCATATCCCATATAAAAAGAGGTCACTGAACAAAGTTATTTGATATCTCTTGTTTAGGCCAAAGGCCATAAAGTCAATTGAAAGTCAACATCAGACCACAATTTCATAATTATTAAAGGGATGAGGTTACCTTATCTATATCTTAATTACCCCAATAATTGAAACCGAT
Organism: Leucaena leucocephala; assembly: GCA_037074615.1. Classification (NCBI taxonomy): domain Eukaryota; kingdom Viridiplantae; phylum Streptophyta; class Magnoliopsida; order Fabales; family Fabaceae; genus Leucaena; species Leucaena leucocephala. Next base: position 21,027,709 of record CM073555.1, on the reverse strand, counting down.
GAGCACGTCGATTTCTTTTTCACTTTTACCTCTTTTGGAAGTTTTTTTTTTTTTTGCCGAAACCCGATCTAAAATATCTGGAATCGGAATTGCCAAATTGGAATCTTAATCTGTTTGTAAACCATCTATTGTGTGATTTCTTTTTTTTTTTTTTTTGCCCACCCGATTCACCGGAACTTTGCCCCGACTACATCCGGATCCGACCCGCGTCGCGCACCTGGCTATGGTGGGTGAGTCTCCCAACGGAAATTTTCTGCGTACGCTAAGGCTCGAACTCGAGACCTCGCTTAAGCGATACCGAGCCACTTATCACTCGGACCAACCCCCGTTAATGTGTGATTTCTTTATGTAAGTACATATAACTTATTGTCTTTTTTATCAAAATTGTTTTAGGGAAGTTGGGTTTTATGAGGTCCCTAGATTAGGGCATATTTCTGCTAAGCCCATAGAGCGAATACGAAAGTATTCACTTAATCTTATTTATAAATTATTTTTAATATATTTTATTTAAATTAAAAAAATATTAAATTTTATTAATTTTACTTTAAAATTTAATAATTTTTAAATTTTATCATTATCTAATATACACCATGCTTCATAAGAACAAAATCTATTCAATAATAAATAAAAAGTAAAATTATATATTCATATAAAAAATTTAATAATATAATTTATAAATAAGATAAAATAAATATTCTCTCCTTATCATTAAATAGAATCAAAGTACTCATAGTTGGGATACTAACAAAATAGCAATAGTATCTAAACTCACGAGTTTATAGAGTATAGATTAAATTCTAATCAATTGGATAATTTTTGTTATCACTGCATGTAACTTATTCTAATCAGTTTAATTTTCATTAGTTTGACCATAACCAAACTGCCAATCTGATTTGATTAAATCAATATATTTCATTTATATATAATAAAAATAGTATATGACAAATAATAAAATTATTATTAAACCCAAAAAAATCAAATAACCAAGATTTTTGCTTTTATTGTTCAACTGTAATTTTTTTTCATACAAGAGAGAGGATTAAATACCTAATATCAAGTAATCTAAATCAAATGAGGATTAAATCTTAAACTATTATTAAAAACTAGAGACTCTAGATATTAAAGATAAATATATAATATCTCCGTGATAGTTAAATCTTTCTTAACAATAGTATCAGTAACTCTACTTAGGCGGTATATCAATCGTATTTTTTGAATCACGTGGTGGTGGTGGGGGCGGGGGGGGGGGGGTTAGCAAAATGGAGAATGAAAAGTACAAGGATTCACGTGAGGGAACGGACCCACCAGGGTTCGCATATATTTTTGGGCCGTTATTTATTTATTGGGCCAGCATTTATTGTATTTCTTTTAACATTAAAGAAGCCAATCACAGTTGTAACAAAAAAAAAACTAATTAGAATTAATATAAATAATAAAAAATAAATTTATATCTTATAAAGATATGAATTTGATTCCTATTATCATTATAATAAATTTTTTAGTAGATAATCTCATAAGTCCCTTGTAAATATTTTTTAAATTTTAAAATTATGTCCTGACAAAATTAGTGCGAATTTTTTTTTTTTTATAAAAAAACATTGAAGAGACCGTTAGGTCACAAGTGTGAACGAGACCTCTTAGTTTCCTGCCCACAAAGTTACCGCGTGGAAACATTCTAACCCCTCATTTATTAATTAATTAAATTTAAATAACAAAGAAATACAATTCAATTTAATTTTCAGTGTGAAAAAGGTAGTATTCCGGTGTTTTTATTATATTTCTTCATTTCACCAGTATCCAAATCTTATGATATTTGAACAATTAATTAATCGAAATCGAAATTTTATGATTGGTACGTCTCTTCCCATAAGATCTTTTTAGGTGGGAATAGTACCCAATTTTTTTCACTTTTTAATTTTGGGGATTCGGTTTCTTTTTTAGTCAAATATGAGTGATATAAAAGAAATAAATACATAAATACCTTGTTTAGGAATTTAGGTTGGGTTCATTTTATCATAAAACCAAAAACTTTGTTCTCAATTTTTTATATTCCCTCCCTTGTTTCTAGATATATAATTTTAATTTATTTTATGTACTATATTTATTATTTTTAAAAATTAATATTAAATATATGTATTTTATGGAGATGAAATCATATTTATTATAATTAATTAATTTATCTTATTTTTTTAATTTATTTAAATTAATTAAATATATAACAGAATAATAAAAAGGTGTCAGCCAGAGTCAATACCATTAACCGCCACCTCCACCGGCGTTTGTTTGGGCCTTCATTATGGATAAAATCTCTGATCTCTTTCTCGTGCCTCACTCCTTCTTCAAAATGTTTTATTAACAAATTTTGACGGCCCAAAAACAAAACTTATTAAATCAAATTATCAGCTAAACATATTTTAGAGTATGATGCAGTGAATCTGAAAAGGATGAAAATATTATCGGTAATTTTGCTAAAAATTTTACTTTTTATATTAATAATATTAAAAAATTATTTAATTGATATTAAAAAAAGAATGGTACAAAATTAAAAAGTGCTCTTTATCTAAAACAATCATATATAACTACAAATAAATATCATATTTTTTTATATATAATAATAGTGACATAATGCTAATATAAAATTAAACATCTTCCTTGGGTCGCGCTTGATAAGGACAATAATAGTGCTATGCTACGAGAATTCGAGAAAAGGGGAAAAGAAATGAGGGAGAAAAAATAAAGGGCAAAAGAAAAGTTGGATAGGGAGAGTTGACAAAGTAAATCGAAGAAGTCACTCTCACTTTATAATCTATCCACACACACACAAACACACATATATACATATCAACATATCAAACGTAGCAAAATATGATTTAATTTTGTGAATTAAAACAATAATGTTAGAAGGAATTATTTTTTAAAAATAAACTTTCTTTTTTTATAAGATAAACTTAGGATATTGACTGTCAAAAATAATGACTAATCTCCTTATACTATGGACTTTCTTAAGGGTTTTAGTGTTGACTATGAGACTCTTTTCATATACATCTCTAAGAATCGACCTCATGACTAGATGTTTATAGAATTCAACTAAATGTCAATTATATTAGGCCTCATAGTTTTTTTTGTACAACATTTTTTGAAAAAGGGTTAGGCTCACCTACAATTTAAAGGCAAGGCGAAGTCTCATTTCTTTTTAAACAATACCAATATCGCGTAGGGCAAGCCGTCTATTATCCTCAAGCGTAAACCTAAACACCCAGGAGTTAGGATGCCTCCCCAAATATCACGACTAGAATCACAATAAAATAATACTCCTTAAAGATCGAATATATTTTAAATAGTCATATATTCACTTATTCACTAATTAAACTAACAGATAATAGGTTATCTCATAGTTAACTCAACAGCTTTCTTTCAAGGACTCAACCGCAGTTGAATAATGTTAAGGGGAATTTGGTCCTCTTATACTTTCTGAGCAAGTAAGCCCATTTAATTTCGGCTCAAAAAGTATAAGTCCATTTATTCACATTTTTTTTAAAAGAAAAAGGAGCCCAAAAAGAAACCTCATAACTAATTAATTGAAAATATTTTTTATTAATAAAAATTATCTAATTTATAAAAAATTAGCTTATAATATATTTTTAAGTCGCATTTGATTTTTTAAAATATTTTAAAGAGTACAAAATCTAAAATAAAGACAATATCTTAAATGTTAGTTTTAAAAAAAGGACTTTATTATTTAAAAATTATCAATTAAAAATTTTAAATTTATAACATTAAAACTGTATTTTTGGATAATAACGATTTCAGCACCAGTCGCAAATGCTTAGTGATGGCACTAATTAGGATTGATAGATTGATTTATTTATATGTGGCAAGATGTTGTCGTCTGGTAGCAAACACTTGAGCATGCTTCATAATCCAAAACCTCTCAATCTCTTCGGCTTTTCGACCTGGGATTTTACCAGCTATCAGACCCCATCTGCCCACAAAAATTAAACAGATGAAAATAATTAAAATAAAAAGAGAAAAGACTCAGAATCCCCAAATAAAGAACACACACACATATATACATACAGAGAAAGATTAAACGGGGAACTCTCTTTATGATCATCCTCTGATGCTGCTTCATGGGCCCCTGGGCTTCGTAAATTATTATATGGTGCACAGTTCGAGGGTACTGTATATATATATGTTGTTAGTAATAAATGTATCATCGTATCTTAATATATTTTAAAATAATTAATCACGATCACGTATTTTCTGTCCCGAATATAATTGATTGAACTTTATATATATTTCTGCAACACCTGACCTTTATGAGTGTAACTGCAAGAGGCCAGGTTATCATCGATATAAATCACAACTAATTAATGTAGGGGCGACACGACTAATTTCTTTATTTTCTTCTTTTAAAAACTAAGCAGAACCGTAACTAAAGACTAAAGTATCACACAGAATAAAAATGGAAATTTAAAAAAATAAATTAGTTATAATTTAGGTGTCAATTATTGATGATTTGAGAGAAGTATTGAAAAATATCATGCAAAAAGAATAAATTGGAAAAGGTAGGGAAAATCTATATATTACAACATATAACATGACCTTTTAAATTTTCATCTGATCGCGATTATTATATAATATTTTCAATTTTTATAATAAATTTTGATATTTTAACATTGTTATGCTAAAATTCGAATAAGATTAACTGCAGTTTGGATTTCATACATATTTCAAATTTTTATTCATACGTGAACACAATCAAGAATAGACTGATGATCCCACAAAGAATGTAACGAAGGGACATAAAATCTATTTCACTATGCCATGTTAAAAATTATTTACCTGAAAATACATACTTTAAGTATGTCTCATGAGATATAAATAATTAATAGAAGTCCCATAAACAAATAAGTATATCTTAAGCACACAAATATCTCAGAGAAATAGTCCCCAGAAATAGAAAGTGGAGACGAAAATTGAGTAAAAGCAGCTTGGAAGTTACTATTACATCCCTCCAAATCAAAGCAATCGAAGGTTTAGTTCTTAATTAGATTGGGATCGACTTGAATGGCCAGAGAGAATTAATTTTTTTGGAGTATTTTCTGATATATCCAGATATTACTCTACATATTATACTGCACAGTTTCTCAGCATATAATTAATTAATATTCAGATATGGTTCGATTTCTTTCCTTGCTATTGGACGAAGAAGCAAAGGGAATAATAGATTAAGATAGAAGACGAATTAACATCAGTTGTTTGTTGCAGTGGCCATTGATGATGATGAAGATGGAAGAAAGCAAGGTTTTAAATATACCTGTCTCCAACGAGTTTGTACATTCTGTGCATGAGATCTTCTTCTTCCTCTGACACGTTTATGAACTCCCACTCCATACTGCTCACCCTTGCAATTCCATGCAACGTAGGTTCACTTATCAGCTATATATAGCTAAAGCCTACAACTAAAAAGCCTGCTGCTACGTACAGCTGCAGACCCAGAAAGGTAATCTGATGATCTTCTTCACAAACTATTTTTGACCTAAAAAAGTTGATAAAGTATGATGCAAAACAGTGAGAGAACAGGAGACCAGATCTGCATGACACTAGAAATCATCAAACAAGTGAAAGCTGATCAGTTTTAAAGAAATAAACAACAGAGTGAAGGGGTCGCTCAGATCTGAAACTTTAAGTAACTAGTTCACGAGCTTTAGAACAAAGGAGATTAATTAATGGTGTGGTTAGTAGAGTAAGTGAAAGCTGAGTTTAAGAAAATAAGGAAGAAGCCCATAAATTAATGGCTAGTTAATATATATATATATAGCTATTATATATAGAGTGATGGAAAGGGATAGAAAGAATTTGACCTTCAGAGTCAGAGGTAGTAGTGTCGTGCTGCCTTCTTCTTTGTTGGTCCATGGAAGTTTTCAGAAATGGCAAGCTAATTAAGAGAAAGATTGATTCAGAGACTAATAATAATAGAGACCTTAGACACAGGTTTTCTCTATGGAGACCTTGGGGAAAAATTTCGAGAGCATACAACAACGGCGCATCCGATATAATATATTAGACATAATTTAAAAAAATAAAAACAATGTATGAAGGAGATCAAGTCTTATATTTAAAATTAAGAGTTTCTAATTAGATTTTATTTCAAGCAAAGCAAAGGAGGAGGAGTATATAGTATTGTTGATCATGGTGGGGTTTTGTGTGTTTAATAACAATACAAATTATGGATATATGCTAAACAAAACCTCGTTGATTGCTTTAGATGCACATGTGGGTCCCATGATTGATTATGTCAAGTCTTGTAAAATGTCTCTAAAATGAAAGGACCCAAGAATAGAGTCAATTAAGAAATCAAAAGATTGGGAATGAAGAACTAGCTAGCTAACAAACCTCTAATCAATCTCTTCAGGTTTTTAGATTTGGAATTCATGCTGCTATATATTAACCAATCTTAGAACAGCTTCGCATGTATACCTACCTTACATAGAGACAAAATGCCAGTCCCAACAATTTTGAATTAAAAACAAAACAGAGAACGAGCAAAATAATAAAGAGTATACAGACAAATTAAAAGGTCAAGTCTTTCTTTAATTCAATAGTCCTTCATATATGGCACCTCGTGGTCATTGATAGATTATTGTCTACATCCAGGTGTGTGTAGCTAGTGTTATTTTCGGGGCTATTTTTAATAATAAATTCCATCATCGTATCTTATATTAAAACAATCACAGTGATCACCACAATTTTCCTTTTCTTTTGGCCAAAATGATAAAGCAAAGTATATATATATGTAACTTTTTTTTTTGTTGTCCATCCAGTTTACCGGAACTTTACTCCGACTACATCTAGATTCGACTCGCGTCGCGCAATTGGCTATGGTGGGTGAGTCTCCCAACAGGAATTCTCTGCATACGAGAAGGTTAGAACTCGATACCTCATTTAAGTGATACTAAGCCACTTACTATTTGGATTAGGGGTGGGAATTTGGGTTGGGCCCGCGGGCCCAACCCGCCAACCCGCCAAAAAATGGCGGGTTGGGTTGCAAAATTTGCAACCCATTTAGATGCGGGTCTTTTTGACCCGCACCCGCCAAGCCCGCACCCGCGGCGGGCTAACCCGCCGGGTTGGCGGGTTAGCCCGTTTTTTTTTTTTTTTTTTTTTTTTTATTATTTATATTCCATATTTATACTTTACTAATTTGAGAATTTTAGCCAAACAAGGGACATTACACTTAATTTATATTAACTTTATCTCATTGAGTCATTTCTTTATATATATATATATTTATTTTATTTTATTATTATTTTCTTTGTGATAAATTTATCTATGAATGGTGACAAAGTTAACTAAATAAATATTTTGACAACTTCAAACATGATTTGAATCTAATTAATATTAAAATATATAATTTTTTTAAAAAAAAGTAGGCATATATATTAAAAAAATTATGAAAAAAATAAAATTAAAAAAAAAAAAAAAAGTTGGCGGGTTGGCGGGCTAACCCGCCAACCCGCCATGGCGGGCTCGGGTTGGGATAATCCCAACCCGCCTGAAAGCGGGCCGGTTAAAATCGGCCCGCTTTTATATCAACCCGCGGCGGGCCAACCCGTATCCGGCGGGTTGGCCCGCATTACCACCTCTAATTTGGATCAACCCCATTGGTATATATATATATATACGTAACTGAATTTTATGAAGGTAGCTAGTGCGAAAAGTTCAGGTTACACAATGATCTTAAACACTTTAAAGTTAAATGATAAAAATGCTTATCAACTTTTTAATACATGTCTTCATGGGCCAGGTACGAAAGCACAGTCTTACTTTTGGACTGGGTTTGCAAAACTTTATGCTCACCCTTTAATATATGAGATTGGGATTGGGATTGTATTATTTGCAAGCCCCATGTGCTTTAAAGCCCAACCTTTTAATTTATTTTGATATGTGGGATTACTTGTATAAATGTTATGAGTATAATTGATTCAATTGAATACGTTATAACCAATAAGGGTATTGGTTCTAACAGAAAAATTTAATCTCCCTCAACGTGATAAACTAATACTAAATTTTTTGTTAGGAGAGATATTCATCATATTTAGTATCTAACGATATCTCGAATAAGATATACTCTGAAGAAAGGATATCTATGCCTAGCAAAAGATAGATACAAATTCATTGGGTTGAGAATTATGCTATATATTTTTTATGAAGTCCCTTAATTTAAGCTTTTATATAAAAAAGGGAAAAGGGGATTGGGAAGAGCAACATTGAGGAGAGTGGAAAGTGGCTGTTTGCGGTATAAAAGGAAGGCATATGAGTCACTCCCAAGTAGAGCTGGTAAAACGGGCCAGAAACGGGCTGGCATTTTGCCAGCCCGTTTTGGGGCAGGCTGCACAACCCGCCCCCTCCTGGCCCGCCAATGCTGGCGGGCTGGCCCATTTTTAAGCCCGCCAGCCCGTTTTTTATTTTTTTTTATTTTTTTTATTTTTAATAATATTATTTATTTTACTCAAATATTATTTTGAATACTTTCATTATCAATTACTAGTAAAGATGATTACTTATTTATTGATATATAATAATTGATTAATATTTTGTTAATGTTTATTTAGATTTATAGTTATAAAATTTGAGATTTTTTATAAAAAATATGAATTTTTAAGAGTATAATATGAACAATTTTTTTATTATACTAATATAACATTAGAAATTTTTTATTAGTATTTTAAAAATTTAAAAATAATTTTTTAAAAATATTGAAATTTAAAAAAAAAAAGTGGGCGGGCCGCGGGCTCGGGCTGGCAAAATGCCAGCCCGTTTTGGGGCGGGCTGCACAGCCCGCCCCGCTAGCCCGCGGGCTAGAAGCGGGCTGGTCCGTTTTGATCGGGCCAGTTCGCTTTCCCACCTCTACTCCCAATAGGGTAAAACACCGAGACAACAGGTGATTGATTGTCCATTTCATGTGAACAAAGTTGAAATACACCCTCTGCCCCACTTTTCTCTTTTATTTCTTAAAAGCTCTCTCTTTTCTTTTCTTTGTTTTTTTTAGCTCTAACCCCCCCCTCTCTCTCTCTCTGTGCTTCTCTTGTCCTATTCCTACCAAACTTTCCTTCTTAAGGCCACGTCGCTAATTGTCTTTCCCTTATGTTGTTGAATTCTTCGCAACCCATGAAATTTCATTATTCAATCACGTTTTCAGATTCAATTTTTGCTAGAACAAAAAAACTTGCACAATAAATAATTGAAACAGATTTAGACATAAATAGTCTTTTATAATGATTTCAAGTTATTAGTAGTCCACTTTGATAAATACTGGATTCAGCCCCGATTGGCCGATCATGGGTTAAAATGACATCGTTTTGACGATGCACGGAATTTTCGTCATGCCCCGGTGACCATATCATTGGATTCAATTGCGTATCCATTTTTTCTTACTACTTATCAAGGTTTTGTTGCCTCCTCTTCATAATCGGTAACATTTTGTTAAAAGTTAATATTATTATTAATTTTTATAGTTTAATAAAATTTTAATTTTATTTTTAATAATTTTATAAAGATTTAAGTATTTAATTGTGGTAATTAATACAGTTAAATATATAGACTAAAATAAAAAATTTATTAAAATTATCAAGACTAAAACAAAAAATTTAGTATATATACTTTTAAAGAGTTTTAGTCTTAATCAGTATACTTAATATTATTAATTGACACTGTTAAATATTTAAATCCTTATAAAAATATAAGAATTAAAAATCATATTTAAAATTGTAAGAACTAAAAATCAAATTTTTATTAAATTTTAATGATTAACAATAATATTAAAATTTTTGTAAAACGTGGGTCACATTATTATCAATTAGATCAAATTTAGTCAACAAATGTTATAATCATTTTTACCAATTTCTTCATCATTGAATGTACACTTATTATCCCGGACAAACTTCAATGATAAAATTTAAAAAGGTTTGGGGGAGGGGGGTAGCGAATCCCCATGTTGGTGTGATTTGGAAACACTTCAATAAATATTGAAAATTCGTGGATTGAGGTTATAATTGTCTTTTTGGTTGGATTCCCCGTTCTCTTTTAAAGGCAACTACAAGTCAGCTGCCGCGAAAATTCGTTTGATATGACCTTCGGTTCTTCGTATTCGTTCCTAAGCCCATTGTATCTTTCCTTTTGTAATCACAATTACTATTCTTAATCACAATGCCACGTTTTCCCCTCCTCATAACATTATTTGAATATCTACATTCAAAGTACGAATACTCTGTCTAAATGATGATAAGAATTCTAGGATCAACTTGATATACTCCAACTTTTGGTATGACCCTATCAATTTTATCAACATATTGTGCTATTAAGAGATGAATGAGAAAACTTTTATATTTCTAAAACTATTTTTTTTATAATAATAATAATTATTATTATTACTCTCTCACATCATAAATATAAAAATTAATTAAACAAATTATTTTAATTATAAATATAAGATATTAATTCATTTTATTTTTAAAATTTATATATTTTTTAAATTATTTTTATTAATTATATATATTAAAAATATTTTTTATCAATAATAAATAAATATTTTATAAAAATTAACTTATATTTACTACAAATAACTACGTTAACTAATTTTTTTAATATCTATAAATTAATTATATAGCTTTTAACTAATGTGTGTTTTAGGTATAGCGAAAGGAGTTAGTATTTCATAATATAATAAATTAAAATTTAAATTTTTATTAGAAGATGTATATTTTTTTAGTGTCAAAAAATATGCCTATAAAAAGTTATCTATCTCCTATATTTAGGATATAGAGAGTATTACGTAATAATGTTCATTTTTAACCCTTCTTCCAACTAGGAATATAATAATACATTTCAATGACTATTATAATCTTATATTATTATTAATAACTAATGTGTATTTATTATTTTTTTTTTAAAATAAGGACCCAATCTTCTTTTTATCTTTTATAAGTAATATTCGTTTGGTGTGTTAATCCGCTCCTCAATTATTGATCATCGAGTGAGGATTGGAGATCTCATATCATTTCAAAAAGAATAAGAAGGGGAAAAAAACAGAGAGAGAATGAAAGTCAATTAAAGAGGCGGATTTTGGACAAATTCATTTTCGCCAAGCCGCGGTTCGTACTTAAAGCTCAGAAAGTATATAATCCCCATCAAGGTGTTTTATACCCATCAAATTTTCTCATTTGCTTTTCCCAAACCCCTTTCCATCAATTCTCTTCTCTTAAACCTTGCTATTTCCGAGGGAAAAAACCATGGACAAACGCCGCAGAAAGCAAGAGAAGACTGAAAGCTCTTACTCTGAAGGTCAAGTTCTATCTCTTTCTATCATTGATTCATCCAATTCTGGGTTCTATCTTTCCCGGTTAAACACTGGTTTTCTTCTCCATCTTACACCCACGATCTGTTTGATTAAAGTTCTGAGAGAACTTTTGCATGTTAAGCTAGACCTGTTTTGCCTCTGTTCTTGATCAGTTATTCGTCTTTATAGGTTCTCAAATTGAATTTCAATAGATAACTTAAATGTCTGGGTTTCATGAATGTCTGGGTTTCATGATAGGCATTTCGATCACTTGCCAGTTTTGGGTCTGATCATCATTTTGATTTTAGCTAAGATGTAGTCACTCAATGATTTGCATGGAATTGCAGAGGTGAGCAGCATTGAGTGGGAGTTCATAACCATGTCAGAACAGGAAGAAGATCTCATTTACAGAATGTACAAACTGGTGGGAGACAGGTACAGCGCTTGCTCACACTTCAATACGATTCCCAGTTTTGTGTGTATATAATTGAATAGCCACTGAAACAAACAATTTGCTTTTTGGGGTCAAATCGCTCAATTTTTTTTAGCACCGACCAGCTTTTGTTCTGTTCCTTTTCTCAAGTCTTTTTTCCTCCATCTGGTTAAGAATAAGATAGCATCAGAATATTATGATTCAGAAAGCTGTATTATCCCTTCAAAATTTTCTACCAGTGATTGGAGTTGAATCTCTCTAATTTTAGTTTTTTGGTAGATGAATGGATCTTTCTAATTTAACAACAAAACCATTGATGGCAGAGACTCCAACTGAAAAGTGATCTCACGTTTTCAATTTTGAGGGTTTGTTTACTATAAGATCTCATACTCCTTTGCTTCCAAATTTAACTTTTCTTAAAAAATATTATTGCTATTGATTATATATATTAAAAGTATTTCATCAATAGATATAATGACTAAAATGGGTATTTAAAAAAAAAAAGCTAATGAGTCATATAACTAATTTAATTAATTTTTTTTAATATTAATAAATTATTTAATTTTTACATTTATGACGACACCCAAGCAGATGTAGTTGAATGATTTGTGGATAGGGAAAATCTAGTGTGACCCCAATGGTACAAGAGAATTTATCCACTTATCTGTTCCCATTTCAGACAATGTCTAAAGTTATCGATGTAAAGAGCAGCCGGGGGCAGAGGTCCTGCTTCTCTGCATATTTAAAGCAAAGAGGATAGGATGAATGCGCATTATTGAAAATACCAATGAATTCTGCAATAACCACACTTGTGAGGAACCAAGGCTGATACATAAATTAATATTAATACTTTGACGTGAATATTATCTCTATCCTCTCTCTCTCTCTCTCTCTCTCTCTCTCTCTCTCTATATATATATATTAATGGATGTTTTGTTCTCAGATGGAGTCTGATAGCAGGCAGGATTCCGGGTCGAAAAGCTGAAGAGATTGAGAGGTTTTGGATTATGAGACATTCCCAAGTCTTCGCCACCAGAAGAGAGAATGCCTCCAAATGTAAATCCTAATAATTAAAAAAAGAAGAAAAAAAAAGGCTTCCTTAATTTCTCGACTCTTTTTGTGCTCCTTTTGTGTTTTTGGCTAATCCACTCAAATATATTAGGTTTCATTTTCTGGGTTTTATTCTTTAAATCCCATACATTACAAGCACGAAATAAAATATTCAACTTCACTATTGTCATCATTTGCTTCGTGTGCTCTATTATTTTAGTCTCAAGATTCTCTTCACTGCAAAATGGGGAGAAATAAGGAATTATGGCAAATCTGGGTCATCATCAGATTAAATTTAAACTATTTATGAAGGGAAAAGAATGAATTAATCTAAACAGTTAACGATTCATCCATACGAAAAATCAAGCTAATTGAATTGAATTGAATTCACAACCTCACATACGTACGCTTAGTTAAGAAAGATTTGAGAGATGTGCTTAGTATGATTAGGTCGGGTCAGAAGTTTAAGTTTCGGATTTATTGTTTTATTATATAAATCTTGACCCAGCTGGTACAAGTGAAGACATTTGTTCTATGTTTGAATCTGAAACTTGAACACCTGAATGGGCCCTCATATGACCCTTCTTGTTATTATAATGCAATATATTTGAGGGGGCCCTGCCTCCTTAGCAACTTTTTTAAAATTAAAATACAACAACTAATAGAAATTAATCTGAATAGTAAATAGTTTGATATCGTTTAAATGAAATCTCGAGTTTAAACTTTAGCGTATGTAAAAAATTTTTATTGAGAGACTCACCTATTATAACCAGATGCGTGATATAAATCGGATCCAGATATAGTCAAATTAAAACTCTAATAAATCGGGTAACAAAAAAAAATAAAAAATATAAAACAAAGACACGACATATAACCAACAAAATCTTCACGGGTTTGCCTATATACTTACTCTTTGGATTTACAATTTTTAATATAAAATTCAATTAAATTTTTTAAATAAATTAAAAAAATTAAATAAATTAGTCAGTTATAATTAATATAAAAATTAATTAATTTAAATAAATTAATAAATATTATAATATAATTTTTTAAACAGTTATATTTAATTATAATTAATTATTTTATTTGAATATATAATATAGGTGCTAGCAACTTCAAATGCGTACGTTTTCCCTCAGAATCCATTGGCCTATTGTTTTACTGTTGTCCTAATTCCCTTTGAGATATTAACTTGCAGATCTGAAATATATTAATTATTGTCAATTGCCGATAAATCTGGCATTACTTAATTGACGTGATTAGAGGGACTTTTAGTTTACCCAAAAAATGGTGATGGCAGATTGCACTTATTTGGAATGACTTCTCAACTAATTAGACACGGACACATAGCTAATATTCTATCCAATAATTAATGTCCCAATGACAGCCTGGCTTGCAGATACCTATTGGCTATTCTAACAATTGTGCTTCGAATACCACAAAATAATAATAAAAAATATATAATTTAATTTAAAAAATAATTTTTATATTTATTATTATTATTTTAAAATAAAGAGAGAAAAAAATTTAACTAGATGATTATAAAAAAAAATTATCTTATATTAATTAATTAAATACATTATATATTAAGAATTCGAGGAATAATATAGCCATCATCTACTTTTCCAGAAAATATTACGTTTGAAATCATGAACCGATGGACCTAATGTGAGTAAAGATGAGTTTAATGTTTAGAATGTGAGTAGATGAGATGATATTGGATAAATGCATAGATTTGTAGGTTTAATTTTTGGTGGATGATATATGCCTTTGCTTTTCCAGTGGGAAAGGCAATGGTATTTTAGAATCCACATCCTGCACGACTGCACCAAAAATTTGGCTTACAAATTATTATCAGAAATATTTTACATATATGGAAAAGGAATTGAAGTTGCCAAAAGAAAATTGGAGATTTAATTTCTTACAACGAATTGGAACTATTAGAAACAGATTTTGAAAGATTGGTTTATGAAGAAATAACATAAGGAATTGATATGTTTAGATCTCCAAAGGAAGGTCTATGAGGCATAGGTAAATATAGAGCGGGTATGTGAAAAATGCAATACGCGTCACTGTTAATTATTAATTAATTAGATTTGTAGTGAGAATGACTGTCAAATGTCGCAGATTACATATATATTGTATAATTATGTGATTTGATTTTTATATATATATTTGTAATTCTTATATCAATATATGTAACATATATTTAATTTTTAACACTTGGCAATCATGCCAAGTTTAATTTGTTACCATATATATATTTAGGGCTATTTAAAAACTCATAAAATAAAAATTTTAAAATAGCTTATGGCCTAAATTTTGATTTAAAATTTTTTTAAAATAAATAGTTATATTTATTCAAAAGAGTTTTTAGATCAAACTATAGTTTAAAACTAAAATTTTAGATAAACTACTGAGACTAGCTTCTAAAATAGTAAAATAATTTATGAACTACCCAATTATTATTTTACTGTTATTTTTTCCTACACCTTCTCTTCTCTACCATCTCTTCTATTTTTAATAAAATTAAACCTTTATAGTAATTTAACAATAACAAAAATATTTCTGGTTATAACTATCTAAATATTTATTTATTTAAAATTATTTTTTTTTCATAAACTCTTTTTCAAAAATCTTTTTTTAAAACTATCCAAGAACTATTCTTTTTCATAAACTATTTTTTAAAATTCTATCTTAAACCACACTTAATAATGGATAGTCATACCTTGATTTTGTTATATATTTGTAATTCTAAAATAAATATACAATATATATACATGTAAAGATATTTTTTTTTTCATACAAAATTTTTTAGAAGGAGGTTAGACTCATTCATGATTTAAAGGTAATGTGAAGTTACTTCCTCTTAGACGATATTAATATTGGGCAGGGTGAGTTGTCAATTGCCCTCAAATATAAATCTAAATACTTAAAAGTTAGGATAACTCCTCAAATACTACAACTAAAATTACAACAAAATAATATTCTCTAAAAATCTAATATATTTTAAATAGTTATGTCTTATCTTTTTATTAATTAAACTAAAAAACACGATAGTTACATGTAACCGCATTTGATACTTGACAATCATACTACAAAATAGTCACTGTATATTTGCCAATTAACAATCTTGCAGGAGCTTTTCATTGTGGGCCGTTGACTTAAGCAAAAAACAGATAATTATTTATTGAAAAATGTAGAGGGTGAATCTGTAACAATCCGGAACAATGGCTTGTAAAGATGCGGGCCGTTGATATAAGCAATATAAGTGAAAGATTTATAGCCATCGATAATCAAACATGCAAAGACCTGGTCAAATGATTCGTTCTAGTTAATATATAAAATACAATTTCGATCCACCGGGGAAATAAAGAGCGGGCTTACAATATTTACATTTATATAGATAGAATATTCGTATTTTCATTTTATTATCCAAATAAAAATTAAATTATCTAAAATTTATCTTATGTTACTTTCTAATTTTTGTAGTTTTTTTATAATGAATAAGTTATAAAAAAAAATTATCTGCCAATTGTTTTTTTAAAAAACGATGTCATAACTTAAAAATGAAATTCGGATAGTCTCTAGTGTCAACTGTATACCTACAAATTTCAACTTAGAAAATGAGCAAAGCATACTCCCCCGTGCAACGAGGATCGAGAAGGAATAACAATGGCTGAATTAAAATATTTTGAGAAAATAACAAAAAAAAATCATTTAAAATTTAAAAGGATAAAAAAGGCCTCTGACTTTTAAAAAAGACAGATTAGACAGGAGGCTCAATCTGTCATTTTTAAATTACTGTACAGAATTGTAAATATCATTATATGAGTTGCAAATACCATTGGCAAAGTTACAAATAGTCATTTGCAAATTTAAGGTAAAAGACAAAATTGTACTTTTTACAATTCTGTCAATAGTATTTGTAACTCTGCCAATAGTATTTACAACTCTGTCAATTGTATTTGAACTCCTATAATGGTATTTGTAACTCTGCCAATGATATTTGCAACTCTGCACAGTAATTTGGAAATAACAGATTGGGCCTCCTGCCTAATCTATTTTTTTTTTAAATTCATGGACCCTTTTTGTTATTTTGAATTTCAAATATTTTTTTTATCATTTCCCCAAATATTTTTCTTTCATTTTAATTTTTTTTATTAAAATTTAGCAAAAATAAAAAAAGAAGTATGAGTTTATTCCAACTCATCAAACTTTAAATTATTTAATTTGTTTTTAGCTATATATTTTCTGGAGATTGTATGCACAAGTGTATATTGTTATTATTTTTAACGATGTCATATAAAATGAATTTCAAGTGGTTATTAATTAGATCATCATCATATGGTCATAATAATCAATCAACAACATAGATCAATAAATGAAATCTGCCAAATATATTCAAATAATCCTACGTACAACTCACGATAATACAATAATTGTCATTACTTCTACAATAATCATAGAAAATAAAGATATACTCCACACGTATATCTGTTATAAAATAAAATAATTAATTTTCCTAACTTAACATAAAATTGTAAATAATAATTTCTTTAATTTGCTCCGATCCATTTGAGCCATTTCCTCACTAAGCATATCATCGATCTTTCCCTAGGTGAAGGGTCTTCCCCGTGCAGGACATCATAAACTTGATATTGATATGCTTCTTCACCCTTGATATTATATTATAATTAAAGTAACTTATTATAATAATTATAATTAAAAGAAGCATATATAGAAAATGGTAAAGTTGCCGTATTTAATTAGGGTCAACTTTTACCCATTCTCTTCCTCTTATCTCACTTTCATATATGCTTTCTCTTAATGATTTTAAGTAATATCACTAATCAATTGACCTCAATATGCTTCTTCTTCCTCCTGCATCAAGTGTAATAAAAAAAATATTAATGTAAAATTTAAATTTCTAAAAATTAAATGAAGAATTCTCGTATGCAAAAGATATTATATATATATATATAATGATTTTATTCCAAAAAGTGTGTGGGAGGCGAGGGGGAGACTATAATAATTTAGTAATTTACTTATAAAAGTTAATGTTTTTAATATTTTTATATATTAACAACGTAATTTGGCCTTTTCAAATTAAAATTATACGGTTCCCGTCCAAGAACAATTAAAACTATACGTGCCTGGTATTGAGGGTCAATGATGCTCTCACTCCGATTCTAATCATCACGTCGCCATCACTGTCCAAAATTGTCAAATATATAAGTTTAAAGACAACTAAATATCTATTTTCAAAGAGAACCAATTAAAATGAAATAATTTCTCAATACCATAAATTCCAAACAAGATCACCTCCCGGCATTACCTGTGTAAATCAAGAAACAACCAACATGTTCAAATTGCCAGTTATCTAAAAATCAGCAACAGAATGGCTTTTTCTCCTTTTTTCTTTTCAAATTTTCTTCGTAGCAGTGTATGTAATTTGAAATTGCCTTTTACCTTTATACCCTCAATATTATTGTTGCTGAACTCGGATCCTCTTCTCGAGCACCTTTTCACAATCTTCGTGTTGCATAAGGGGAAGCTCTTGAAAAGTAACAAAGTTCTCAGAACAAATATCTGAGGTTGGAATATGTCTTGTTTGGAAAACTATGGATGGCTGAACGTAATGTTTGGAATGTGAGTAAAGGATGCTTATAATGTTCGGGATGTGAGTAAACAATTAAGATGATAAACCTAAGTTTTGGGATTTGATTTTCGGACGATGGTATTTGTATCTTCTCTCCCACTGGCTTACAATGGAGAAATTAGGAAGCATGGAATGAACGAAGAAGCTAGGATTTCTCCATTTTGGCACATGGACCAAGGAATTGAAACCTAAACCAAGAGGGATTGAACCCATAAGAAAGAGATAAGAATGGTGAGGAGATTTGTGAAGAATGAAAGGGAGAGAGGTGCACGTATTTATAGAGCTGAAAAGGTATGTGAGGTATAAGCGAATATTTTTTTTGGGGGGGGGGGGGTTTGTGCTGGATATACAAGGTATGAGAAGCATGATCCAATGCGATCAAACTTAAAGTTTTAGAAAAGAATAGATCTTCTGCTTTTAAGTCTAAAATTTGATATGGTGGCTTGGTCTAATAGGTAAGAAAGAAACTTAATCCAGCGGTTGTAGTCCACATTATATATATCAGCCATTGGATGAAGTCCCTCTTTCGATCATGGGATCAAACCAACGGATTGGATTTTGGGATTAGGAAAATCACTAAGGTATTGTATATGAGATGATCTAAATCCATTTTAGTAACACTATTTATCAAATACAAAAGGGATAAATCATGTTGGTACAATGTACTCCAGATAAGATAGTACTGTAAAAATTAAACCATCACAGATGATTTAAGGCTGTCACAAAGCTACAACTTCATAAATAAGGAAATAGATATTTTTTAAAAAAGCGTTTTGTTTTCTATTTATTCCATTTTAGTAACGCTCTTTAGACCAATGCAAAGAAGATGAATCTTGTTGATATAATACATGACAGATATTATAGCACTGTCAATAATGATAAATGATATAGAGCTGTTAAAGAGATATAATTTTATCGACAAGGAAATTGATATCATTTTAAAAAATATTCTGTTCTCTCTCGTTTCAAATATAGTTTTTGACTTCATTCATTTTAATAACGCTCTTTAATCAAATATAAAGAGGACGAATTATATTGAACAGTAACATTGTCAAAGTTAAATAACATATGATCTAAAAAATATCTATACCTAATCTTCTACTTTTAAATCTAATCAAATACAGAGTAAGAATAGATCTTCTTTTCAATTTGAAATTTGATATGTTAACTCAGATCTAATATCTAAGAAAGGGAATAATATCTAATATGTTAAATCCCAAAATTTGAAATTTGAATTTTGGGATAAGGAAAAACTAATGTATTATATATAAGATGAGTTGAATCTATTTTAGTAATGCTCTTTAATCAAATGCAAAGATAGTAGATCATATTGATACAATATATGACAAATAATGTAATGTAGCATTGTCAAAGTTAAACTATGACAGATGATCTCTAGCAGTCAAAGCTATACCTTCATTTTTTTTTATTTTGATAATTTGGGTCAACTAAACTTTATTTCGGGTATTTTTGTATAAATTTTTAAAAAATAATTTATAGAAAAAGGTGATAAAAATGATTTTAATAGAAGAAAGCTTTTAAAAAACCATACTTTTAAAAAAAATCAATTGTTTTACATTTCTTTCTCAAAAACATAGTTTTGAAAGTTAAAAGTGATTTATCATGTCTTTGATCAATTCAATTTAACTTTGAACACCCTTAACACGCAAGAAAGGAGGATTGAAAAGACAATTCCAAACTATTACTAATAACAGATTATTGATAAAATAAATTTAAGACAAATGAATTTGTACAGTTTGCATTATTTCCTTATTGATTCAAAATTAGACCAATATCATTAAACGTTGAGCTGCTGAAGACACTAGAGTACTATGATTTCAAACCTAAATATTAAATAACTTCTACATTTCACTTTAGTTCAGTTAAAACCCTTTGACACGCATGCGTGACAATCCTATATTCATTCTAAACAAACAATTGATGATACATAATCTGTAATGAATTTACCAACCCCTACTTAACAATTCAAGAAAATCTGAACATTTCATTTTTCAAAATCCATGGTCACGGTTCATTAGACAGCCACACGCTATCGGAATTTGATGATACATGGTGTTATATGCAAACTAAGTTACTACTGAACTAATTTTCATAGCACTGTGAGTCAACCTAATTTCTAATTCCTAATATTCATATTACATAAGTTATTTGCTATCAAATAATAATTGCAAGCCACCATGCTAGGCTTCCAAGCAATCAAGCACGCACAGAAAAACTGAAGCAGCAAGTGTTCCAGACGATTTGGTTCTCACCAAGGCCTTCCTATTCCTCCAAGCCTACGAGCCAGCTCAAAATCCTTTTTCACTGGGGCAACAGAAGCAAATGAAAATAATCAGCAACCAAGGAAGACAAAGATGCAAGGTATTTTCACAACATTGCAGAACTGCAACAATTTCTGCGAGCCCTAAATAAAAGCATCCACTGCTTTTCTCAGGGCCAACTCAACCACATGGAGTTGAATGTTTGTTTTGTACGGTAACAAGTATTGTGATAAGCATTCGCCAGAAACAGTGAAAGCAATCAGGGGTTCAAAGAAGAAAGATAAACACGTAATTGAACGAATTTATGATGATTGAGGGATTAGAGAAATATATTAAAACAATTGTGTCAACTTACTAAGAGTAACACGCTTTGCATGAATAGCACACAGCATTCCATCCTCAAACAAATGAACCAGATAAGCTTCAGCTGCCTGCAAGACCAGTAGATAACAATTCAGAATGAAGATCATAAATGAACAATAATGTTACAGACCATGATGACACAGAAATATTTCTTAAAGCAGCTAAAAGCACTTCAATGCAAATCCTTGAAGAACTAATGATTGCAGACTAGAACTTAGTACATGTGGTTATGATGGTAAAGGATATTTCTGCCATTTGTAATATTAAAACTGCATATGAGCAAACAAAATGCTAAAAGAGTACAGTCAGTAAATAATGTAAAAGAAGCTTTAGTTAGTACATAAAGAAGCATGAATTGCATTTGCACCACCATACAAGCATCCTTGGCCCCAGAAATAACAAGAAATAAGCGAGCTTTTTTAAAAAAAAATTTCATTTAGTAGACAGGGAACTAGAGCTAATTGCCTTCTCGCATCTCCCCAAACATGTGCAGTAAAAATGGTCCATCATCCAATAAGCTATGGATTCATTTCCATGCGGATGTAGCAACTTATTATATGACTGTGCAAGCATTCACACAAAATAAATAATCACATGAATTGGCTTGTTTGTACTTTGCCCATTATGAATTTACTGTGTGTTAATTTCTGACATAATCAGAAGATTGTCCAAGAGAAGTTAAGGAAATACACAACGATTAGTAAACAGAAAGAAAACAAAAAACAGCATTTACATGATAATTTAGATAAAATGCAGGCGCGCCGCACACTAACAAGTAATTACTTGAATAGAGAGGAAAATGATATGTACCTCTTGAAGAGCTAGTAAGGCTTCAGGTGTCCAGCGATTGACCTGTGTAGATAATTGGTATGTAATTTGTCTCACCTACAGCAAAATTGAAAACATTTCAATAATAAAGACAACAGATCCCTCAAAATTCATTACTTACAAATCCCTAACCTAACCTGATGCCATACCAACAAAGTTAGTACCAAATTCATGAACATTAAGAGCATACTCATCATGCACTTATAAAGAAAGCTATAATTGACTATTGAAAACTTTAAATGGAGGTGCAGTGACGCCCCAAAACAAGTTTTTTAACCATGTCTGTTTTAAATTTACAGGGACAGCAAGTTCGTTTGAGACAAAAAGGTCATTCAGAAAAATAGGCTGGAATATAAGTACTAACATTATCCAAAATAATCATACTAATACTAAAAAAACCAATACAATCTTCTAGTCTTCACTTAATCACATCCTATGGTTTTCAAATCTGCAAATATGCTGCAAAGTTCCATTGATCTATAATTTATAAATAGCTTAAGAGTGTCTGTGAGCTTTGTTTTTCTTTCCATGCACAGAAGCATGGAGATATGCAGTAGTCATGTATAACATCTATAAACTAAACCAGGCACCTACATTTGCATGACAAATGAAGTTAATAGTAACTCACACATCTTATGAAAGGGGCAGCTGGGAGTAGAAGTTTGACACTCTTCTGATACTGACGAATTTCACGAAGAGCCAATGTTCCTGGTTTAAAGCGATGTTTTTTCCTCGGCCTCTGACTTCGTGATGCTATAATTTTATATTTAAACAGAAGATAATTACTTTAAAAACCATAAATTGGCAGAACCCAATTCTACAACTAAACTAACTTAATAGAGAAGATGACTTCAGGAAATTATAGGCGCATACTCTGTGGTTGCTCTTCACTCCTCGTCGATCTTGTAGTTGCGGGCTTCAAAATACTCAATGTAAAAAAAATATATATATAAAAGAATAAAGCAGATTTCTTCCAAGAAAATAAAGGTACAAAAATCATAAAGTTTAAAAACTAGAATATGGACAGAGACATATGAATTACATTCACAACAACAAACAAAACCCAATTTATTCCATGTTGCGCACGGCTTTGGCAGTTATATTATTCTTTTATCAGTTTTAGACTTTTGAGATTAGATCCAATGTCAATCTACGGCATGCAAAAATTATGCCTTCACCTCTGCTATGACAATTTGAGGTTCTGAGTTTGGCGTTATACCAAAGTTCTCCTCGGACAAAAATAAATAAATAAAAAAATGAACAAACGAACGAACGAAGTATCAATGCCAATTGCCAAAGCGAGCAAGAATCGTCGTAATAACAAAAAAGGGAATACTATTTGGACTACGGTGAAAGTACGAGCAAGAGATATAGTTTCCAAAACATAAGTTGACTTAAACTCGTGTATATACAATCCCGACTTCGGATTAAGGATGAATTGCAGGCAGCAAGATAAAGCGCCACAAAGTCCAAAAATAAGCTTGAACAAGCATCACATCTTCAGCTTAGCATACATGAACCGTGTAACAGTAGAATACGATGTCCCACACTTTGTCAGCAACCCAACACAACCCAACTACAATCCCGAGGACATAGACAGAGAGAGGCTTACCGATTGTGGTGATGATGCAGCACTCCTACCTGTGAATATAGAGGAAAAAATATTTAGGTTTTTGAAAGTAAAAGGGAAATAAATTAAGAACACCAAAGGAGAGAAAGGAAGTACCTCTTTTGCGAGAAGCTGGCGCATGCTTAACTCTGGCCATTACAAAGAGGAATGAGGCTGGGCAGAGCAGCCAGTGCGAAAGCGAGGGGGGACACACCCTGCTTCAGATTTTGGTTGCCATTTGAGCAGAAACAAATTTTGGTTTCCTTTCGACCTCGTTCAAATTCTCGCGCGCCTTTAATTTAGGGCCAAAAACTAATTTTTGGCGGCCTATTCATTCTTAGTTTTTAGCTTGATCCCTCGTAATTTAGGACGGGCGGCATTGCCCCCCTTGTGTTCGGATCGGGTCACGCAAAGAGAAATTTAAGAGAGTTATAATCAGATAATTATGAAATTTCATTAAAAAAAAAGAATTATCTCTTTAGTAAGAAACAAAAACCTATATCATCAAGATTAAAAGAAGTAGTTTTCATTTTAATTATACTTAATTATCAGTATATTCTCAGAGATTTTCATAAAACTGTTATAGCCCATGCCAGTTGATGAGGAGTTCTTTTTTTCATAGGTAACAAAAAACTAGTATCTCTCAAGTGTCAAGATTTTGAGTAAAGAGATGAATTTTGTTGTCATATGTTATGTCTACCACTCCAGATCAAAGAAGTAATCCAAACCTTGGCCAATTTCCCAGATTGGAATACCACATCCCCATGATAATAGGGTTAGTTAGATCAGTTGTTGTAGAATTAGATTGCAACTCTCAATTTATAAAATGTTTACTTTCTAGTATATTATGAAACTAACCAACGATACAATGAATGGATTGAAATTAAGAGATTCTTTCTCAAGTCAAGTGGATCTGTAATAGTATTTGGAGAAGGAAGAAAAGTAACAACAACTCCATTATTTATTTTGTGTGTCTGATAACCTTCAAATCATAATTTTAAAAGGGTTTTTAACCTAAATTTTAGTTTAATTTTTTTTTAAAATAAATAGTCTTATTTATTTAAAAGGGTTTCAGATCAAACTATAATTTAAAATTAAGATTTTGTATAAACTATTGAGAATGGCTTCTAGAACAGTAAAAGAACTTATAGACTACTCGATTACTATTTTATCTTAATTTTTTGTCACACCCTCTCCTCTCGTATCTCTCTTATCCACTCTCTCTCCTCTCTCCTATTTTTAATAAAATTATACTATTTTTAGTAATTTATTAATAATAAAAATTCTTTTAATAATATTTATCTAAATACTTATTTATTTTATCACTTTGCGTGTTGTCACATCACATCCTCCATTTTCACATCCTCCCCAGTTATAAAATGATTGGATGAGTTTTGCTCTAAAGAATGCTGTTGTCTATAAAATGGTTCTTGCTCTGTTGCACATAGCCTGCTATCTGCTAATCCTGCTATATTTATTATTAAGGCATGTTTGGATAGAATTTAAAAAAAAACTTAAAAAAAAAAATTTATGGACAACTTATGAAAAAGAGTTTTTAGAGAAAAATTTATGGGAAAAAAGTGGTTTTGAATAAATAAGTATTTGGATAGTTATTTTTAAAATGACTTTTTATATTGATAAATTACCAAAAAGGGTATGATTTGATTAAAAGTAAGAGAGAGGAGAGAAGTAGAGAAGAGAGAGGAGAGATGGTAGAGAGGAGAGAGGAGAGAGAGTGTAAGAAAAAGTATGGGCAAGATAGTAATTGGATAGTCCATAAGATCTTTTACTGTTCAAAAAATAAATTTTAATAGCTTATTCAAAACCATAATTTTATCCAAAAGCACTTATAGACAAATATGGCTGTTTGTTTTAAACTTTTTTCAAAGTAAGGTTTTGCCCAAAAGGGCTTCTCAAACCATGGTTTGCTACTTATCCAAACAGGCCCTTAAGCTATGATCCCCCGGTTATCCTGGAAAAAAGAAACATTGATAGAAATTCTCAAAAGAAAAATTGTTCTGCTTTGATGGCGGATTCGAGTCAGGAAGAAGCTTTGATGAAAACACGAAGGATTAGTAGTAGTGATTAGCTTCTTCCTTTTTGTGGAACCTCCTCCAACGCTTACCACTAGACACTAGTAGTAGTAATGGAGTATATTGAACCTTCAAGCCAACGATCTCTTGTAGAAATAGTTGACATGAATCCAGTAATATCGCCCTAAGACCCACCAACTTCCACACAAGAAATGTAGATTGTAGATTCACTAATTTGATAATTCTTAATATATTTTTGCCTTTTTATGCTTAATTATTCTATTTGCCAAAGTACGTACCGCATTTACCATACACACACACATATATGCTTTAATTGTTTTCCACATCATAATTCAATAATACTTATAATTATATATAGATATGACTCTCCGGTCTTGTAGGTATAAGCCTAAAAGACATATCTTATACATTTCTACAGTACATAAAAAGAATTTTTTTGACAAAAGAGAAGAACGCGTTAATCTTCTAAATGTATTTCTATCTTCCATAATTATGTCACCCTATGTTCTTGAAGGAATGTTCATTTAATCTTAAAGAAATGTCACTCCCTAATTTGTTTAAGAATTACAGAATATCCCTTAAAAAATAGTATTATCAATCGAACCGAATATTTTATTATTTTAAAAAAATTTACCCTTCAATCTTTTTGTTGTAATAGTGGGGGAGGGGGGGTCTCTCAGAGCGGATGGAGAGATCTTCTGCTCCCACTTTCTTGAGGATGCTTCGTAGTCGTTTCAGACGTCTCACCCGTTTTGTATTGCTATGCAATCATTATTATTGCCACATAATCTCCAAATTAAAAACCAAAACGATATAAACCCCTCACTTTCATAAATTCCATGCATTTTTGTCCTTTTATGCAATTTTTTAAAAAGTATACTCAAAAAACTATTTTTTTTCAAAGTTCAAAAATACAGTTTAATGTTTTTTTTGTTTGTAGATCAGAGTATAGGGCATTGCAAAATTTTAGGGTAGCCTCCACAACATAACGGTGCCGTCTGGCGCCACCCTGTCCAGGGCCCTGATTTTTTACGGTCGCTTACACCGTCTTCAACCTTCAACTCTCCTCCGTAGTGCGTATCTATGCGAAGGGTTTGAGTTTGCTTGCAGATAAACCCTGAGCTCATATCCATATCCTCGTCGGCACCAGTTGCAGCCTCAAAATACTACTTCACCTAAGCTCACCCTGGTGAGTCTGTGTTATCTATCTCCCTTCAAAATTCCCTCTTTCTGGAACTTTCTCTAGAGTAGTTTCGATTTTATCCCCTATCTCTTTTTGGATTCTGAAGATAATTGTATAAATAATTGCAGTCGTTTGGACAAGAACTAATCTCTACAGGACAAACGCAGTCACTTGGGAGTCTTGGACAAATAACAAAGCTACTTAAACAAACAAGCTCAAAGCCTATCAGCAATATTAAAACCTTCTCTTCGTTGCTTTCATAAAAGATCAAAGAAGTAATCCAAACCTTGGCCAATTTCCCAGATTGAGATACCACATCCCCATGAACGGGCTTCCTCAAGGCGCAAGGAAATTGACTTTAAAGTTGGATAGAACACAACACGCTTGTTATCCTCGTCATCAATGTAAAAGAAGAGATGCTCACCACTATTCTCATCCCACTGTAGTATAGGCCTGTGCTTCTCCAACAGTGAAAGGTAATCCCTTCCTAGAATAGGCCCCCCTCCAGAACCTGCACTTACAAATTTTAATATGTAAAACAGTTATGCCTGCATTAATTTTTGAATGCTAAAAACAAAGGGTAAAACATTTCAATAAAAGCAACAAATCAAAGCAAGCAGTAACCTCTGGAAAGGGAAAAATCATTTCCATAGAAGTTTATGCCAAGGAGTATCTTGTTGGTGAGGCTCTTGGCTCTATGGCCAGAGGTACTAAGAAGCAGATTTAAAGTAAATTGAATCCACTTCAATGGTGCATTAGGGCCTGGGTTATGAGGACTAGAGAAGTCGTATGTCATTAATGAAAATCCATCCACATCTTCACTCAATATCTCAAGATCTTTTGGACCAAAGTCGTGCTCTTGGAGCTTCTTCGAAGATGGTGGGCCTATGACATAAATCAACTGCAACTGCTGCTCAATATTTCTGCCAGACACAGAATGCAAAGCTTCTCCAAGCTGTTTTATAAACTGCAATGCCTGTACTTGAAAAAAAGGAGAGCATAATTTCAAGTACTATCATGAGCAAAATGCTGAATTTTGTTCCGTAGCAAACATGACTATTGGGCTTATAACGTTCTGTTTACCTGTATGCTGAGAGAATGACCACATTAAAATATGTCTCAAGCTTGAAGGTGAAAAGATAGCAACAAAAAAAAAATCCCAGTGATTTGCAGATTGCCCAACAGAGATACACGTGAAAAGGGAATCATATAGACCTCATTTAAAGACCAGAAAGTTTTAAAGCATCATTAGGTAATATAACTATCAGACGAAGTGCCTAAACCTAGGGAGCAAACAGTACCTTGACAATTAGCAGCTGAAATCATGAAAAAGATTAAACTAAATATTAGCCCTAAATTATTTAAAGCAGAGTTCTATACAATATTTTTTTCCCAGTAAAGATTTTTAGCAATGATGAAAATGTTCAAATACTCACCAAATTTCGCATGCTTGGTTCATGCAAGATCCCGTAAGCTGCCCATCTTGACCAAGATTCTAAGACAATACCATCATATCCCATTTCCCTACAGGCAGAGAGCATTTACATAAAAGGTGAATCGCAGTACAGGATGCAACAGGAAAGAAAAAGCATTATGCGTAGATTTTTAGTGCAGAGTCATAATAGAAGTTCAATTAATGATAGACAATTCTTCCTTTTTCAGATTTAGATGTTTGCATTTTCCTAGCATACAGATGCTGAAATTATTCCCACAATGAAATTGCCTAAAAAGTTGAATCCAGAAAAAGGAGAGAATTTTTACTTGCACTCTGTTACTACAAGGTTAATAGCTTTGTTCCTTTGTTTCTTATTTGTCAACAGCTCTACTGGTGATGCTTCCAAGACAACTCTTGGCAAAATCTAACATGAAAGGTTAAATAAGGTCAGCTTTAAAGAAGGGGAGAACAATATCCAAAGGCAGGTAAATAAATGCATGGTATCACAAACTTTAAAGGCAGCCAAAGAACAGGTAACACGTGTATCCTTATTCCTTACTAAGGTCAAAACCTGATTCTGTGAGGGGAGTGAGTGGTGAAAGATAATGAAATTCATCAAAACCACTCTTGGCTAATGGACAGTAACAAAGCATTCAACTATATAGCTTTCAAAAATAAAATCAGCTACGAGCAAAATTATTGAGTTAGCCTAATGAGGAAGTCAATTCAATGATGACTAAGACAGAATTAAGCTAATGAGATTTACGTCTTCTTACCAAAGTGTCTCCTATATTTTTAAGATCTGAGATCCATCCTGTGTCAGCATTATGTCTTCCCTCCAGAACTAAGCTAGTCTGTTGGCTGGCAATGAAAATGATGAAGCAAACCATAGAGCAAGATAATGGCAACAATAATAAGCTGATAAAAACTTTCTAATTGACTCCCAGGCTTTATGAATATGCACTTAAAATTCCTCTATAATGCAGAAAATTCAGATTATCCCTATGGTTGTAATATCTAATTGAAACCTTATTTTGCACAGAACACATAGCAGATAAATGCCCATCCCTCCTATTCTTCAGTAAGTCATCTAGGACTCATTGCTTACCTCTTCAAATCATACCAAACAGGTGATAAATGTGTGAACTTAGAGTTGAAACGTTTTGCCAATTCATAACCCTTGGAATTCCTGCAATATTTAACGCATACAGATATATAACGTGAAGATGCCTTTAATGGGGGAACAATTGTTCAGAGAGGAAAATATCTTACTACAATAAAAACAATCATAATTGGATTTCAACTAACAATATATGACATTTTTTCTTGAGTGCATCACCTAAACAAGCAATGTTAAAGGATACATGCCTCATGCAAAAACAAGGTTCTTGTAATGAATAACTTGTGCATACTATAAAGTCGTTTTATTTCTTCCTAATGATCACCTTCCAAATCCAAGCTCTAGTATATTGATAGCCATTTTCAGTAGCACTTGACTGTTGGAAACTAGGTTCAAAGACAAGTTAAAAACAAATAATTCAACATAAAATAAGGTTGCACGATTTCCTCATAAAGTAACAAGTACTGCATGTCAGGCATCCGAGTTCTATTTCAAAATTACGAAGCATTCTTGCAAACTCAACGAGAAGATACAAAAAGCATACCATGGAGTAATATAGCCAAGCACAGGATAACCATAGTGCCGTCGAGAAGTATTTTCTGATACTTTCGAATGCTCCTAATTCCTTGCAAAATCACAAAGTTAGATTTTCTAAAAGCTGAACTATCTCTTACACCCAGTTTGGTAGTCGAAATTTCAGAAAAGAAAATACTACCCCAAACATGGTTGCTAATTTTAATGAGAGAAATCTCCTAATCACTAAAATAATATCCTTTTCCTCAAAAAGTTTCTCGGCGATTAACAGTGGAATCAGTCTTTAGCGCGACTTACAGTCAGCACATCTTGGTAACTCAAATCTGATTTCACAATGTCTTCTTGATATGCATCCGAGTCTCTACTGTGAGTAGGAGAGTACTTAAACCGGTACACGATCACGGAAATGGCGGAAGATGCGATGAAGAAGAGGACCAAGAAGGAAACGAGTTTGCGACCCGAAGCCGATTCACCCCGGTTGTCGCGTTGGGAGGAAGATTCAGCTCGGGAATCGCGGTTAGCTGAACCCGGCGCCGATCGGCTCTCTCGTTTCTTGGCCATGTCGGAAGTCACGGTCAGTAGAGTTGACTTTGAGCCATTAAAAAGACCTCACAGAACTCCCGCGCTAAAACGACGTCGTTGGCTAAAAGAATGCCAAAAGCCCATTTCAAATATGAATGTCGCGAATAAAGAAAAAGCAATATCAGAGATAAATTATACAAGAACCTCCCAAATTTTTAATATCATACATTAATAATTTTATAAGATTTGAAATTTTATAATAAATCTCAATCAACATTTATTTTTACGATCATAACTCTCATATTATTAATTTTACTCATTATTTATTTAAAAATAGTTTAAAATTTAATATATATTTAGATTAGCTTAAAAGAAATTTTTTTAAAGAGTAAAAGACATTGTTTTAAATACTTTTTGGAGATTTCTCAAATAAACAGTTAAGGATTGACATGCATATAATTTAAAGTTTAAATGTTATATACATACAAAAATAAAGTTTAAACGGTATAAAATTGTAAAATTTAGAAAAAATTAATATTAAATCTTAAAGATTAAGAATATTATTTATAAAATATACTCAAAAAGCTAGTATTTTTTTTCAAAGTTCAAAAAAATAGTTTAATAGTTTTTTCTGTCCAGGGCCCAGATTTTTTACGGTCGCTTACACTGTTTTCATTCTTCCATCTTTAACTCTAGTTAGGAGACATTATCCTTTAATTCGTGCAATATCTTAACTCTTTTCTAAAATTTTCTGTATTAAAAAAAAAAACTCTCCGTTGAGCGTATCTATGTGAAGGGTTTATGAGTTTTGCTTGCAGATAAACCCTGAGTTCATGTCGATATCCTCGTCGGCACCAGTTGCAGCCTCAAAATACTACTTCACCTAAGCTCACCCGGGTGAGTCTATGTTATCTATCTCCCTTCAAAATATCCTCTTTCTGGAACTTTCGCTTGAGTAGTTTCGATTTTATCCACTATCTCTTTTAGGATTCTGAAGATAGTTAGATTAGATGGATAAGCATATGTTGTTTCCTTCGCCCAAAGCCTCTTCGTTTGCTTCTTTACCATTCTTTATATCAAATAAATTTCCTTTGCTTGAAAAACCATTTCCGTTTGCGAAACCCCACTATTCCTCTTTAACGGTTTCAGTAGAAAGGTCGCAATATTTGGGCACGAGTTTGGTCTTGCCTCAGGAAAATGTTAACTTGGTTAATCTGAGAAAAGCTCATCCCCTACATGGCCCAATAAGAGCGGCAGTGAAGAGAAGGAAAGAAATTCCCTTTGACAATGTGATACAAAGGGACAAGAAGTTGAAATTGGTTCTGAAGATAAGGAAGATTCTAGTTAGTCAACCTGATCGAATCATGTCGCTTCGGCAGCTGGGTAAATTTAGAAGAGAATTGGGTCTCCAAAAAAAGCGACGGTTTATTGCATTGTTGAAGAAGTTCCCAGCAGTTTTTCAGATAATGGAGGAGGGAGTTTACTCTCTGAAATTAAAATTAACACCAGAAGCTGAACGGCTTTATCTTGAGGAGTTGAAGATTAGAAATGAAATGGAGGATTTGTTAGTTGTGAAGCTGAGGAAATTGTTAATGATGTCACTTGAAAAACGGATATTGTTGGAGAAGATTGCTCATCTGAGGACTGATTTGGGACTCCCAATAGAATTTCGTGAAACAATTTGTCATCGGTATCCACAATACTTCAGAGTCGTCGCAACCGAGCGAGGCCCTGCACTGGAATTAACTCATTGGGATCCAGAGCTAGCTGTTTCAGCTGCTGAGCTATCTGAAGAAGAAAATCAAATGAAAGAACTAGAAGAACAAAATTTAATTATAGACAGGCCTCCCAGATTCAACAGAGTAAAGCTACCTAAGGGTCTTCATCTGTCAAAGGGTGAGATTAGGAAGTTAATGCAGTTCAGAGACATACCTTACATATCACCATACTCAGATTTCTCAGGGCTTAGGCCTGGTTCTCGGGAGAAAGAGAGGCATGCTTGTGGAGTTGTTCATGAGATTTTGAGCCTCACTCTCGAGAAACGAACCCTCGTCGATCACCTTACGCATTTTCGAGAGGAGTTTAGATTCTCTCAGCAGCTAAGAGGGATGTTGATCAGGCATCCTGATATGTTTTATGTCTCTCTGAAAGGAGACAGAGATTCTGTGTTTCTGAGGGAAGCTTATCGTGATTCACAGTTAATAGAGAAGGACCGATTTTTGCTTATAAAGGAAAAGCTTCGTTCTTTGGTTTCTGTTCCACGATTTCCCAAGAGGGGTGCTCCCAAAACAGACAAAAATGGAAATGAAGAGACTGATGGCAGAGAAGATGAGAGTGGTGAA
Organism: Leucaena leucocephala; assembly: GCA_037074615.1. Classification (NCBI taxonomy): domain Eukaryota; kingdom Viridiplantae; phylum Streptophyta; class Magnoliopsida; order Fabales; family Fabaceae; genus Leucaena; species Leucaena leucocephala. The sequence goes on along the minus strand of CM073555.1, from coordinate 20,994,951 downwards.
GAGGGGAATGAGTGGTCAGATGCTGAAAACTTTCTGAGTGATGATGGATTTGAAGTTGATGACGATGACGACGACGAGGAAGATGACTGGAGTGATGAAGATGATGACACGCCCCCAGATTTTGACGAGGATGCTGAAAGTTTGGAGATTGTACGAAAAAAACCAATTAAACTAGAAGAGAACTCAACACCTAAAGATGAAGAGATGCTTGTTCCTGCATTCCCTGATGGTCGTCCTAGAGAACGCTGGTAAAACTTATAGAAGAGCTTTCGTGCTTCATTTCGTGACTCAAGAAGGCATCGGCTTCTTGACCTGCTGTTGCACCTACTAAGAAACAATGTATGCATTTGGCCTAGAGTTTGATCTCACTACCTTGGAAGAATGCCCATCATCTTACCAATAGAGCAAGATAATCCTTCATTGCCCATCTACAGTTCCTTAATGTGTTCTGTAAACATGAAAAACGGCTGATATTACGTTGAGATCAGAAAAGAATGCTCAATTAAGCTCTTCTAGTTACTTGATTATCTTGATTAGTATCTGCAACTTGCTTTTCTTTATAATATATATTTTGCGTTTATTGAGGAAAATGGAATAAATCAGTGGCTGACCGAAAGAACAAGTTCAATATGAGGGTGACATCCACCCTGTGGATTCCACTGCTACATATATTCATTTTTCTTTTAATTTCTCTGTCAATCTAACAAAATAATCGGCTTCAGGATGCAATAGATATATTTGCATTTTTTGTGGAGTACTTATGATTGTACGTAATCCCAAGCATGTGGTCAAGCTAACGTAGTCTAGTAGAATTTCAAAAATCCTTTACTACTTTACTATGAAATTTTCACCTTTTTAATGGTGAGAGTTTAACCGATTGAAAGATGGAACTCTCTATTGAATTACCTTAAACTGTATGCGTACAAGCCATCGAATTAGCTGTTTGTTTTTAGATACCGTACTTCCTTTTTTTAATGACAAATATGTGTGAGAATTTTGAGAATGATTGGAGGATGTGGTGTTTGAATGTGAAATTAATTCTCTCATATTGTAACTGAGAATTGGCAAATAAAAAGTGAGATGTCTGATGTGCTGGATTTTACTTTCCCGAGTAATTTTTTGGAAAGATACATGTTCTTTGTTCTGGTTCATGCCCAAGCCTGAAGCATCTTTCCTGGTAGAAATTCCAACAACGATTTTGCAATTTGGTTAGTTTAAGTTCGTATTAATGTCCTGTTATGCCTTCACCATGACACATGAAATATAGTTAATATAGCAAAGCTAACAGATATTCTGTAGTCAAGTAAATCCTCAGATTCCATGGAAGGAGTATGCTCAAGTTTCTTCAAACAAAGATATTAGTGCAGAAAGAAAGCAGCTAGATATTGTGCAGAATGCACTTCACCGTGTTGCAGGGAAAGGACTATAAACTATAAAGTAAACCCAATTGAGGAATATGAAGTTGTGTTACAAACACTTGAGGAATATGAAGTTGTGTTACAATATCAGATGATCAAGTTGTGTTGTCATATGGAGAGAGATCCTCAGGTATATCCGATGTGTGAAAAATATTTAAATCAAACCAATCGCTATGAACATTTCAAAATGAATGTCACAGAAAAGTATATAGTATGGGGTTATCTAGATGATGTCAGTGTTCACTCATAATTCATAATTCATTATTTGCTTAGTTTTTTCCCCTTCATTTGGAACCATCATGAGTTCCAAAGATAAGTAAGCATCAGTATGCATTTCATTATGTTCTTGCTCTGTCATCATTGAAGAGACCCATTTCACCAACCCTACACTTTTTTAGAAAGGTTAAAGCTTTTGGGTTTTGTGAATTGAAGTTGAGAGAGAATTACAATGCAACGGCTTTGTTTTATTGATTGACTGAGGGAATGATGTAGAGAGATGGATACAATGAGACTTAATAAACTAGACATTTCTGGTAAACGACAAGACTCAAGATAAAATGAAAGACAGAGAACATTTGACAGAGACGAAACATGTCTGCACATGAGACGAAGTTTGAGGTAGAAATCCAAAGTTGTTTAATGTTGACGTGGCACTCCTCCTTTATTTCGACTTTCAGGAGTCTCAAGAGAAAAGAGCAGGCTCATGAGAAGCGGCATTTCGCGCAGATCTTCAGCAATAACTGTCTCCATAGAATTTCACGATATGCTGGCCTCATCTGGCTTCTTGAACTTCATGAATTTCATATCATGTTATATTTCATTGTGTTCATTTCAGTGTAAGGATTTGTTAACTTGAAGGAAATGCATGCAGTCGAAGATGAGATGTTTGGTTCACACATAATCATATTCTTGTGTACTACTCGTATTAAGTTTATGGGGAGACTCCAATGATTAAGATGAGTAAAGTGAATATATCATTATTATTTGAATAAGTACATTCCTATTGTATAGAAAATTGGCATAATAAAATAGAACTAATTACCAACTAAATACATTCATCGTAAGAGAATGCCTAATGAACGTAACCAACCATCTATATTAATTTCACATATTAACTATGATCAAATAACCAAAATCTAATTACATCTATATTAGTCTAAACTCCAATCATGCATCAATGATAATGATTTCATGTTTTATATTGATACTCCTACAATTCATAATATAAAATATATTTAACTAATTTAATTAGATTAAAAAATTAATTAATTTAATTAATATTCTCTCCCTCATTCTTTTACTTAATTATTGTTGGGAGAGTATCATTAGAGATAATTTAAAAAAATATTGATAAATTTGTTAAGTATATCTTATATTTAAAATTAAAATTAATTTTTTAATTAAATTATATATTAAAGAGCGGAAGAGTAAAAAATTATATATGAGTATTCATGCATATTAGGAGGAGGAGGGTTAATATAAATAGGTGGCGAGGCGGGCGACTGGTGAGCGGGAAATGGGGGGTGTTGTCAAAGTGCTTGTTGTTAATGTCCCCTCAAAGGCTTCCAATCTCAACCTGGGAACAGTAAGCTGGAAGCCTTTGGGAGGCCATTAACAACCTCTGCTTTGCTTCTGATTTGATTGGTTTATTGGTGAGACTAATGTGATGATAATTATCTAGTTTTCAGGCTGAGTCATCGATTTGGTCTGTTCATTTTCAGCTGAATTCGACTGGAAATCAGAAACAAGATTTTGGCAATGGAGGAACCTGAGTCACACAAAACAGCTACTGTTTCATTACCTTCGACTAGCTTCTCATTATTATAATCTCCAAATAGCTCATCAGAACAGGTGCTGTTTAATTACCTTCTCGGTCACTTTCTTTGTGCTTTTTTCCCGGCAACAGCGCCTAGTATCCGCAGCCCTTCAAATTCCGGTCCAATCCCGACTGAGTTAGTGGGACCGTTGTGAGCGGCAAGTTCTCCCGACAAATATTTAAAATAGCTGCATACTCAAGACTCTAACATGAGACATGGGTTAAACTAGCACAACCCTATACCAGTTTAACTTCATGATCATTGGTTGCCTTTCTTAGTCAGTTTGATTAATCACTAATTTTTTTTAACACCAATTGATATTTGAAAGTCAAATCTCATCAAATTTGGTTAAAGTTAACTCAAAGTACATGAATATAAAGCTATCCTCATAGCAAATGTACGTAGTTTGATGCGACTTGATTTTTGTTCTACTAAGGTCCCCTCCATTTTACTTTCATTGCAGTTTCCAGTTACCAATAGTTCATATTAAATTTTAATAATATTATCTATAGTACTAATTATAAAAATTAGTTAAATTTTTTTAAATAATTCTAATAAATTAAATAAATTAATTAATTATAACTAATATAAAAGTTAATTAACTAATTTAAATAAATTAAAGAGAATATAATTGAATTCATCTTAAGGGGTTAGATTTAATCATAATTAAATAATTTATTTAGCTTCATAAATCTAACAGAAAAAATTAAATAACCCTTATAATTAAGATAGGAGGGAGTATTAATTAATATGTGCTTAAAAAATTATAAAATATAAATCATCAAACTTTTTCCCACATTGTTGTAATATGTGTTTAAATAGGCTTTTAAAAAAAGGCTTATAGAAAAAAAAAGTTTTTGGAGAAGAATTTATGAAAAAAATGTGGTTCTGAATAAATAAATGTTTGGATGGTTATTTTCATAATAATTTTTGTGATTGGTAAATTACCAGAAAGGGTATGAGGTGAAAATAAAATAAAATAAAAAACCATTGCAGCCTCAGTTACTCTCTCACTGTTCATCCTCTCATTTCTCTTCTTTCTCTGATGATGGACAAAGGGCGACAAAGCTGACGATAGACGGAGGGCGACGACAGACGGAGGTGACTAACAGAGGTGAGGACATAGAGATGCTACCCACAGCTTGCAGCGATCAACGACCCACTGGCTTGTAGCGACCCACGACTAGTAACAATTGCAAGCGGCGATCGACGACCTACGGTTTGTAGCGACCCACAAGTGGCAACAACGACATAGAGGGGAGCAACACAGTGATACCGATGCGAAGGAGAAGAAGAGAGAGAGGAGAAAAAATAGGGGCAAAATAGTAAATAGATAATCTATAAGGTTTTTTACTATTTTAAAAGCTAGTCCTACCAACTTATCTGAAACCATGATTTTAAACTATAATTTTACCTAAAAATATTTATAGATAAATATAATTATTTATTTTAAAAAATAATAAACTAAAATTTAAGTCAAAAATCTTTTTCAAACTATAATTTCTTAAGTTTCCAAGCATGGCGGTAGTCTCCTCACTTAGTGGCTGGAGGAGTCAGTTCTAATGAGATGTGTTCTGTATGCACTTCATTGAGTCCAAGATTAATTGTATTTATGTATAGAAAAATGTAAGTTGAATTATTCATCACATCATATCAGTAACTAATTTTATAAACTTATTCTTTAAATACTATATAATTATTCATTTCATATTAATTACAAAAATTTAAGGTGAGCTTTAATACTTATATATATAATTATATATAGATTTTTTTCAATAGTAATAGCAAGTTGGGCATTTTTTTTACATATTTATTTATTATTTATTAATTAAAGACTGTGTTTTTGTTTTTCCTTCCTTACAGGAGTAAAACTTAAAAAAAAATGAAGACAGAAATGAACCGGAGGAATTCCGGTTCAGCATTATCTATTAGTTTCCCTCACTCGTTTCTTTCCCGGTCCAATAGGATAAACCTTATCCCCAAAATCCAACTTGCTTCGACCAGCCAACTCATTTCCCAAAATATTGTGGTAAAAATAATAATAATAAAAAGAAAAAAAAAAAAGAATCAAGATTCAAGAACGACTCAATTTTGACATCTTTCATATAACTGTTTATACCTCCCATTATTTTCACTGTTCAATGGCATTTCTCTTTTCTTCTCAGTGCCAAAGCTCTATGGATAAACTAGCTTATATTCATCATCTTAATCTTTGTTCTGTTCCTCTTCGACGAACCAAATTGCCACCTCGAAGCCATTCGCCCTCTTCAATTTCTCAGGGAATGGTAGACACCTCAAATTTTGCTTCTACTCAAGTTTCATCGCCTAAACTTTCTTCAAGCTTTCACCTTTTGGATAACATGGGTCAGATAAGGACTTTGGCATCTGTCAGAGTGTTGCATGCCCAGATACTCAAAATGCCATATGAGGGGAACTTGCACACCATGGATAAAAGCTTGATCAGGTACTACTTAGAATTTGGGGATTTTTCTTCTGCAACGAAAGTGTTCTTTGTAGGTTTTACGAGGAATTATCTTCTCTGGAATTCTTTTGTTGAGGAGTTCGAAAGTTTTGGGGGTGATCCCCATGAGATTCTGGAGGCCTTCAAGGAATTGCATAATATAGGAGTGGAGTTAAATAGTAGAGCTCTTACTGTAGTTCTGAAAATTTGCTCCACTGTGATGGATTTGTGGCTAGGGTTGGAAATTCGTGCTTGTATGATCAAGAGAGGCCTTGACTTTGACGTGCACTTGAATTGTGCATTGATCAATTTCTATGGGATGTGCTGGAGGGTAGATAAAGCGAACCAAGTGTTCGATGAAACGCCACACCATGAAGATTTCTTGTGGAATACAATAATTATAGTGAACTTGAGAAGTGAGAGGTGGGGAAAAGCTTTAGCATTGTTCCATAGGATATGCAGCTATCTTCTGCCAAGCCCACTTGTGGAACCATGGTGAAGTTACTTCAAGCGTGTGGGAAACTAAGAGCTCTCAACGAAGGTAAATAAATTCATGGGTATGTTTTAAGATGTGGTTTAGAATCGAATGTGTCTATTTGCAACTCCTTAATTAGCATGTACTCTAGAAACAATGAACTGAAGCTAGCTAGAACAGTTTTCTATTCTATGGAAGATCATAACTTGTCTTCATGGTACTAGATGATTTCAAGTCATGCTGTCGCTGGCAGTTTCAATGATGTGTGGGATATATTCCGAAAAATGGAGTCATTGAGTATCAAACCTGACATTATAACTTGGAATTCTCTTTGTCTGCCCATCTCCTTCAGGGCTCATACAACACACCCCTCATCATTTTCCGGAGACTGCAAAGTGCAGGCTTCAAGCCAGATTCATGCTCGGTCACCAGTGCCATACAAGCAATCATTGAATTGGGATTCTTCACTTTAGGGAAAGAAATCCATGGTTATGCTATAAGAAATAAGCTTGACTATGATGTCTATGTGTGTACTTCATTGGTGGATATGTATGTCAAGAACGATTCCTTAGAAAAGCCTCAAGCAGTGTTTGATAACACAGAGAGCAAAAACATTTGTGCTTGGAATTCTTTGATATCTGGCTATTCCTTCAAGGGCCAGTTTGATAATGCCGAAAAACTACTAACTCGGATGGAGGAGGAAGCTATAGAACCTGATTTGGTGACATGGAAGAGTTTGGTGTCAGGATATTCAATATGTGGCTATAGTGAGGAAGCTTTGGCTGTAATTCGTCGGATTAAGAGTTCAGGGTTGACTCCTAATGTGATTTCCTGGACTGCTATTATATCATATCAGGATGTTCACAGAATGAGAATTACAGGGATGCCCTGAAGTTTTTAAGCCATATGCAAGCAGAAAATGTAAAACCCAACCCTACTACCATTTGCAGTTTACTATCTGCATGTGCAGGACTATCCTTGTTAAAGAAAGGAGAGGAGATACACTGCTTAATCATGAGATTCGGTTTCGAGGATGACGTTTATATAGCCACGGCTCTCATTGACATGTACAGCAAGGCAGGTAGACTGAAAGTGGCTATCAATATTTTCGGAAGAATTCAGAACAAAACACTTCCTTGTTGGAATTGCATGATGATGGGATATGCCATTTATGGCCATGGGGAAGAGGTGATGACTCTTTTCAATGAACTGGGCGAAACGGGTATCCAACCCGATGCTATAACCTTCACTGCACTTCTCTCTGGCTGCAAGAATTCAGGTTTAGTTGATGAAGGATGGAAGTATTTTGACAGTATGAAGACAGATTACAACTTGAACCCAACTATTGAGCACTACTGTTGCATGGTAGACCTTCTTGGAAAAGCTGGCTATCTTGATGAAGCCTGGGATTTTGTAAAAACTATGCCCATAAAACCAGATGCTAGTATTTGGGGTGCTCTTCTTGCATCCTGTAGAATTCACAAAACATTAAACTAGCAGAGGCTGCAGCGAAAAATCTTTTCGAGTTGGAACCGGACAATTCTTCGAATTACGTGTTGATGATGAACTTATATTCCGCTTTAAACCGATGGGAGGATGGGGAGCGTCTTAAAGAATCAATGATTACCCGGGAGTTGAAGACCCCCCCACATGTATGGAGCTGGACACAAGTTAATCAGACAATTCATCTGTTCTCCACAGAGGGGAAACCACATCCAGAAGAAGGGGACATATATTTTAAGCTGTATCATTTGATTTCCGAAATCCGAAATCTGGGTTATGTACCTGATATTAAATGTGTATATCAGAACATTGATTGCAATGAGAAGGAGAAGGTTCTGCTCAGTCCCACTGATAAGTTAGCTATCACATATGCACTGATGAAGTCAAGAAGTGGGGAACCTATAAGGGTGGTTAAGAACACAAGAATTTGCCAAGATTGTCATACAGCAGCAAAGTACATATCTTTGGCTAAAAATCGAAGTGTTTTCCTGAGGGATGGTGGTCGCTTTCACCATTTTGTTAATGGAAAGTGCTCCTGCAATGATAGATGGTAAGAAGAAATGTAGGTAAGAGAACTCAGAGCAGTTTTATTGTCATTTTCTTATGCTCAAATTCAAAACAGGTCAACGAAAAGTGATTCCAATACATAATAGGAAGAGCATGCTTTCTGTAAATGTGACTATGTTACTTTTTCATTATTTGGATAGAAAAAGAAATGATAGTAAAAGGATGAAGGGTGCTTTCTTGAAGCAACTGATATATCTCATTATGACTTGGGGACTTCTTATTGCAAAAGAGGGTTTCTTCAAGTTTCTTTTTTCTCCTGGCTTTTTTGGGCGCCAGAAGATTTCTTCAAGGTCGTGGGTTCCTTCTCTCAGGGCAAAAGGCAAAATCTGATTTATGGAGTTAAAACGCTGCAGAATTGGTCGATCAAAATTTCTTATGTGATACGTGTTATATATTTGTTTATTTACTGTACATTTTTATTTTACTCACATGCTTTTAATATCTTCCACGTAAAGTTAATGTTAGGGAAAAATATATTGTTTTTGGTATAAAGAGAGAGATACTATTTAATGCTATACATGTTCTTTTCTTTTTCGTGGTCAGAATTAAATTAACATTCATTGGAAATTAAATTTTGCTAATAAAACTATGAATGATTCAAGTCATTTTTTGCCATAAAATAATATATGTATAGTTGATACCATTCATTCACCAATTCTTCCACGAGTGACTATGAAAAGAGCCATGATAATAACAATTAATGTACACGTGTCATTACAGATATGAATTGATGTTGAACAACAGCCTTTTTGTTTCGTAAGAGCTATGAAGGGGGGAAAATACAAAAAAGGAAACCAAGATCACCTCCATGGTTTCACCGAAAAAGGAAAAGGAAAAAGTCCTCCATTGGGTGCGAAAAGAATAATTCGAATTTCATAAAACCAAACAAAATAGCCAAACCCTAACGCAAAACAATACATGTAAAAAGAAATGAACATTTATATTCGTCTACTATCTTTTCTTTTTTTAAAAATAAAATACATACAACTTTAGAATTATAAAAGATATAAATTTTAAAGATAGGATTAAAGATGCCTTCAGGAATACATTAAATAAAATTGAAACGGCAGAGAAAAGATAGGTTTAAAAAACTTAAAACGCTTCCTTAAACGGTTATCTGCTAATAATCTCTATAGAGTAAGCATCCACTAATTACATAAATCATGCCTCATAATTAAAATAACCATCCTACCTCCTATTATTATGAGGAAACTTCCACTGATTGCAATAAATCATGCTAATAATCTCTTATTTCTACATTTCTCCCTCCCCTACCCCACCCACTATTTCTTCCTGAGGTCTGAGGGCCCTTCTTCTATAGAAAAAGTGAGGTGGGAAAAACAAGTTGCATTTGTAACCACCGCACAACTAGAATCAGCATATCTTTGCACTTCCTCAAAGCAAAGTGAAGTGCATCAGACCTTAGAGTCAATTTGATAGGCGTCCTAAACATAAATTCAAAAACAGGCAGGAAAAAGGTGAATAAATGAACTAACAAAAAATACTAAACGTATACAAGAGAAGAGATAAGAGCAATAAAGCCATCAACTACTAAGAGGGGTCCTCTCCTACCAGTACACAGATGTTGCTACTGAACATGAAACAGCAAAGGTTGCAGTTCTTTTTTGTTTTCTTTTTTTGTTCCACCATAAATATTTACAAATAGCTCTAGTAACACACCACCATGCAGATAGTCCAGGAAGAATAGCAGAGAACAAGGAACTTTTCCCTCTCCCATCCTCCGACGTTCATGAAGCTAAGAATCTCATCTTGCAAAAACTGAAGAAGAGAAACTTAGCTTGTTCTTAAGTAGATTACAGAAGGATGGTAGGGGAAAAGGCGTCCTTGATATTGAAATACAAATTGGCAGCAACCCACAAACAAAACTTCTGAGAACGTGGAAGGAATACTCCAACCAATCTCTACGCCTGAGCTGGGATTAGAAAGCCACAGATCGTATAGTTGCATAACCCGACCTTGTTCTCCCATAGACCTACTTAATGGCTGATGGGATCGGTCCGGCCCTGCACAGCCATCCTCTCTGAGACATCAGCCAAGGAGCTCAGATTGCATCTGATCAACGCCTCCACAAAGTAACAGGTTTCATCCCTCGTGTTCCCATCAGGTACGTCCACCACAAATGATTCAATCACCATTGTTCCAGGTCTTCCATCAATGATCTCTGGATGGACTGTGATTATAGAGGAATAGTTCTGCAGGATTCACATAATATCGTTTAGTTTCACTCTATAAATTAGAAGAATTCAACTAGTAAATGAATCTTGCACAACAGCAAAGGAAAACATTCTACAATCTCGTATATTATTAAACTGTACCAAGCACACATTTACAAAAATTTAGAGAGATACCAGCAGTGCGTCCACTATGTAAGAATCTTCTGAAGCATGGTAACCTTGAGTACTTGCAAGTTGCAAGTATGTCTCTAACCAAAATACCATATTGAGTAAATACGAGAAAACAAACCATCCGCTCTCTATTCCACATTCATTTCACTCAATCTCTCATCTATATGACTGCAGAAATAATTCAATGACATAATTATAAGAAGTAAAGAGAAACATCCCAGATATTATACCCAAGTGGATATCATATCCGGATGAGGTAGCTTGTCGCATTTCCAGCCGTAACACTGAGCAGTCAGAGAAAAGATACGTTACGGAGATGGTTCTAACTTCCAAGCGTTTCAGTTTTTCATTGTCCTTTCCTCACTTAAGCTCAAGAAATAATGTGGGTATTACTTTCAGAAGATTTAACAACCACAAGGGAAGGTTCCCAAGCTTTGCTTTATTACGATAAAACAAAAATGTTTAACTTTTCTTTTTTTTGATAATATAAATGTTTGACTTTTCTGATTACTCCTCCTTTCCAATCATTTTTGCAATAAGAATCAATTAGAAGAGTAAAATGAAAAGGGGAGGAAAGGAAGAACAGTCTTACCCGCAGTCTGTGGTCGCCGCCAACAATCTTGACGCTAAGAATGTGTTCCTCATCGTCAAGTTGCTCCAACCTCTCAGTACTGGTTGTAGCAGGAAGGCCCGATTTAACATTCACTTCTCTAACGCTCCCAATACCTAGGTCTCCCTGCATGATACATCTGCTTACAAAAGGTTTGTACTTCTGAGGCTGATCAAACCTTCTAACAAGAGACCACACCTGACAGGAGAAAAAACTTCGGGTCAGATCAATTAGTTTCTTTATTCGGCCACAAATTTCACACAGCAAAGAAACGTACAATGAAATCCATATACATACGTTGTAATATTGACACTAAACCTAGAGTTCAACTGATCATCGAAAAAGGAGATAAAATAGCGGATGTTAAGATATTAATGCTTTGCATTTGCTTGGTTTTTCTGGAAACAAGTCAGCAAAAAACTTAAAAGCGCTACAAAAGTGTGAGAACGCTCTTAACGCCAACTTCTTCGTCGTTTTACGCATTCCAATTGAAATTCATGGGAAATTTGACAAGGAAAAGAGTGAAAGGATCATGACATATGAATGAAGAACATTTGTTGCCATAACTGATTCCACAACCACACAAATGAAATTCCCAGAAGTCAAAAACTATCCTCAGTCTCGCGAGTTTCGATTAACAGAATCAGAAATGAATCAAGAAAGAGACAAAACCAGGGGGGTAAGCCATAAAGGGAAACGTCAAGGCCGAAGAGCAGAATTGCTCAGATCTTGAAAAGGCAAAAGTCAAAGGCTTTGAAAAACGAAACAAATTAAGACCGACCAATCGAATCAAAGCTCAGAAGCGAAATCAACCATTAATAACCAATTCCGATCCAAATATAATACAACAAAAAAAGCAACTTACAAGGTGAACAGGAGCTCGTATGTGCTTGACGAGGGCGGAAGTACACTGATTCTCCCTGGGCTCATGCTTGTGATTTCTCCGTATGTACTGAGTCTCTATGGGAACGTACGATTCGTCTCCGTTCATGGTTCACTCCACCTTCGTTCTTCGCCTGTGCGTACTACGAGATGTGGCAGAGAGAGGAGGAGGGTTCGAGAGAGAGGGATAAGATTTGGTTTAGCAGAGAAGGCTATGTTTGGCGAAAAAGAAAGAGCGAGCCTTAGGGTATGTTTGGCTCAACGGAGGGGAGGGATTTTAATAGAGGGAAAGGAAAGGAAAGGAAGGAAAAAAGAGGGATTTTATTATTACCTTGTTTAGATTAACATTAAGGGAGAGGAGGGGAGGGATTTTCATATTACCTTGTTTAGTTCAAGAAGGAAAAGGAGGGAAAATACTTTTATATAGACAAATTTACCTTATATTATTTTACATAATATTTTAATAAAATATAATATAAGAGTAATATTAGGATATTAAAAAAATTATGGGTATATAAATATTATATAATAATAATATCACACTTCCCCTCTAAATTCTCCCAATTAGGGGTGGTAATGCGGGCCAACCCGCCGAAAACGGGTTGGCCCGCAGCGGGTTGGGGGGGAGGCGGGCCGGTTAAAACCGGCCCACCTCCAGGCGGGTTGGGGAAACCCCAACCCGAGACCGCCATGGCGGGTTGGCGGGCTAGCCCGCCAACCCGCCAGCTTTTTTTTTTTTTTTTTTTAATTTTTTATATATAATTTTTAAATTTTTTTTCAACTTTTTTTTAAAAAAAAATTACATATGTCAATATTAATTAAATTCGAATCATATCTTAAGTCGTCAAAATATTTATTTAGTCAATTTTGTTACTATCTATAGATAAATCTATCACAAAAAAAATTATAATAAAATAAAATAAATATATATAAAGAAAGAAATGACTCAATGAGATAAAGTTAATATAAATTAAGTATAATATCTCTTGTTTAACTAAGGCTCTCAAATTAGTAAGGTATAAATGTGTAATATAAATAATAAAAAAATTAAAAAAAAAAGTAAAAAAAAAAAAAAAAGCGGGCTAACCCGCCAACCCGGCGGGTTAGCCCGCCGCGGGTGCGGGCTTGGCGGGTGCGGGTCAAAAAGACCCGCATCAATGTGGGTTGCAATTTTTGCAACCCAACCCGCCAGTTTTTGGCGGGTTGGCGGGTTGGGCCCGCGGGCCCAACCCAAATTACCAGCCCTACCCCCAATTTTGGAGGGGAAGTAAAGTTGGAGGGGGAGGGAAAATTTTAAAAAATTTTACCTCCCCTCCTCAATTTTGTAATGAGCCAGGGGAGGGAAGTAAAATCCCTCCCTCCCCCATCCCTCCCCCCAAATACCCCGTGCCAAACAAGCCCTTAAAGGCTTAAAGCTGAGCTTTGGATTGGCAAATGGCTATTATCAAGAGTCCACGAACCCACCGACACTGTTTTATTTTATTTTATCCTTTAAATGTTCCTAACGGCCCATTGGCTGCTTTCCCTAGGGCAGGTATAGGCCTATCAAATAAATATATATTATATTTTAGGACCCCAAATATTATAACATTTGGATCTAAGGTCTCCAAGTTCATCATTATTACAATAACCCCCATTTGAATTTCCCCAATAGAATTATTTAGTATTTTTATTATAAAATAAATTTGTGAGCCAAGTTTTGGAGCTCATACAAGTCAAGTTCAAGACAAGCATCAGCTCAATTATTGTTTATAGAGGTACAAATTATTCTCATTTTTAAAAGTCTTGACCTCAAAAGAATTTAAAATAAATAGATTTATCCAGAAAATTAGGTATAATGGGCATGGGCCTAGGATTTTTCTTTTGCCCAAAAAAAAAGTCAGGGGATCATATTATAATTGTTTGGAATTCTCAAAATTCAACTCAATTAAGAAACATTTCCCGCTGAATTTGAAATTTTTTTTTAGTAAATTTCAATAACGCAATACACCTACCACATTCCACACGCACACACAAACACTGTATGTACATATGTGTGTGTAAAAATTACCCATAAATTCTAAGTAATTAAATTAATGTATTACCCCAAAAGTATCATTTCCCAGAAGAAAAAAAATTGTTATATGGGGGTCTTACCTGTCATTTTTAATTTAATTTTGTTTGTCAACTAGAAAAAGAGTAAAGTACAGGTTAGTACAATAGTGTGCTTGATAATTACATGAGAAGAACCTCTTTTAGCGAGTATGGTTAGAACCATTTTTGGCTGCTTTTATGGATCAAGTGCATTCATTTTGTACGTTTTATTTCCACAATTAACATTCAGAAAAGTTACTCATTACTTATCAGAGCAGCGCGGCCATCGGAAATTTTTCTACTTTCTCATTATAGTTTTTTCTCAAGTCCTGTTAATTGGATTCATTAATTAAAGGGGATCCATCTGAAATTTAAATAATTAAATAATATATTTTTAAATTAATTAATACATATTTTTTACAAACAATCTATTTAAATACTTTTTAAAATTATATAAATTAATTATATATCTCTTATATTAAATATTAGAGGAATGCTAAATTAAAAATAGTGAAACAGTTATGAATTAGAGGCACATAATTTTTTTTTTATATGCACACGTATTTTCTTAAGGTAGATAATTATATTTGAGATAAAAATATATTTTAATAAAAATTTAAACATTATTTCATCAAGATTAGCTCATCCGCTAGACTAACTTTTTTATTGGTAGAAGCACATCAGTTCCTCTAACGTTAGAATGGTAATAACGTAAGATACAGGGATTATATTTATAACTTAAATTTTATAATTAATATATTTTTTCAAACTTCAATCAAAACACGAAAAAACATACATATGAGCAATAAAATTTAAAACGAGTCATATTATATTATATGATTTATTATTCATTCTTTATCCAATACACAAGACATAATAACAATCATACAAATTTTGACGAAAAATCGTAAAAATATTGGCCCTTAAGATTTTAAAATTTTTACTATAAAAATGATTTAATTTTTTGTTACAAAAATATATATCTTTTTATTAAAAATAATTATGTTCGAAGTATCATTAAATACTAAATATAATTATAATTTTAAAGATAAATTTTAATTTTAATTTATTATATTATGAGAAATTAATTCATCCTGTTGAACACAACATTCGTTAGTAAATGATTTGATTTGGGGTCTGTTTGGATAAGTTTTTAAAAAAAAAATTATGAAAAAATAGAATTTTTATACAGCTTTTGAAAAATGGCTTCTGGATAAAAATTTATAAAAAAAATAATTTAAATAAATGAGTATTTGGATAGTTATCACTAAAAGGACTTTTGTTATTGACAAATTATAAGAGAAAGAATATGAGAAAAAATAGTATAAAATAATAATTAGATAGTCTATAAGCTATTTTGTTATTCTAAAAACTATTATCAGTAGCTTATGTAAAACTTTAATTTTAAACTATAATTTTATCTAAAAATATTTTTAGATAAATATTACTATTTATTTTTAAAAAAATAAATTAAATTTAAGTCATTTTTTTTAAATAATATTTGACCTTTATCCAAATAAGCGCTTGATCTAACTTAACTATGTAGTGTTAGTGGAACTCGAAGAAGACCAACCGTAAGTTCAGAGAGTAAACTCCAATTTACTATTAAATGAAATCTAAGCAAGCATAAAGTATGATTAGGTTATGAAATCAATGTTAAAAATTAATTCATTTAGATGGAATCCACCGACTAAATACACATAAAATATTTATTATGTTGTCTTTTTTTTTCAATCAATATAATATACATACATATAGGTTTAGGCCTAGTTTATTTTCTATGCAAAATTAAATGAAATTAAAGACTAAATAGAATTTAAAAAAAAGGTGACTTTGCCGCTAATTTTTTAAAATATTTGAAGAGTATATGTAATTGCTATTGAGTAATAATAAAGATACAACAAATATTGCTTATGATCTGTTCTGTATAAAAAATAATATATCACTTTTTATGACGCCAACCAAACGGAGTGTTAATAATTTAATTTAATTTAAGCCATTTGATTGTGAGAAAAAGACACACAAGTGGACATTAATTTATTAACAAAAAAAATGGTTAGTGCCCTGGTATAAGGAAATGCACATGGCAACACTTTTTTTTAAATAATAATTCAATAATTGTACCTCTTGCTTTTTTAAAAAAATCATCTTTAAGATTTGGGGTTATCAGCTCTAGATCCCGCTAGCATTCCACATATAATAATAATACTTTTAATCTCAAATCTCATTCCACATCTGGAACTAATTCATTGCAGGGGATTTAATGGGCAACAAAATTAAATTATCTGACATTTTTAAACGTATATTTTAGCCAAAAATTAAAATATGTGCCGCTCAAAACCAACCCCAAAGTCTTAATTATCTCCAATTAATAATATTTTTTCTTTGATCCAGGCAGCGAGATGCCATCCAGCTGTACGATTGGCAAAGCTCAACTTTTGCATAATAGAACAAGTCCCTTTGATAAACAGTCACGTGATGCTTGATGCCTTATTTTTCGCAAAAATTAAGACAACATTGTTCATAAGATATTACTACTTTGCTTTTTTTATTGACTGAACTGTGTAAAATAGGGGTATATTTAGTAGGGCAGGACAACCTCTATACCTAGTGCCCTACTTAAAAAATATGGCTACAAATATTAATAAAAGCTTTAATTATTTTAGATTAAATATAAATAAACTTATATGCCTAAGTCATCAAAAAAATTATAATTAAAAAAATTATAATTATAAATTTTTAAAATAATATTATATTCGTATGTTTTTAAAAGTTAAATAATATTCATAATCTACTAAAAATAAAATAAAAAAATAATAATTAAATTCTTAAAATTTATTGCATATAAAAAAAATAAAGTTTAAATAGTTTGTAATTATAACTTCTTATCAATCTTGTTGATAAGGATTAAGCATCTAAAAAAATAAAATAAATAATTATAATTTATAATGTAATCATACGATGATTAGTAAAGATAAAAAAAATAAAAAAATAATATAATTATAAATATTAAAAGATATAACTTACCTACTTAACTACTCATATTTTTAAAATGAGTATTTAGTCATCAGTAAGTATTATATTTTCTATTATAAATATAGTATCTAAGAAAAAAATAAAAAAATAAAAAAATATACTTATCGGTAGGTAGAGTAAAGTAATTTCTTATCCAAAAAGAGTATACTCTACTCTATATTTGTTAGGTCGGGTAGAATTTTTTTTTACCATGAACCCATATAGATATATTGAGTCGCAAGTTTTATACGCATCTATCTTTAGGGTGATGCATGAAAATCGACCTTACCAATAGTAGAGGCTATTTATTTAATCTTATTTTTAAAATAGTGAAAGCAAAGAATAAATCTCTCTTAATTAAATTGTCATATATAATTACATGTGTAAAGGATGAGATTCGGGTTAATCTTCGTCGGGATCGTGAGAACCAACTATACCCCCTCCATAACTAGATTACTTAAGTGACTACAGTCGTTCCCCTTCGCTATTTTCGTAGTGTACTTCCCGTCAGATTTCACCATGCAGCTTGGGGGTAAGTGAGTTCCGCCATTTCATATTTCCTGATGCCTCTTTGGACAGTGTAGCCATTATATAGTTCTATTTTTTATTGGAAGACCGAAGGATAACTGAAGCAAAAGTATTTGCCTACTGTAAAACTACAATTAATGTTGATTTTTTTACCTAATAAATAATATATATTATTTATTATTTTAATATCATATAAAATAAAAATAATTTTTTTATATAATTATCATTTTATCTCATATATTTTTTAGTAATTTAATAATTATAAAAATTTTGATAGTAATAACTATTAAAATATTTATTTATTTTTTGTATAAACTCTTATTTACATTTTATTTTTTAAAAGTTATATAATTTTTTTATATAAATTATCTTTTAAAAATCTATCAAAATGAGCCCTGCATGTCATTTTGATGTTAGGTAAAATAAAAAAAGAAAGAAAATGAAAATGAATCGTTGAATATGGCGCTCGAGGTGACCGCATCTTCTTGGCAAACGTGACATTATATATATATATATATATATATATATATATTACTCAATCAGTTCTAAATATTATTGAACTTATACATAAAGAGTAACTATTTTAACATTATTCTTCTGGGTTAGACTACATTTAATACCTAAAGTGTTTCACAGTAACACGAAATAATTTAAAATAATTGTTTATATATTAATATTTAAAAATATTTTTTTAATAATAACTAATGTCCTAAAATAATTTTTAGATCATCAAATACTCTAAAATATTTTTTCAGCACTATTCAATATTTTATATTTAAAATGTTTATTATTATTAAAAAATTACTTTAAGGATTAAATTGTATCAAAAAATATTTTTAAGATACAAAGTTTGATTTGTTTTTTTATATATGCAAAGTTTTAAAGTATTGATCTTGCTCTTGCATATTATTTAGAAAATATTAAACATAAATTGAAGTTGCGTGATATAAGTTAATTAATTATAATGTGAGAGGGGGCAAATCAGTAAATGTGATGTGGGGGGCAGCAAGCGAGTAAGTGGGAGAGTGAAGGGGATAAGGCGGCTTTAGAGGGAAGTTGATTAATGGTTGCCAAACAATGCCTTATAAGCAAAGCATAAACATATGATATGAGTCTATGAGAGTAGTGGAGTCCCACAATGGTAAAGTGATAACATTTTTTTTAGCAATTTAAGGATTTGTTGAAGTTAAGGTAGGTCGCTACTCAACTCGTAAAATTATATATGCTTGGTGGGGCCCATTACTCCACATTTCTTGCTTATGTCAACCAAGCATGCCCACCAACACCATCATCATTATATTAATATTCCTTATTTGATAAATATTGACCCTAATCTCAATTGCCATAACTGCTATATAATAACTCTTTTTTTTTTTAATTTATAAGCCGTCGCTCCAGTCTACATCTTTAAATACTTATTTTTCACAAATATCTCTACTTATCATTAGATGCTTATTTTGAGAATCAATAAACAATTAAAAAAAAGAAAAAACGTTAATTATCAATACAAACTTCAAAATGTAATTTAAAACAAAAAACTAACTTTAACTCTTTTTAATGAGGTGCCTGGTTATGAATTATACTTGGGATTGGATGTAATATATAATATAAAATTTTCATAAAATCATACTATTTTAAAATTAGAGATTAATACCATGTTCTTATAGTTTAATCAACTTTAGTTTTAATTTTATAATTTTAAATTATAGTTTTTAGTACCTATAAATTTTATAAGAAATTGGATACTTAACAGCATCAATTAATGCCATTAAGTCTAAAAAGTAAAATTAAAATTTTTTAAAAGCGTAGAAATAAAAAAAATTAATTTTAGTCTATATATTATTAACGAGTTTTTATTTTAGTCCTTATATACCCGATTTATCTCATATTTTATGTGAAATTTAGATCAATCAAACTTAGTGACTATTTGAGAATAACTAAAATTATAGTTTTAAAATAGTTTATGATCTAAATTTTAGTTTAGAGAAATTTCAAAACAAATAACTATATTTGTCCAAAAGAAATTTTGGATCAAACCATAGTTTTGGATAAGCTATTAGGAGTAGCTTTTGGAATAGTAAAGGAGTTTATATACTACTTAATTATTATTTTATCTTTACTTTTTTTACACTATCTCTCCTCTCTTTTCCACCATTTATTCTCTCCCCTCTCTTTTCTCCACCCTCTCTCTTATCTCTTCTCTACTATCTCTCCTCTCTCCTCTCTTATATCTTTTATCCACCATCTTTCATATTTTTAATAAAATTATATCATTTTTAGTAATTTTTTAATTATAAAAGTTATTATAACAATAACTATTCAAACAATCATTTATCTAGAACTACTCTTTTTTTATAAGATATTCTCTAATTTTTTTTTTTTAAATTATCTAAATTTTTTTTATAAGTTATTTTTTTAAATTTTTATCTAAATAAGTATTTAGTTAAAAATTCTGTTTTTTAAAAAAATCGTAGTTAAAAACAGGCAATCATTTGTTCTCTGTCCCTGAAAAAGAGCAGTCCACATCATGAAAAATACCCCATGGTTTATTTCGTTTATTATTTCGAACAAATAAAATAGTTTTTCTTGTCCCTATTCTGTCTTATTTAAAAATGACGTAGTTCTGAATAGACGACACTTTTTACTCAAAAAACAAATATAAGATACAAAATATTCTTTACATAAAAAAGGTATGTTCATGAATAACTCAGAGTTTGATCATGTATCCATTTATAGCTAGTTACTTTTTAAAAAATAAAAAACAAAAAACAATCAATATATCAATATTAGTATAATAACAATATATTCATATATATGATAAAATTTATAAAAAATATATCGATATTGTAAACATGGGGAAAAAGCATCTAATTATTCACTGATCATGAATAATTTATAATTATTTAATTAATATTAACACCGAAAATTGCAATATTTCTTCAAATAGTATGTATGAGCATTGATTCTTAAATTTCATTTACGAAAAAAGGATAAAGTGAAAGAAAGGATAAAGTGAAGAGACTTTAGATAGATTTAAAAAAAAAAAAAAAAAAGCTACAGGAGATAACAACATTATGTTACTTGGGTTCGGTTAAATTTAATAAAATGTTCATCTTTAGCAAAGTGATTATTTTTTTATGATTACTTTATCCTAAATGACATGAGCAAGTTTCTTACTTTCATTCGTGTGTTACGGACTTATCTATATTCTCCTCCTATGCTCCCAAAAACTTTCTTTATCCACTAGTAAATGATAGTAATAATTGCTCAGATAAAATCTTTAAAACAATAGAAAAATTAAATTTAATATTTTTAATTAATTTCTAGTTTAAATACATAAAATTTATATTAGTTACACATAATCTCCCTAACATTTAAATGTTTAAATTAAAAATCATAATATTTTATATTTTGATTAATAAACTCATGTAATTAAAATTAATAATGTTTGCATTATCATAATTTTTATATTTTTTATTATATATTATGTCATTAAAAAATACTTAACAATTTATATGTAATTTTAAGTAGTTTATATTTTTTTTATTTAAATATAATCAAATAAATATTTTAAATAATTTTTAAGTATTTTATATTTTTTAAATATTTTAAAAATATTTTAAATTATACTTCAAATGTCAAGTATTATTTAAATATTTTAAAAAAATAAAAATTATATATCAACAGTGAAATCTTATTTTTTTATATAAAATAATATATAATAAAAAAGTATAAAATTTATAATATAAAAAAATGGTTAACTTTAATAGTAAGTCTTGATAATTAAAATATAAAATATTAAAATTTTTAATTTTAAAATTATAAAAATTGTGTATAACTGATATAAAATTTATAAAATTTTTAATATATTTTTGTCTTAATCTTTTACTCTTTCTAGCAAGTGTTTTTGTTTATTAAAATTTTATAACTTGATTTACTGTTTTTAATAAATCAAACTCATCAGAAGTCACAATGTCAAGCTTTTTCATGATGAAGATCCGATTAATGTTACGGCAGCAACCGAACTCTTCTATTGGGGCTAGTCCAATCATATATCCTCTAAAATTATATTTGGTAAGAAGGTAGGTTAAATTAATTTAAAAAAAAATAAAAAAGGGTAAAAAAAATAAGTATGAAAGGTAAGTAAATATTTTTTGTTTGGTTTAAGAGAGAAGGGGACGATAATTTATTATAAATTGATAAATATATATTTATATTTTTTTAATTTTTTTATTATTTTATTTTTATTGATTTTTTCTTTTGATCAAAGAAGCTTTGCAACTGGCGAGGAGAATGGAGCATATGGCCATTTTTATGATTCACCGTCCGCCATCGCACCTCTTCTTCCTCATTGTTTCTGCATCGAAAAAGAATTAAGTCAAAGCACAGATACTTCTAGTTTGGAGCTTTAGCGACACTGGATGCCTTGTTTTTATGGTAATTTGTGGTTCTGGGTTTTACCTATGGTGGTGGAACAATAAATTGAAAGAGCAAGAAAACGAAGTTGAAGAATGGAAGCTATAGTATTAGTCCCACAAATTTTCGTTGGAGCTTTAGCGTCACTGAGGGGCCGGTGGTGTGCGTCATCGTTGCTGTGTGTCGTTGTCGTGCGTAGTTGCCGGGCCTTGTGGGGAGGGGAACAAAAAAATGGACTGAGGATAGCTCTGAAATATAACAAAATTATCATGGGTAATTTTATCCAAAATTTTTTAAACCTCCAAAAATCTCTGATTTTAAAGGGTCGAGAGAGTGGGGGAGGAAGCAGAAGAAG
Source organism: Leucaena leucocephala (assembly GCA_037074615.1). Classification (NCBI taxonomy): domain Eukaryota; kingdom Viridiplantae; phylum Streptophyta; class Magnoliopsida; order Fabales; family Fabaceae; genus Leucaena; species Leucaena leucocephala. The sequence continues at coordinate 20,972,465 of CM073555.1, read as the reverse complement.
ACAAAAATTTTCCCTCCCCTCCCCTCAAAAAACTTTCAACCAAATAATGTCTAAGTGGTCCGAGAACAACCGGATAGTTGGAGTTGCTTGTATATTGTGGTCTCATTTATTTATTCCCCCGATGATTTTATGGTTGTTTGATTAAAATAAAAAACTAGTTAAAATAACTATTTAAAAAATTTATTTGCTAAAAAAAAATCTGAATTTGAGCACCTCCAAAGACTGTAACTCATATTTAGTGAGTAGAACTATTTTTTAACTATACAAATTCTTTTAATTATATGCAAATAATTTTTGCTTTAGAGAATTTTATATATAATAAATACATTACACGAAGGTGAAAAAGATTTGTATAAGTGGAATATAAGTTACACATGAATTTTTTTAGTCAATAAAATTTTTTAAAATATACTTTAAAAGGAATTTTTTATTTTTATCTGTCTTGGCGAGAAAATTTTCCTTTTTAAAATTGAAGCAAACTTGTTTCTTTTCTCAAATACGTTAAATAAATGATAATTTAAATTGTTTGAAAGATTATACTCGTTTTTGGAATATATTGATGATAATGGTTATAAAGTTATGATATTTACTTTGGAATTGTGATATTATTAATAAGAAAGATCAAATAAAAAGTTTAAGAGGAGATGGTTTTGGTAAGAAAAGTTTGTGGCGAGAAGGGAACTCCTTATCCTGACACAGACCAAGACCAACAACATGATGGAGCACTTTGGAGCTCAGCGATAAATGCGAGATAGGTCCAATGAATTAACCTTATCATTTGGGAAAAGTGGGTTGGTCTGCTTAATCAGTGAGACTCGAGTCCTAGTTCGAGCCTTAGCATATGCAGAAAATTTTTGTTTGGAGACTCACCCACTATAGCCAGGTGCGCGATGCGGGTCGGATCCAGATATAGTCGGGGCAAAGCTCCAGTGAACTGGGTGGGTAATAAAAAAAAATGAGACGAGCCCCTTTTATAATAAATAAAAAATTATATTTATTATATATGGATCAGTTAATTATGTGAAAAGAGCATGGGACTATCCAGCATGATGCATTTGGTTATTGAAGCTTTTACATGGCTCCTTAATCCGCAACAAGACAACCTATGATTTTTTTTTTAATTGCCTACCTAGTTCACCGAGTTTTGCCTTAACTACATCCGGATTCGACCCACGTCACGCACATGGTTATAGTGGGTAAGTCTTCCAATAGAGATTTTCTGCATATGCCAAGGCTCAAATTTAAGACCTCGTTTAAGCGATATTGAGCCGCTCACTACTCAAACAAACTTTACCTATAAATTTTGGTTTAACAATAACAGCGCATTATTACTTTTTCTTCGAAAATAGAAAGACATCCACAAGCCTTCTTCTTCTTTTCCCTTGTTTGCCCTATTGGGCCAACAGACAGCAGCATAAAAGTTGGCATATATGTCCCCAATGACCATTATATCCCAAACTTGTGGTTTGCCCACGAACTTGATACAGGTCCAAACCAAACAGCACCCCCCAAATTCAACCAAGTCCATTTTCTTTATTTTTTGTAGTTGTCCACCCGGTTTACCAGAGTTTTATCCCGACTACATCCGGATCTGACCCGCGTCGTGCACCTGGCTATGGTGGGTGAGTCTCCCAACGGGAATTTTTTACGTATGCCAAGGCTCGAACTCGAGACCTCGCTTAAACGATACCGAGCCGCTTACCACTCGGACCAACCTCCGTTGGTAGTCCATTTTCTTTATGTATATATATATAAAAGTCCCATGAACGTGTTAACAGGGCCAGAGCCCGGGCCTAGCGGCGCAAATTCCGACAGCCCGATCGGGGAATTCGAGACACGTGTTAACAGGAAAAATCTCAAACCATCTCGGTTCAAATGTTCGGTGCACCAACGGAGAGGGCGGGCATTTCGCGCGTGACACGTGGCCTTGGCCACCGGTTGCACGAAATGTGGCTGCTGCCGGCATCCTCACCTCCATGCAACCGCACATTTGGCCAAACATAACAAATTTTAAACAGAATTGTGTTTCATCACTCAACAGAGAGCGGTCACTGAATGTGAGACGATTGTGACCAGAACACCTGTGCTTTCTGATGGATGTGATGAGACGATAATGCCCCGGCCTCTCATTTATTTCTAACTTGTACGGCATTTATTCGGCCCTCCTCGCCGTCCCCAGTTGGACCACTTCGTAATTCGGCGTTCATGAGCTTGAATTTGTTGTTTCCCGCATTTAATTTGTCTTGTTAGTAATTGGTTGGTTTCTTGTTAACATTGATTTGAAAGCTACCAAATTCAAACCGAAAACGACGCCCTAAATAAATATATTTATGAATGAACAGTTTCTCGGTTATTCATATCATAAGAGCAAAAATTAGCCTTTTGATTCAATCAGCCTGATTATTTTGGGTTCTTTTTATTGATTCTAAAACAAATTTGAAACTAGTTTTTACTTGGCCTGTGATCCCTTCTTTAACCATATCTTTTTTTGATCAACCTTCTTTAACCATATATTAATACTCACTTTAATTGCCTTTTGTTTTAATTATACAAAGTTCCATTTTATTGAATAAAAAGGATATATTTCTACCTATTTTACTTTAATTTTTATATGATAGAAAAAATTAAATAACTATATTTGTCATAGGGTCCCAAGTTTTTAATGATTGCACGTCTTGAAGTCCAATATCTTGAAGAAGCTTCTAAACCATAGAGTCCACCTTATTTTGTTTGGATTGAACAATCCCGATAGTTATGATCTGTCTTGTAACTAAGCACTTCGCTAGGGACTAGGGCCTAGATTAACATGAGGTGCCAGGTGGAGACTCATTCGGGTGACAAGCTATATAACCTGAACTAATGCATTCTGATGTTTCAATAAAAAGTTTACCTTTTTAACTGGCCGATCCGCTCATTACCTGTATTCCGTACAGATTAAGAAAGGTGGCAAGTAAGAGGGCATTTTGGTCATGACAGTATTTGAAGCAGGCAAGCCTCAATATCCACGTGAGCAGATTCTGCCATGCCTATTTCTCTCAGATTCATTCATGCTCTTTGGTTCTCCGTCTCTCCCCTCCACCTTGTGAGGTTCTATCAGAAACAGAATAAAATATTTGAGGGGGGGGGGGGAGAGAGAGAGAGAGACGTTAAAACAAGTGCGTTTTACATATACATATGAGAATCCCAATCTCAGAGATCGAACCAATTGTTGCATCACGAGAGAGAGAGAGACAGATCATTATCAGAGAGGAATCATCCCTGGTGATTTGAATTAATACAATAACTCAAGATTCCAGAGGTTGCTGCCGCCACTGTTGGAGCTTGCGCGATCACAGTCAAATTTCTGCTACATCTTCTTCCGAAACAAGTGGACGATTTGCTTCTTCTTCGATCCTGCATTTTCTCGATCGCATCTCTAGGTAAATACATTAATTTCTTCTTCATCACTTTCCTACCCCTCCTCGTTCTCTCTGCGTAGATTCTGGTGGTTTTTCAGTCTCCTTCTTCTTTGTCGCAATGGATTATGCTAAGCTTTCAGATAGGATTATTGCCGACGGTGAATCGTTCCATAGGGCGCCTCGATCCTCAAACCTCACTTAGTTTCTCTTCATGTTTTGTGTATTTTTTCCTTCTCATTTCCCCTTTTCTATGAAAATATATTTTTGGAATGCTAAAATTAACAGAGTTTTCAAATTACCTGTAATTCGATAAATTTCTGGAATCTAGTCACATTCTTCCTTTTTCCAAATTAAACTACACTTATTTAATTCCAAATTTACCCTTAATAGTACAGGTTCTAGTTTCCCAAACTCATTTGACATGTAAAATAAAAGAGTTGAATAAAAAAATAATTTTATTACGAGTATTTCTTGTGCACTTGAATGAATACAATTGATTATAAAAATTATAAAAAATATTAGTAAAATGAGTAAATAAGTATTGCATATTCATCTAATTTATACAATTAATTTTTTTCCCTTTTAGATACTAACAAAATAAACAAATTTCAATCCATTTCGTTCTCCTCTAACTTCATTTTGTGTTGGTTGGGGTTAGTTTCTACACCGAAAGGGCATTTATAATATGCCGTTCATGGTATCTCGTGGAATCATTTTTTTTTAGTGAAATTATGTTTGATTGTATATGAGATCATAATTTAAATATATGTATTGAGATCAGTCGTATTATTATTTATGATTTATAAATAGTATAATTTATCATAGATTTTGTATTTTATGTTAATATTGAGCAATAGTTTTTCAATTGACGAATACGTGACATATGATATTTGATAAATAACCGTATACTTGCTCAATTTAATGATACCATTTTTATATTGTTACGTTATTGTAGAATTATATATCCCCATCATATTTTTAAATAATAACTTTGTTAATAGCAATATATGAAATTTGTATTATGATAATAAAATTAAAATATCCGAATTTAATCGAATTATTTATTCATTTATAAAAAATTTTACTTCAGAGTTCAGACATGTTTGTTCAGTCTCTAAAATTTTGCCGTATTATAGAGTATAAAATTACGTTAATTCCTTCAAATGGGTCAGAATTAAAGGACTTGGGATATATGTCGAGTCTGAAAATAAACATTTTTACTATTAAATTATTCATTTTCTTTTAAGTTTTCTTCCTTCCTAGTTCCTTCAAGATTTCATATTAAATATTATGCGACGATACCAAGAAAATAACGCATAACCAGTCAAAATACGTTGGTTCCCCTTTACAAATTTGGTGCCTTAATTTCCTTCTATTCTTATAGTATATTATTTTCTGGCCAATAGTGTTTACTTGAGTAATTTTTTTGGGACCGAATTATTACTTGCATCATATATAACAGGTTTTATCAATTTAATTTTTAAGAAATAATTATCACAATCCAATAATTGCAAAAAAAAAAAAAACTATCAATATACTCCATGCGACCATACTGATCAATTATATTCTTACAAATTATGAAATTAAGCTATTAATTTATTAGGTCCCTTATGTGTTAAGAGAAGAAAATAATTTTCATTTTTTAGTTTTAAATGTCTATTGTATTTTTTTAATTATTATGTAATATTGGATTATATTTTTTTATTTTATAATTTTATTATTTCAATTTATTATACGCATCAACCGAAATGTTCAATTAGGCATACATAAAAATGGTTCAGATAATCACGTACTTATTAGAGATTTCAATGAGTATAGGAAAGATTAACATTTTTTTAAGAATTCTCACAAGATAAGGTCTACTTGACATGAGTTAGGAGTTAAAGAAACCTTTCCCATTTAGGAGAAAAATTTCTTTCTGAATCTAGCTAGGAGTAATCTGATCCTATTTTTTGGCTCTAGATTAATCAATTATGGATTCATATTCTATTACAGGAATTAAAGCGAGAAAGAAAATTAAAAGAAGGGATATCATCACCCATTTTTAAGTAATTTGTCTTGCTCAATTACTGAATTCAATCTCTGTTAATCATGACAGGTACTGTAGATTCCGAAGCATGGACGACATTTCCCAGTGAAAAGAAGATCCGTAAGTTGAAACCTTTCATTGGAATTAAAAACGTAACCCACCATTCGATTATATTCTTCCAGGTAGATTACCTAATTCATTTACCAATATTCAATTAAATATTTATATTTATTCCCTTTCATCTGTGATCTTAAGTTTTCATGATAGATCTTAATAATATTCAGAATATATAACCTAGAACTCAACGAGAATATACATGCATGATTCGATGGTCTCAATTTAAGTCAGAAAATTAATGGTTTTAATCGTCAAGAGTTTTCATGTCTCTCTGGAACGCATACATGCATATACATATATACACAAAGCTATAGAGTTTTACTATGCTTACTTTTGGCAGTGACAAAGGCAACAAAATCTTTACATAAAGAGTTGCGTATCTTGATGAGTAATTCCAACAAATCTAACTGCTCATTGACATTACCAAGAAACACAATATATAAAACTTAATAACGTTGTCTTACAAAGTTAATCCTTGTCCCTTAATTAACACAAACCTCTCAAACTTTGTTTGAGTCGTCTCTAATGTTGATCTCTTAATTGGTTTGGTTGTGAATTTTGATATAGAAACTGTAAGCAATGGTGGCGTATACTACGGTGAGCATCCCTTCATATCCTGCAGCAGCTTCTGCAACGTTAATGGACATGGCAAAAGATCAGCATAACAGTCTACGGCGATCAAGCTCCAACAAGGACTTGTGTCGGAATCCCAAGATGCGAAGGTCTTATTCCGACAACCACCTATGCCACGCGGTCACCGCCGCTGGCGGCGTCAAAGCCACGGCGGCCGTGGAGCCAAAGTTGAAGAATAGTAGATCCATAGGGATGATTTTCCCGTTTCAACTTTCGAACTCACTTCGATCCTTCTTGTTCAATCCAGAAACAGGCAAGGACATGGAGAATTTGATGGAGAAGGAGAAGGAGGAGCAGGAGGTTGATATTGAAGAGGAAGATAAGAGTGAAAGTGATGTGGGAGATGATCATGTCATGAGGGCTAATTGGATTGAGAGGCTTATGGAGATTAATAGGCATTGGAGGAATCGAACAGCAAAAGAGAACATGGATCCAGTTATTAATGATAATATTAACGACGAATACGATAAATGTGATTGTGACGATGAAGGTGACGGTATATGTATGGTGGATTATGAAGAAGAAGATGAAGAAGAAAAAGAAGAAGAAGCATTTGATCGTGATTCTTTCTCCAAGTTTCTAGTTCGAGTTCCTTGGTCTGATACCAAACTATACTCTCAGCTTGCTTTTCTCAGCAATATGGCTTATGTAATACCACAGATTAAGGTAAGCTCTCATCTATCATATGCATGAATATGAGTGTAAAGCATTTAACTCATGATGCACTCCACCCGTTCCTAATACTGCTGATCCGTTTCTTAATATAAAATTTATTTAACTAATTTAATCAAATTAAAAAAATTAGTTAAAATATTTTTTTTAAAACACTGTCATTAACTCACTCTATCCCTCTCTTGATTATTTTTGAGCAAGTATCAATATATGTAATTTAAACAAAAGTTGATAAATATAAGAAATAGATTTTATATTTAAGATTGAGATCAACTCCTCAATTGAATCTTATATTAAGTACCAGAGAAATATCTAGTAATTCATGTATTGTGTTAAATGGTTCACTCTAAACTAGTTTTACATTAGTTTCGTTTCTCTCTGTCTTTTTCTCCATTTTTGAATGAAAATTGACATGGATAGATAGAATTCAAAGTTGAAGCACAAGCGAGAATAAAACCTGTGGATATGTTGTAGGCTAAGGAGTTGAGGAGATACTATGGTCTTCAATTGGTAACATCGTCTTTAGAGAAAAAAGCAGAGGTGGCTAAGATGAGGACAAAACTTGACCAAGATTCTACCCAATTACCTCCAGCATCCTCCTCATCAGAAGAATTCTCCTCTCAAGATAATAATTCAAAGAAGAGGCTTAAAATTCCGACATATGCTGCGTACGAGATTGCAGCCTCAGCTGCCTCGTATGTCCAGTCAAGAGCTAAGGATCTTTTGTCTCGTGGCTCTGTGTCACAGCAAGAACTACTTCACAATGAGGATTCACGTAGGAGAGGAGATAACGTTGAAGTTGAAGACGCAGAAGAGGCCTCATCGCGGGTTGCGGCCTATGTCGCCGCATCGACAATGACGGCGGTGGTCGCTGCAGGAGAGAGGCAGAAACAGGAAGCAGCAAAGGACCTTCAATCGCTTCATTCATCACCTTGTGAATGGTTTGTCTGCGATGATCTCAGCACTTATACTCGCTGTTTTGTAATCCAGGTAGCTTCTTAATCATCTAATAACTCAGATATACACACTTAATTCATTATTAGAATCATTCAGAAACTAAACGTGAGATTAATTTGGTTTATCATGCAGGGATCAGATTCCTTGGCATCTTGGCAAGCAAACCTATTATTTGAGCCCACTAAATTTGAGGTATAATCAATTCTTAGTTATTCCAATGCAATGCCAAGCTCCTTTCTGATCTCTACCAAGCGATGAACTACATGTTTTTAACCCATGCAGGGCACAAACGGGCTTGTTCATCGAGGAATATACGAAGCAGCGAAGGGAATATACGAGCAATTCATGCCAGAAATAATGGAGCATTTGAGAAAACATGGAGATCGTGCGAAGCTGCAATTCACAGGCCATTCATTGGGAGGTAGTTTGTCTCTTCTTGTTCATCTAATGCTACTGACAAGGAAGGTGGTGAGCCCTTCGACTCTGAGACCGGTCGTGACTTTTGGGTCACCATTTGTGTTCTGTGGAGGAAGAAACATGCTTGACGAACTAGGGTTGGAAGAGAACATTATTCACTCCGTCATGATGCACAGAGACATCGTTCCCAGAGCCTTCTCTTGCAATTACCCTAACCACGTTGCTGTTCTCCTCAAGCGCTTGAATGGCTCCTTCAGATCGCATCCTTGTCTCTTGAAAAATGTAAGCATGCATCTATCTTCATTGACACACACACATGTTGGCTGATCCAGTTCACAAGACTCCTATCCATTTAAGGAGCGAATCCTTACAAATAGAGAAAGATTGTTTCTAAGATTTGAATACTTCTAGATCTTATAGAAACAACTTTCCTACCGCACTGGGCCTCTAATGCCTCATTATTTGTTGCCTCTACTTCCCAAATATTTTTCTTTTTTATTAATTATTAGATACTATATAAAATGAATGACATTTTAATATCTTATTAATGACAAAAAAATGGTACAATTTTAATTATTTTTATGATTTAAAAAAACTCTAAAATTATGTAGTTTTGATTTTTTTTTAAATCATAAAAAATTCAAAACGATGGACCATTGTTTTACTTACAATATACCAAAATGTTACTCAATTTTATGTTAAAGTTAGGACATTGGAGACCTCTTGCCCCTTTTGAGCTAGATTTGAACTCGTGTTGACAATTTTATCCTTATGTGGAGACTCACCATTTCATGTGTGTGTATTCATGTATAAATTTTTTTATCTATAAGATATCAAAATATTATTCATTTTATATAGAATCTAATAATCAAGAGAAATAGAAAAAAAAGAAGAAGAAAACATTTGGTAGATTGTGACATTAGAGGCCTATTGCCCTATTGTAGTGATATTTAAACTTATGACCTCTAAGTTATATAGTAACACCTTAATTCTTTTGTTAATATTTGTCCTCTTATTTCTCTCTCTCGTGCATGTATAGATTTCTTTGTAACTTGTATAATGTGATCCACCATGTTTGCATGCAGAAGCTATTGTACTCACCATTGGGGAACATGCTCATTTTGCAACCAGACGAGAAGACATCACCGGCACATCCATTATTGCCTTCAGGTTGTGCCTTGTACGCTCTCGACGACACGAGATTTGGCTACTCCTCGAAAGTTCTTAGGGAATTCCTGAACCAGCCTCATCCTCTACAAACCCTAAGTGACCCCACAGCCTATGGCTCCGAAGGAACCATCCTGAGAGACCACGATTCCAGCAACTACCTTAAAGCCCTCAACGCCGTCCTGCGACACCATACCAAGGTTGTCGTCCGCAGATTCAGAAGGCAGAGGATTGATCACCTATGGCCTCTCCTTACTTCACCTTCTCCTCACTCTTGGAGCCATGAACAAAGCTTACACACCCATGCCTTCATCTCCAAAGAGATCATTACTGGCGTGTAAATATATATATATCTATATATATATCATTCATTCAACAGCCTCATATATATATATGTATGTATGTATGTATGTATAACTTAGGAAAAGTTTATCAATCTTTGGTGCTAAAGGTGGTGATCATTTTCGTGTAAATTCACAAAGATGTAACTAGTATTTTCATGTATCTATTAGCTTAATCTTTCGACAAACGTTGTGAATAAAATGTCTATTCATTTCAATATACAGAGATTGTTATATTTATTCTGTTCATATATTGTTTTCTACAGATATCTTTTTTAAAAATGATTAAATATATATCATTGTGATAACTTTTTTAAAATATAAGATTTTCAACACAAACTCAGCTTCGTTCCTAATCAGCTTCGTTTACTTCCGTGCAGTGATTTCTCAGTTTAACAAACTCCCAATATTCAGAGAAAAGGTAGAATGAATGTCAAAACAAAAAAAAAACAGGGAGGAGACAGAGTAATTAAGAAGCAAGCTCTTTTGATAAGACTATTTAATTATATCATTTTTATATTATTATGTTTAATTGGGGGTAATTATATTTTTTTTATTTACACAAACATAAATTTAAAATTTCGTGTTTAAACATCTAATTTTTTTATTATAGAACGATCTTAGTTAAAATTATGTGTAATTTTCTGCTTCCACCATGCATATATCTCCATTTTGAATTGTAGAACAATGTAAGTAGGAGAACTAATTATACGAAAGCACGCAAACTTCTATAAATCACACAGACACATATCAAAATTGTAATTTTATTTATTGTTTTGTGATAATTTTTCACAAAAAAGGATATTAATGTTAGGTATTCGACTGAGAATTCAGCCAAAAAAATTACTATTGTTTGAATAAATTAATTAATTTATAAAATTACTATTGCGTTCACTTTCAAACTTGATCATGAATTCTTAGAAATTAAGTGCAAAATTTGTTAGAATAAACAGAAAATGACACCCTTAGTCTTGGACTCTTGGTATCTGACCAGAAAAAGAAAGGCACACTTAGTATAGGGTAAAATTTAATAATAATTTATCTAAAATCTTGATATTTAAGTCTTATCATATGGCAATAGAAATTAGTTTACTTTGCCTAATATTAGGTAAACAGTACAGCTAATCTATAATGAGACAAAGCCACAGTAATTGATCTTAATGCATTATTTTAACTCCAAATAACACACTACCAGTTTCATCCACCAAAATATATATATCTTTTATTAATTGCATTTGTATATAATTTATATATAACATAATTTTCGTTAGATACTATTATTTTATATTTATGAATAAAAATGTATAATATTTGTCAAATAACAAATTAGAAAACAGAGATAGATACTACAGAACATGGCTTTTTTTTTTTTGTTTTATACTAAAATTTAAGATGTAACACTACGTTTCATTTTTGTTGAGGTGATAATAATATTAGATAAGATAAGTTATTAATTATCTTTAAATATAAATTTAAATATATAAAAACTAGAATGCTTTCCAAAACCCCTAATGAAACCACAACACGACTTTTTTTTGGTAGAAGAATTTTTGAAAAGGGATTGAGACCATTCCTAATCTAAAGGCAGGGCGAAATCTTATTTCTTCCTAATTTTTGGTGACAGACGAGATTCTCTTTTTGAGTGTGGAAGGTTTAGTTTGGGCTTTATAATAGGCCTCTTTAGAATATTAGTATCGTCTAAAAAAATTAAATGTTCAACCTTTTTCAAAATTTTGTAAAAAAAAATATAGAGAGAAAAAAGGGAAAAATTTCCTGCTCATTCTCTGTGTTTTCCTTGTTTCTCCTTCTCCCTCTCCCCAGATTCTATCATTTTCTGTTTGCCAACAAATTTCCCGTTTCAAAAACCCCGAAAATGCACACAACACTCTGAAAGGCGTCAAACCCGTTCTCTCGCTTTCTTCTGTAGCCTGCTCCTTGAATCCCAATATCCATATCCAAACAGATATATCCTCCTCTCTACCAAGCCCTGTTTTTGATCGGCATTTTCAACTTATCTAAGCCATTGGATGTGATTGATGGACAGTGTCTCTTCCTGCATTTGCATATTTGCCCTTCCTTTCCAGTGTGTGCCACCGTGCTTCTGCTGTCCCTGTTGATTCGCCGACACTTCCAACTGTGTTGGGATTGAGGCGTTTCCCTTAGGGTTTTAATTATCTAAACTATTTTGTGATTAAACAAATTTGTTTCCAATTGTTCTATTACTTCTTCCTTTTTGGGCTTCATTGTGTTTTATATCGTCTTTGGGTTGTAGACCTTTCTATCATTGGTGGAACTCTGAAATCGAGTTTTTATCTGTACTTTTGGGATTCATTTGGAAAACATCCGGCATTTGTGAAGTCAGATTTTGCAGTTGTCACCTTTTTGTTTTTTTTACCTGAACTTAAATTGAAATAAATCTCTATATTGGTTAGTTTGTTGTATACTGGAAGTTTCCCTTTTGGTGATAATTTTGAGACTCCCAATTTTGTGCGGGCGTAACTTTCACCAGTTTCGTTTGTTGTGGCTTATTTGGAAGAAGCCGCTGTGGTGTCTTGTTTGGGGGTGGGAAGTTTGCTGGAAAGAGTCGTAGGTGCAAGCAGAGGGAAAAGGTTAGGTTTGCATGGGCGAACATGAGGGGTGGGCACAGCCACCAAGTGGGCTATTGCCGAATGGCCTGTTGGGTAATGAAGCCGCCTCCCTGATGAGAGCACTTGATTCAGAGCGATGGTTAAAGGCTGAGGAAAGGACTGCAGAGCTAATTAACTGCATTCAGCCTAATCCACCATCTGAAGAAAGGCGAAATGCTGTCGCAGACTATGTGCAGCGACTGATCATGAAGTGCTTCCCCTGTCAGGTGGGTCTTGAAGTGCTTTACATAAAATGACATGTACTGCGTTTGTTATCTGACGTACAGGTTTTTGCATTTGTAAATTGTGCACTTTTCTAACTGCATCTGGTAATTAATTAAGTTTAGGGCTCCAAGCTTGATATAATTTTCTTGAAGAATGGTAATTCTTGGTAAATCTGCTGCATTTAATTGGCCTCTAATAGTGGGGCACCACTAACCCAGAAATGTCAACCTGTTTAAAACAATGTACATATGATGTTTTGCACCATTGTTTATGGGTTTAGTAAATTGAAGCTTGCTAGGGCAATCATCTTTTTTAAGCTCGGAATGTTTTTGGCATCCTGCCTGCCCCTATGCTGAGGTTTGCGGGCATCAAGGTTTGCTTATTTCATTTAAATTGACGACATGATTCCTGGCCCCCCTTCATTGAGCATACTTGATGATTGTTATTTCAGGTGTTCACCTTTGGGTCAGTCCCCCTCAAGACTTACTTGCCTGATGGGGATATTGACTTAACAGCATTCAGTAAGAGTCAAAATCTGAAGGATACATGGGCACATCAGGTGCGTGACATGCTGGAGAATGAGGAGAGAAGTGAGAATGCAGAGTTCCGTGTGAAAGAGGTTCAGTACATCCAGGCTGAAGTAGGTTTCCTAGTAACAAAGCTTCATTAAAATTGTTGATATTTGTGCTCGCAGTCTAGTTTAAACCCTTCATATGTTATTGTTTGCTACTTTCTCTTTTTGATTGAAAGCTTAGGATCATGCAAAAGTTACAATCTTCTAACTCCTATTATTAAAGCTCTAGAGGTCTTATTCTGCTTCACATCAACACGTTATAAGATGAAACCATACAATGTGTGAACATTGCCTTGTTCAAAAATATAGCTGGTCGTTTGGATTTTTGGCTAACAATTATAGAGTATATGATAAATTTCCTGTGTCGCTTCCCTTCTTCCATATATTGGTTTGTGCTTGTGCTTCTGTCTTCTTTTGATCTACTTGGGCCATAGTTTGATGGAAAGATTAGTTTGTCAAGCTGCTTTTTCAACAATTGATGCCAATTACTGAGACTCTTGAAAAATAGTTTGCATTTTCTTTTTCTAGCCCCCCTTTTGGCTATGGGTATTTTATTAGTATTATGGTATTAACATCCATTTACGTTGCCTTCTTTGTATTTACAGGTGAAGATTATAAAATGCCTTGTCGAGAATATTGTGGTAGATATATCTTTTAACCAGCTCGGAGGGTTGTGCACCCTCTGTTTCCTTGAGGAGGTGGGGTTTTGCATCATGGAAGCCTCACACTATGTCTTCTTTTTTTTAAATTTCTTTTGGTACTATATTTTCTTGGCTTGACAAAGTATGGGATTTACTATTGTAGGTTGATCATCTGATTAACCAAAATCATTTGTTCAAGCGTAGCATTATACTGATAAAAGCTTGGTGTTATTATGAGAGCCGTATTCTTGGTGCCCACCATGGACTCATCTCAACTTATGCTTTAGAGACCTTGGTTCTCTATATATTTCACGTTTATAACAATTCCTTTTCTGGACCCCTTGAGGTATTGATAATTAATGTGCAATGTTTTATTTGGTGCTTTGTTTGATCTATTTGACGGAGGTATTTGTTTATGCAGGTACTCTACCGGTTTCTAGAGTTTTTTAGTAAGTTTGACTGGGACAATTTTTGTGTAAGCCTATGGGGTCCAGTGCCTATTAGTTCACTTCCTGATGTGACAGGTAGTTGCAACTTGATTGAAGATTCATTTGTCAATTATAAAATTAGTTTGTCGAGCCTATTTCTATCATGTTGCTAATTGAGTGTTTTCCTTCTTCCCTCTCAATTCTTCACAGCTGAACCTCCCCGTAAAGATGGTGGAGATTTACTACTCAGCAAGTTATTTCTTGATGCCTGTACCTCAGTTTATGCTGTTTTGCCTGGTGGTCAAGAAAATCAAGGCCAATCCTTTGTTTCCAAGCATTTCAATGTTATTGATCCATTGCGTGTCAACAACAACCTTGGGCGGAGTGTCAGTAAAGGTGTTTTGAACTCTAAAATTTACGATTTGTTTATTTTATGCCTGTTAAGTTACTGTTTCTCAGGTTTTTATTTGGGCTTTTGAGTTGGTTTATGTGTCGATCTGTTCTTATTGTCAATTCTCCATATGAGAAGTGTAGTTGTTAAGCAGAATTTTACGAAGTTGCAAGAATAGTTAGATTAAAAAGACCATCTTCGGATTGACATGGATGATTGCTCTCACTTTTCTTTTCTTTTGGCAGAGAAGTGCATATAATAGATAAATTGTGAAGAATGAATTAATCATAATGAGTCTTTTGTATCTTTTTCGTCGGTTTCATATTACCAAGAATGTTTCCATGTATAATTATATGTCTATGAAGTAGTCTATGAAGTACTTTATTTTCTTAAGTGATAAAAGTATTGGAATCCAGTATTAAATGTTATGTTAGACTGATCTGTATTTTGATAATCTGTTAGAGGTTTTAATGAAATCAATCATTGGCCTCTGTTTAATAGGTTAAACTTTTAAATTGAAGTGGTTCTTGACATGGAATCTTCCCTTTTTCAATGAAAATGTTATTTGAGCACAAGGTATGGATTTCCGTGCTTTGTCCCTGCAAAGGGCTTTCATGTGAGAGGGACTTTGCATTTTAGTAGCCCAAGATTATGCTACTTGTGTGATTTGTTATTTTAAAATTTGAACAAAGTATGCCTTCAATATGTTTTGATGATCAAAGTAATGAAGCTATGAGAAGTTTTGTGCATGCTTTGAAATCTTTAATGCTACATGGCTGAAAGTAATAATGTATTGATTTTATTGGTTAACTTGTGTCTTTGCTTTCATTGGACTAACTTCTGCGACCTTTTGTTATGACTAATAACTATTCATATGAAACATGTTTTCCAGGTAATTTCTTTCGAATACGCAGTGCTTTTGCATATGGGACTAAACAGCTGGCAAAGCTACTTGATTGCCCAAAGGAAGACTTGATTTTTGAAGTCAATCAGTTCTTTATGAACACTTGGGATAGACATGGAAGTGGGCAAAGACCTGATGCTCCAAGCAAAGACTTATGGCGTTTGATTTTATCTAATAATGACCAATTACAAGGGTCTGAGAATCTCAGGAGCAATAGTAAAAAACATGATAATACTTCTGGTCGTGAATCTGAAGTTGGAGGGTCACGTGGTTCACAAAATGGCCCATCTCAGCGATGTAATTCATCCACAGAAAGCTCATCTAAGAGCAATGATATCTCTACGGTATCACGATCTCACAAGAGTTATGGCAACCAAACTAATTCAAGGACCTCTGACCAGGTCAGAAGTAATCCTAATCAAGGTGCTCATGTTTACAAGGGTCAGAGAAATTTTCATCTCCAGAACCCACTGACTGATGGTCAGGGAAGCTTTGTATTTGCAAGAACACGTTCAAGTCCTGAGATAACTGACTCATTTGGTGAAGCTTCTTCACACGGAAGGCGTGCAAGGGGTCCAGAAATTGGTAAGGGCCAAAATTTCTCTGCTAAGTTGGAGAATAGTCATAGGAAGAATTTTGATACTGAAATGGCTGCAGGCCATGGTGCCATAATTGATGATTCGTCTGCTAAGAAAATCTCATCCCATCAAGTTGTTGACGCTGCTGATGATTCAAACAGTGGTTCAAATAGTTCCAATGAAGAATCAACTTCAGGGGTCATGGGTGAAGAGTTTGCATTTGTTGCAGGTGCAGGAGGAGCACAGGTGATGCATCAGGAGGAGCAAGATCTTTTGAATATGATGTCATCTTCTACAGCTCATGGTTTCAGTGGCCAGGCTCATGTTCCAATGAATTTTGCTTCAGGCCACCTACCACTTCCATTTTCACCTTCCATTCACGCTTCAATGGGATATACCCACCGAAATATGGGCAACAAGCCCTTGATTGAGGCTCCTTGGGGTACAAATATTCAATTGCCTCAAGGTTTAGTTCCTACGATGACTCCTTATTTCCCTGGCATTAGATTGGCCTCAAATCCGGAAGAGCCAATTGAAAGTGGTAACGAGAATTTCAGTTCTATGGAAATGAACCGTGGGGAACTTGATAATGAATTCTGGCATGAGCAGGAAAGGGGTTCGACTAGTGGGGTTGAAGTTGATAATGGAAATATTGAAATGGTTCCTGATGATAAGCAACTGTCAACATCAGGTGGTTATAGCTTTGTCCCACCATCTCGGGTAGGAAATTCTAGTGATTTTTCTGGAATTCAGCAGAAGTTTATTAGAGAAAATAGAGGATCAATGAGAGAAGAGCATGCTGATACTGTTCAGTATCAAGATAGCAGAGGAAATGAGGTTTATTATGATGATAGAACATCAAATTTTAGACCGCCTGGTGGTCCTTCAAACGTTAGGAGTAAAAGCTCATCTGAAAGCTCTTGGGAAGGACTATCTGCGAAATCCTCAAAATCAACAAGGGAAAAGAGAGGTAGGAAAAATTCCCCCTCAGCACCATCTACTGTTTACACAAAGGGTATGAACGTTCCAGAAATCTCATCTAATGTAGCGGATGTGGAAAACAGAGAGTGGACTTCTCTGTCAACTGTGGCATCTGATATGTCAGAAAGAGGTACTGGGCCCTCCGCTGCTACACCTCTGCATCTTCCAAGGCAGATACCTGGATTTGAATCAGCTCAGGCAAGTGGATCGGATTCTCTAATACCCTTAACTCCAGTGCTTCTAGGTCCTAATTCTCGCCAAAGATCCAATGATAATTCAGGGGTTGTTCCATTTGCATTCTATCCTACAGGGCCACCGGTCCCCTTTGTAATGTTTCCAGTATATAATGTTCCAGGTGAGTCGGGAACTTCGGACACATCAGTAAGCAATTTCAATGGGAATGATGGTATGGATAGCATTGATTCTGGTCAGAATTTTGATTCTTCCGAGGGATGTGACCAGCCAGAGGTGTCAAGCCCTTCTAATTCTACGAGAAGGGCTGCTGTTGAATCATCAGAGCACAAGTCTGACATTCTTAACAGTGATTTTGCTAGCCATTGGCAAAATTTGCAATATGGGCGGTTCTGTCAAAACTCACATAATCCTCCTTCAATGGTCTATCCTTCCCCTGTCATGGTGCCTCCTGTTTATTTGCAGGGCCATTTTCCTTGGGATGGTCCGGGAAGACCTCTTTCAGTAAACATGAATCTTTTCACTCAGCTTATGAACTACGGGCCGCCACGTATAGTTCCTGTTGCTCCTCTCCAGTCAGTTTCCAATAGACCTACCAATATATACCAACCTTTTGTAGATGAGATGCCACGGTATCGAAGTGGGACTGGAACCTACTTGCCTAATCCTGTAAGATAAATTTCTAGCAAAATTTGGTACTTTATTCTGCAGTATCCTTTTATTTCTATGAGCATTAGCATTGGGTTACATTGAGCATAACTCTTGTTTATAATGGAGGGCTTCTCAATCATTGGATTCAAAAAAGGATCTTTTTACTTGGCCATGTTTGCCTTACAAGTTTTCTATATTGGAAAATGATAATGAGGATAATGCAAAGCCTATATTTGTTTTGTATTTATTAATGTTTTACTGAATACTTTTTGTTTGGAACTCACCAAATTTTTTTCTTTTCAATGGTTTTTTTCATGGCTGAGCAACTGGAGTCGAATGAAATTGGTGTTGGCTCTCAATTATTTTGCTTGTAGTCTTTTTCATGTGTAATACTGCTTCAGCAAACGATTACTTACATCTCTAGGTTGTTTTTAGTAGCCACTGCTATATAACTTGTGGAGAAGCATTTCAGTTTTGTTTTTAATTTTAGTTGGCCTCAGAGAGCTCCAAATCATTTAATTTTTTTTTTAAGAAATGTTGATTGTTTTTTTAATTACATTACGTTATTTTCTTAATTGCTGCAGAAGGTTTCTGTTCGGGATAGACATCCTACAAATACCAGAAGGGGAAACTATAACTATGATAGAAGTGACCACCATGGTGATAGAGAAGGAAACTGGAATACAAACTCAAAGTTGAGAGGAATGGTCCGTGGTCATAATCACAACCAAACTGAGAAGCCCAGTTCAAAACCAGATTGGCTTAAAACAAGTGAGAGCCGAGCAGAAAGGCCATGGGGTTCACGTAGACAAGACTCTTTCATTTCTTACCAGACTCAGAATGGTCCCATGCGCTCAAATTCAGTACAGAACGGTCCTTCCAATTTGGCTTATGGGATGTATCCTTTGCCAGCCATGAACGCTGGTGGAGTCTCATCAAATGGACCAACAATGCCTTCTGTTGTAATGTTGTATCCTTATGATCAGAATGCGGGCTACAGTTCACCAGAACAGCTCGAGTTTGGGTCTTTGGGACCTATGGATTTCTCAGGCGTCAATGAATTATCACAGTTGAACGAGGGAACTCGATCCGGTGGAGCATATGAGGAACAACGGTTTCATAGTAGTTCTGGTCAACGATCACCAGATCAGCCCTCTTCACCCCACCTCCCAAGGTAGCGCTCCTGTCTCTGAGGAGAATACTCAAATGTGTCTTGCAATACTGATTGTCAGGGTTCTGGTACATATTTTGGAATTTATTACATGGTTAGGCCCATGTTTCCCATTTTCCAGAACCCTGTCATTTTACACTTTGATTAGTATATGCTCTAGCCAAAAATGTTGTGATATTTATCTTTTAATAAATGGGTCTTGCTAGTTCTCATTTTTTAGAACTTGTATCACTCTATGATGTTTCGATTTATTCTAAAATCTAAACTGAGAGCTTTGTTTCTTTTGCCAGGTGAGTGGCTAGGAGTAATTATGAGTTTAGAAAGAGGGTTTTCCACGTCTTGCATATGTCAGGACCAGGGAAGGATTTCCAGTGGGGAAAAACTAGAACAGGAAAACGCTACTCCTTTCTAGAGATTGTTGTTTACGCCCCACTCAGAATTTTGTCACACGATCAGCGGTGGATCTTTCGTCTGTAGGGCCATTCCTTTCATGCCGTGGCTCTTGGGTGTACAAGTACAACTGATAAACCCACTTGCATCCAATTCCCTTCGGTAAGGATGAAGACAGTGGGACAAAGAGTATACTGGGTTATGCGTTTCCGGCAGAAGCTATAGACACAAATTGTAATCCAATCACAGTAGAATATGATTTAGGCTCAGAATTTAGAAAATTTACCGGTACAGATTTCCCTTTACACAATGTTGTAGGATTTTTGTTGAAGAATATGCAGTAAATCTGTGTTGAACTTTTGAACGATTTTACAGTGGAGCAATAACATTGTTAAAAAGATGAAGGTTAGATGTCATCTCCTCTATCTTGTACCATTGATCTCGCGTTTTCTTTATAGTTGAAAGAAACAAGGAGCTGAATCCTTTTTTAGGTTCGCTTTAGACTTTTTAACTTTGTCCAGGTTGGGGTGAAGTACTTTGAATTTTGAAAGCTGATATGTTTAGACTAGAGATAGTTCACCTGAAGTTCCAAGATAAGTAGGAAAATGCGCTCGACGTCCACCAACATGAATTGGGTTCGTAGAAAATAATTTAAAAAATAAGGATGTTTCTTGTACTTATAAGGGTTAAGAGCATTATAAAATCACGAAGTATTTTAAATTAATTTGTAGTTCATTGCTTTTTAAAATATTTTTTTAATAGCATCAAATATTCTCATGTATTTTTTATGCAATTGTCTTTAAAATATTTTTTTCAGCAACAATAAACACCTTAAATTTAGGATATCAAGTGTTATTAAAAAAATATTTTAAAATGTTATATGCACACGAAAAAATATTTTAAGATACTATGTTGAAAAAATATTTTAAATGTTAGATGAGTAATAAATTAATTTAAAATATTAAATACTACTAAAAAATACTTTAATCGAATATAACTCAACCCTGCTTAAAATCCGTGAAATTGCCTTCCATAATTTGTTATCTTCATTATCAAATTATTATTTTCCTTTTTTCCAATTTTATTCTTTCGTCAATTTACTTGATAACGATCAGCCAACTTTAAATTGTGCTAATCTGTGATTCGTTGATCAAATTCTTTGAAAACGTGTATCCAGATTTCGTTAAAAAGGTTAATTGTGAATTATTACATAAAATTGAGATTGGCAAAACCCAAAAACAAAATTAAATTGAGAGAAACGGGGATAACTTGCATCCTTGAAGAACGAAAACCGGGATAAATTGAGAGCAAGCATAGTACCAAGGGATCATTGCTTCCTTTTTGAAAAAAAAAAAAAAGATATAAAGGCAAGCACAAAGCTTGAAAGTCAACACCAAGAAAGTAATGTGTTACAGGACAAGGTCAAAAGCCTAAAACAAATTAGCCTAGATCCACTAGAAGTTGGTCCAATCTAAAAGGGTAGTGAGGAGACCAAAGAATACATTTTTTAAAAAAAAAATACTCATAAGAAATCACACGGAGAGTCACAGTATAACCTATTTGGAACGTAAACCAGGTATATTTCTGAGTCCCATCTTGCCAAGGACTAGCTTTGGAATAGCTGGAGGGTTATCAAGCCCCATGCTTCTACTGAACTCATTTGCAAGCTCCACTAACCTATACTTGTCTTTCCCCACCTTCTTGTTGGAATTGTAGTAACCAAGCCACGACTGATATGCTGCTTCTTTGTTCTTCATCTCCACATGGGATAGTGCCCTTTCCACCTGTAACACCATAATAATCTTGGTTTAGCTTCATACATTCATATAAGTGCCAAAGCATCAGAACATCCGTGCAATATATACCTTTTTCTTTGTGTCAGGATCAGTTGAAGGTATTGGAGCTTTTGTAATAGGCAAATCCTTTACGGTAGATAAAAAGAAGTCTTCCCAAGGAGCCAGTAACACTATGCCTCGCCCTTCTTTACCTTTCCGCCCCGTTCGACCCAGTCGGTGGATATACTGTTCTCTATCAGCCGGCAAACCCAACTGTCCATTTAACAAATAGAGTAAAGCAGGGTGTCAAAGCAGTCATTTTCATATTATAGCTATATATATAATAGTTAGAAAATTCCTGACGCTAAAATGATATCCAATGTTTGAGGAGAGTTCTTTTATAACCTGTATAACGAGAGTGACATCTGGATAATCAACTCCACGGGCAGATACATCTGAAGTTACAAGGATTAGGCCCTTTGACTTCCGAAACTCCTCAGAGACCCTGGTTCTATAGCTCTGAGGCTTTCTTGAATGAATTTCTCTCACATTCAACTTCAACTCGCCAAGAAGGTCAGCAACAAGTCTTGTGACCATGGCAGTTGTGCAGAAAACAAGAACCTAATAAAAATATAGCAAAGGTTAAATATCCTCCCAAACATATGTGCTTTGTTAAATGTGAGAGTTCTAGAATCCTACACAGCAACATCCTAAATCCGACACATACTTCTCTTGTTTGTAATCGTACTGTGTCTAGACAGCAAGGGACAAAAAATTGTCAAAACAGCTGGTTTAAGATTAGAAAGCGCACCTTAAAGTCAACATCATCTGCAATATGCTCCTTAAGAAGAACGTAGAGCAAGGAGAAATGTTTGTCTAACTGAGCAACTAAATGCATCTGTTGAACCTGAAAAGATCCACAGCCCACATGAACAGATGCGAAAGAAAACATATATAGGTAAGTACATATGCACGTATGTGCTCATTAGTGCTTTATTATCATGGAATTATAAACAATTACCTGTGAATGTGTCTCCTCACTACCCTCCTCAACTGTATTGATAAATTCATGATCCCTTCTCAATGCAATATGGCAGACTTGACGGACCTTCACACAAAATTGGAAAAACAAATACTCTTAAAATAAGCTCAATGCACCTGCAATTTCTCAAGTTTGAAACAAGTTGAAACAAAACCTAACCTCTTCTGGAACTGTGGCAGAAAACATAAGAGTTTGTCTTTGTTTAGGAACTGCAGCAATTATCTTCTCAATGTCTTTGCGAAATCCCATGTCTAGTAGATGATCAGCTTCATCGAGCACAAGGACTTTCACACCCATCAGCCGAGTTGCAAAGCCTGCTGTATTCTCAATATGGTCTCTAAGCCTTCCAGGAGTGGCAACAAGGATCTGTACAGTTTAGGAATGCAAACTACAATAAAATACAGTCCGACAAAATAGTTTGCTAATAGAAGATTACTGTCCAGAGCGGTCAATAAACCACATAATCATCACATAATTACTTTGATCTCATTAACGAGAGGCTGGATCCTTAATTAGAACTGATTTATTACAGTTCTTCTGTTTGCAGCCGTAGAAAGGAGATGTTTCTAGAGTCACTAGCTAGATCACCTTTTAACTATAAAATCTCATTCTACAATGTGAAAATGGCTAAAACAGAAGAGTCTCAACAAAAGAGCAATGGGATGTTCACAGTCCCTATGTCATGCATTTCTCTCACACAGGTTAAAATCTTCATGGCTGATTAGTAATGCAGCAAAAATTCAGAACCCTCTTGTTTGTTTGATTGTCATCCTTATACAAGGTCTAAGCTGAAAAGAAAAAAAAGCTATGGTGGCAATTAAAAATGGAATTACCTGGCAAGGGTTAGCTTGCATGCGTTTCTGTTCCAAAGCAAGTCTTGTCCCTCCAATCACAACTTGAACGCCAATGGAAGGGTGGTACTTCAGTAGTTTAGTGGCTTCTGCAGCAGCTTGACTTGCAAGCTCCCGGGTTGGGCATATGACAAGCACAAGGATTGGAGGTCGCTTTTGATCCCGACCAATTGGAGGTGACTTTGCAACAACTTCAATAGATGGAAGCTGAATATGAACACTTCAGAAATAAGTAGAGTTAAAACTATCACTCATGACTTACTGTTAATGCAATAAACGAGTTGTAAGCATCCAACTCAGCCATATGCTATTATTACTTTAGGCAAAAAGGGCGGTACACTATTCACTTGAGCAACTGTATGCTGCAATAATAACTAACCCTCACAAGTATAAACTCAATATAAGAGTAGGATGTAGTTGCCCACCTAAAACAAAAGGCAGACAGGCTCAAGCAGAATAAGGATAAGAAGAAAAGGGGCAGAAATATCCAACCAAAATTCCAAGAGGGTCAAGCAGACAAGTCCAATCAGCATACTGTATTAGAATGTCAAAGCCGAAGACAGGACTAATTACCATATGTTGCCTTTCAATCTACACAGATGTATCATTTCAGTAAATTAAATGCAAAATGGTTTGCAAGAAGTAAAACAACTACTGTTTTTTTTTGGGGGGGGGGGGGGATGTGGTGCGCCTTTAAACCCATGTCAGAAAGCAGAATGCTTATTTCCCTGAAAAGTATAAGGTGTTAGAAAATATATCCAACTCAGTTCTCAAAGCTTAACAGAGCTAAGCTTCACACAAACTTGCTTGTTCTGCATATGGCTTAACCATCCCACTCTACCTTTCATATATTCACCCTCAAAAGGGAAAAACGATGAAAATCATGGAAAATATACAGAAAACCAACAAACACAAACGCACAAGGCATACAAAATACACAAGATGCTTACTTACCAAAAAGGCAACAGTTTTTCCAGTGCCTGTTTTAGCCTTGGCTAGGACATCCTTACCTGAAAATAACAACCAATTGGAGTAAGTACCATCTTCATAAATAAACTCCAGAATAAATATACAAAAATCATGTTAGCTGAGGCAGCTACATTTAAGATTAGTTCTTAGTGCTTTATTTAAGATTACTTCATGGTCAAAGGTTAAAAACAAACCTCGGAGAATTACTGGAAGTGTTGCCTCCTGCACAACAGTCATTTTCTCATATCCAGCGGCCTTGACTCCTTTCAATGATAAAGGCGAGATTGAACATTGATCAAATCTGCGGCATAATATCTCAAACATGAGATATAGGGTATAAAGTATAGACACATATAATGGGGCATCTAGCATACAGTGAAGTCAAACAACAAATCTAGTATAAGTAAATAGCCTCAGCCTATAAGCACAAGGCTCGCCTTATTTGATCTTCTATATAACAAGTAAATTCTTATCCTCCTACATTGGGCTTCTAATATTTTCCTATGTTGGGATATGGTCAAAGGTTTTAAAGATTTCCTTATCACGGCATAAGAAATATGACGCAAAAAATAAGTAGCATTATGTTTTACCTTAGAAATTAGAGCAATCACACAGACAAGGAAGTGTTCATTCAAAGCTCTAAAAGTTTGCATACAGCATGCGGAATTCTTTTTAAAGATGCTATTTATGTTACGTGGGCGTCTAAGCATGGCCATTGGGATCACCAAAAACAAACAAAACAAAAAAGAAGAAAACCAAAAAGTAAGTTTGGCTCCGCTCCATAAATATATCTGCCACTGTTCACTACTTTGTTCAATATATGCACTATGTTAATAACTCAGATACGGCAAACTGCAAATCATGGACAATGCGTCAAGTGTTGAAGTAAGCAAACTAATCCGACCCAACAAAAGATGCTTTATATCTTACTTGGTCTCACTTAAATAATTGTCAGATCTCTCAGGAGAACCTCTTGGACTGCTCTTCTTCAGCTCCTTTTCTCGACCCGATTGAGAATCTAAAGTCTTCTTCAGTAAATCATCATCAACATCTTCATCCGCAGTATCTTCAGCGTCACTATCTTCTTCACTAATAAGATCTCCAAAGCGTCCCGTGAACTTCTTTGCCCTCTGTTCATCTTTATCAGCATCACCCTCACTCATCGGATACGATTTTCTCCCTCCTCGCAACTCCTCACCACTTCTCTTCCCCAAGATAGACTTCAAATTCCGACCTCCAGACACTCTGCCAGTTCTCGAAGAACGGAATTCATTTCCATCCTCATCGTCTTCAAATCTCCTGCTCGTACGAGGATTCCGTGAAAACGACTCAAATGTATCCCGAGTTCTCCTCCGAGGTGATTCACCAAACCAGCTCGAGCCATTCTCCCTGCTCCCTTTCATCGAAACAGGTGCTCTACTCCTCCGTCCATCGCGACCCGTCTCCCTATCCGAGTCATCCTCTTCGCTGGTGAGTCGACCTCGATAGGAATCGGTCTTCAAATCGTCAACCCAGTCACTGAGTTCAGCCTCATCCTCAACCAAGCTCTTAGAAACCCTGGCCCTTTCTGTATCCCGACTCCCCCGGTTGAACTCGGACCTCGAGCCAGCCCTCCCAGCAAACGACGGAGTCGAGAATCGCCGTACACCGAGTAGTTCATTCCGTACAGCACGAGACTCCAACGCCAGGTACTTGAGCCTGAAGGGGAACATACGAGAGAAAATGGGGACTGGTTGGGACGTCGGAATGGAGGCTCCGAGCTTCATGGAAGGGAAACGAGCGAAGGGAGAAGCTTGGATAAGATGGAGTTGCGATAAGAGTTTTGTGGGCATAGCAATACCAACAATTTTGTTTAGTATAGTATGGTTCCTTGGAACTTGAGGTCTCCGGCGACAATGGTGCGACGGATAAGGAAGGGAGAAATGGCTGAAGTAAACTTCAGCTGGAGGATTTTGTGAACGAGCCGGAAGTGAGAAATGGCTGGAGTTTTTAGGGTTTAAGACGGGTTTTGGTTGGGTTTGTTTTTCGTTTGCGCCCTTTTGTCTGTGCCAAGCTGTGCGTTTAATGCCAAGTAAGCAGCTTATCCAGCTACGAGCAAAAAGGAGCGGCACATTACATAAAATAATTGGCGGTATTGTTTACCATTTTTAGGTATATTTTACTCACTCGTTTGATTTATTTCCGTTTGCATGTATTTTATCACGAAAATAATAAAAAATAGGAACCAAATTTGAAAAAGGTGAAATAACCTCCTCCAAGATGCTCATGAAGCAATTAATACCCAAAATTTGGTAGTTCACTTTATATATAACAATATATATACGGCGAAGTTCATTTAAAGCTCGAGCACTTGTGCATTTCTTAATCAACCCGGTAAAAAGTCCTATTTGGAACAAAAGGGATAAACCCGTTATGCCAAAAAGAAATATATGAAGTTGCATTACTATTACATTATCATATTTCTAGTTCAGTTTATACTCCATAATTCTATATATAATGATTGTGTGGTAGCATCACGAACCCTCCCAAAAAGAAAAAGACAAAAGGATTGTGTGGTAGCTAATAACCTCTATGGATCTGAAAATGAATACCATCATGGGCTCTCCGCACAAGCCCAATATGCGCAAGTCTTCCGGATAATAAATAAATATTTTTATTTTACCTATCATCCGTGTATTAACGGTTGATTTTAATAAGTATATATGTTGACATAAGCTTGAGAAAGACAAGATGAAGTAAGACACACCATAATCATTTCAAAATGACACAGAAGTAGGAATAGCATTAAGGCCGAATTGCCACAAATTCCATGGGAATGGGATTGGAAAATACATTTTCCTGGTTTGGTTCACTTGAATTTGCCTTCTTTGAAGAGTTGATCTGCGGCGGTGATATCTGATACGTGAAGGAGAGCATCATTTTATGGGTTTATGTTTTTCTTGGGGATATTATGGTCTTTCTATAACTCTGGGTTCCCTTTTCCTTACTTGATTTATTTGTACCAAACAGAAATCTTATCAAAGATTCTGTTGATTTCTTTTACGATACCAAATATACCTTTTTCAATTGTCTCGAGATTTCCTGGAGAACCAAGCAGGGGCTAAAATGGGACGGAAGAAAGACCCCAAGTAGTTTTTATCATTTGTGACGCGTAGACATGAAGTAATTTTCTTGTTATAAATACTTTTGTTGATATAGGAGCAACTCTTGAAAGGGAAGGAATTGAAGAGAAAGTCGTATAATATAAGTGGAATGAGCTAAATGGAGAAAGTCGTATAATGGGGTCCATTTGGCACCATACAAAAAGTTATGGGTGGAGGGAGGTGTTTGTCCCCTGTTAGGTTTTTCCCATCCTCAGATGTGGACGTCACCAACAAAAAATCAAAGGCGATGCAAATTGATATTGATGCTCTGTGGTCCTTTCCAGTAATTCCTACTTTGGCACTCATCATCAAACTTTTTGGCTCTCCCATTCCTCCGTCCTGCCCCCAAAATTCGTTACTCTTCAAAATCTCAACTTGCTCCCTGCCTTGTCTCTCTGAAATTCTTCTCACTTCACGTTTTGTGGATGTAAATGTCACCCTCACAGACAAGTAGCCAAGAACAAAAAAAATGGTTCTAGCATTTTAAACTTTAATGTTGGTTCTCCTTGACTAACGACTCAAGTTTGAGTTTTGCCATATACCTTGAATTTCATCCAAGCGTGTCGGTTGAACTTTTGTCGACACTATCAAGAAGATCGAAAATCTGACTATGAAAAATCGAATTGTCGCACTGGACTCCGTTTTCAAAATTGCCATATACGTGTTGGATTGCTCATCAAGCAAATTATCCTGTTATGGATTCAGAAATCCCTATCGATTTTCTGATAAGGTTTAGGAAACCTCTTGCTTTCTGATATGAATTAATCGTTGTTTCATTACACAACTGTATCCCGTGACCTTTTCTTTTTTTAAAAAAAAAAAAAAAACTGAACATTCTATTGTAATCTTATAGTGATTTGTTTAGAAAGAGACAACAATATGAAATAGAATTATATTTGTCATCTATTGTTTTGATATTGTACACCGATTCTATCAAAATCCTACAACAGCATCAGCACGCATTAGCTTGAAAATATCCTTCATAGTGTTACAAAAATTCAAATTTTATCTAATTTATCTAGAAAACTCCAAATTAACAACTATTGTGATTACCTGTTTGGCTTTTAAGTGGCTCAAAATCGTTAGGTAGAATAATACAAGCTTTTAAAGTTATGGCAGCTATTTACTTTGGAACAAACAACGGAGTCGTCTAATCTAGGATATGTTTTTCCTCCTTTGCATGATTGGAAAGTGATATATATAATTGAAAGTCTTGAACAGAATTTAGTCATGCCTAATATGTTATGACAAACCATTTCAAGCCACTCGTGGTTTGGCAAATGACACAAAAGGAACGCACGCTTACAAATTTGGGTCCATGTGTCACTCTTTATTTATCTGATTTAAGAAAAATAATACAAAATCGATCATCTATATCAAACTCAAACAATAAAAATTTTATTTGAATTTTGAAAATATAAGCTTAATTCAGTATTATGCTAAAAAAAGTCTTAATTGAGTATTGTAAAGCAATGCATTTTTGTATTGGTATTTACCCTGTTTCAACACAATATACCCTCACACATACTCCTCCTGTGCTTTTCGGAAGAAAGAGAGGATTTTTTTAGTCATTATTAAAAATTTTATCTGAATATATAAATTTATTATTATATAAATTTTATTCTCATAACATATAATATATATTGAATATGGATAAAATTAAAAAGTTATTAATTTTTATATTAGAGTTAGTAAAATTTTAAATTTTTTATTAGACTTAATGAGATTTAATTTTTTTAATTCTATAAAACATATTAAAAATAATTTATAATTAAAATAAAATAAGTATTGGGACATGCAAACTATTATCACGATATGTTAATAATACTTTTACGTATGCTTTTTGAATTTATAAACATGACTTAGTTTTGATAAGTTTATGAAATCTAACTTATATAAACTTTTATATATAAAAAAACATATTGGCATGGAACCATTTATTTGATATCATATAATATATTAATAACGAAACATTGTTGTTTATAAAAAAATATTGAAATATTATATGTAATCAGTGATATGTTCAATTATTATTATTTTTAATAACGAACATTGTTATGTTACTTTATGTTATCATTAACTCTTTTTCATGATTTGCCATTTAAAAGTTAAAATATTCGTATAACTAAACGAAATTGAGACTAATTACTTCAATATATGAAATGATATAATTCTACAGTTAATCATAGAAATATCTACGCTATATGCCAATTTGAAACATTAGAATTTTGTTCATATATATAAAAAAAAAAGTACATCAAATATTTTAAATTAATAAGCTTGTTTATTTTAAAATTTTTTTAAATCAAAATTTTGTCTAAAAAAACTTATAAAACTTTGGTTCAGGCGTCTTCCAAAACACACCCTAAATAAGCTGAAACAGTATAATACAGTACTTCACAGGGTCAAAATGGCAATTGCAAGCATGCTGTCGCTTGTGTAGCGGTCTTGGGGGGCAGATGGTACTGTGGCATTGCGGTATATGGTCAGTGCCTGTTGGTGGAACTGGAAGGTGGGACCATGATTCGTGGCGAGGATATTTTAGTCATTCCATCCCAAGACGGAAGGCGCCAAAACGACGAGATAACAACCTTAGCGGGAATTTTGAAAGTCGTTCCTTCTCTCTCTAGATCCCGCTGCAAATAACGGCCATACTCGCGCCACGATCAACCGACATATTCATGCCACGTGTACTAATGTAGGCCAAATATTAGCATAGTTCGCGTATGGAGCAACCTTCGCTCTCATTGGTTGGTGTGTACCAGGAATGCCAAGCCATTCTTACGTGTCGCTTTTCTATTTCTTTTTTGCGCTAATGATTTTGATTAATTGTTAATTACTATGAGTTAAATCTTTTTTACTAACAGCCGATTATATACAAAATTTATATAAATTAAAAAATATTGAATAGTCAAATAATATATTGTATTTTTCAAATAATAACATAAAATTATTATTAAATGAAATAAGATATAATATAATATTATCAGAAAGGATTTTAGCTTGCTTAAATATGTCGAGTTTGTGAATGCAAAAAATAAGACTTTTTCTAATTACATTTATATAATTTAATTAAATAATTATATAAAAAAAATATTACTATTATAAGCAAAGCCGTAGGGAATGGTTAAAAAATTAATGACGAGAATAACGGAACAACGACCTAAAAATGAAAGTCATAAGTTAAATAACGTGTCAGCGCAGAATTGGCTGGTGAACGGCTCCAGCCAGCCCTTTCCCTGCCTCGGGCTAAAAAAGCGTCTTCTAGGCGCCGAATCCATGTGAAAAGCAGTGTCTAGTTATATAGTACCGTCCCAGCGAAATAATTCTCTCAATACGGTTAATCTATCACTAATGAATCCCGTCACTTTTATTTTTAAAATCTTAATTAATATAGGCTATGTTTTAAAACGGAAAGACTTTGAAAATTATATTTTTAAAACTCTTGAGATGGAGCTAGAAAGAAATAAAAGATAGGAGTATTTAATTTTTCATAATAGTGGAAAAGTTTCTTTTATTGGGATTTTATTTTATTTAATTTTAATTAATATTTAAATGAAATAATTGCAATTACATGCGTAGAGTATGATGGAATTGGCGCGGGGCGAATAATAAAATACGGATTGTGGCGATGGGGATCTGTGGGAATAGACAAGAGGGAAGAGGCGTGGGGCCCGAAGGTTGGGGAGGAGTTACAAACAAGGTGGTTCAGGGCGATGATGTGTGAGTGTAATATAAGAACGATGAACAACTTGAGATTTGCAATATAGCAATAAAATTTAAAAAATAAGCTTACGAAAAAAAATAGATTTTTAGATATGAAAAAAAAATTTAGAGAAAAATTTATAGAAAAAAATTAATTCTAAATAAATAAGTATTTGGATAATTATTTTTAGAATAATTTTTTATATTGATAAATTATTAAAAATATTATGATTTGATTAAAAATAGGAAAGATGATAGAGAAAAGAGAAGAGAGATGAGAGAGGGTAGAGGAGAGAGGATATAAGAAAAATTATGGATAATATAATAATTGGATAGTTCATAAATTTTTTTACTATTTCGAAAACTAATTTTAGTAGTTTATTCAAAATTATCGTTTTAAACTATGATTACTTATAGATAAATATAACTGTTTGTTTTAAAATTTTATTTAAAAAAATTTATAAAATCATAATTTTAGAGTAAAATAAACAGACCGATAGGAGCCTTGTCATTTTACTAATAAAATCATACTATTAATATGTTATCTTTTACTAATAAAAAGAAACAACGCCCTTAAAAATTAATTATGACACAATGGCACATGATTCAAAAGGGTTGGTACCTTTGACATTTTTTAACTAAATGCTGCGTGTAGGAGGCCGAACTATTGCCCGGCGGTGCGGTGGGGTTAGGAGAGGGAAGAAGATAGGATAGGAAGAGGATTAAAGATGAAATAGAAAATTTTAAAGAAAATGAAACATGTTGTTTATTCAATATGTTAAGGCGCTTAGTCTAATATAAGAATTAAATAATAAAATCTTAAAATTAAATTATTAAAGATATCAGATTTAAAATTAAAACAAAATAGTTTTCAATATTCTCATTTATCTTCAGATCTCCTTTGATACATTTTTCCTCCCTTTTGGATTTTCATCATGGGCCCTTCTTGCATAAAACACTATAGTTTTTTTTTTTACCCACCCGGTTCACCGGAGTTCTGCCCCGACTATATTCGGATTCGACCCGCGTCGCGCACCTGGCTATGGTGGGTGAGTCTCTTAACGGGGATTTTCTGCGTACGCCAAGGCTCGAACTTGAGACCTCGCTTAAGTGATACCGAATCACTTACCACTCAGACTAACCCCCGTTAGTAAAACATTATGGTTAAAATCTTATATTGTATCCACTAGCTCCTGCCTTACCTGGCTCCTGGTCTAACTCAATCAAGGTCCAAGGAATTGAAAGCTATACATGAAGTTTTACTACCGTCTCAAAAGGTCTCAAAACTGAAATATTTATATATGCTTAGTAGAGATTAAAGGGATAATTTAACACCTCGTACAGGATAAGACTATAATATCTTAAAAATAAAATAAAAAAAACTATAACTGTTTACAAGTTTTTTTTTTTTTGAAAAAAACTTGTATTGATCATGAATCTAATTTGAATCAGTGTTATTTTATCAGTTAATTTTTTTTAAAATTTATCATCTTTTTGTTGAATTAGAAAATTGAATTATCTAAATTAAAAATAAAAGATATAATAAACACAGCAATAAAGCGATAAATATTGTAAATTCATTATACGTTTACTTTTTATTTAAAAATAATTTTATATATTGTTACTTCAGATAAGTAAATTAGGCTAAAGTATATTCTGAATCCTTTAAATTTACTTCAGGTTTTAGTTTAATTTATTAAGTTTAAAAAATATATATTTAGTCCTTTTAAATTAACGCCATTAATATTAACAAAAAATATTGACTGAGCAATTGAAGGTTGATAAAATATATTTAAATTTTTAATTATTTAATATAATAATGTTTATATTTTAAGGGTGTATTTGGAAAACACCTAAACCGTAGTTTTAAAAGGGCTTTTGGCCCAAACCTCGGTTTGGGAAAATTTTAAAACAAACATGCTTTTTTGTCCATAAGTGCTTTTGGACAAAACTATGGTTTAAAACTATGGTTTTGAATAAGCTATTTAAAATAGCTTTTTCAACAGTAAAAGCACTTATAGACTATCCAATTACTATCTTAACCCTATTTTTTCTTACACCCTCTCTCCTCTCTCCTACTTTTTCTTACACCCTCTCTCCTTTTTCCTCTCTTCCTTCTCTCCTCTCTCTTCTCATTTCTCTAACTCCCTCCTCTCTCTTACTTTAAATCAAATAATACCCTTTTTAGTAATTTACCACCATAAAAGTCATTCTAAAAATAACTATCCAAACACCTATTTATTCAAAACCACTTTTTTTCCATAAACTCTTCTCCAAAAGTCCTTTTCCATAAGTTATCCATAAACTT
The DNA here is from genome assembly GCA_037074615.1 of Leucaena leucocephala. Lineage (NCBI taxonomy): Eukaryota > Viridiplantae > Streptophyta > Magnoliopsida > Fabales > Fabaceae > Leucaena > Leucaena leucocephala. The sequence goes on along the minus strand of CM073555.1, from coordinate 20,939,188 downwards.
TTTTTTTTCATAAGCCTTTTTCAAAATCCTATCCAAACAGGCCCTAAAATTTAACACACACTTATTAAATTCATAACAATATACTGAAGAAAATTAAAGAAGAACCATGGACGGTTGGTCGGTTTGGCGGCGCGGTAAATGGTCGTTGTGAGAGACTCGTGACTGAGCAAGTTGCAACTGAAGCCGAAGATGGAGCCCGTCGCATTGAGCCGGGTCGGAAGAAATATTATTTATTTATATTTCAAAAATTTGAAACTTTTTTTTTTAGAGTCTCTGTCACTCATTGCTTCCGTTCCATTTTCTCACCTCAGTTACATCAGGTGAAAAGGAGAGAGCAAAGGAACACAGACTCAAGAATAAAGACCACTCTGTAATTATATCCCATTTTTGTTTACCTTTTCCTTTTCCCCCTCGATTCGTTCTGTCCTTATTCCTTCTCTCTCTATATTTCACCTTTGCTTTTGAAGTTTGAAGAACCTTCACCGTCTGTAATTATTGGAATCCATTTTTCATTTTTATTCTGTCTCTCATGTGAATATCGTTTTCCATCTTCCGAAATATCTCTTAAACCTCAATGCCATTGGATTCGATGATGAATTTTCTCAAACACTACTTTCCCTGAACTCCATTCACAGTCCTTAGTGCTCCAATTGTCAGCGTCTGAAGTTTCCTAACTTTTGTTCCTTCCTCCTTTTTTTTTTGCCTGAGTTGAAGGCTTCAAAGAATGTTGAGCAGTTGTTACGTTTCAAATTATTTTTCCTGGAATTAAGCATTGGGGATTCTGAATTCGTCGAGATAACCAGCAATTTTGTTCGCATCTCTAACTGCCGGAGATTCAGGAACAGAGTGTGAGTTGATATTTGTTAGATCTTTATTTCCATCTTTTGCTTAGTAAGCTTGTGATTTCGGGCAGATGCATTGGGATTTTATATCGTGTAAAAGCTTAAGAAGTAGTTCGTTAAACGGCTATCTGTTTGGCGGTTCAAGATTTACTTCATCTCCCAAAGGACAAAGGGATGGATGAAGGAAACCGTTGTAATTATGAACATCCTTCGCAACTGAGATCTGGGCTATTTCAAACTTGTCTTTATACTTCCCATTTTTCCATTTGATTTCAGAAGGATAGTTTTGTTGTTCCATCATTTTAATCCTGGGAGATACTACTGTGAATTACTGGAAGACTTTATTTCACAGTTTGCTTCTTTCGCTACAAGAGCTCCTGATAATATTACCCCCACAAAATATCCCAACCCAAATGGTCGCCAGATAGTCATGTTTAGTCCATTCAGAAACAGCAACTTTTAAGTGATATTTATTGTTGCTGGGGAAATATTTAAGTCATCTTAAGACCGTGGTGGATGAACTTTCTGTGTTTCGTTTATTGGGTTTACTTGCATTACACCTGCTGCGCTGCCCCGTTTATGTCTATGTTATTGATTATGAAGTAATTGTCATTCTCCCTTTTAAACATGTCTCATTGTACAATTAACCTGGCCTCTTTTGGCGAAAAATGTAACCGACAAAAATAATTTTCGCCACCTGAAGATTCTATCATCTGGATCTAACGTTGCTCTGTTGTCAATCCGAATGATATTAATTCATTTGCATGTTTAATGTTACGTGCCCTACATTTCAATGAGCATTCAATACTATGTGCTCAATCCCTGAGGAGCCTTTGTTACGACAAATGTGCTATTACTATCAATAACTGTGCTTTAGATGAATTTGGATTTCTTTTTAATTTTAATAATGCTATGCTCTTTTAAATTATTTTCCTTACTATCCCATCATTATTCTTCTTGGTGCAGACAAAATCTTCTTCTTCAAATGAGGTTTTTATAGACATTAATGCAAATATTTTGACTTCTAAGGGTAGCATTTGGTGACTAAAGTTTTCAAGGCATGTGGTCTGCCTGCTTTCTGCTGAAATGAAGAACTTGCAGGTAATTCCGTCATATCCTTTTTATTTTGGCACTTAATCTGTATTATTCTCAATGATTGCCATATCTCTTTAATTTTATAGGCGTATTGCTTGTTGCCATATTGAATGACAGACCTCGTGATGATATTAAAGATACTAGTGCTTGATTATGTTTCTTTTATATTACAGTTGTCACAAAAACTTCTTGTATGCAGGCTCTTATATTCGTTGAAGGGATGAATTTATTATTTGGAAATTATTTTAAGTCAATCGATACAAATTCACTATTTAAAAACCACCATAATCATTCAAAACACGTACTTTTCTAGAGTAGCTGAACTTGTAACATTGAAGATGAAAACACTATTGTGCAAAAGGTGGTATTTTGATATTCACCCACTGAGTACTCTTAGCCTGAAGAAAACACCTTCGAATACTCCCAGTCTTCTCTTGAGGTTACCATGGTCCTTGGAGGTGCTGGCATATATATTGAAAGACAGAAACTTGTGATTTCCATGTTACAATTGCTTTTGGTTTTAACTTGATTTCTTTCATATCTACTTTGACTAGGATATGATGCTCTGGTGTCTTGATTCTTGTGGTGTGCATTATTGCAAGTTGTTTCCAATCGCTCGTCCAGTCTTTGAATAATATGGTGAACTTTCACCTTTATAAGTGCCTTTGGAAGCCTAAGGTCTCCGAAGGTTTAGTTTCTTGTCCCCCTCATTTCGACAGTGGTAGTTAACAGGATTAATACTACTGTCTTAAGCTCCGTCTCCTTTTATGTGTGCAATGTGTTATCTAGCTTAGAAGCTTACGGTTGTCCTTTTTTAATGCCATCTAGCAGCCTCTTTTGTCTGGAATAATTTGTTTTGACCTTTTGTTGAGAAATGGATTTATCCTGAATTTGAAGCAGGTTTTACTGATTTAGAGACTTTGGCAGGGAGTGGTGGGCTCGTGATTTGCCCACACTATAAATTTCGGTGACCAACAATGACCAGCTCACTACTAGTAAAAATATTGGATGGCAGATGCATGTCGCCCTCAAAATATGGCAGTCCTCTGAATCTAATAGTTATAGGGTAGGAAGCTACCTAGATGGAATTTGGCATGACAATCTACTGATGGCGTTGATATGTTATTCTTGATAAAAGTGGCCAAGTTATAGTTTGATACGAGGCATTATTCAATATTTCCATGCAAATCCCTTTGTTTGATGAACTAGATGGACATATTGAATGCTTTTGGAAATTCATTAACATTTTAGTCCCTTGCCATCCAATTATAGAATAAAAACATACTTTCCACTTTTAGGGTGATGCAACATGTGCCTGTTTTTCCATATTTGACTCTTAACACCTACTGCTTCCTGCGTGTTTCTTTATTAGAGTAAATATTGCTTTTGTTGATTCAGAGCTCTCAAGAAATACAATCCTCCACTCAAGCTTCTCTTGAGTCCCAGAGTGACCAACCAAACAATCACACGGCTGATGCTCCAGTTACGGAATCTGGTTCAGTTTCTGCTTCCAGCAATGATAGCAAAAAAGTGTCACGGCAGGATATTGAGCTTGTACGGCAGCTAATTTGTTAAAACTTTGACTAAATTTACTTAATACTATAGTTTTTCCACTTGATTTTTTTCTTTATCATATTTTATTTTGCAGGGATAGATAATCTATAAGGGCTTATCTAGACTGATTTGTTTCTTTTCCCTTTTGATTAATTATTTAAACTACCTTTGTAGGTCCAGAATTTAATAGAAAGGTGCTTACAGCTCTATATGAATAAAGATGAAGTGGTTAAAACACTGTTGAATCGGGCAAGGATAGATCCGGGATTTACAACTCTAGGTAGGCATCTTGAAATCTCTGTGGTGATTTTTATGTTGTGTTCTAATACTAAAGATATTTTGTGTAAATTGTTCATAAAAGAAACCTTTTATCCTTAAGTAACGATTTCCACTTTGTATTCTTAAAACAGTGATAACAAAAACATAGTTGTTATTGAAAAAGATTAAGAAACGGCCTTCACCATACTTATGTTCTATCGAATTGTTGTAGAAATACAAGAGTGGTTATTCTTATCTTCCTTTGCTTTCTAATTGGATCGTTTTTTTGATTCAGTGTGGCAGAAGTTGGAGGAAGAGAATGCTGATTTTTTTAGGGCTTATTATATAAGGTTAAAATTGAAAAAGCAAATACTCCTGTTCAATCATCTGCTAGAGCACCAGTATCATATGATGAAGTATCCCTTGCCTCCAAAGGTTCCATTGGCTCCTATTCAGAATGGGATTCATCCAATGCCTGGTAAGCTCTCATGTCAATTAAATAGTCAAAATTAAACCTGAGTTATCTCCACCTCTTTTTATGGCTATGTACTAAACATGAACTGTGAGTTTTGCATGATGGAACTTAAATTTTGTTTCCTATGTTATGTTATAGCTCTTCTTGTCACATGATTATGCTCCCAACTACACTTTTAGCTTTTTAATCGACAATTTGGATCAGGCTGTGGCTTTTATGTTACTCCCAACTACACTTTTAGCTTTTTAATCGACAATTTGGATCAGGCTGTGGCTTTTATGTTAAGGGTCTGAATTGATGTATCCTTCTGTTTTAGGATAGGGAAGACAAACACGGATCAGTTTCAGAGTTCTTAGATATTCATTTAACCCAATGATGACTTAAAATATCATTGGTTTGTGTCTGTCCTTGCATATTGAATAGCCTTTAGAGTGTACTGTTGTAATGAAGCAATGTGTTATACTAAATGATTGCTTTATTCTAGGATTTATTTTTCATGAGTAATCTAAGAGAGAGGCAATACTAGATATCTCTACTAAAAGTTTAAAGTCACGATTCTTTGGAAATTCTTGGTATAGCCACTCATTGATATTTATTGATTGACATGAGAACATTTTGAGTGTGTTGCACATGCTTTCTGTCTTCTAGAACATAGTTGCATATGCTGCTCACTTTTTCGCTTATATTTTTCTGTTTTGCCTCCCATTATTTTTCAACACCGCTTGTTTGCAGTGCAGTCAATAACCTACCTATGGGATACCCAGTTCTTCAGCAACCTCACATGCCAGCGGCAGGCCAACCGCATCTTGACTCAATAGGCATATCAAGTTGTCATGTTGTTAATGGAGTCCCTGCACCAAGCAATTTTCATCCCATACGGATGAATTCTGAGAATGAGTGAGAACTAATCTTACTGTACCTCTTATTTTAGTCATTCAGTGGACAAAAGTACTGAAACCGCCTTCTCTTTTGGCCTGATGAGTTTTATAAGATGATATTCCGTGGCTCCTGTTCCTATTTCAGTTTGTTATTAATGTATAAATGGTTGTTGTATTGTTGCAGAAGTTACAGTTGGCTTGATCAATGAAAGTAGTGTAACTGAAATTTGTTTCTATATGTTTAAGTTGGTTATGTTCATGTTTTGAAGGCTATTTAAAATATCTTTGCCTGCAATATAAAAAAAGCTATATCTATCAAAACTATAATATCTCAAACACTTTGATTTTATTGTTATGCATGTTTGGTGTGTTTCTGCATAATGCATCCCATGATTGAATTTTTTATTTTAGCTGTCACGGGCTTGAAGATCACTTCAATTAATAGAATGTGGAGTAACTTCTTACTTCTTGGTTTAAAGTTTTTTGCTTGCTAGAAATTCTGCTAAAGGCAGCTACTTTTTTTTTGTTGTTGAAGTATGGTGATGGAACATAGTGCTCCTGACATTGCTCCTGTAATTCCGCCAAATAGTACCATGACAGAAATGGATGTGAGTCCTACATCAGTGGCATCCAGCGGTCACTTTCCTTTCACAGCATCAGAAATATCAGGAATGGGCACAGATGCATCAGCTCTGGACACAGCATTTACAACTGATGTGGCAAGTTCAGTTGGAATGCAACTCACACCTGATGGCAGCAATGGAATTTCCAGATCGCTGGAACAAATTCCGTGGAATTTTAGTCTATCTGATCTAACAGCAGATTTGTCAAACTTGGGAGGTATTTTATGCGATATATTTTTTATAGATATATTTAACTTTCAGTCGGCAGGTTTTGTGAAGTAGTTCACATTGAGTTTGGCTCTGTTATAGCCAGAGTTAGTCACTTAGTCTCATCCTTAATTAAGGAAATTTGTTTTTATACAATTATTTTTGAAGTCTCTGGAGATATCTATTATTTTGGCCACAACAGTAATATTTTCTGATTGAACAAAACTTAGGTAAACTCCATAGGTATTGCTGTCAGGGTCATGAAAAAATAATAATATGGAGAAACTTTTTTATATTTTTATATGCATATGATATATTTTTGAGTTTTGACCAGAAAATACATGTGGTATTGAGCTATAGAAAATATTTACTTGTCATTTTTTTATTTTAAAAAAATCTAATTGTAGCCATCTTAAAAACCGTTCCCAAAATTTTGTGCTTGCTGATTCTACTATTGATGATTCACATGTTGTGAATTCCAAGTTAATGCTTAGCATGTAATAGATGAATAATCTCTTGAAAGTGGTCCAGGATACTACCGAAGTGTTTTCTTATGTTTACCCATTGGGTACATCTTTCTTTAAATATGAATCATCTCAAATTGTTGCAGATCTAGGAGCCCTGGGAAACTATTCGGGTTCACCATTTTTGCCATCTGATTCAGACATGTTGCTGGAATCTCCAGATCAACAGGATATAGGTAATGGTAATTGCCTAGAACTTTTTTTCTTCAATGTATAAAAAATATTATCTCCAGTCTCAAATATTAGACACTTGTTGAGATTTTTGGTGGTCTAAAATATAATACATTCCCCTGTTCATTAAATGGTTTTTCATCTTAAAACGCGTCTCATTAAATAAAGCATGATAAATTTGGGATTCATAAGAAGAAATGTCAACCATTAATTGGGATGACTTCTTTAGTTAAGGTTCAATTTTTGGCTGTGACAGCAATATCTGTTTTAATTTCAGTGGATGACTTCTTCGTTAATTCTGATCCGCCATGCTCTCAGTCAGATGAGGAGAAACCTTAAAGAATAAAGGTGAGGCAATTTGTGTCACATCAAATTCTCTTCGCTTAGGCGAAATTAGGATTAGCAAGTGTCATCTAGTTTTCATTGGCATACAGGCTTTATGTGTGGCCAAATTGGAGGCAGGCTGCTCCATATCATTGCCATGCAGATAGAAAATTGCCATTGTTGCTGGTAGATGCAGCCTATATAGGATTCTTTTAGGAAAACTGTTTTAATAAAAAATGTGGGTGACTTTGTCGAGGACGTAATTCATGCTTTTGGATTTTATATTTATACTGGTGGTTGATATAGCACAATGATACTATGCAATCCGTGTAACTGATCTCAATAGGATAAGGCTTGTTATGTTGTTGTTATTGTATTGGTTGGATAGCTATTAGTGAAATGGTTGATGTGATTCTAATACAACAGAATCTTGCTTCAATAATTGATGAGAATGGATTGGACTTTCATTTTTCAGTGCATATCTGAATTTGCTTGGAGATAAAAAAAATGTCGTTGTCATTGGATCTACTAAAATTTCTAGGGGCCCTTGTCAGTTGAACTAGTGCTTATGTCGTGAGGTGTCTGCTTGAGCCAGCACGCTTTAACATTACTGAGTCCCATACTGTGTTAGCCAAAGATGACATCCTTTGTAACACGAAGCATAAATGGAGTACTTGCTGCATCACAGGTAATCAGGTATTAAATCCCTGGCGCCAAAGTCCCAATTCGCGCTTTACATTGATTGACAATGCATTTTAGGAATTAATTCAGATTCTCTCAATTTGCATCTTCTTCCTCTCCCCTCGTAATCTATTAAGTATGGATGATTTAGATTTAATATTCTAAAATATATTATTAATATGTTAAATTTAAAAAAAAAATATAGGAGGAGTACATTTTATTGGGATTTTTTTTTGTACAAAAAAATTTAGGTAGATTTGGTATCGGTTCTGCATCAAAGTTAGAGTACAGTCTTCATGACGGCAGCGAGAATCGAACTCGTATCTTTATAAAATATAAGTTTATTTTTTATTATATGTATTAATTTTTATTAGTATTTTATTGGGATTTGATGACGAAGACGATGACGCCAAAGAGAACCATAACAATAACAACACTATACGACATTCAAACAAGCCCGATTGATTCTATAAGAGGGAAAACCAAAGAATCTCATTGTAACGAGTTTTGATCTTGATGAATTTCATTCAGTTTGGTCTCCTTCCATTTCTTAACCCTTTTACTATACTACTATGATATACTTGTGTATAAAAAAATAATAATACTTTTTAGAGTATAAATTAATAAAATATATTTTGGTCTTTATGGTTTGATTTTATTTTGATTTTGTTTACTTTTAAACTATGAATTTTAATTTCTTAAAAAATAAAATATTTTAAATTTTTATTAAATTATAGGTATTAATATTTTAGATAAAAAAATTTGATAATCTAAAACTCATATTTTAAAATTATAGAGATCAAAATAAAAAATGAGTAAATTATAATAACTAAACATTAAATTAACCTATATTTTACTATCCGGGTAGCCTGTAAGTCTCGTTAAAAATAATTATAAATTATAAACTAATTATATTTAAATTATAATGGACATTCAGATGTATAGATAATATTTTTAACTTCCAAAGTTTTATTATAACTTAATCTACCTGAAACTTAAAATTTAAGAAAGTTATCTGCATATAACTCGGTTTTAGAGGATTATATGCACATAAACACAGTTTAGTAAAATTTAAGTGGTATATAATTGATTATTGGAAGGGGTTTATTATTAAATTTTAAATGTATAATTGTGGCTAAATTATATCCCCTCTTCTGGTATGAAATATGAAGCAGGGATCTTTTTTCTTAGTCGACTTCCACACTTGGTAGAGCTCGCCGTTGGACGCCGTCCGCCGTTGTCTTTCCTGCGTGGTTGTCCTCGTGCAAGTATTGAAGAAGGTTCGAACCCTAGGGGTTTGTCTACTCCCAAATTCCGGTGAGATTGATTTGTTCAATCTTGCTATGAATCTATATTTTAAATTTTTCATTTTAATTTGGCTTTGAATCTGGTTGTGTAATCGTTTGAATACTGACGCTTTTGAATAAAGCTTGAGTTTACTTTTTTCTTTTAAAAATAACTTTTACTACTAGTTTTTGCTTCAATGGTGTGTAATCGGCATATATACCTCTGCGCTCTTCGTTTTGATTACTAGCGACTTATATGCTTTGGATTATTTTTTTGTGCAATGTTGGATTTGTTGTGTATTGGCATTCTGTTTATTAATCTCTTTGTATTATCATCTATTTAGCAAATTCTCAAGGTATTTGTGATGCATGATCTGGGAAATGACTTGGCTCGAGTTGTATTATATCAACTATTCATATCTAAAAGATTGCATGCCCCCATTGAGTTTGTTTTTGTTTTGAAAATTTACGTCTGTTCTTGATAACAAGGTTACTCAATTGCACGGAGTTTCCCTTAGATATGAGCTCAATTGTACGGCATGTATCAAGCCTACTCAGACAGCCATTTAGAACTGTTGAACCGCTGAGCAATGGGTTTCATCAACTGCAGCAGCTTCAGCAATGCAGAGGAATAAGGGTGATGGTTGAGAATGGGGACTTGGAAAGGGCACTGACACTTATGCCGCACGATGCAATCAAGTGGTATGGAGCGCATGATAAAACAAGTGCAGAGACACCACATCAAGAACTCTGAGAAGCGTGTATTGGCTCGGAAGAAATTGGAGCAAAAAATTAGATCACAGGACCTTGCTCGCAAACTTAAGGCCATTCTGCTCAAGAAAGTCAGGTAATTAGAGGCTTATACCAAATACTAGTTTCAGAATAACATTATGATATAACGTATGCACTTACTCCCGCGTTGCTTCTTCTCGTTTTGTTTTTAAACAAACCTTAAATATATGATTTTGGTTAAATCTTTTACTAGATCCTGATGGGGTTCAAAAGATTTTATGAAACAATACCATCTCGTTTACTATAGGCTAAAACTTTCCCCAAGTATAAAATATGGACAATAGGATAAGGCACAGATTTTTTTTCATGATATTTTAGTTACTAATTGATTCCTGAGAGACAATCAGTTGAGATAACAAAGATGCTATGTTACGCTTCATTTTCTTCTGCAATTTGGTTGAAACTGAGAAATAATTCTGCCCCAGATTATTGCCCATGAAAATTTTATTTTTCTATTTGTTACAATTTGAACCAATTAATTCTGGTTTGGGAAGCGATGGTAATCTCATGCGAAGCTGTAACTGCATGGGTAAGATAATAGGGACATCTTTCAAACTAGTGGTAAATTTTGACTGTGGCATTCAGCTTCTTGCCCCGCTTCTCAATTCATACTATGGTTAAAATTTACGAATATCCCATTTTATCTTCATTCCTTTTGTTTTAATAGTTTTCTTATATGATCTTTGTGATTTTCATAAATGTCAAGTATTTACTATGTTTCTATTTTGTATGCGTATTTCTGCATTTTTATTTTCTGTTGGAACTTGGCAGGAGTCTGTGAGAAAGGTGTACGGTTAGTTTGCAAAAATGATGGTTACTGTAAGTTGCAGTTGTTGACAGCCTCTACCTTCTCCCTATGAATTTTTTGTTATTCTGGTTATGTTGAATTCGTGCTATCATGTGGCAGAATAAAAGCCATTTTCATGTACTTTTCTGTTTGGTATCTTATAGGTATTGGAATTTAGATGCAATGACTGATTTTTTTTTTTTTGGATCAAGATGCAATGACTGATGACTTTAATATAATTAACTATATTCGTTCTGCAATGCGGCAAAGCAGTAGTATTTTGTTTTAGTCTAGCCTGGAATTGGATGAAAATACATGTCAAGACTGATTCAAGATCAGCAATATCTGATGGGAATAATAATAGTTCATATGTATGTAGTATCTGGAAACAATTGCTCTATGCTCAAGCTAATCTTTTTTAAAAGTTAACCCTTTGTGTATCTTGAAACTTCCACTCAGGTGAGGCTCTGTATGAGTAAACAACCAGCCTTCTTGCGCCCTTTAAGTGTAAGGTCCTCCAATTTCATCAATTCATAGTTGTTTTTGAATCATCATCAAAGTTTCACACAACTTTTGCAAGTACAATTATAAACTCAGTACCTTAAGCCGTAGACCTAACATTTTAACCATGACATCCATGCAGTAGCAAATTTTCAGCAATTTCCACAACTTCGTCAATAAACTTGTCTATACTAGTAGCTAATACACATTTTCCTCAGTTATTCTCTCACGAATGTTAACTCTCAAAATTGCCAATTGTTGCTTCTTCATATTTTGGTTGATAGACAGAGATTGAGTGGCATCTTGAATGTTATCATTATTCAAAATATCTTTTTAATGGAATTTTTTAAATACAAGCAAGGATAACAAATAGATGTTTTGGCTTTGTAATTTTTCGAATTTGCATATTTCTGAATACAGTATAAACAAATAAAGTAGTTGCATTACTTAATTAAACTTTGGTAAAAGAAGACAAGGGTACAACTGATTAAAAAAATTATAGAATCTTAGTACATGCTTCTACGATTAAAAAAAGAAATACATAAATAAAAACTAACTTAATATATATAAAATTATCACATAGCAAATTTGTGGTTCAGTTTCCTTGCTACGTCACCACCCACCTTAACTTTGCGTTCTAAATGATGCAGCATCGAACCTGAGTAATCCCTTCAAGTCAAGAACAACAAAGTATATCCTGAACCAGTATATAATTTTCCCTCAACATACATCAATAATATGCTTCTGCAATCTGATCCATTATCTCCTTCTATGGAGTTTACAGTGCGGAGGTGCCGACCGGAGCTGGTGGCTCCGGTGAAGCCGACTCCCCGCGAAGTCAAGCCACTCTCAGACATAGAGAGTCAAGAAGGTCTTCGTTTCCAAATTCCTTTCATAATATTGTATCGTCATGACCCTTCCATGGAAGGAAGAGATCCAGTAGGAATCATTAGGAAGGCATTGGCAGAAACACTGGTGTGTTACTACCCTTTAGCAGGAAGGCTCAGGGAAGGAGGTGATCGGAAACTCATGGTGGATTGTATGGCGGAAGGCGTACGTCTTGTTCATTGAAGCAGACGCTGATGTCACAGTCGATCAGTTTGGTGATCTTCTTCATCCTCCATTTCCACACTTCCATGAGCTCCTTCGGTCACAAGGAATAATTTACTCTCCCTTCCTACTTATACAGGTACGTACTCTTCCTGATCTGAGTTCATACTTGAGACATTCAAGATGAGGTTTGACCTAATCATGAATGGCAGGTAACACGGCTGAGGTGCGGTGGTTCTATCTTGGCGATCCGACTGAACCACGCCGTGAGTGACGCACCTGTTCTCCTTCAATTCCTGAAGGCATGGTCTGAAATAGCCAAGGGATCTTCTCAACCTTCGATTCTACCGGTATGGCACAGAGAGCTGTTGAATGCAAGAAACCCACCACGAGTCACTCGCATCCACCATAAAATGGCCAGTGAAAACACGTGGAGACTAGTCAACTAAATGGTGCTTGGTATTGAAATCTTTTGAGAGGATAACTCTGTAGCATGAGAAATATTCATAATAACAGCATTAACATCCATCCGGTTGTGGGCAAGAAAATCAAGTCTTTCCATCTAATGGTTTTCACTTTAATATGTGAAGTTCCTAAAACTTCGATTTCAACAAAGCTACAATCATATCAAAGAACAATCTAATTATTATATACTAGCTGTACTTAATATAAATATAACATCTATTTAATTAATTTAAATAAATTAAAAAAATTAGTTATTTATAATAATTATGTATTAATTTTTTTAAAATATCTAATTTAATTATATATATTTGAACTACTTAGGATAGAAAATTAATTTTTTTTAATATATACAATCATATAAAGATATTTTAGACGGAATTATAAATTTAGGAGATAAAATAGATTTAGTTTTATATTTAGAATTAAAATAAATTATTTATTTAATTTTTATATTTAAGACTGAAGAGAAGAGAGTATATATATATATTGCAGGTAATAGCTTCATTGCATGGACATCACTTTTAATAATCTCCTTCTTTACTAAAAAAATAAATAAATAATAATCTCCTTCTCATTGCTTCTATGGATGTTCTCAAGTTGTTCAGTTTGAGTTCGTATTTTTTTGTTTGGACAAAACTTATATTGCAACTTTAAATTTGTATTTTCTTTTAAAAAAAATGGTACACTTACCAAAATTTTAGTTCGATTTTTTTATAAAGGTGAAGTTGTTTATCATTTTAATTAATAATTTGTTAGTAAGATTACTTTTTTTTACTTTCTTGTAAAAGAATTATAAGGACCATAATTTTATAATTAACATACCATAATAAATCTAATTATTTTTAAATTGAAATTCAAATTTATAATTATCCAAATCTAAAAAATTATTTTCCTAAGAACTAACATCCCATAATAAATAGCTGGTAAAAAACATGCAATAATAAATATAAATCAATGCATGATTTCTTTAAACAAAAAATATTTCTTTTCAAAAAGTTAATATTATTTTATATGATCACAATAAATACTGAGTAATAATACAATCTTAATAAATTTAATTTTATCAAGCCTTATCTTTGTTTTTTTTTTAAACAGGGTCTTGTCTTATTACTTATTACTACTCTTCTTAATACAATCTTAATAAATATTGAGTAATAATACAATCTTAAGAAATATAATTTTATCAAGTCTTATATTTTTTTCTGGAGAACAGAATCTTGTCTTATTAATTATTACTAGCATCTTATTAATATTACCCCTTATCACATTTAGGGTCCTCATTTGGCGGTCATCATGGTAAGGAGTACTAAATATTTATTATTATGAGATTTAAACCTTTAAAATTAAATCTGATTAATATTTTTATTCTATAATTTTTTGATGATAAATTTATTTTTAAGTAAGGTGAGAGTTATAAAATTATTTTTATTTTAAATTTTATACATATTAAAACAACAAATATTTAAAAAAAATAATTTATATTATATCTAAACCGTCTAAAATCAATCTGTATAGTCCAGACTATGATGAGCACACCGTTCACATCATTTTTTTTATACAAAAATTTTTTGGAAAGGGGTTGGGCTCACCTACGATCTAATGACAGGGCAAAATTTCCATTCCTCCTAAGCGATACTAATGTCAAGCAAGGCGAGCCGTCTATTACCCTCAGGTATAAATCTAGGCACCCAGGAACTAGGATGCCTCCCTAAGCGCCGGGACTGGAATCACAACAAAGTGATACTCCCCAGATTTACACTTTTGATAAGTACGGAATGTGCTCGCTATCACATTAAGGGCCTATTTTGTTTAGCTTCTGGAGAATAAATTTTAGATAATAGCTTTTAGAATAAAAGCGATTCTGAAGAAATAAGTGTTTGGATGGTTATTACCAGAATGACTTTTTTTATAGTTAGGTTATTAGAAATGTCATGGAATAAAATGATAATTACATAAAGATATTATGCCACATATTTTGCCATGTCATCTTCCAGACTCTTCTTCCATCCCCACCACCACTTGCGATGCCACCTCCTCTCCTTCTTTCTTCTTCCTTCCATACCTTGTTCTTATTAGAAGCCACCTGATTATTCCTCTCTGTATTCACCTCCTTCTTCTTTCTTTACCTCTGTCAGAACCTCTACAACCCGAATACCTCCATCCCCATTTACTCCTTTTATCTCATCTTTTCCTGTCCATCGTCGAGTTCACTGTCGATGGCTATGCAGATCGAAGAAGCTTACAGATCTGATGTGAGTAAAGATGGAGATCGAAAATGGACATCGCCGGCCTCACCAATCGGATCCTCCTCTATTAAATATATGAGACTTATTGTCCATTAAATTTAATATATTTTTATAAACAAAATAATCATAGCAAAAATTTAAAGATTATGAAATCACTGAATATTCAACTGTAGATATTTTTCTTTATATGTTTCAGACATTTTAAATCCTTAAAAGATTATCATATAAATTTTACTATTTAGTAAGCTATATGGATAGACTATAACAATATCTATTAGACGTATATTTTATTTTCATATACTGTTAAACTAGTAATATATGCAAAAATTATTACATCCATCACAAAATAATATGTCTCATCATAATCAGCACTATATCTTTGTGAAAATTTTTATTTTCATATAAATGTTTATATATTTAATAATAACTTTATATATCAAATATTTTAACTGTAGGTTCATAATTTTTATATATTAAAAAAAATATAATTATATTTTTATTGTGTATTTGCTCTTTTACTTTTTCTTTTTAGCCAACTATTTTTTTATCTACTTCACATGACAGATCTACATACAAAATTCTCATTTGAGCACATGATATTATTATAAAAAAAATTGTCGACAACTTCATCTTTTCGATTCCAATTTTTCTTTTTGTGACATAACTTATTGAGCTATCTTTATTACATTTCAAGTATGTGAATATCTTTTGAGATTTTTACAAGTAGTTATGTCTTGACACTTTTCTAGAGTACATGCCTCTTTAATATGATCATCTTAATTACATGCTCTAATATTTATAATATTATATTTACAACCAATTAGCCTTTCATATTCAAAGATGTCTCACTTTGATTTATACTAATTGAAGTATTTTCAGCTAGAATATGAGATTTGATAATCCTTATTTAGGTCAGTAATCACATATGATGGATATTTTATAATATTTTATAAACTTCTAATTCATACTACTATATTTGAGAATCTTGCATTTTATAGTAATAATTCATTCTTTGTATTCCGCTTTTCTAGCTACTCAATTTCTCCCATCCATATTAAAAAAACTTTATTAAATGACAATCAACTAATCATGTGATATAAATTTTCTAAATCTATTTGTTTCCTTTATAAATATTTTTGTGTTTCAATTAAAGATAAACAAGAAAAAGGAAGTTATTACCTAACATTTATCCTAACTTTATTTAAATATATATTTATGTGCATTGTAGTGGATCAATAAATATTGCACATTTAAAAAAAAATTAGCTCTTGACTAAAAGCCAATTTAATTGGGAGAATTTTGTTGGCTTGATGTGTATTGTAATATATCAAATCAAATATGCTAACACTGAAATAAAAATTTTGTTCTTATAAGCATTAATCCAGCCACTCATAGAGGCGTTGATAAATAATTTTGCTAGATCTTTTTGTTAAGTAGGCTTTTCAATTGTTTTTCTAATAATTGTGTAATAATTATTGAAAGCCTGACATATAGATTCACTTGCATCATTAAGAGAATATTTTTATGATCATATTTTTTGGAAATTGTACACTCAAACATAAAGATTTATTTAATTAATTTTGTAAACTTTTAGTTACAAATTTATAATAATCACATATGTAACTATCTTATAGCTATATCTATTAAATTTATTGAATATTTGTATAGTTTACATGCTTTCTAAATGAGCCCATATATATGAATTTCATATGTTTTCAGAAATGTAAATATCCCTTATATAAATTATAACTTATGAGATTCTCGTAATCAATTTTGTTTGAGAACTAATAACACATGTTAATTCTTATTTTACTTATTCATGAAGAATATTCTAGTTTTTCAATAGATGTTAATACATAATGTTTAATAATTTGTTATATCATCTATGATGATCAAATAAATTATACCAATAATATATCTATTTGATCAGTAAACTTCTGGTTTACTGTAATGAACAATAATAACATTCATCTTTTTTAGAATAATTGGACTTATATAAAGATCTAAATAGAATTTCATCAAATGTTAGCTCACACTTGTATTTTAACAATTTCTCTCTCAAGTGTGAGTCATATTAACATATTTTTTCTTTTCATATATTTCACTAAGAATTCTAGATGCTTCCTACCTTATATACAATCATGAATCTAATGTATATTTATGAGTTATAATTTTCATTATTAATCATAATATATATCTATGAGTCATAATTTTTATTATCAAGATATCAATCAAATACTTACAATAAATTATCTCTCACAAATTAATCACAATAAATTTAAGCAATAATAATTAAAAATTATATAGTTTTCTAAGTTTATAATTATTTCTTTTGGCTTATCTTCTGAGCATATGATTATTCTTTTTGGTATTTTTCTCTATAATTTATTGTATTAGAAGTCACGATTACTTTTATATTTTTTATAAAATCTTATTGTCCTTTTGTTATCATTACCAATTTTGACATTTAATTTCAATAAATTAATACAAATTTATCTATATGACTTTCAGTCACATTTTAATATTTACTTTTTGTCTATATGACTTCTAGTTATATTATAACATATTTTTTTTGTTTATATAACTTCTAGTCATCTTGTAATATTTTCTTATAGGATTATCACTCTTATAGTTATGTTCTATTGTTTTCAATAACACATTATCAATTTTTTTAGTTATTGATATTTAGAACCATAGTAAAAATCTTTTAAAGTTATAAAGTCTTTTGTGTAATTAAATATTTTAGTTATTAACCTCCATAGTTTTAATATTTATAATCATTAGATCATTAAATTATCACAATATTTTGACTAATTAAGCTATCCATAAAAATCATAAGATAGTTTTCTATCAAAAAATTATTATCAAAAGTAGTATGATTTTTGGTCATTTAATTATAAAAGTAGTATATCTACTAACCATTTAATAACACGACATTATATATAAAAAGAGAGAGAGAGAGAGACAAAATATAATAAAGATGAATAAATCTATTAAGACATAATATAGAAGGGGGTTGTTACAATATAAATAAATATAAATGATATATATATGTATATGTTTATATAAATTATATATATGATTAAAATTTTATTCTGTAATTAGATAAGAGGGACAATTGAGTAAAGAAAAGCTAATATAGAGAGCATTATACGTAATATAAGAATACATAAATTTGTAAGAAATTTATATCTTAAATTTTTAGAATAAACTCATACTAATAACGTGTTGTAAAAATTAAAAAAAATATATAAGAGATATTTAGAAATAGATAAATAAAAAAAATTAGAGAGAAAAACAGAATGATTATTATTTTATTTATTTAAATTTATAATTATTTTATATATATCTACTATTTATAGACTATAAGTCTTTAAATTATATTTTAAAAATTATATAAAAAATAAATTTACATAATCCTAAAATATATGACATGTATTAATAATAAAATTTTTTTAATAAATTATTTATTTATAAGTTATATAATTTTAATATAAAATTTTAAAAAATAATTTAAGAAGTTAGGTACATCGTATTTAATATTGTAATATTTTTAACAATTTCATTGAACTGAAGAAAGTAAAAAGGAAAAAGAAAAAAGAGGCGCTCATCTATATCTTATATGAACATTCTACGAGTTTTCTCTTCGTAAATCTGTGTCACCGACTCAATTCTTTGTTCCCAAATTTCGCCAATACCTTGATCTTCGATCATTCTATCTGAAATTTCATCGATGGAGGACTCTATTGCCACCACTAAGGCCTACAATCTCTTCGTGAAGCTCTTGGACGGAAAAACCCTAACCCTAAAATTCCCATCTCCTGTTCTTTACGCCAATTCCATTAAGGATCGCATTTTCGAGGTTACCAGAATCCCCACACAACACCAGCGTCTTGTTACTGGCGTCCAACACCTCGACGGTAGCGAATCTGTAATATCTTGCTCGCGGGAAGGCGGAGATGTGTTCCCCACCGTCCATCTGCTGCTGCGGCTCGCCGGTGGCAAGGGAGGGTTTGGATCGCTTTTGCGTGGTGCGGCCACGAAGGCTGGGCAGAAGAAGACGAACAACTTCGAGGCTTGCAGAGATATGAGCGGCCGAAGGTTAAGGCACGTGAACGCGGAGAAGAGATTGGAGGAATGGAAGGCGGAGGAGGCGGAGAGGAAGCTGGAGAAGATTGCGGAAGAGTTTTTGAAGAAGCAGGCAAAGAAGGGTAAGAAGGGTGTGGGTGATGGCGAGGCGCACAAATATGTGGCAAAATATAGGGAGGAGTCTGAGCGATGCACTGCTGACGTTGCCGAGTCGGTGAAGGAGGCGTTGATGTCTATCAATGGCAAGAGAAAGGTTTCACACTTTGCGAAAGACGTCGCAGATGCGAAGAAGATGAAGATATGGTTAGTCTTTTATTCTAGTGTTCATTTAAGTTAATCTTCTTATATATTGTTTTCGTTCTTTAGTTTGCCTAATATTTGAAAGCTTGAACTTTTTTTTTTTTTACATGTATAGTTCTTTAATTTGGTTTCTGCATTTGATGTTCTGGTCTCCCTTTATGCCTATGGACTAATATGAATTTAGACATGTTATAAAACCATAGTGCATTATTTAGATAATAGAAAATTTGTCAAAAGACGAACATATACGTGGTTTTACCGTTTCAAGGGACATCGTTTTTTTAAAATACAATAGATTATATATTAATATCTGAGATGGTAAAGGCATGATCAATCAGATGTTCATGCTATGGACAGTTGCGGAATGATATAAGAATTCCCAAAGAGAATTATTTTCTCATTGTTAGGTGTGCTATATGGATTAGCAAAAAAGATGGGGATATCAATAGCTTTTTTAGAGTTTAGGTGGTTAGGGAGCCTCTTTTGTTGATTGTTTACTTGTCCTTCATCTGCACACTCAGACGCGCACATCAAAACACACAACGATTTTGTGTACTGATGTTGATATTCATGCTTGCTAGGATGGGAAAGAGGAAACTAAATGAAAGTGATAGTGATGATTCTGATGAGGATGGAAGTGATAACGAAGAAAGAAATGAGAAATCAACTGTATTAAATAATGGGAATGGCTCAGACTCAAATAAGGCTGAAGGCAGTTCAGGTTCAGTGACTGGGGGGAAACAGGATGGTGAATCTTCTGTGGCAGGCTTAAGTGGAAGTTACTCTGATGAAGAGAAAGAGACTGTTCTAGAAGAAAAAATGGACTCTAGCAATTGTCCTAACATTGAATCTCTCCAGAACATAACGGGCAAATTGGTTGAACCTGTGATATGTGATAAGATGGAAAATGGTGTTACTATGCCTGTTTTGGAATCTGCAAGTTTTGGAATTGATGCTGAAGATGGAAAGCAGGATTCTGGTGAAGCTGACAGGCTTGATTCAGCAGTTGCTCAAGCCACAAATCTCATAAGCTCACAACGTGTGGTGGATGCAAGCAAATCAAATGATATTGAAACTGATGGATTGCATGAGGATAAAGCATCATCACATGAAGAAACTCACACAAGTGCCAATGCTCAGAAAATAGAGGAGCCTTTGAATTTTGATGGATTTAATTCAGCTGCAGAACTTGAGGTATGTTTTTTAAAAGAATTATAATTTGCGTGCCCTTGCCATGAGTAGAACTTGTAATTTGCTGTTCATATGGACTTTTTCTTCATGTCTGCGAATTAAGTAGGCCTGCAATCTACTCTAACAGTATCCTCTGATTAATTACTTCTGGTTCTGTGATCTTGGCAGGTTCTTGGCCTGGAAAGGTTGAAGTCCGAACTGCAGGCGCGTGGATTAAAATGTGGAGGCACATTGCAGGAGCGTACTGCCAGGCTTTTCCTTCTAAAATCGACTCCACTGGATAAACTTCCTAAAAAGTTGCTTGCCAAAAAATGAACAGTTATCAAATATGCTTCTTTACATGAGATAAGCTCATATCTGTACAGTTTTGGTCAAGCAACGGGCTAATGTCATTTCTTTCTCCAGAGTTTGATGTATAACAGTAAAAAATAAGGCAAACCTGGCACCCCACTCCTCTATCAGCTCTTGTCGTCTTGTGACATTTTTCTTGTTTTATGTTCTAGCTGTAAAATCTAGAGCTTTGCTCTTCTTTACTTAATGGAATCTGACATGAAAGAAGAACCGACTTATTTCTGAATATATAGGTTTATTTGGTTTTAATTATTGGGAATTTGTGAATGCATAAATTAACGAATGCGGTCTGTTAGTTTTCTTAGGTATTTGAAGGTTTAGTGTTACGTGTGGCATCAATACAAATACGTTATATGCAAGGGAAACAAATGATTAATGAGCATGGGATTCAACATCGTTTAAAACTCATAGCGAGTTGAGCTTGATGTTAGAACAAATGGGATTATTCTTTTAATAATTATCGTATCAATGTTAAAACATTGTTTGCACAAGGGTACTTAAACTAGCCGTCAGTTTGAGTCTTACGGATAAGTTGTACAAATTATTTCTCAATTTGTTAGTCCGTTATTTCACTTATGAAATGTAATGTGACGTAGTTTATCTACACAACTTTAAGAGGAAATTTGTACATAAATCCAATTATTAGCCAAATTTATGGTTTAGAAAAAAAAATTGTATAATTTAGCCTTTTACTATTTATGGATGTGATTATTTGTTTTTAATTTTAAACAATCTTCTTTTATTATGCAAAATTCAAAAAAACTTGAGTGTTCTCATTTAAATTAATGCGGTTGAAAATATGGGACAAATATTTTATTTGCAAATTGTATAAACATATTTATGCGAATAATTTGTTTAAACATTTATAAAGAAATTTTGCATAGGAAGTGGAAAAAATTTATAATTAATAAATTATTTATAATTATTATAAATTTTTATTATAACTAAATTTAAAATATTATAAAAATTTGATTTAAATTTTAAAAATTTTAAACCCTCACTTTAATATTTAAAAGATTTTAAACCTCACGATAGTACTCAATTTTTCAAAAATCAAAATAAAATTTTTAATTAGAATTATTAATTATAACTTATAAATAAAAGAATTAAAAATACTAGAGTAGATCAACCTATATCTATTTTTAATATAACAAGATTTTAAGAGCATATTAAAAACCCCTTTTTACTTCCAGTCATCTATGTGACGCTTTATTTGATGGCCAAAAAAGCTTTCATTTGCCTTTGCCTTTAAAAATCAGGACTCGGAATAAATGAATAATGGCAGAGCATATAAACATAACTGAGAACCTTGAGGCAATACACAAAAATGCCACCAGCCCTTGGCTGGGGAAACTTCTTTTATTTGTAACCAAAATGATATACAAATATACTAAGTTGGGGGGAAAAAAAGAATATGCGACACTAATTCTTTTCCCTATGGTTAGCCAGGTTAAGTTGCAATATATTTAAAAAATTGTGAAACCTAATTCATAAATTTCCTACAATTGGGGGCTTTACAAAGGCAAGGAACTTTCAATTCATCCCGCTCGTCCGGATCAAACAAGTAATCATACCTGAAGTAACAAAGAAAAAAGTTAGTAGTAGTCAAATTCATTTGCATCCTCCAGATTTCATATATTCATGCATTCAAATAGTGACACAAAAGTATAACCATGTGCGAAGTCCATTCTCATCTTAAAACCTATTATCTCATTCTTTCTTCCAATGCACCATGCATTTCACTTTAGTAGAACATGAAGGGCTTTGATTACTAAATTAGTTCTAAACGTTCATGCTTTAAACCAGTAAGCCATCCATGGAACTATGCAGTATAAATAATACATACGTTAGTTCTTCCCCAGCAGAAACATGGGTCTTGGCAATAAGAACAATCCGGCTCTCCTCAGCACCCATGCTCATAATCCTTGCATAGCAGTTAGGCATGCACTGCATGCACCAGGTCAAATTGGGCGTCAGTAAGTATAAAGTTGCAACAACTAAAACAATATGCATTTCTATTTTATTTTCTTATTGTTCACATATCTCTAAGTGAAGAAATGCACAGATATGCCTAGTTAATGAACATATGAAGAAACATGAGCAATATGCAACCATCTAAATTTATATTTAAACAAGTATAATAGGTATGAACTTGAACAGGGGTAAAGCCAGCAACGCTCAACCTGTTGATCAATTCGGTAACCAGAATTTATATTTAAATATGAGCTATTGGCAACTATCTAAATTTATGTTTCAACAATTAATAGGGATGGACATGAATAGAGATAAAGCCAGCCAGCTAGGCTTCACCCGTTGATCAATTTGGTTTACATTGCATAAACTATTAGAAAAAATAGAACAAACGATGTCTCAATCACAAGCATTTTCCAGTAATAACTTACGGAGTGGTTTATCAGGCGCGCTATATTTCCCCTATGTGTCGCATCGATGACCACTTCTTCACTGATCTTGAACAGCTGCATAATTTATCTCGTTAAACGTTATGGTCTAAACTACAATCTAGCCTATACTTCCCAGCAATTAGAAACCTTTCTAAAAGAAGCACTTGTAATGACTTAGGCTTATGCGCCTGTTACAACATGGCAAGCAGGTGACAGAGGAGTCCATATGTATAAAAACAATAATAATAGACTTACATAACAGTCTTTGCCTTCTGAACGATACTTAGCCTCCCTAATATCAGCAACACTTCGTCTAACCTGCTCACCACGGTACTCAGCAACCTGAATAAAAACAAGTAACTTGGATGAACACGTCTTCAGAAACAGTTACACTAAACCTTGCCTTTAGTCTGAAATCATCCTAAACTATTGAAGTACAAACCATCTCTCCTTCTTGCATATCTCTGCGAGCAAAGAGACCCCATCCATGTATACCCGATTTTCCAAAGCAAACTCGATGATTTTCAGTTTTCTGATGCCACAAAAAGTAAAATTGACATAAAAAAATTTAGAGATTGCAAAAATCAACTGTAGCATAGTGTAATCATTTGCCTGCAAATGGTGAAGACGTTCCTTGAATGAAGTAAATACTTTAGAATCATCTGAGTCCTATCACAAAATAAGAAAAGACATAAAATTACTATCTCCAATATAGAAGAATTCAACAAGAGGTCACCTATTTAAAAAGAGAAAGGTCAACGTATATAGCATTAACAAAATGGAAACAGAGACTACCTTGTAGCTGTTCAACTGAATTATAGAACTTAATAAATGACGACTTGGTCCCCTCACTAAATGTATTATTGGCTCATCAGCCTTCTGGCAAAATAGGAAAAATATATAATGAGTCCATGTATAAAAGAAATTTGACCACACTTATGCAGATAACAAGTTTATGGGAAGATTATAATAATTGTGTCAAAATTAAGAAAGAAAAGACATTCCATGCTACAACAACAGCATAAGCAATTATGAATATGAGGAAAAAAGAAAATGAAAACACACAAGACACCACACTGAAAAATTCCAGAACTAAATATATCATTGGCGCAAAATTAAGATCAACATCATCACCTTGAAAGACCTATAAACACGACATCTTGCAGCAGACAGTGGTTCAAATCCATTAGTCTCAGAGGCTGAAGATTGAAAGAGTTCTACGTTTTTTGATGATACCAGCCTCGAACCCCTGAAGCATCCCTTATGATTTTGCAGGGAAGTTCTGGGAGAGAAGACCCCCAAGGGAGTATGTATAACCATTACGGAATCTGGGGTTGGAAGCCTGAAATGGAATCAACACATAAAACCATATTTTCTTAAGGAACTCCGATACTAAGGAAAATGGCATTAATCATTATTCTGCAACAATAGCTCAAACCTGTGGAATGCACAATATATTAACTTCTTCGTTATCTGAACTCCATTCTTCTCCATAGAATGCAACTGTAAGTTCAAACAATATTGAAATATTTCATCAACTTGGGTGCATTCTCATATATTTCAATTAAAATTGTCCAACAAACGGTTTTATTTAAGGATTTAAATATAAATAATACCCAAAGCCCTCCAGGACAAGGACTTAAGAACAAAAAAATTATGAAATACAGAAAAAGTATTTTGAGTCAATGCTCTGTTTACATGTAATGAAATCATTGCACTTACTTCCATGCTGTATCCGGCCCTAGATGCACACATCACATGAAAATGAGTTGCACACTTGCAACAACTTGCACAGGATCCATGGCTTTGTTTACAGATAACACAGGTCTGCAGTTGACGTGAACAAAAAAAAATTTAGAACACAAGGGTAAAATCACACCTTCCCCCCTCTCAGGAAATTTCCCCAAATGAGAGAAAAACAAAAGAGCTGAGAAAGAGCAAGAAGTAACATAACAACACTGCAAAATAAGTGATATTAATATCATGAACAGGAAAAAGAGATTATGTATAAAGTGGAACGCTTTAGAATTCCTTTGTCCGAACTCATCACCCAGTTGTTAAGTTATTGCTACAAGAAATTCAGTAGCTAAAGCCAGCAAAACAAGAATTCCATGACAACCACAAAACACATTCTATACCTTCAAGAAGGAACTTGGAGGAATTTTAAGGATTCCAAAGGCAGGTTCCATTGTCTCATGGTTTGAGAATCCAACTTCAGGCCGGAACCAAGCACATGTGACATGAACCCACAGCATCTCAACATCAGTTGGCTTTAGAGCTCCACCTGCAGAACGTTATCACATAACATTTCAAATAAGCGTTGCAAGACAGAATTGACAATGGTAAAGATGCAAATACAAATTCATAACCTATTTTGCATCAAGTTCATAATTTTCTCATCAACTATTTTACAGCCAAAATAATAGTGGTAAGCATGGAGTGCCAAAAACGAGAGAGATGATCAACCAAAAACGAGAGTAAATTTCTATTGAGTACTATGAAGGTACATCACTTTCTTTGCTGTTAAAATAAATCCACCATTTAATAGTATCATAAAGAACTTAACAGCATATTAGAGTTTTAAGTTGATCATAACTTTTTTGCCTGAATTTAAGAAAATCATACTATTCAAATACATGAGTCAAATAACATATCTTTTTTACAAAAATAAATAAATAAAATACCTTTAACAGGACAAAGGCAACACTCCCTCTCAACATCTGGGGTTTCGCACACTCTACAGACCCAAGAAGTAAAATCCTTGACATTCTTTGCTCCATAGCATTCTTGGTGGACTGCTATTTGGCACCTGTAATTTGTAAAATGAACATGTAAACACACTGCACAACATTTCTTCAACTGGACATGGAAAGTAAAATCAAATCCAACTTTTTACACATCCACAATTTTTTATAAAAATTTGGATCGAAGATAACCAGAAATTATAGATCCACCTGTTGCAGATGATAATTTTGTTATCATCCCAATCTTCAACCCATCTACAAACGGCACATCTTTCTGTAGTCCACTTTGGATAAACTGGTTCATACTTCTCTGTGACAATAAATAAAAATAAAATGAATTTCTAAAATTAAAAAAATATATTCAAGGAATGAGTGTTTGCAATATGCCAAAAAGACCCAGCCACATAAAGAAATAAAATCAAAGAATAGAACTTTTTAGGAAGTATTTACCTTGCAAAAATGCAAGCACCTGCTGTTGATCTAACTGCATAGAAACTTCACCTTGTGTACTGTTTTCGTTGATCTGAAGAATTTCATGTTAATACAAACTGAGAAAGGATAGCATTGTTGGGGAGTCTACACTTTTCAGAAATAAAAGAAATGCAGGAAGTATTAAATAGTGCGGACTAACACTACCAACTACACATATCTTCTCTCATGAAAGTTAATCCAAAACCAATACATGCACTAAACCACCGGAATATAGTTCCATGATTCTCATTCAGAAAGAAATGATACAAACCCATTTTTCAAGAGGAAGCATTGTACTCTTTACTTTCACACTATATTTCCATTTTTTAGCTCTGCAACCCGTATGCCGTTCCCATTCACTCAGTGTCTGCTTTCGCACCCCACATGAGCCACACTTGCACATGACTCTGAAACAGAAATAAGTAGTGAGCATTTTGATGGAACCATTTGGAACTGCATAGAGTTCTTTTATTAATGTTGACCACTAATGACTGAGGTTGATCAGCTTATACGGAACATATACAGATAATATTTATAAAAAATGTAAATAGATAGCGGTATGCTTTTCAATGTGATATTTGAGAGCTTCCAATGAACCTGCTACTACATGATAATAAACAAGACTATACGTACATGCATTAAGAAAAATTACGTGTGTTGAAAAACATGCAAAGAAAGTTCATAGAGCATTTCCAGAAATATACTTAAAACTCATAATATGCATTTATTTAGAGTTGGAATCTTACAGATGAAGCTTTGGAATGTAATAACCTTCCATGCCATTGCACACCACTATTACCTGATCAGGTATAACAGGCTTTTGGCTATTTTCTGTTGATCTGTCTCAAAAACAATATCAAATCATAAGGTTTAGGATGAAAGCAACTTCAAAAGTATTAAAATAGAATCAACATGAATTTCCCAAATGCATGTTAGGCTAAGCAATAAATAACAGTTGCATACTTGATTTTTGGCTTGCATGTTTGAGATGCTGAAAATTTACAGTTGAAATTTGCTTTGCAATCTGGACAATAGTAATCTGTATGTTCCAGATCCTGCAATCAGAAACTTATCAGAGGTCTTCACTCTGCCACCACTTTGTGAACTGGGGAAAATAAACATGCCAGAGAAAATATGTAGCATAATATTGACCATGATAACACACCTTAAAAAGTCTACTGGATATTTTAGCACATTCAGCATGGATCCAAACATTACAACCGTCACAACACACCTGATTCAATGAGAAAAGCCGCATAATATATCCATATATAAGTTGTCCAAGTAAAACTACAAAGAGATTATATAAAAAATTAAGAAGCATGATTGAGAAATCAGACAATCTCACCCAATTCCCACCATCTGAATGGTGCCAAATCTTTTTGCAAATGCCACAATATTGTTTTGATTTTCGTAACTGAAAAAACACATCAATAATTTTAGAAATTATATTTGTCTGCTAAAAATCTATTAAACAAAAAATTGAAACTATCTGAAATGAGGTATTTTGCAAAAACCTTGGCACAAAGTTTGCAATAAAGTTGAGCTAAAGAATTGAAATCCTTCATCTTCTTCATGGTTTTGCAGGGCAAAGTCAGACCACAGCCAGCACAAGGTCTCATATCCTGCATGATATTTATCCCCAAAATGAAAATCTACAGCTTACCAGAATAGATAAGATCAATATTTTCAAAATGACTTTTTGATGATATGAATTAAGAACAATTACTCATTCATACAATGTGCATACATCTTGACATGGAGTGTAGACCTTTGATTATTAGTTTAATGATCGCCAATTATTCAAATTTCTTCTAAATAGTACTTTGTGTGATGTCAAAACATAAATCTCTACTTCAAAAACAGAAGCAAATTACGGACTCCTGAGAGTATAAGTTATAGGTCATCCGTCCTCTCAAGATAACAATGTTTGCAGCAACCTATCTAATGTACAGCCAAGTACATCCAAAATCTTACAGCGAAACCAAGTTATAAGCGCCATAATCATCTCATCATACTTCATATACAGAGCAAAAGGAAAGAAATTAATCTCACCTGGTCTTGAGAGCCATATTCTGGATCAACATATGAACTTGTAGCCTCCACGAACCCATTGGGATGGGCTTCTGCATTTGTTATCTGCTCAGCTCCCATATGTGAATCCAGAAAACCATCTTCTGCCAACAATGCCTCCTCCAGTGCCATCTTAAAGTCACTCGGTTTGCTCTTGTACAGCCGAGTCTGCCCCTGGAATCTGAATAAATATAAATATCAATACTTAAGATATCAATATCTTGCAGAACCAGCTGCAGACCATATTGGTTTGTAACAAACCTGCCCATGAACTCTGCGAAGGGGAATATCATTCCCTGCTTCACCCATGCGTAGTCCTGCCCAACAACATTCCTCCATATATTTAAACTAAAATAAGAAAGGTACCATAATAACTAAATTTTAAGACCAGTATATGAAGAGATCTTTACCCTTTGCTTTCCATTTTTTGAATACCCAAAAAACATCACGCAAATTGCACCAGGAACACAACAGCTCAGAACGGACTTCGGAGCTTGCAAGATAGGATCAATCACTACAGCAGGCCAAGCTGGATATCTCTTTCCACACTTTGCCCAAACTATGTCACCCAAAGCAAAATCCTCCAGTTTATAGATATCTTTCCTTTTTGCAGCATTTCGATCAAGCTTTGGGTCCACACCCTCAAAACTTAAACCCGACGTATAACTCTCGGTTTTAACTGCTGATGAACGATGGCCATTAATTGATGTTCTCGTAGTGCTAAAAGAATTTGTAAGCTTCCGGTGGTCACAATTGTTTAAACCTGAGTCGTCGAATCCTAATTCCTCCCCATCCATGTTAGGATAAGAATAATACTTCGACTTTTTGAAGCCATAGTTATTTCCGTTTCCCTGTTTTACAAATCCCAATCCACTAACCCCCACCCTATCTTCAACTAGAATATTATCATCTTCAAAGCTGGAGTCTGCGTCCTCCACTTTGATTCCCCGATTCTTCCATGTACCGAGAACAGAATCATTGAACCTCGATGGCAGCGTTTGAGAGCGACCACGAGACGACCGCAATAGTGGAGGCCGAATCCTTTCAGAGCCTTGCTCCATTGCTGTTCTACTATTCAATGGCGTAGAATTTGAATTCGATAGAACCTCACTAGCCCAATGCGATCCTTCACTGCACCACGACCCTGAACCGCTGCTGAAATCTTCAGCCTCGCCAGGCATACCAAGAGAATAAAACCCATTAACCTTCCGTTTCTTCGGAACCGACGTAAACCCATAGTCCTCGCCATCCTGCTCCTCTAGCTTACACCGTTTCAGGTTCGGCATTTCAATTTTCATTGTCCGCTTAATTATCATCTCGGGACCATCCGAAACAACGAATTCGCATTCGCAATTCTCGGCCCAAAACCCTAATTTCAAATCGAAGCATCAAATCCAAGATTCCAACAATTCGGCAACCAACCTGAAAGACTCGGCAATTTGTCCTTCAATATTATACCGCGATAATAAAATCTTCTCCTACTTTCACCGCACAAACAGCAATAAAGATTAGCAAAACCTCGATACGAAAACCCCCCCAATCGAACAATGAATCAACGACCCCAAAGAAAAGGGGGGAAATGTCGCAAACTCTCCCCTTCCAAATCACGCAAAGGAAAATAAAGCTCCGAATGCAGACTTCGGCCTTCGGATAAATTATCAAAGAAACGCAGACCGAAGCCCTCGAAAAAGAAAATACAGAAATTTTCTCGAGAAAAAATCACTGAAAATTAGCAGAACGAAAGCGCTAGCCCAGTGTCTCCAACAGAAAAAGGGTTCGTCCAAAATCAAACATCCCAAAAGTATGTGTCACATAAAATAAAACATAACGTCATATTAGAGTATAAATATAATGTTTAGTGTTTAATGTTTAATATAGTATATTATTTTTAAACTCTTCGAAGCCCAAAAACGAAAGCGCTATTCATTATTAAAAAAAATCATTAATATTAATCATGATTAATTATTTTTTTATTATTAACGAATAAAAATAAGAAAAGGAAAGGAGAAGACACGTCAGAAACGGGCTTTCCGGCTCCAGGGACTAGGGAGTTCGATGTGCAGGGAGAGAATTGGAGGGAGATGCCGAAT
Source organism: Leucaena leucocephala (assembly GCA_037074615.1). Lineage (NCBI taxonomy): Eukaryota > Viridiplantae > Streptophyta > Magnoliopsida > Fabales > Fabaceae > Leucaena > Leucaena leucocephala. Next base: position 20,908,718 of record CM073555.1, on the reverse strand, counting down.
ATAATAAATATAAATAAATATTTATTTATTGTTTTACAGGAAAGCGCGAAATGGCAAATATTTTGGCGGTTCCGTTACTTGCCTCTGCTTTTGTGCACGTGCGACTCCTAGAATGTCAAGTTTTAAATTCTCAAACTTATTTTTATGGGCTTATAATCTAATTATTATTAATAATTTACATTAATTCATATTTTATAGTAATAAATTTATTTAAGAAATTGTTCAGCTTAATATTCTCGGGGAGATTATACATTTTTGTTCTATAATATTTTTTACACTTAAATATTTTTGTTTACTTCATGAATAATAGTATTTTAAAAATTTTATTGGTAAAAAAAATTGATAAAATTGTATGCGTACAAAATTCTAATATTCTGTAAATTTTATACACACATTACTGGTACTACTTCAATTTAGGTTATTCCCACCAAAACAATTTTTAACAGAAAATTTCCCTCAATTTTTCCTAATAATTTTCGGCCATGAATATATAATATAATTGATTTTTTTTAGATAAATCTAGGGTATCTATTATTGGAAACAGTAACTAATCCCGAAGGAGTTTTAATATTAGCCATAAAACTCTCTCTATAAATACTGTCAGAATTAAACCCTCATTAAATATTTAAAGAACTTAATTGTTTTTTTTTGTACAAAAAATTTTAGAAAGGGGTTGGGCTCACCCACGATCTAAGGACAGAGCGAAGTCTTCCTTCCTCCTAGGCGATACTAATGTTAGGCAGGGCGAGCCGTCTATTATCCTCAGGCGTAAACCTAGGCACCCAAGAGTTAAGATACCTCCCCAAGCGCCGCGACTGGAACCACAACAAAGTGGTATTCCCCAGGATCGAACACGCTTCAAATGGTCGTATGTTTCACCCCTTCGCTAAAGAACTCAATTGTTATGCTTATGTTGACCAACAATTTTTTTTTATACAAAAATTTTTGGAAAGGGGTTAGGCTCAATCACGATCCAAAGGCAAGGCGAAATCTCCCTTCCTCTTAAGCGATACCAATGTCGAGTAGGGCGAGCCGTCTATTATCCTCAGGTATAAACTTAAGCACCCCAAGAGCAAGGATGCCTCCCTAAGCGTTGCAATTAGAACTATAATAAAATGATACTCTATAGGATTCGAATATACTGTAAATAGTCGTATGTCTTATCTTTTTACTAGTTAAACCTACGGAGGAGGAGGAGCAGGATGGTTGTTTACCAACAATTTTGAAACAAACATTGAAACATTAATGCGATTGGGGATTAGTGTTGGCCCAAACCATACACGATTGCCCAAATAACCTTTGGGCTGATCCCAAATAAATTTTAGGCTGGTTTAGGCCTACACCTTCAGATAAATTTATACAATCGCTAATCATTTTTCTCATTCCCAATTTCCCACCTCCAAACCCTTCGATTGCGAGCCATGAGGCGGCGCGATGGGGTCTTCAAGGCGGCCTACTTCGCTCCTTCTGTGCCATTTCTCTCATCAACCATTTCCTTTTTTCTGGATCGCATCTTCATGAATTAATTTGGATGGAAATGATGGCATTGTAAAAGGTCTGAACAGGGAGATTATGTTGGGGGTGAGTCGTGACAGTGCTTGAGGTTTCGGCGAAATTAAATCGAAGAGGGCCCCTGTTAGTGTTCAAGTTATGACATCGTGACTCTCGCAACCTCTTCTATATCAAAATCACGCCTTGCTTTTACTTGGCTAACGGGTTGGATAAAAAGGCGTGGGTTGCATTCTAGCATGGAATGTTTACCTAGAATTCTCCCGACATTTATTTGCTTGCCTTAACTACAAGCACTGTCCTGCTACCACTCTGCTTCCTGCATTGATCAAAACCTTCAATCTGATCCTGCCATATTTAATTTGCTCTGTGATTCTGGTTACCTTAATTTTCCAAATTTAAGACATATAAATGGTATATAAGTTTAAATTTTTTCTTGTTTACTGCCTCTTGTAAACAAATTTTAAATTCAAATATTTTGCAAAATTACAATTCTGATTTCCAAAGATCACTTTGGATACTAGTTTCTCTGATGGTGAATCTCAGAGTGTTGAATATGGCACTCTTCAGGGTCATGTCTGGACAATAATCCCATCTGCAAAATGGTTTATTGAAGTAATTTATGTGCTGTTTCTGATTTTCTATAAGGAACTCTTGACTTTATGGCATGTATGAAATATTCTGAAACATTTTTTGAAATGGTGGTTCCTTGTGTGACTCCTGCATCACCTTTTTCCTGATGTCGAAGGAGTTTGGATTGTATTGTTCATGAACTTAATGCATGGTAACGACACTTTTATATGACCAGAGGCAAAAGGCCTGAGAATATTTATTTACACATTGTGTTATACTATGCGGTTGACTTTACATACTAGTTGGAAATTTTTAGGACCCGTTCCAATTTATAGTATTTGAGTCTTACATCTGAAGCATGATGGGACCCTGATCTGGGGTTTATAGGGATACTTTGAACTCTCCAATCTTAGGAACTAACATTTAGGGTGTGGTTGTCCGAAGTTGCTTTCAGAAATACTTACATATTATAAGTTGGTTTTTATTTTATGTAATTTGTTTTGATGTTTGGCATTAAGTGAATGCTGACATTGAACCCATGCTTGCCATTAAAAGTGATGTGGATGATAGATAGATTAACCCAACTTTGTATCATTATTCACCCGAAAATCTTCATGACACTTTATTTTGTGTCGATTCTTATGGATTGCACTGATTTCTTTTATTCTATGACTATTTGTGAGAACCTAACAGGTAAATCCTGTGAAGATTAGGCCTGAATAAGTTAAAACACTGGAGGAGGTAAACTCCTAAACTTTATTCGCTTGGCCGATTCCTTTGGTAAAGATAACTTGAAATCTTCATCATCAACCAGGATAACATTTGATTAACTTGTGATGTGTTATTTCCTCATTAGTGGGTGGCAATGCTGCATTATTTGGACCACAAAGATAAAAGATTGAATTTAGCACTCTGGATTCAGACCTATCATATGCTGGATTAGCAACTTTGTCTACCACTATAAGAATTGGTTAAAACCTAATTTGAGCCTGATGGTGATGGCAAGTGCACAGTGACGGTGGCTCGGAGGAAAACTCAGGGCATGGTGTGTTCCTCACTTCCACCTCCACCATGTCATCAGTTCATTGAACTCCTATTCCCACTTTAGCATTGTATTTGACAAGGGTTCAGCTTTGATGTGATGATGCTTTCATGCTGCCTCCCTGCTTTTAGAAAGTGTTTTAGTTGACCGGCGATCACAAGCAATGTGGATATACAGACACTAAATTTAGTTTTTTGTGCAGGTTTGAAATAGCACCAGAGATAGCAGCACTATTTGGCACATAATATTCCTAATTTTGGTCATTCTGACAATTATTTTTTAAGTAAATTAAATTACTTATAAATGAATATTATATTGTGTGACAATTGTTATTTAATGTACCCTTTAATTTTGTCAACAAATGTTAGTCTAGTTGAGATGGTTCATGACAACAAAGTTATGGGTTTAAATCTCGCTGTTATATTTATTTGAGGATTTTGTTGATGGTTATTTGTAAGTACATTTTCTAGAGAGCCTTAGGATCCAACTAAAAAAAATACTTTTTAATTCTAAATCATTGTCATCTTGAACTCTTTTATGTTGTTTGAAAATAATTGTTGTTTTAGAATTTTAATGAAATATTAATAATTATTTTTAGATGAGATTTAAATGCTTATATAGAAATAACATTAATCATGAATTAGATATTCTAGGGAAATGCCATTAGATGTTATTACAATTGAATGTGTATATAATTTTTGGGTTACAATAAAATCATATGATATTATACCCATTAAAGTCTATCATCGTGTTTTGAGAATGAGAATGACCAGAGGAATGAAAATGAGGGGAAAAGGAGAGTTCTTAAAAAAGAGGGCACATGCAAGGGTGGATATGAAAAGGGTCATTTAAAACACAATAAATAAACAAAGCTTTCTTCGTCCCCCGCAATTCTGCGTTTGGATTAGAGCAAGCCCTAGCGTCTGGGACTCTTACATGTACAGCTTTGTCATTTTTCCCACAAAGCCATTGATTTGATTGGTCCATTTTGCCCCCAATTCCACTCCTCCTTAGATCCTCTCCCCACCAATCATTCCTAAAAGCTTCCCCAATTTCATAATTAATTAATAATTAATCTCTCTGGCACGTGTCTTACACTCCACATTATTTCTACATTGTGGAGGCCGTACATCATTTTTTTAATAAAAAATCAAAATATTGAGTGTTTTTTTCTTTTCCTTTATGATATTCGTTCGTGTGCGCACGATATGTCATTTTTAAACACGCAATAATATTACAAATTGTAGTAGATGTTGGAATTATATCTGCAGTTGCATTCACTTGCGAATTGGAGGACAAACATTAGATGTAGTGATCCATCGTCCTAATAAAAATATTAAAAGGGAAAACTTGACCCAACTTCAAAAGAAAAGGGAAACCGAATTTAGCAAACAAGTTCAAACTGGATACGATGAGAGATGGAATTGTGATCTCTAATATGTCTCTTTTTAATGCTTTTTGAATTTGAATATTTCTTATTTTTTTATTATTAAATTCTACATAAAATAAATAATATTTTTATATTTTATAGATATGAAAAGATGCAACTTTAAACTTTTTAGCTCTTTTCAAAGTAAAAAAAAATACTCTAATAGTTTGCGATTTTAATTTTTTAAAAAAATTATAAAAAAATTAAAACTCCACCATTTTATGCCTATAATATTTTAAAACATCACTTATTTTGTGTAGAATCTAAAAAGATGGGCATTAAAAAAAGTATTAGAGAGCATTAATTAAAGAGGAGCATATTAGGGGCCACAAATTCAAGAAAAGACAACAATTATTTCCTACTATATTCCTTTGGTTATATTTATAGAATAGAGGGAGAAATTTTTTTTAATCGTATTTATAAGTTACATCGTTAAATTTTTATATATGAATATATAATTTTACTATTAATTTGTTATTATATTAATTTTATTGTCATATGGTACAATATATATTAAATATAGATAAAATTATAAAGTTATTAAATTTTAAGAGAAAGTTAATAAAATTAAAAAAAAATTAGTTCGTATGAAACATGTTAAAAATAACTTATAAATATGGTCAATATTCAACAACTCAATTCAATTCAGGCTAATGGCAACAATAACAATGATATATCACCGAAAAAGAAAACAAGAATAAAACTTAAATTCACACCACAAAGAGAAAAGAAAAGAAAAACCTAAATTCACGACCAAATGCATGCACTTGGAAACTAAAGAGGATAATAAAAGAATGAGAAAGTAATAAGTACACTGAACAGGCAGCATTAAATAATAGCAAAGTAGATGTATAGTAATGGAGAGGAGGACGTGCTTTAATTAATAAGCCAAGTAGAGTGGGAAATAAGAATAATAACAATACATAATACACCGTCCCACTCAGCACCACCAGTGCGGTTTACGCGTTCACATTACCTCGCAAAGTGGCCACCTGCATACCGTCTCTCTGATCCAATGTAATTAGCCTACAATGCAATGTTTTCAAATAATTTTCTATTATATTTTTTATATTCTTAATATATAATATATTTAATTAATTTAATTAAATTAAAAAAATTTATTAAATTAACTAATATAGAGTATTTTTTTTTATAAAACATATTAATTACTTTTTTTAATTTTTTTTTATTTTTTTATTTGATTATTGTTAAGAGAATATCAATAATTTCTAAGTAATTCTAGTAGATAATTTGAGAAGTGAACAAATTTTGCTTCTTAAAAATCATAGTTTTACTCCTAAATTTCTATCAAAAAGTATTTTTTTAAAATTTTTAAGTATTTAACTATCACATTTTAAAACTATAGTTTATAAATTTAAAAGTTTTTTTGGGGGGTTAAAACACACTTTTAGTAGGAAGTACTTTAATTGTCTAAACATAATACTTTGAGTTTATAAAAAATATTTTTGTAAGGTTAAAATATATTCTTAGTAGAAAGTATTTTAATCGTCTATGTTTATATGAATATGCAAAAGAAAAAAATTACCTATAATTAAGTTCCAAGAGTGGTCGAATCTCGGCCTAACAGATAACTGTATAAAAAAGTGCAAGACGTCAGTCTTCTTAATGTATACACTTATTGATGAAAGTTTAATTTCCAATTTAAGTGATTAAAATAAAAGATATTTTTAGAAAACAAATATATATATATATATATAGTATATTATTTAGATTCTTGGTTTACAAGCGGGGGAATATTATTCGTTCAACTCAAACGTGTTGGTAGAATCGTACCTACATCCCTTCCCCTCTTAGATTCTTCTTGTTCGCTACATATTCCTAAACTCATTTACGGGGCCTTCTTTAGGAGCATATGATTGAAGGTTGACGAGGACACTGACACCTAATTACAATGTACTTTATTTTATTTTTAATACAAAAATTAATTAATTAATTTAAATTAATTAATTAATTATAATAAAAGTGATATAATTTGGTTAGAGTAATTTTATTTAAAATTATATTATATATCAATTTATAATATAGATAAATTAATTTAAAAATAATAAATATTATATATAAAATAGATCAAAATATTATATTTAAAATTAAATTTAATTCTCTAATTAGTTCTTATATTAAAGTCTGAAAGTGGTATTGTTATTTTTAGCTTTCTTTTTTATTTTTTATAAAGTTGGTTTCCTAAATATGGCAGTCGAGGCGAAAATGTTAAGGTGAGTTTACAATTCATAATTGATTATGTCAACCGAAGTAATAGTTCTTTGAAAAAATATAATAAGCCAAACTCAAAACAAGTGATAAAAAAAACTACAGAAATGTAATTAAAAAATTAAATATAAAATTAATTCTCGTATCAAAATAAATAAATGGAAATCAAGTTGCCTTCTTTAAAATATGAATTTATAAAATGAATATGTCGGGTAACGGGATGATTCATTCAACAAAGATACTTACAAAAGTCATGGGACTTGTCCGCAGTTTAACAATTGTCAAATGCAAACAAAAAAAATATTTGTCTCAAAAAATTGAGATGAGGTGACCTGCCACTTATTCTTTTGTCTGTTTTCTTTATACGATCACGATGAAAATTATACGTATCTGGATTTTTATGAACCAAGTATTTTTTTTGGGAAAATTATTATTAAGACCTATCCTTTATTGTAAATAAGTTCTAATGTACATTTACCAATTTATTTACAAATAAATGATATGTACTTTAGAATATTTTGGCGATTTCAAATAATTCTTTTTATAATTTGAGTTTTTATGTGGGACTTGAGAATAGTTTTTTCAAGATTATTTGAAGAAATTGCTTCAAAAATAGAAATAGTAAGCATAGCTTGTCACGCGGTTTTGATTCTTATAATTGCGTACTTAATTTTTCTTTCTTTCTTTAATTAATTAAGAGTATCTCAGGCTATTTTAAACTTGAGACTTAACTTTTTTTTAAGCTGGAAGGAAAATTGTAGTGTTTTTTTTTATCAAAAGAGTATAAAGATGAACAACTCATGAATATAACAACTTTCCAAAAGTAGTCCCATACGTTTGATTAATTAATTCGATATTTTACTAATGAAATGAGGCATGCTAGTAATAATATTTTTCTTTAAATTTTATTTTTATGTAAATAATCTTCCTAAGCTGTAAATTATATGCTAAATAAGTCTCCTAAAGATATTATAGTTTTTAGTTGAATAATAGGCTAACTAGTAAACCATAAGGCGTTGGTTTATATGAAAAAGATTTTGAATTAACTTTTAGTTTGTTTGAGAGGTAAAATTTGGTGAACTCATGATGAAAAATATTTTTGGAAAGTGCATGCGATTCAAATAAATATGAGCAAAATAGGTTATGGGAGTTTGGATTTATTAAGATTTAAATTACAATTAATATTAAGAGGTTGCTTTAATATTTTTAGCATTACGGAGAGGTAAATAAACCAACTCACCTAATTTATTTTGACAAAAAACTTAGGGTGTCTCATTTAATGGAGGAGTCGAGTTGATTTGGTGATTACAACTAAAAAAAATAAAAATTATTATATTATTTAATCTTTTAAATTTACATGACTTTTAGTTTAAGTTTTTTAAATTTGAGAACATAGTTTTTTGGTTTGTTATAGGATAAAATAGTTTAATTTTTTATTAAATTATAAAGAATATTTTAGATGAAAAAAATTGATAGATTAAAATTAAAAATTTAAGAGATAAAAAATTATATTAACTCAAAAAATAAAGAAAATGTCAACTCAACTTGTTAAATTAGTGGGTTAAGGGGTTATCTCATCGAGCACAACTGATTTTAAGGGTTGTACGACATTATATGATGTGTTATAAGAAAAATGAAGAATTAAAATAAAAAGTGAGTGTAAAAAAAAACACAAGTGAGAAAATAAGGAAAGAAAAAAGATTATAAATAATCAGAAAAAATGTGAAAGTCGACGTCAAGATAGCCTCGCCCATGGCTTGTTTGGAAAAATATTGCACGCATATTTTTTTTGTTATATAAGAGATCAGAATGATATTAAATAAAATAAAAAAAAATTACAAAGTACAAGTTACACAATACTAAATGGAACAGAACAAATACAGCTCGAGTAGCAGTATGAGATGATTTTTTATAGAGTGAAATGAATGTTGCTTGCTAATATAGAATATATCAAAGAAAACTTTTTGCCACTTATGACTATGATACTAGATTTAACAATCTAGTTGAGTGCATCCCTGAAGCATCCATCAGTAGGAATTAAATTTAACAATCTAGTTGATTGCACCTATAATTTTTTGTTTAGTGTTTATTATAAATTATTTTTAACTAATTTACACGTATAGATTAAAAGAATTAAAAAAATTAAATTTATTTTAATATTTAAATAATTTTTAATATTATTTTTACTAATTATACTAAAATTTATTATTATATTAGTTTTGATGCCTTATAATAAGGACAATATGACATATATTGGCAGGATTTCAATAATACAAGTCACATGCATTGATATAAGAAAAATAAATATTACTCTTCCGACCCTTAATATAATATTTATTTAACTAATTAAATTATATTAAAAAAAATTATTAAATTAGTTAAAATAAAGTATTTTTTTAAAATACTCTAGACATCTTCTTTAATTTTTATATTCTTTTCCTCTTATTTAATTATTATTAATACAGTATCAATAAGAGTAATTAAAAAAAAATAATAAATATAAAAAATAAATCTTATATTTATGATCAAGAGTAACTCCTCAGTTAACCCGTATAACAAGCACATGAAGAGTACTAATTATGACTCACAAATATGAAGAGAGTGGAACTTCATAATCAATATTTAAAGGAACAAAGGGCAAACAAAATAGAGATATATTTAAAAAATAATATTAGGCATTTGTTAAAAGGGGAAAAATACATCTATGAATAATATCTGTTAGGATAGAAATAAGAATGCTTTGAACTTTAAAAAAAAAAACACATCAAAGGACTCAAATTAAAGTGTGAGACTTAGTTTTTATACCTATCTATTATTCTATACTTAATGATATAGATGCAACGCTAACGCACAGGGTTATTACTAGTTTACGTTAAATCCCCTACAATTAGGTAATTGATTAAGGGCTGATTGGCGTGTTTCAAAGAAATTTCACGAGTTGTAAATTCCAACCAGAAATATAGAAATCAATATATATATATATATATATATATATATAATAAAGTGTATGATGTTGCATGGTTTATATGCAATAATGTCACTCATATAATATTTTGTGTAAATACACGGGCTTACTCTAGTTATAATTATAACTTTGAGTAAAAATTATATTTAAAAAAAAAACTATGACATTCCTTTGTAATATTTAGAAACCTTAGTATCCCATGGCTTATCATGAAAATCTGCTAGATAGATTAATGTCTGGCATGTAATAAGAAAGAAGCCTAATGCTGTGTTTGTTGAAAGAAAGTTTTACTACCTCAATTCAACAAGAAATATAATGTGGATTCTCAATATAAACATGGTAATTAGTTCAACAAAAAAATCTTACAACAGATAAATAACTTGTAATGACATATTTTAGTGTAAGAAATAATAAGTCTATACTAGTCATTAGAATTTTTTAATAATCATATTTATTAATTTTTTTTGACCTCGCGATAATTTTTTCTTATTTTAATTTTATTCTTCCAAGTCAACATACCCATATTTATTAATATTTAATAGTATAGCTGTCTCATGTTGAATTTGACACATATGGTTGACTTATCATACTCGAAAACGTGAATTTTGCATGCTTAATTTCTCCATATATAATATCTTTCCCCAAGGAATGCTTCATTTTTTGAACGTGATTAGGTGATTCTTTTGGTTGATTTGCTCTTTTTACGTACAATTAACTTACCCAACTCTCATTAACTACTATTATTTTACCATCTATGAAGTTTTTTTTTTTAATTGTAGTTATTTCCTTGAATATATCTATGGATGTCCCTATAAGTAAGGAGTTGAGGAAGGGAAAAGCATTCAAATATCATTCATTAGTGCGTAATTTATAAATAATTTTATAAGCGTTATTTACTATCAGTTCATGTAAACTTAAAATTTTAATTTTAAAATAGTTTTTAGCCTAAATCTTAATTTAGAGAAATTTTAAAATAAACAATCATATTTATCTAAAAAGGCTTTTAGATCAAACCATAATTTAAAATCAAAATTTTGCATAAACTATTAAGAATAGCTTTTGAAACAGTCAAAGAGTTTATAGACTACCTAATTATTATTTTACACATACTTTTTTTTCACACCCTCTCTCCTTTCTCCTATTTTTAATAAAATCATGCTCTCTCTAATAATTTACTAATAACAAAATTTTTTCTGATAATAATTATCCAAATACTTATTTATTCAGAACTATTTTTTTTATAAGCCCTTTTCCAGAAATTATTTTTTAAAAATTGTCTAAAAATTATTTTTTTTCCATAAACCCTTTTATAGAAACCTATTCAGATGGGCCTTAAACATAAAGACATGTTTGGTTCATGGTGAGTTCCCCATGCCCAATTCACATAAATTTTTTATATAAAAAAATGAAAGGGAAATAATTATTACACAATAACTTCTTGTTTAGAATTTTTATTCATAATTTTAAAAATTATAAAAAAATTAAGGACTTTGTAGTGTCAATTACAAGTTCACAGTTCTTAGACTTATTCGTATAAATCTCTCAAACGGACAAGTAACTAATGCTGCTTCTTTGGTGTGTAATTGCTGAAAACATTGCAAAACAAAAAGGAACAGAAATTTGATTACTGAATAAATTAAATTAGATATAATTATAGTATAGTAAGCGCTTTTAGTAAAGATTATGCAACGGCGTATCTATTTTTATTACTACTTTTGGTAAATTTAACCTCATTGAATACTTTTCCCCCCAAAAGCGTGACATTAAATTAGGTACAAGGAATCTTGTTTGGTGAAGCTAAGAATTTTCATTATTCCAAGTTATTAACATTATTTAGAATGCCAATTACTACATCGAGTGTAGTTAAAAAAAAAAGATGTTCAAAATCATTTTAATATCAGCATTTCATTTTAATTTCTTAATTAAAAATTATTGATTATTTTTTTAAAATTACAAAGAATAATTATGTGTGATTTGTGGACTTGTTTAAGCACTGGTCCCATCTATCCCATTCCCACCACAAAGTGCTGGAGCTTCCAGCACCTACATAAACAAAATAAAACGAAAAAAAGGACAAAAAGTAAGATAATTTAAAAGAATTAATTAAAGCATTGAAAATAAAATATACCCATTAATGGAGGTTTGATCCAGTAAAATGGACTAATTTTTAACAAAGTGATAGATCATGATTTGAATCTCGGTATGAAAAAATGTCTATATTTAATATTAGATAGTATTTTAAATAAAATTGTTTTTAATAAAATGATATTTGTATTAAAAAATCACCAAATAATTGTTTTCGGCCGGAGAACAGAATGCAAAAAAGGAAAAAAAGAAAAGAAAAGACAGAGGCAAATTGATAAATTGAGATTTAGCCCAATATTACAAGGCCAGAAGGTCCCATATAAAGCCGAATGATATGATTCCGACCGGTAAATCTCAGCCCTTCCTTCCTTATCACACCATCCTCTCTTCTATATCTTTGCCTTCGTCTTCTCTTTTTCTTCCTTCCAGTGGATGAGACCTCCATTTCCTCACAGACCAACACCACTTTCTTCTTCTTCATCTTCAATGGTCATTATTCTTCACCGTTCATTATCCTCCATCTGAACTCTTTTTCTCTGTTGAAAACCCCTCATTCTTTGGAGCACTTTGTTAATGATTCTGTGTTTCTGCTTTCTTCATTATTATTCAATCCTCTCCCCAGCTCTATAAATAAAGATAAAGCACTTATCTTTTTTATTTCTGTCAGGTTACTGTCATGCCCTTTATCTCTTTTTCTCTTTTCTTTTGCCACAGATTTCGAACCTCGCTCTCTTTTCCTGTACTGGTTCATTGAGAATTGAGGACAAATTTTCTGATTGTTCTTCAAAGTTTTAAGCTTGAAATACTTCTTCTGTTTTCATCTTCTTGCTATCTCTCTGGTCTCTATTGCATTTGTTTTTCTTTTGTGTGTTCTTTTTCTGAGCTTCTTCTCTTATCCTGAACTGGGTGAATGAATGAGAATTAAGGATAAATTTTCTGATTGGCCTTTGCAAATTTGAAGCTTTATCTGTTCTGAGCCTCTCTTATCCTCAACTGGGTTAATGAGAATTAAGCATATTTGCTTCAATTTTCTGAGTTTTCTCTGGCTTTCAAGCTTCTCTTATCCTGAATTGGGCTAATGAGAATCTCAGAATTTTCAGATTCAAAATTCTGGGTTTTTGCTTCATGAACTGTATTAACTAACTTGTGCTTTCGCAGTGCCAGAAAAGCTTTATAAAACCTCAATTTTCTAGTTCTTTGCTTATGTATTTCTTCTCCTCTGTATTTTGAGCTTACCTTATCCTGAATTGGGATAATGAAGATTAAGCTCAAATTTTCTGACAAGTCTTAAAATTTTAAGCCATGGCTTTTTAAGCTGCACACACACACTCTCGTGTCAGAAAGCTCTAATTAGTTATGTTTATTCTTTTCTCCTGTGTTGTATCAATTAAGCTTCTCTGGTTTGAATTGGGTTAGTGAGAGAATTTGCATAATTTTTCTAACATGAAATACTTATATGCTGATAAGAAATTAATAACTTGTGTTTCTTTGCTTTTACAGTGCCAGAAAGTCAAGATTTTCAAGTTTTTTCTACATCAAAACTAGAAAATGGCACCAAGAAACAGCCGTGGGAAGGCCAAGGGAGAGAAAAAGAAGAAGGAAGAGAAAGGTAATAATAATATATGAATTAATTTTTACGTTAAAGGACAGATTTATCCAATAAATTTCTACGCAGGAACATCATGTCCCAAAGTTTTTTTTAAGAATAATATTGCTCTGAAAAATTTTAAATCATAGTAATATTGCCTTGACTGTTAACTAAAATTAAATTTGACCGTTAATTTTTTTATTTTGAGTTAAGGTATAAATTTACCCTAAAAATTTTCACTTAGAGTATTGGGTATTCGAATTTTTTTTAAGTTTAATATTATTCTGGTTGTTATCTAGATTCAATTTAACTGTTAGTTTAGCTAAATATAATGAGCTAACTTTCCACATGCTATCCAATTCATTTTTTAAAGTCAAATTTACAAATAAAAAAATATTATAAAAAAATTCCTCCAAATTTATCCGTTAACAAAATATCACTTTCAGAAGACTATACTTAATTTTAGTACATTTTTTTAGCATAAAGTAGAGAAAAAAATATAAAAGATAACATATTCATGGGAAACTCATGAGAATTATTGAAAGACATGAATTACAGGGCCGATCTTAAAAATAACTATAGGTATATGTTAACTTATAAGCATAAGAAGATAACATATGAGACTATCATATGTTATTTTTTGAGAAGTTGTTAGAGTATGGTCAACTATGATAACGACGTTTAGAGGGATGCATTTTTTTTCAATTTTTTTTTTATTTATAAATATGACTTGGAAAAAAAATAAAATAGGCACATATACACTGATTAGTTTAGTATATTTGGTCAAAGTGAACCTAAATAATGGTCAGAGTGACATTAAACTTAAAAAAAAAATTCGGGATACCCAACGTCCTTAAATGAAAACTTTTGAAGCAAATTTATACCTTAACTCAAAATAAAAAATGATGTAAATATAATGTGGTATGTCACATCAGTATATTAATCAACTAATAGTCAAACTTAACTTTTGTTAACAGTAAAAAAAATATTGCTCCAAAATTTTTTTTCGGATAACCAATACTCATAAGTAAAAAATTTTAGAATAAAATTATACTTTAACTATTAATTTTTCAATGAAAGCACTTATTTTAATAATAGATTCTTCAACTTTTTTTCCTTATTCTAATTAATTGAATTTGATTTGGCTTTGTTTAACAACTTTGCAGTTCTTCCTGTTGTCTTGGATATCACCGTAAACCTTCCTGATGAAACTCATGTTATTCTCAAGGTTTGTTGCTATCATAAATCAAAGGAAGAATATTAAAAAATATATTTAATATGCTTTTTAATTGGTGCATTTGACTTGTCGTTGGTTAGTTAATATTGAGAAAGTGAGCCAACCTGTTACAACTCTTTGATTGGGAGAGGGCGAGCTGACAAAATTCAAGCCGCTAACCCGTTATTTTTTTTTAATTTTTTAATATTTTTAAAAAATTATTTTTAATATTATATTAGTATAATAAAAAAATTGTTAATGTTATAATTTTAAAAAATTTTATTTTTTATAAAAAAAATTAAATTTTATAACTATAAATCTAAATAAATATTAATATAATATTAATTAATTATAATATGTTAATATATATTAATAAATAAATAAATATATTTATTAATATTTGATAATAGTAGTATTTAAAATAATATTTAAATAAAATAAATAATAATATTAATATTTAAAAAAAAAGATTAACAGATTGAAAAGGTACGGTTTAACATTTTACAAATCTAAATTTATCTTCTTCTTTTTTATATGTAAAATAGACTCAACTTATTTTACCACTTCTGTGCCTCGTTTGTGTCAAAACCCTGTTAGGAATCCTTTGCCAATTGCGCTTTTTAGTACTTGATATTTATATTTATACTTAGGTCGTGGAGTCTTCTAAAATTCTTATTAGAGTAAACTATAAAGTTGTCTTTATTTTTTACTAAAACCATTTTGTTATATTTTATTTTTAAAAATTATTTTTTAATATAAAAACTAAATTATATTTATCTGATACTATTTATAAATTAAAAAATATATAATTTTAATATTATTATAAATTATATTATTAAAATTTGCATATAAATGTAAATTTTTATTTTTTATTTATTATTATGTAAACTATTATATTTTTAGAAAATGTATATATCAAATTGTGATAAATTAAAAATTTATTAAATTTTAAAATAGAGTTAATGTGATTTAACCTTTTTTATTCGGATATAAATAGGATGTGAAGAGTATACTACATAGACATTCTATAATTTATCAATGGACATTATTTGGTACTATATTCTTGTGTGGTAGCTTTAACTAGCATCCAAACCAGTGAACCAAATGTCTTGAATTCAAATACTACTTATTTTTATCTATCTTATATGAGTTCAACTGATGAAAAGTTGTGATATATGACTATTTGAAGAGTATTTAATCCCTGAGAAGTACTACTTTATTATAGTTCTAGTCATAACGTTTAGAAAGATATCTTATCTTCTAGATACTTAGGTTTACGCCTAAGAGTAATAAACGGTTTGTCTTTCTTGACATTAATATTGCCTAAGAAAAAGAAAGACTTCGCCTTACATTTACATCCTCTATGAGTCTCATTTTTTTCTAAAAATTTGTTTAGCCGTACAAACCTACTCATTTTTGGCTTATTATTTGGACCTCATTTTCAGTCAATTACATGTTAATGTTCTCACCCCGAGTATTTCTGTGTTTACAAGTTACTTGGTTTAGCTAAACAACAATCCAATATTTATTCAACTGTTCACGGGACTCTGATTTTTCATATATATATAATAAATTAAATAAGTCTAATTTAGAAATTAGTGGTTTAATTTCAATATTTTTTCTGACGTACAAGTTACTTTGACAAAATATCTAGTAATATTTAGCTGATGAGTTGGTACTTGATAGTTCCCGCCACGAGACGGAACACTAGTATTTATATTTTATAAGTTAAAGTAATATAATTTGCATAAAAATATATTAAAAAAATCATTTTTAGTTCTTATCATTTTTTAATTTTAATTTTTTATAAATTTAAAATTTAATCATATAATTTATTTTTTATTACTAGTATTTTGTTGACATGTATTGTCTCAATATTTTAAATGTATGATAAGACTAAAATAAAGTCATAAATAAAATGAAATGTTAAAAATAATTAAAATATAGTCATTTAATTTTAAATTTTTAAATTTAAATATTAAATTATTTGATTATGATTAATTTTGTGTGATATTGGTAGAAAAATGTTCCAATTTATAGTATACTTGATTATTAATATTTAATAAATTTTTAATTAGTAATATTTGAAAATTTGTAACTTCAGGGGATATCAACGGACAGGATCATAGATGTTCGTCGCCTTCTATCAGTGAACATAGAGACTTGTTACATCACAAATTTTGTCCTATCACATGAGGTATAACATTTGTGCTGTGTTTGCAATTTTAAATTGAATAATTTAATTTCATATAAATTATTCTTTACGCGATTTTAATGCTAAAAAAACCAACTTCATAAATATATTTATACAATACATGTAGTCGTATTTATAATTTAAGACTCGTGTTTTGATAAAATCTATGACAGATAATTACTTGTTTTATAAAAATATTATAAATAAATTAAAACCTTAATCTCTTAATTGTTATTCAAGCTTTATTTTTTATCTTTATTAATCCACTAGGATTAGCTTGGACTAGCCTAAAGTGATGAAATAACCAAAAAGAGGTATTTTAGAGCTTGCATTGTATTGATGATGTTTACTCATCAACTTCTTTGGTGACATGTAACGCAGGTGAGAGGGCCACGGTTAAAGGACACGATGGACGTGTCTGCACTGAAGCCTTGCCTCCTTACTTTATTCGAAGGTATATTAATACAAGTTACAAATAAGTACTCATTTAAATATAATAAGAAATTTTATATTATTTTTATTATATTCTTGAGCCAAAGGAATTTTGAAGTTTGAACAATACTCTCACCGGAATTTTTTCACCGTGTGAGTAAAATAATTAATTTATAAAAATTAATTAAATTAGTTATTTATAAAAAAAATATGTTATGATTATTTTTAAAATATTATATTTAATTATTTGTATTAAAAACAACTATTGTTTAATAGAAACTTCTTAAATAGTTAATATATATAATCAATTTAGTTTAAAAAATAGTTATAAATTTAAAATATAAAATGAATTAAAATTTTATATTTAAGATATAAATTTTATAACTATTTTTTATATTTAAAATCAAACATACTTTATATTTTTATATTTTTATCAGTAATATTTGTATTAATTGATATTAAGTGTTTATTATTTTAAAAATTATTTTACAGGTATTTATACTTTTTTTATTTTTAATTTGATATTTATACATTTTTCTCTTTTTTATTAAATTCTTCAAATTTACTTTATTAAATCCTTTTAACATTGTTTAGGTACCAAATTGCACAATGGTTTCCCCTATTATTTTTTTTAACTTAAAGCATACTTGTTTAAAATTAACATGGAATTTGAAGCTGACAAAATTATTGTGCGACGTCGTCTGGGTATTCGTCGTCTTCGTCTGATTTTCGAATTTCTCATGCAGAGGATTACGATGAAGAGCGAGCAGTGGCCCACGTCAGACGATTGCTTGACATTGTCGCATGCACCACAAGCTTCGGGCTGCCGCCGCCGCCGAGCAAGGACAGCCCCAAGCCCGATGCCTCGAAAAACGCAACCTCCACCACTCCGAAGTCTCAAGCGCCGCCGCCTCTGGCGGTCGAGACCAACGCCGAAACGATCAAGCAAACACCAAAAGACGCGGAGGCAGTTGATGGAGACGGCGAGATAAGCCACTCCATGCCTAAGCTCGGGAACTTCTACGAGTTTTTCTCTCTTTCCCATCTCATTCCGCCTCTCCAATGTACTCCTTTCAATCCCATTTATCGTTTTAGATTTATCTGTTTTCTGTAAAAGCTAGACTCTGTGACAAGTTCTCAATGCAGATATAAAGAGAGCAGCGCGACGGCAAGTTGAAGAGATATCAGAGGCTGATTATCTCTTTTCACTTGATGTAAGACCTGTCTTTCACATCTCTCTGTGGTGTTTGGCTTTAGAGCGAGGATCACAAAGAAAATTATAATGATGATATTTTTTGTACTCAGGTCAAGCTGTATAATGGAAAAGTGATCCACGTTGAAGCATGCAGAAAGGGATTTTACAGTGTTGGGAAGCAGCGGATATTGAGTCATAATCTAGTTGATTTGTTACGACAGCTTAGTAGAGCTTTTGACAATGTTAGTTTTCCTTTGATTCATCTTGAATTGCTTCTACTATCAGACTCGAGTTTAGGAGTTCAGACTTTTAATACATCGTCTGCCATATAAAAAAAGGGGCTCTCATTCTTCGAATAAATTGCGGAGGTGCAAGTTCCCTTTTTCTGTTTGATATGGACTACATTATGTTCCTAAGTTACCTAGGAACGCAATATATTCCAATTTCCCTGATAGTAACTAGTCAGTCTTGTGAAAATACAAATCTTTTGATCGCTGTATATTTTTATTATCAAATTCCGTAAGATGAGATTCCATGGCAAGACCTCAACATTTAAACTGAATATATATTCAATCATGTTTCTACTCTGCGGAATTTATGATTCTTATTTCTCATATTTCAGGCCTATGATGATCTCATGAAGGCATTTTCAGAGCGTAACAAGGTAATACCGATTTTTTTTTTGTTTCTTTACCTGTTTTACGTGTATTATACTACTATTATTTATATCGTGCTATATAATTTGTGATTGCACGTTTAATCTGTTTAACCCTAATATAATCTATAAATTCTACTTAGCCTTTATTGGGACAAATCTCTTAATTATTTTTCTCTTCTTGTGTCCCTTTGGTCTCTTCAGTTTGGGAACCTCCCATATGGCTTCAGAGTCAACACATGGCTTGTTCCTCCTGTTGCAGCACAATCGCCAGTAGCATTCCCTCCTCTTCCTATGGAGGATGAAAATTGGGGAGGAAATGGTGGTGGTATTGGAAGAGATGGGGAATACGATTTGATTCCATGGGCAAATGAGTTTTCATTTATTGCATCTATGCCTTGCAAGACAGCAGAGGAAAGGCAGGTTCGAGACAGAAAGGCATTCCTTCTTCACAGCTTATTCGTTGATGTTGCCATTTTCAGAGCTATTAAGGCTGTTCAGCATGTAATGGGACAGCCACATTTAATCTGTTCAGATGTAGACAATGATATTCTTTACAATGAGAGAATATACGACTTGAGTATCAGGGTTCTCAAAGATGCTTCTGTTGCAAGCTGTAAGATTGATACTAAAATTGATGGAGTTGCAGCCACTGGTGTGAATCAAAAGGATCTGGTAGAACGGAATCTTCTCAAAGGGATTACTGCTGATGAGAATACTGCCGCCCATGTATGATACTTATTTGATGCAGAAAATGATTGGTCAACTTGTTCAGGATGCCTGCTTCTTTTCCACGCTAAACTAATGAACTATTTCTTGACTGCAGGATATTACGACATTAAGTGTCATCAATGTGAGATACTGCGGCTACATAGTTTTTGTGAAAGTTGACGCTAAAGAGAGTGGGATTGTCAATTCTTCATCTCAACATATCGAATTGCTTGATCAGCCAGAAGGTGGTGCCAATGCACTCAACATCAACAGGTGGCCCTTAATTCTGCTATGTTAACATATTTTACATAATACTCATAATCACTTATATGTGTCCTCTATTTTTTCCACTTTCTTATTTCTTTCCTCTCATGTACATTTTTCTTCGTGATTTTATTAGCTTGAGGCTAAAATTGAGAACTAGCCAGTTTCTAGTGGACTGAGCTGTATGCTATCACTGCTCTCTCTTTGTTAATAGGATGGTTGATCTAGTTGTCGCGTTCACGACAAAATCAAGGGGTGATAATTATTATGTTGTTCCTTGCAGTTTGAGATTACTTCTTCACAACGCTACACGGTCAGAGAACAGTAGGCCGATGATACAAGCACGTGAAGAACTTGGTGCTTCCCAAGCTTTTGTGGAAAGGCTGATTAAAGAAAGCCTTGCCAAGCTTGAGGAAGAGGAAACTAACTTGGACAATTTTGTGAGATGGGAACTTGGAGCCTGTTGGATACAGCATTTGCAGGACCAAAACAATGCAGAAAAAGATAAGAAACCATCTGCTGAGAAGGCTAAGAATGAAATGGAGGTTGAAGGTCTTGGGAAACCCCTTAAAGTTCTCAAGAATAGCAAAAAGAAATCTGATTTAAGCAATCATAAATTGGAATCTGAGAATTCAAGATCTCATGCGTGTGTTAATGGGGAGGTTGAAAGTACCCTGTTGCCCTCAATAGAATCCCAGAATCAATCTACAGCTGAAGAAAATGAGCTTTTGCTGAAGGGCATGTTGCCTGAAGCAGCTTTTTCTCGGTTAAAGGAATCAGGAAGTGGACTTCACAGCAAGGTACTGTCACCTAGGTCTATTAAGGCATCTCCAAGTTTTTTAGCATTTGAACTAGGTTGTTTCATAAATCATCTTAACTGAACTTATTCATGTTACTAACAGTCTATGAAAGACCTGATTGACATGTCTCAGAAATACTACACAGATGTTGCTCTCCCAAAATTGGTAATGATTGAAAAATTGGTTAATTTTCTGATTGATCTTCAGCTTATAAGTTTCTGCTGATCGCTATTTCACTATCTATTATGCAAAACAGGTGGCAGACTTTGGCTCGTTGGAACTTTCTCCAGTTGATGGCCGCACCCTAACTGATTTTATGCATACTAGGGGTCTAAGGATGCGTTCTCTTGGACATGTTGTGAGTGCTCTAAACTTTTCTTTGCATGTAACTGCACTTTAAATATCTATGAAAAGAAGCTCTTTTGAGTTTCTTAGAGTATATAGTCTTGCTTCAATCTTCTACAGATCCTCTCATGAAATGTAGGCTGTATTTTATTGTCACTAGTTATTATACCCTTTCTATTTCTTAAAGGACAATCTTGATGAGCCAATCAGGGTACGCAGCGATGTACACTTGTGATCTGTCATTTTACTAGTATCAATTTTTCACTCTTGCTTAAACATTGCTTGTCGCCTTGGTTTTCAAGGGCTTTAAATCCAAGGACTAAAAGGCGGACAGATTTTGTATCTTGGGATTTGAATCACTTGTGAATTTGTTTTTTTTCATATTATATGCTAATTTGTCTATTGGTTTTCTTCACAGGTGAAACTTTCAGAAAAGCTGTCGCATGTGCAATCACTCTGTATTCATGAGATGATAGTTCGAGCTTTTAAGCACATCTTGCAGGCTGTGATTGCTGCTGTTACTGAGAAAGATAAATTGGCTGTATCAATAGCTGGTGCGCTGAACGTTCTGCTTGGTGTTCCAAAAAAAGAAGAATTATATAAATCATGGAATATCCACCCGCTGGTATGGAAATGGCTGGAGGTTTTTTTGAAGAAGAGATATGATTGGGATCTTAGCAGCTCAAACTACAAAGATGTGAGGAAGTTTGCAATTCTACGTGGGTTATGTCACAAGGTACTGAATCATAGACACTAGAATTATAGTTTCTGGTGTGGCTTGCATAGATTTCATTGCCCATGGAATCTCAAATCTGCGCCCTTTTCATTTGAAGCATTTTTGTTATACAGATGTCCGAATTTTATGATTTCTTGTGAATTACAGATTGATCATAGACTTGACTAGTTGTTTCTTAACCTCTTATGCTAGGTGGGCATTGAGCTTGTTCCAAGGGATTTTGATATGGATTCCCCAACTCCATTCCATAAATCTGATATTGTCAGCTTGGTCCCGGTTCACAAGGTAAAGAAAGGGACAGGGCAAGATAAATATTTGTTCTCTTGTATGTCTTGAAATTATTTGAATTGATCCATATTTGATATGTGGTGTTCATTTTGATCCTTTGCAGCAAGCTGCTTGCTCTTCTGCAGACGGAAGGCAACTACTAGAGTCATCCAAAACAGCTTTAGACAAGGGAAAGCTTGAAGACGCAGTTACTTATGGGACAAAGGTATATATCTTCAGAACTTTTCGCTGGGATATCTGTGAAAAATTGGCATGACGCTTCAATAGTTGTTACCTTTCATATTAGTTTTGTCGTATGACAACTGCTATAATTTGTTTGTGACAGGCTCTTGCCGAGCTGGTTGCGGTTTGTGGCCCTTATCATCGGATGACCGCAGGAGCATATAGCCTCCTCGCTGTAGTTTTATATCACACTGGAGACTTTAATCAGGTTTTTCATATTATCATTCGTGTTTTGGTGTTAGCAAGACATTGTTGCATCTGAAACCAAAGTTGCTTTCGCAGCAGTCATGATTTAGATCTAGATCATAAAATGTCTGATCACAGTATCGAGAAAATAGCTGCCAATCCCATCCTCTAAAAGGTCTAAAACTTCTGGAGATGTGATAGAATTGTGATATGTTGGAACCGGAGTTTTCTACCGGAAGAGGAGGGGAAGGGGAAAGTTAATCTGTTAACATCTACTATAGTCATGTTATAGAAACAATTCAGATAATGCATAAGTATACCCAACAAAGTTATATTTAAGATTAAGAAGGTTGCCATGTTTACAGGCCACAAATTATCAACAAAAAGCCTTAGATATCAATGAGAGAGAATTGGGCCTGGATCACCCAGATACGATGAAGAGTTATGGGGATCTTGCAGTTTTCTATTACAGACTTCAACACACAGAGCTGGCTCTGAAGTATGCTTCTTTTTTCTTTGTTTTTTTTGGTGCAATGCAGTGGTGGTGAATAATTTACACGCTTCAATTATATAGTCCGAGTTTTGACCTGATATGAACTACTTTTACTTCGTTTTAACTTTAAGAAATATACTAATTTATTAGAAGATGAAGAGAAGGTTAAGATATCCTTACCTCTTGCAGTCTAACAGACAAGATAATCTAGTATTCATTATTGTATTGACTGCATACGAATTTTCTTGAGATTTCAGAGAGACACACACACACACACACACACACAATAAGCTGGTTTCGGTTTTTGTTCTGATTGTTTTTCTTAACTTGGCTCTTCTACTGTTATTAATTAGGTACGTAAAGCGTGCTTTATATCTTCTGCATCTGACATGTGGCCCATCTCATCCAAATACTGCTGCCACTTATATTAATGTGGCTATGATGGAGGAAGGTCTTGGAAATGTGCATGTTGCCCTTAGATATCTCCACAAAGCTTTAAAATGCAACCAAAGGTTGCTCGGTCCAGATCATATTCAGGTTTGATATGTTCCTCTTTGTTGCTTGACTTTGCCAAGGTTTAAGTGAAAAATAGGAGTGAACTGTGATCCCTATATGCGTGGTGGTCAACAAAGGCTAAACATTGTCTCTTAATGGCTACCACATATAAAGATCACTTAGCAAAGAAGAAAAAAAAAGGAAAAAACTTATATCAAGTTCCTTACACCAATTTCGTCAAGTTCTCCAATCTCACTTTTTCTTGTGTTCTATTTTTTTGTAATATCTTTATTTAACTTAAACCTACATGAAAAAAATAGTACACATGGCAAAGTGTAATCGGAGAACTTGACATAATGAATATAAGAAACTTGATATAAGTATGGTCCAAAAAGAAATTAGCTAGAGCCTACAGCCTGGTATTTGTTTGACTAAACTTCTTACTTCTGTACTATAATGACATCAACATATTTATTGGATGATGGTTCTCTGCAGACAGCTGCAAGTTATCATGCAATAGCAATAGCACTCTCATTGATGGAGGCATACCCATTGAGTGTGCAGCATGAGCAAACAACTTTGCAAATTCTGAAGGCAAAACTTGGCCCAGATGATTTGCGGACACAGGTATATTCTCACATTTGAGTGTCTTGTTGGGCAACAAAATTTTTTTTGTGAAGAAAAATAAGCCAATGACCACAATAAAAACCATAACTTTGAAATCAATATGTGCTTATAGAGTTGGCAGATTGAAGCCTTGAAATGATGTGACAGGACAACCATTGGGTCTTCATGTGGCATGTATGATAGCTACTTTTAATTTTGTATAAACTGAGTTTTGTGATAAACGCTACAGGATGCGGCTGCTTGGCTTGAGTATTTCGAGTCCAAGGCTTTTGAGCAACAAGAAGCTGCACGAAATGGTACTAGAAAACCTGATGCTTCAATTGCTAGTAAAGGCCACCTAAGGTATGTCTAAATCATCTATGTCAATCTTGATCTCATACTTCTTTGGCTGATCTCAGTGTCTGAAGCCTGGATGCCAGTTTTATTTGGTTTTGTGCCTTTTAATGGGTCTCATAATAGTGGTATCTGTTACGTTATTGTACTGAAATTTGTCATGGAATGTGTCAGTGTATCAGATCTGCTTGACTACATTAATCCCAATAATGATGCCAAAGGAAGAGATATGGCAATGAAGAGAAGAAGTCATACAACAAAGGTATGTTGCATATTTGCAGGAAGTGATGATTTTTACTAATCACTTTGAGATGCTTTCAAACATGGCAACTTGCATCCATCTCCTCTGTAATATCGCTCTATATGAATTTTCTATTATTTGACAGCTGAGGGTGAAATCCTACCAAAACATTGGCTCTGCAAGTTCTGATGAGTCTTCAAAGGAAATGCCGAAAGAGCCTTCGGATGAAGAGACCTCTACAACTGAACCAGGAGGTGGGGCAGGTGTTGAGCAGGAGATCAACTCTGCACCTGAGTCAGAACAGCCTAATTTAGAGAAGACTACAGATGAGAAGCTAAAAGTTTCTGGCGAAAGTTTGTCTGATGCACATGCTGATGGGGAGGATGGGTGGCAACCAGTTCAAAGACCAAGATCAGCCGGATCATATGGCCGGAGACTGAAGCAAAGACGAGCAGCAATTAGCAAGATTTATAGTTATCAGAAGAAGAATGCAGAGGCTGCTGACATGGATTATCCTTTGAATAAGGGTACGAATCAGAATAGCAGGTTTTACTTTTTGAAAAAGCGAACCATATCCCATGGGGGTCATACAGATAACCAAAACGTGAACATCACCCAAGGCAATAAATATGGAAGGAAAGTAGTCAAAGCTGTTACTTACAGGGTGAAGTCCATACCTTCATCTAGCACAACTGGTACAAAGGATACATCAGGAGTTGGTGACAAGCTATTCAGTTCTCATTCAGAACCTGATTCAAATTCTACACCTAATGATGCAAATCCAATGAAGGCTTCAATCGTAAGTCTCGGAAAATCTCCTTCATACAAGGAAGTAGCGTTGGCTCCACCAGGTACAATTTCCATGTTGCAGGTCAGTAATCCTCAGGGTGAGATTTCTGCTAGTGATGGACTTGATGTTGGCAAACATCATGAGGAAAAAGATACTGAAGCAAATTCAAATGTTAACACAACCCCAGAAGAGGTAAATGATAAAATAGAAGAGAAGGAAAATCCCTTATCAGATTCAGTGGAGGATTCACAAGAGGATAATAAAGTTACTAAGGAGAAAGAGGAAACTCAACTGACTGACACTGTGGAAGATAAGTGTGAGAGTGTTGAGGGACTTGAAGAAGGAGATGTTGATGATCATAAAGTAGATAGTACCATAGAGATCGATGCAGTCCATGATATTGTGGATTCTCACAGACAAGAACCTGATGCAAATGATTCATCTGGAGGCTTTGAATTGTGTATCGCGCTATTTTCATCAGAATCCCATGATAATACGAATGTCATCTCACAAGGAGGTGAAGATTTGAAGCTGAATGTACCACCTTCAAGCCCAAGTGATGTCCGTGGCATCCCATACAAGAAATTGTCTGCATCTGCGGCTCCTTTTAACCCATCACCAGCCATTGCACGTCCTGCACCAGTTCCCATGAATATAACGCTTCCTTCTGGTCCTGGTGCTGTTCCAGCAATGGGCCCCTGGCCAGTAAACATAAATGTTCACCCTGGACCTGCAACGTTGCTACCAACAGTTAACCCAATATGTTCATCTCCTCATCATGCATACCCATCACCTCCTCCAACACCAAATATGATTCAACCATTGCCATTTATGTATCCTCCTTATACTCAACCTCCACCAGTGCCAACTAGCACCTTTTCAGTCACCAGCAGTGCCTTTCATGCCAATCATTTCACATGGCAATGTAATGTGAACCCTAGCATATCCAAGTTCGGTCCCAATGCTGTTTGGTCTGGTATTCATCCTGTGGAATTTCCGCATCCAGCGCCTGTGGTTCAACCAATACCTGATCCTACTACGGAACAACAAGAAGTGCAGTGTCATGGTTCTGAAAGTCCAAGTTCAGATTTAGTTTTGCCAGAAGATATTGATAATCTCAGGGAATCTAAGAAAGAGGTGACAGTCCTTGCTTCAGAGACTAGAGAAGATGAAGTGGTCAGACTAGGTTCAGAAGGTATACAGGAAAATGGTAATCCGAGTTACAATGGGAATGAAGCTGCAGGGAACCAGCCAAGCGTTAACATTGGCTCAAATAATTACACTAGTGGTAGCAATAAGAACACAGATAATGAGAAAACCTTCAGCATTTTGATTAGGGGGAGAAGAAACCGAAAGCAGACTCTGAGAATGCCAATAAGTTTGCTGAATCGACCCTATGGATCACAATCATTTAAAGTTTTTTATAACCGTGTGGTTAGAGGAAGTGATTCCCACAAGTCCATCAACATCTCTTCCAGTAAAGATTGTACAGCAACTGCATAATCCACGCTGTTCTCAAGTGCTTCTAAGGAAATGTAGCAGAATAATTTGCAGACAGAGAAGAAAGAGGCCTTATAATTTCAGATACAAAGTTTGAAGTGATAGTTCTATTATTACTAGCATTTTGAATCCCAGAATGCTCTGCCTTGTCGACTTTGTATCTGCGCTGACTTGTGGGGAGATTCTGGTAGGCCTTTTACTCTATCATGCAATATAGATTCGACTTTGTCTATTTGGCCAACTATATTTAACTTTTTCTATAATATTATTTTTTCAGACGCATCTCTTGAGATGGAGGACTAGAGACTTCTTATCAATCCGAGGTACTATCTCTTCTACAAAACTAGAGCTTTTTATTTTCATGGTCATTTGTTCTGCCAACTCACATTTCTGTAGAGACCCATGATTTGTTGCTTAGTTGGCATGTGACAAATTTCCTCTTAAGATCGAAGTTGCACGTAGAACAGTGTATTTATACTATTCAGCTTCATAATGTTTTGCTTTTTTGGACCACATACAGGAAGTAGAACAGTAGCTGCAGCTAAAATCAGTCATATGTGGGACTTTGATGCTTCTACCCTGCTTGTTGATCCTCTCTATTTCATTATTTCATTGCCCCGTATGCTCTACCATCACTATTCAATTTTTAAGGACTCAGAGTCACCTTCAAGGTGAAAATTTTGATTCGTTATGTACTAGTCAGGAAATTTTGATATAATAAATTACATGATTAAAGGAGTTCTATTTTTTAATTACTTTTTTTTTTCATAATTTGGTTCAATTGTATATACTTTCTCCATTTATT
Source organism: Leucaena leucocephala (assembly GCA_037074615.1). Classification (NCBI taxonomy): domain Eukaryota; kingdom Viridiplantae; phylum Streptophyta; class Magnoliopsida; order Fabales; family Fabaceae; genus Leucaena; species Leucaena leucocephala. The sequence continues at coordinate 20,880,770 of CM073555.1, read as the reverse complement.
GCTCGTTTTCTCTGCTTGGTGACTTGTGTTTTCTATGATGGATCTGAAATCATGTGAAGAAAAAGCTGAGGCTTGGATATAATTCTTGATTAAGTTGGTATGCTTCCGACAGTATCTCAAGGCACCCTAAAATTGAATTTGATATTTTGATTTTCTTGTTGATATTGAGAGAAAAAACAAGAAATAGTACAAGCAAAAGATGGTTGCTCACCAATCTGATTCTTAAATTTGAACACAGCTTTCAAAAACAAAAAACAAAATTTAGGAAAACTTCGTTTACATTTCTAAGGAATCAAAAGATGGCAGAAAAGAGCCGAATCTACTGAATCTTTCAACTTGCCAAAGTTCATCATATTCACATCATATGCCATATATGTGGCATTCATATCACATTTGCCCTGCGTCATTCAAATGGTTAGATACATAAAACCAGCACGTTTTACTTCAGTAGTAAATTTAGTAAACATATATAGTTAAAAAAAGGACCAACAAGTTAATGCTATGGAAAATTCTTCTTAAGAAGAGAGTATTTTTTGTTTTAAAAAAATCCTTGTACTAGTGAAATTTTTTCTAGTCAATGTGAAAATCTTGATGTCTATCCATTAATGGGAGAATTCAACCTGTTAAAAGGTAAAGCTTTTCATAAGGAAATTGGTTTTGATGCTCATCGTAGGACTTATCACTACGATGAGATTTGTATTGTTCAAATGCAGTTTTTAAATTTAAAATTTTCAACTGATAATTTTTAAATAATTTTTTAAACAAAACTAATAATTAAGATATTACTTTTATTTTAAATTATGTACATATTAAATTAATTTTAAAAAAAACAGAAATAGAAAAATTAAATATGAACAGTCTAGATTTTAGCATTGATGACCCATGATGACCACTAAAACCAGTTTCATTCACTTCTAATATTCATTCATGTCGATTTATTCTGTCAATTTATATAGACCTAGTCAAACAAAAATGATATTTGCAAAGGGAAAGGAAGAAAGATCATACCTTTAGTTAGATGACTTGGGAAGGAAGCATCTGGAAGAGTATCCATTGGGAAGCTTGGAGGCAGAGATCGCATCTCAGACCTTTTCAGATATGCGAGTACTTCCAGAACGATAGTTGCAACAATTACTATACTCACAAGGAATCCATAGCCTATTCTCCAATCACTACCCGCCCCTGCAGCTTGCATCCCCAACACTATGTTCACTGATGCAAAGAAAAGTGCCATTCTTCCAACCCAACTATGATACCAATTCCAAACCTTGCGATTCTTGGAATCTTTGTTTGACCTTAAGAAGAATGCCAGTACCTATACTCATCAACTTAAAAGTCATTTCAGTAATAGGTAATAAATATACAGGTTAATACTATTATTGATCTTTCCAATTTGATCACATTTTAGTTTTAATTCTGTAATTTCAAATCGTGATTTTTAGTCCCTATGGTTTTATAAAGGTTTAATTTTAATTAACGCCATTAAGTATAGGAACCAAAATCAAAACCCGTTAAAAGTACAAGGACCAAACAAAGTTTAGTTTTGGCCCCTGTACTTTTAATGAGTTTTAGTTTTAATCCATATACTTAACAGCGTTAACTTAGATTGAGTCCTTATGAAAATAAAAGGATAAAAAACCCTGATTCAAAATTATAGGGATCAAAACTAAAATTTGATTAAACTCTAAAGACTTAAAATAGTATTAACCCTGAATATATCTAATCAAGGGAAAAGTTTGGACTCATTAATCAATATAAAGTGAGTATCTGGTCCTTGAGCAGGTTTAGTTTAGAGAATTGAACATTCAGTATTAAGTATCAGTGGCAAACCTGGAGAATACTTAGCGTAAAGACAAAGATTCCAATGCCTCTGTGAGCAGGGACATGAGCTTGCATTTTGTTGTGAAGTTGTAATCCAAGAAGGACTGTGGCAAGTCCAAATCCGAATCCCACAAATTGAATAACTGAATGGAGATAGAACCATAATGGATCCTTATGCCTGAAGTATCTTGCAATTATTGCCCCCACCGGCAGGATTAGTCCCCATCCTATTATACCCACTATTCCATGACTCTTCCTCATCTGAATCACCTCATTGGATCCAGAACCTTGGGAACCTGCAAGAGATTTAGTTGATCAAGTTTTTTTCTTAAGATGCATGCTAATTATTATCATTGAAAAATGGAAGAATTCAAAGTAAGGTGCACTGTGGTTGTCCAAATTAGAAGAGAGTAAAACTGTCACCACTAGAGAATCCTAAAACAGAGCATCTCCTAAAAAGTTAGAGGAAAGAAAAAAGATTTTGCACCTGGAGAGAAATCAAATATGATTGTTGTTTTGTCAACATGCTTAGAGAGATGGTGGTTCTTTGGGGTTTTATTGCCAAAAGCCAACAAAATGGGTTGCTTTCCAAATGGGGTTCTGGGTTGCATCTGAAATGCCAAGTAAATCTCAGCTCCATTAGTGGCCACAGCTGCAGGCATATTATTGAGAGGTATTTCACCTTTGTCAGCTATCACTTCTGAAGCCTTCTTACCCTGAAGATAAAACTGCTTGATCTTTGCATGGCCATGTTTATTGATCCAACCCACCATTGCACTTGAACCCACCATCGTGCCATCTCTAGAGAATCCTATTCCCACCCACCCAATTGTGTAGGGGCCAGATAATATGATGGTTGCGGTATGATCATTTTGGATGTACTGTGCCACAAAACTCAACAAATTAGATGCATAGGGGTTTCACTAATGTCTGGAAGAATGATTTTGTTTCAATTTTGGGCTTCTAGGGGTAATAAAATGATGGGGTTAAGTTACATCTAACATCATAAAATATTTTATTTAGTATCACTGAGCATTCTAAACTAATTTGTAATTCATCAAACACCCTAAAGTATTTTTCTAATAATTTTTTATTCATTGAGTACCCTAAAGTATTTCTTAGTAGCACTCAGTATCCTAAGTTTAGCGTACTTATTGCTCTTGAGAAAAATACTTTAAAAGCTAAATTGTACCAAAAATACTTTATGATACTAAGTGTTCTTGAAAAATACTTTAGGGTACTGGCTGAACAACAAATTAATTTAAGATACTAAGTACTATTTGGAAAATACTTCAAAGTATTGGATGCATCTTAACTCTAAATTCTAAAACACTACAAAGTTTATGCAAAGGGACAGCCATGAATGAAACTCATGAACTGGACAAACATGAATTTACATCTATGAATTCACTTCTCTCTTCAAATGTACTATGTATAGGCAATTTTTGTGATGGTAGAGGATCAAAATTACTTTCTTTGAAAGAAAAAAACAAAATGGAAGAATAGTGAAAGAAGCATGATAATTCTGACCTGAACTGAACTTACCCTCAATTCGTAAGTATGCCACACAGGTTTGCATATCATATTGGATATATTCTGATATGGTGGTGGAAGGAAACTTTGATAGTTTGTGTTCTTGCAAGTACTTTCTGATGCAAATGCTATGATTTTGAAGTCCAAGACAAGATTCAGAATACAAAAGCTCACAAAAGATGATGGCCATAGAATCCAAGATCTCAAATTTGCCATTCATGGACTATAGACAAATATGAGTTCTAAGGCCAAGGAAAAAAATGTGGCTTACAAGACTGTAGAGTAAAAAATAAGAGAGGAAGTGTTAATAGGAAGAGAGAACAACTGAGGAAGTTGAGAGGTTTTAGTCTCTTACATTTGAAGATTACATTGAAGTTTGGTGGAGGGGATAGTGTTTGGTACAGAGAGATAATCATTAAGTTATCATTTTCTATTCTTGAAAACTCAACATCTACCACACTAGAATTTCGCAGTCACAATAGCAGAGGTTGCATCTCTGTTTAAGTTGCTATTCATATTTTTTTAACTATAATTTTAAAATACTCTTATAAAATTCGAAAACTTGAGTAATAAATTGGAAAACAAATGACTACTTTTGAAAAAAATTGTCCAAGACAACTTCGAAAAACTTTAATCACTATTTTTATCCCTCACAAAAAATTAATTTTTAAATCATTTCATGTTACTAAAATATAACAAATGAATAATTTAAAATTATTTTAGCAATTTAAATGATTTACTTAGTTTTCAACGTGCATTGTTGTTTTTATCTTCTATATTTTTTAATAAAAAATTAGAAAAAGACCGTTATTGTTAAATATGATGACAAAATATACAACTTTTTTTTTGTATAATACTAGTATTATTTTTTTGACTATATTACATGCTTATATACCAAACTTCTCCATGGTTCGTCCCATCAAATCATGACTTTATTACATTCCATATAAAATGAATGAACAAGTATAAACAAAGAATGTAATATTTTATAACAATACACAATGAAAGCTGATGAAAGTGATTGATTCCCTAACCCTAATCAAAACAAAAAAAAAATATCCTACCTCTCTCTTATATTAAAAGAAGAAGAATTAATTTCATGAATTCAATTCAATAATTCTAACTGTAGCAATGGTGTTTTGCACGTATTACTTAGCCCAAGCAACAGCCTCAATTTCTGGCTGAGCACTTCTATAAAGCTCTAATCTCTTTGCAAGTGAGGCCCGTCTCTGCATCACCGCTGGATCCTCATCCAGCAATTTACTTAGTTGTTTCCTTTCCCCTGCATTACAACCAACATGTCATTAATTAAGCAAACTTGATTAAAAAACCCCGATAATATGACATAGAGAGCTCACCTCCCTCTTCCCCAACTCCGTAAAGAAATGGTCCAATAAGCTTCGCTTAGCCTCACGCGCTTGGCAATAAACTACAGACTTTGGAATTGTATTCCTCAGGGTGGCTCACATTATCAATTGAGAGATGCTTGTCAAATTGCAGCCTTTTCATAGCTGCAGGGAACTGAGAATCAAATACTTGGTAACTTTTCTCAGTACCAGGCCTCCTGTAACACATTGAATCATTAAATCCAAGGATGAGATTAAACAATAACATATTCATTCAGTATATAGGGAAAAGGGACATACACGCCATCAAGATGATCTTTATATATCTGATCAAAGTTTCGACAGATTTTCATTGCCATGTACAGTTTTCCCTGCAAAAGGAAGAAAAAACAATTAAATCACAAATTCTTCATGAAAAGCTATGTATCAACTATCTTCTGCAGTCTTACCCCAGTACCAGTGGCCATAGGCCTTCCAAGACGACTTAATTCTGCCTCTAGGTCACAAATAGTTTATGAGTGACTGAAGGCCTGGGATTCGTGACTTGATCACAGTTTCTAAATGCTGAAAATTTGATTGACATAACAGATATAAAGAAGTTAACTTGTGCATTCAAACAATAGATTATAAACGCATTGCCATTTAGAAAATTCAAGATTAGCATATTTCTTCAGTATACTTCAAATAACACCTTCCCTAGATGGACAGAACCCATTCTGCTAGCAAGATGTCTATATTCTGGAGTGTTAGCAAAATGCTCATTTTCTCTGCGCCGCGCAGCAATCATATCAACATTTTTGTTGATGTGAGCTTGGGAACGATTAACAACAGCAATCCAAGGGAAATTTAGCTTATTCGCTCTTCCTTCAAGGATCTAATAAAGGGGAAGGGGTGGAGAAGAAACCGTTAAGTAATGAGTATGCTATCAAAACAAAGGAAACTCAATTGATGAAAGGGACCAAATACTTACATCAACTGCATCAGTACCCTTGTCCATGAGATAGATCTTTGTCAAAACTCCAAATGTCCTTTCCCCTAAATAAAGCCATAATGACTTAACATAGGAAGAAAAAAATATCCAGAAACCAGCCATTTCAATTGCTCATATAACATGTCTTAAGTCATCTCCTCATGTGAATGTCAAAGAAAAGTGATACAGCATTAACAAATCAAGAAAGCTTAGAACCACAAAAAGCATTAAACTCGGAGACTGATTCGCAGGACTACATAACACAAATTTGTTTCGCGTCTCACCTTTAGGGTCTACTTCACGAGAAATCTTAATTGCATCTGAGGTAGCAAGATCTTGATTGGCAGGAGATATTGCCACGATGATACGGTTAGGCTGCAAGAGACAGGTTTTAGATACATCATATAAGTTTATCTACTGCCAGCTTTTCCAAATCATAACAGTCTTTTTATGCATGCATTTCAAAAGTATGAGAACAATTACCTTCTCAATATAAGAACGAACCATGTTTTCGATGTCCTGTACAATACTTTCTGGTTGACCTCTACAATCGGACAACAAAATGCCATTAATTTGTGCATTTATAATAAAACTGTTCAAAATTTCAAGTTATCTTTAACTGGTATGCTAGTAGTCAGTCTTAGAAACTCACCAACAGCAACTTTTGTGAGTCCTGGAAGATCAACTAGGGTCAAATTGACAACTGACAAGGTCAACAAGTTCAATAGATGAAATGGATGCATAAAAATTTAAATTGATTTCTTTATAACAAAATAAAAGCAGCACCACGTACACATGCAATAAACATGAGATAGTACCTAATAACGTAAGACCATTTATGTATAACTTGATAATAGGAAATACTAGTTGGCATCTTTCTCACCATGAGGGGAGTAGATGCTTAAATGGATTGGAACAGAAGAAATCGACTTGGACCGGCCCATCTCTCTATCTGTCTCATCAGAGATCTCCTGCCAAACAGAAGCTAGAGAACAGGCAAAATTCGTCTCTGTGGAGAAGCAGCAACATAAAAGTCACTAGGGAATCAACTTGTTAACCCAGAATTCTAAAAATCATATGAAAAAAATGCTAAATGAAATTTTCCTGTCACAGGGCTATTTGTAATTGTGATATTAGGAATGAAGAAGTAATGTCTGAAAAAGAATACCAAAATCAGCGAACTTCTTCCATGGAAGATGCATAAATTCAGCATATTCTCTTCCTTCATCAATCTTATGAAGTTGCAAAACAAGAGGACGCCGAGTGACAATACCTGCAAATAAAAATCGGTTCACTTATCCTGATATTCATAAAGGAGTATGTGACTAACTATAGATTGCCAGAATTACCAGATCCACGTGGTAAGAAGTTTTTTCCCACGATACTCTCCAACATTGAAGACTTTCCGGAGATCTAGGAAATATTGAATAATTAAAAGTTTGTAAATATTTATGAAGACAAGAAGACATTATATCAATGTAAGATGTTTTTCCAACACCATCTTCTTCACTAAAAACTGGAATTCACAGGCCGATCGAAACAGACAAGAAAACTATTTGAAGTCATTGTATTATCATATTCTGTAAAAAATGTATCTCAAGATCAAAGATAGTGGAAATTGATCACTTATAACCGTTGTTTTCAATACCCCATTTTCCCCCTGAAGAATCCCCGCTTCTTAGTGTTGGAAGTGATGGCCACAAAGGGAACGGCAGAGGTGGGAAGACAACAGATTGGGGTTCAGTGAATCTTTTAAGTGACCCAACAAATATATAAACTTTTTCGCTTTTCATTCTTTTATTCAAATTGCAAAATGGCCATTGGTGAAAGTGGCCAAAGCAGCACTGAAAGAAATGAATTTTAGAAAACTTGCAGCAGAGTTAAACAAAAAATGAAGAGTAGTTCGATTCCTTTACTTGTTCACAGTAGAAAGAAAGGATTATGATTATTAAAATAGAATCTAGTAGAATGATAACGTAAATCAAAGAGAAAAAGGGAGGAAAACTTATAGATCAGATAGACAGCGTTTCACATGAGAAAAAGAAGATCGTTATATATTGCATCAGTGGATCAAAATCCAATAAAAAAAATAATGACTGAAAAAGAAGCAAGAAAATGGAACCTGTCCTCCGACGACTACGATTGACGGCAGCGCGTCCCAAAGGGTGGGCATTGCGCTCTCTTCGCCATGATCGCCAAGGGCGGTACACGCCCTCTGTATTTGGTTCACAAGCTGAATCAAATTCTCCGTTGTGGAGCGAGAGACGAGGGACGAGGTTATTGGCGAAGATGAAGAAAGCGGGAATTAAAACAGAAGTGAGGCGATCTCACTCACAAACTATGGAAACTTTCCAAATGTTCGTTATTGTTAATTGACAAGATTGCCCTCACTTTGCTTGTATAGAAGATGATGATTGGGCAAATTTTTCAATAAGATAATTTTTTTAATGAAATTCAATAAGATACAATATTAGACTTATAAGGGGCATGCATAAAGTAAATTAGATCAAATGGGTTATATTTTCATTATAAAGTTGTTCTACCAAAATATAATAAAGATTTGATCAATATAAAATATAAAATTTATAAAACAAAATTACATCAGTCATTGAATAATTCCTTTTTATTTTTTAGGAAGAAAATAGTTATATTACAATTTATCAATCTCTTATTTGAAAAATGTCAAAACTTTGATGTTAAAACTTTCACCTTACCTGAATTGTATAAAAGAAGAGCAAAAAGATGATACTTTTTTTTTTTTACAATTTTTTTTTAAAAATAGTTAGGCTCATTTACATTTTAAAAATTTCTCTTTAAGCGATATTAATATTGGGCAGGGTGAGCCGCTAATTATCATTAAGAGTAAATTTAGGTACTTATGAACTAGAATACTTCCTTAAACGCTATAATTAAAATTATAAAAAAAATATACTCTATAGAGATCTAACACGTTCAAAAATGTTATTATAATATTAAATTTATCTATCTCTATCAAATTGTATAGATTATACAACTAATTTTACTCGCTTATAAAAAATAGAGAGTGTGTTTTACTTTAAATTTCAATTAAAAATTACATATCTAGTGTATTTTAATTAAAAATTTAATGATGAAATATAAGAAATTGCACATAATTTTCTAATTAAACATTTATATTAACTTGAGTAATTAATTATATCATCATTCGCTTAAGTCACTTGAGGATTGACGTGTAATTAGAGATTTTTTTAACACTAATGTATTTTCCCTCTCTAAATGTAATAGACAAAAAATAGTTGTTATATATAAAAAAAGAAAAAAGAAAAAAGAAACAGTTACTCCTTATACGTTTTATTTTATGTAGGTTGACAAAACGATCCATGGATGATTCTACAAAAACAGGAAGGTAAGGAGAGAGCGAGAGTAGCATATTCTTTTCCCGGGATGGGCCTTAGTTGGGATGAGTCAAAACGAGACAAGGTGTGTGGGTTTCTCTGTTTTCTCTGCCCTACGTTCTTATCTTCGTATAAAATTGGCTTCGTGGATTATTTCGATATCATTTAAATAAGGTTTCGAGTTTAAATCTTAACGTATATAAAAAATCTCTATTAAGAGATTCATTCACTATAACCAGATACGCGACGCAAGTCGGATCTAAATATGATCAGGGCAAAATTCCAGCGAATCGGGTGCGCATCAAATCAAAAATTGGCCTCATCGAATCCCCATAAAGTTTTTCCTTACAACGAATGCAGAAATTCTCCGTGTTCCCTCTGAAATGCTGACTACTGATCTTAGAAGCCAAAATCCCCTTCCATGGACTCTGTTTCTTCTTTAACACCAAAGTTTAGATCATACTGCTATCACACGAAGCCTCTCTACGCGACTAGCTTATCCTTTTTTCAGCTCTCGCACTTTAAGCAACACAGAACTTCGTTATTGATTTCTTCTTCTTGGACAGCTCCTTCGAACCCCTGGAAAAGCTCAAGTCATAGAAGTGTTAATCACAGCCACCCAGTGGTGAATCCCTCATGGGTTTCCTTCCCCCTTTTGAAAGCCATAAAAAAGTTGGCTTCTTTGCAATCCCAGAAATGGGTTTCGAGTTTCAGAGTTTGTAGCAATACCCAGAAGGCTGTAGACGAGTGTAATGGGTGTTATTTACAGAACGGTGGTTTAGGAGTTGCTCTGTTGAGCATTACTACGAACTCGAAGCTTCAGTTTAGCCCATTTTTTGCTACCTTGGCAGCAAACCCAACATTTGTTTCGGGCTTGTTTGCGTGGCTTATAGCACAATCGTTGAAGGTATTTCTGAACTTCTTCGTTGAACGGAAATGGGATGTTAGACTATTTTGTGCTTCAGGGGGGATGCCATCGTCGCACTCGGCATTGTGCACTGCTTTAACTACTTCTGTAGCGCTTTGCCATGGCGTGGCTGATTCGTTGTTTCCTGTGTGTTTGGGGTTTAGTCTTATTGTTATGTATGATGCAATTGGTGTTCGGCGACATGCTGGCATGCAAGCTGAGGTATATAATTGGTTTCTGCTTCTTTATGTGAAATTGAGGTCTCTCTTACAGCTTATCATTTCTTAAACATCTTGATCGTTAAAGTATTAGTACATTTGTATTGTTTGTTAACTATTCCTCACAAGAACATGTTCATTGTTGCGTCCTTAGAAGCAAGGATATTGAAGTATGTTTATGTAGTTTTTAGGAGCAATTTGAAGTGTCGGACTGATATGGCTCCCGGAAGTAGCAGTGCTTCATAGGTTGTGTCACATCATTGCAACACATTCTGATTAGTGTTTGGTGTAATAGGGGACTGTTGAGTGCAAGGGATTTTGCTTGCATGTCAATCTACTAGTACTCATTAGGGCTTCTTAAATCTGCCTTCTGTTTGTTTACCTTGGTGTTTTTTACTTGGTCAAATGCTTAACTCTGAATCCTTAAATCTCTTTGCCGTTTGTCTAACACTCTAACTTGGTGTATTTTACTTTTATAATGCCTATTGTTTTTCAAAGTTGTGGCTTATAATATGAGACTTACTTTGTATGGACAAGGCTTTGGTCTTCTGGGTGTGGGAAGTGTTTGTATTGCAATATGAAAGCCTTCACACTTCCACGTTGAGGTTAACAAGTTTTGCAACAGTAAAGTCATGAACATCACCTAATTAAACATCTTGATCACTTTTGAACATGGTTCTGTATTAGTCTTAAAGATTGAATCTAGTGATGATCTTTGTTATGTCCATCTAGTTCAATGCTTAACCTACTGAAGTTCCATTGGATGGGGCTATCTGTTATGCCCATCTATCTAAGTCTCTTAGGACAATAGGAACTTATATAATCTCTTGCACGCAATAAATCAAGCTTCTAAATTTCTATAAGTGCACTTCAAGTAAAGTGCTGGGTTATTCTACCTTCAAATTGTTAGGAATAAGCCAACAGAGACGCACGATGATCCCTAGTATTGCAGATACATTATCCCACCAAGTTACCAACTTTATCTTTTACGAGATTAAATGCTTTAAAAGATAACTGTAGCAAACTAATAGTGCAGCTTGAATAATGATTAAATGTGGCTATAGCTTGTACAAGTATAAACACTAAGGACATTATTCATGGCCTTATGTTAAGTTCTTATCGAGTCATTTGAAATGGGATCTGTTCTAAAGGCCCTTTAAAGAGGAGAAACAATGGGAGATACTCTGTGTAACTAAATGAAATAAAAGAAGGAAATTTGCCTTTTCTTTTACTCCTAAAATACTTGAGGTCACAAAAGAAAGAAATTTGAGTCAGAGGAAAGGGAAGTTCACTTTGAAAGGTGAGAAAATTATGCTTGAAAGTTCAAAACAAGTAAGGGCTGAGTGCCGGTTCCCACATGCTGGATCAGGCATGAGAGAAAGAAGCTTCCATGAGGCTTATGTCACTAGTAGTGATAGCTGCTTTGATACCGCTCTTAAGATTTGAAACTGATTTTGAGCATATGGGTCAATAAAATGACATATTTAATTGATTGTTAGGTTCTTTTTGAATATCTCATATAGTTGATTTATTTGTTAGATTAGTTTGTGAATGCCATATATATAGCTTGGCTGCTGAAAGAATTTTCCAGGGACATTGAGGAGGATTAGAGTTCAATGTAATCCACGTGATTTTGGGATGCCCTGGTTTTTTGTTTATTTTCAGGTTTTCTGCACTGTTTTAAGCCCTTAACGATATAGTTCCTCAATGTACTTTTATTGAACTCAATATTGCACTGCTTTACACTGGCCTGATGGAATAGAGAAAGAGGGGGAAGATATCACGTTTGTCTGAGAATGGCCAACTAATATATATGTCTATTAGAAGCTTAATCAAAAAAAGAGGATTTACACTTATAGTTTTGAACTTTTGATTAATGATTGGTGATATTTGTGACATTGGTATTTGTATGATGGTATATTTGCAACTTTCATCATTTTCTCATGTTTCTGTATTCCTGCACTTTTTATGTTTTATATTGATGATATTGATTGGGCTATACAGATTTTTTAGAATTATATCTGTATTAAAAAAATTAATGTGGTCCTTGTTTATTGGAAGTCCAAAAAAATCACTGCTTAAATTCTTGAATTAGTATGCTTCAATATTTGATTACTAGCGTCCCTAGGGTTAGCAGGATCTTTTTGATAGGTACCTAAGTTGGCGTTGAGAACTGTCTCTTGAATCTAATTTTTGAGATGAAAGAATCACTTTCTGCAGATACTTCATTAATTAACCTAGACTACTCAATTCATACTATCTTGATTATCATTTTTGGTTGCACAAGATTTATACTGTATTTTCTGTTAATGCCTAAAAATCTTGGACTCGGTTCACAAAAAAGTGGTAAACCAAAATGATTAGTTATAGATTCATAAGCAGAATGCTATATTTTCAGGAAGAATTACTTCTGACATGTTTATCTGCATACTTCCAAAATTTGCCCGGCGGGCTCCAAGACTTAACAGATATTAGTTCATGAAAAAAGGTTATGCTGAAGCCTGAAGAACATGTTTTGCAGGTGCTTAATCTGATTGTTGCTGATTTGTTCCAAGGGCATCCCATCAGTGAAAGGAAGCTGAAGGAGCTTTTAGGTCACACACCATCTCAAGTTTTTGGTGGCGCTTTGCTTGGCATTATTGTAGCCTGCTTCTGTTGCCAATCTTGCATTGTCCCCACTTAGCTAAAAAATCTTTAAGCCTTATTTGTTCAAATTGTGTTCTGAAAGCTTCCCATTTATACTGATGCAGCTTTCTGGTATAGTGTGGAAAATCTTCAATTCAGCTTCTCTCTTTGTTTCTCTCCTCTTCATTTCTTATATCTTGTTCTACTTCTAAATAGTTCCAAATCAAGTTGTCCTTTGATCGGTGTAGATTAAAAGCAAGAAGGGGGGAGGATAGGATAAAGTGAAGAGATATTTGATTTATTTATCATTTTATTGATTGAGTTTATTTAAGAGTCTCTCCATAGTTATTGTATTCTATTCAATGCAGAATCAGATATGAATCGAATATAAAAGTTAGAGAGAGTGTGAGAGAGAGATTGGAACAAAAATAATAATGAGAGTAAAAATATTTGTAAATGCATTGGCATCATATGATATTGCCTTTTTATTTTGCATAGAAGTCGTACATGAATACAGTAGATTGCACTGCTAAATGTGCAACTAAAAGAACAAGGCATGCCTTTTAATAACATATCTTGTTTTGATTTGTAATCTATGATGAGGGAGGTTGCCTTGGATTGGGACCAGAGGGGGGTTTCCTTGCAAGGCCAAACAACGAGGGAGGTTGCCTTGGATTAGGACCAAAAGGAGGTTTTTTAGCAAGGACATAGTTGAAAAAATGTCACTAGAGGGAGGTCGGCCTGGAACTTTCCTTTTGATCTCATCGTTTAAGAAGTTGTAGCTATTTGAAATTGGAGGCCGGCCTAGAATTTTCCTTTTGATCTCATTATTGAAGAAGTTGTAGCTATTTGAAACTGCAGGTCAGCTTGGAACTTTCCTTTTGATCTCATCGTTTAAGAAGTTGTAGCTATTTGAAACTGGAGGTCAGCTTGGCTTCGGACCAGATGGAACTTTCCTCTTGATCTCATCATTTAAGAAGTTGTAACTATTTGAAATTGGAAGTCAGCTTGGAATTTTCCTTTTGATCTCATCGATTAAAAAGTTGTAGCTATTTGAAATTGGAGGTCAGCCTGGATTTGAACTAGAAGGAACTTTCTTTTTGATCTTATCATTTAAGAAGCTATAGTTGTTTGAAACTGGAGGTTGGCCTGGATTTGGACTAGAAGGAACTCTCCTTTTGATCTCATCGTTTAAGAAGCTGTAGCTATTTGAAACTGGAGGTCGGCTTGGATTTGGACCAGAAGGAACTCTCCTCTTGATCTCGTCGTTTAAAAGGTTGTAGCTATTTGAAATTGGAGGTCGGCTTGGATTTGAACTAGAAGGAACTTTCTTTTTGATCTCATCATTTAAGAAGCTGTAGCTGTTTGAAACTGGAGGTCGGTCTAGATGTGTTTTTTTAAGGAACTTTCCTCTTGATCTCATTGTTTAAGAAGTTGTAACTGTTTGAAACAGGAGGTCGGCCTGGATTTGGACCAAAAGGAACTTTCCTTTTGATCTCATCGTTTGTAGCTATTTGAAACTGGTTATCGGCCTAGATTTGGAGCAGAAGGAACTTTCCTTTTTTTCTCATCGTTTAAGAAGCTGTAACTGTTTGAAATCGAAAGTCGCCCTGAATTTGGACCAGAAGAAACTTTCCTCTTGATCTCATCGTTTAAAAAGTTGTGACTATTTGAAACTGGAGCTTGGCCTGGATTTAGACCAGAAGGAACTTTCCTCTTGATCTCATTGTTTAAGAAGTTGTGGCTATTTGAAACTGGAGGTTGGCCTGAATTCAAATCAGATGAAACTTTCCTATTGATTTCATCAATTAAGAAGTTGTAGCTATTTGAAACTCGAGGCCGGCCCAAAATTTCCTTTTGATTTGATTGTTCAATAAACTATTACTATTTAAAATTAGAGGTCGACCTAGATTTGGATTAGAAGGAACTTTTCTTTTAATCTAGTCGTTTAAAAAGCTACAGCTATTCGAAATTGACGATTGCTTCACAGAAGGAAAAATGGGAGGTTGAATTGGATTTGGACCAGAAGGAACCTCATGCTTTATGGAAACATAGCAATGAGAAATCAAGAACAGATGGAGCATAGACAAAATGAATATTTAATTATTCATTTGATTTATTTATCAATTTCTTGAGCTTATTTAAAAGTCCCTCCATGGTTATACTATTCACTACGGAGTTAAATATGAAACTCTGAGATTCTTTGATTAATCTGGTTTAAAGCTACGTGAGAACTATATGCACTTTTCTCAGTTGGGTACAAATTTCTTATTTTTATTTTAAATTAAAGGAACAAAAATACATATCAATCTTATAATTAAATTGTTTGAAACGACTTTCTGCATTTAATAATATAACTAAATATTATATGACCTTCTACCATGTAATGAGCAGTAAGATTTTTATCTTTTGTTTTTCAATCAAAAGGTGAAATTGTTCCAAAAAAAACAACAAAATAGAGAAATTACATGTTGTCAAAGAACAAGGTCTATTTCTTTGGAATTGAAATAATAATGATAAAAGTGAATATACCTGGTAGTCTGGGAATGCATTATTTATTTAGATCTCGGCATATGAAATTCCTCTTATTTCACACACAAATTTTCATAATTGCATAAACATAGTAGATTGCACGACTAGATGTGCAACTAAAAGCACTAAGCAAGTCCTGATATACTAAAGCTTGAAGATGGAAAATCGGAGGCTCAATTGGGTCTAAACAGAAGGACTTTTCTCTTAGTCTCAATTTAAAGAGTTGTAGCTTGCTTCAAATGAGGAGTAACTGGAGGCTCAATAAACCCTGAATCAGAAGGGACTTTTTTTTGTAAATCCCGTAGTTCAAAAAGTTGTAACAATTAGAAATCGAAATTTGTTTGAAAATATGAGTAGGAGGAAGTTCAATTGGATCTAAACTATAAGGGACTTTTTTGTGAATCTCATAATTCAAAAGTTGTAGCCGTTAGAAACTGAAGCTTGCTTCAAAGGAGGAGTAACCAGAGGCTCAATAAACCTTGAATTAGAAGGAATTTTTCTATGAATCTCATAGTTCAGAAAGTTGTAACAACTAGAAATGGAGCTATAAGGAATTAAAAAAAGATGGGGCAAATACAAAACGAAGAGCAAATGCTTTTGTGACGCTGCCATGGTTTATGTTTCCTCTGATTCTAGCAAAGGCACCTAGAACGCAATATACAGGTCTAAGTTATGAACGTTCATCATAAGTTTAGGAAGAAAATCAAATATTTTATTAAATTCATTGTTAACAAAGACCCTGTTATTAAGATCAATTTTGTTCAAAATATGTTCTGACACTAAATATAATCACACATCTTAACAATAATTTAAATATTAATTTATCATATTTACGAGAGACTAATTTTTTTTATTAGAGTCAGTCCGTTTGGTGGCATTAGCATTTTATTATTTTCGTATTCCCACAATGAATGGGATGTATTGGTTTGAAGAAGTTTTTAAAGTATATCTGCTTCTTGAAAAATCATGAATCTGCCCAACTGTTTGCTGTGTTACCCATCTTATCGTTCATTGAATAGAATTCAAAAGTCTCAATCATATATTCCATTATCTTCCAACATCGCCATCACAGGCATTACAGTCGTGGGTGGAGGTTTCACAGACCCATTTGGATTTTCATTTTCCCCAATTTCGACCTGTAGACAACCTATCTTAAGACATATATTTTAAGTCATATTTATTATATTCTTTATATTCTTTCTATGAATACGCTAAAATGGCCATGACACATAAAAAGTTTGTATGCAATATGAATTATGAAATTAATGTTACTTTTTCCTAATTTTTATTTTTTTTATATACACATAATCATCGTACATTAATTTGCTTACGAAATTTCAACAACTTTTGTGTGGGTTTTAGAGTATATACAGAGATGTTAGGGTTTACTTAGCTCCAACTCATTTTAAATAGAATTCTGTGAATATCAAAGATAGAGATGCAATGAAATATTGTTATAAATGAGAGAATTTCATTTATAGATAATATGTAAATACTTTTATAAAAGCCCTTAAAATATAGAGGTAGCATGTCATGATCTGGAAAAGCCTCTAACCTTGGGACCCAATCTATTTAATTTTTTTTTTAAAATAAAATATAGAAGACAAAATAAAATTCATATTAAAGTCCTATTGTAATGTACCCTTAAATTGGGATCATGTTAGGACATTCATAAAATCTAAAGTGGGGTAATATATGTATCTATGTATATAATGCCGGAAATATACTTATTGTCTACATTACCTTTGCCTCTTGTTGGACCACTTATATATATATATATCATCAATCAACCATTTGAGAATTAACACGTAATGATCAATATATATATATCATCAATCAACCATTTGGGGCCGATATTAAATTGACATCGGGGTCTTTAAATGAAGTTTTCCCAATAACGAGGGTTGCCCGTCAAGTATTTTTATTTCACAAATTTGCAATCCTTTGCTGTCTATTTTGTTTTCCCCAGAGCCCTCCTATGTAATTCTCACTATTTGTTTTGCATATTCCGCTTCCGTCAACCATTTGGGGCCGCTTATAGAGTTTGGTAAGTTAGAAAACTGCTATTTTAAAAGGATTTTTAGTCTAAATTTTAGTTTAGGGAAATTTTAAAATAAATAGGTTTATTTATCTATAAGTGCTTTTAGATAAAACTATGGTTTAAAATTATGGTTTTAAATAACCTATTTAAAATAGCTTTTTCAATAGTAAAAGTACTTATGGACTATCTAATTACTATCTTACCCTTACTTTTTCTTACACCCTCTCTCCTTTCTCCTCTCTTCTCTAACTCCCTCCTCTCTCCTCTTTTCTCTAACTCCTTCCTCTCTCTTATTTTAAATCAAATCATACCCTTTTTGATAATTTATCACCATAAAAAATCAT
The DNA here is from genome assembly GCA_037074615.1 of Leucaena leucocephala. Taxonomy (NCBI): domain Eukaryota; kingdom Viridiplantae; phylum Streptophyta; class Magnoliopsida; order Fabales; family Fabaceae; genus Leucaena; species Leucaena leucocephala. The sequence continues at coordinate 20,863,059 of CM073555.1, read as the reverse complement.
TCTAAAAATAACTATCCAAACACCTATTTATTTAAAACTATTTTTTTTTCTATAAATTGTTTTCTAAAAATCCTTTTCGTATGTTATATTTCCAGGCCTACATCTTACTCGGACGGCCACAAATGTCAAAGAAACCGCGAACTTCAAATTTAGGGTTGTTTTTTGGGAATAAAATTCGACATTGAAATTTGATGAATTTGTGAATCGATTGGATTTGATCGTCAATGGAGGAAGAGGAGAGAAGGTGTCGGGGGACAAAGGTGAGGTCTTTGATAGCGAAGGCCGCAAACTCTACTTCGCCGGAGGTCGATCCTCGACTCCTTCGGGCCGTCCAGTCGGTGGTCCGATACTCGGATTCGGAGCTCAGGATTGCTGCCGAAACACTTACGGACCTCATGAAGCGAGACCACTCTCAGGTTCTCATACTTAATTCTGCAGTTTTGTTGATGAATTAATTTCGTCACCCAAGGTTCTGTTTTTGGTTATTCAATTTGGGTTGAATTCGATTTTGGCATTTGAATTAACGAGAAAATGTTCCGTAAGTTTGCAACCTTAGCTGTGAACGTTCGAATCGTGTGTGTTTTAGGAGATTGGATCTTTAAATATCTTGTTTATCTTCTGTTTGCCTTTTTCTGATTTCTATTTGAATAAGTTTATCGTTCTTAATGCTTATGTATGACATTAGATTAACGTGTGTTTATCTTTTCATGATTAAATATCATTTGTTGTTAACAATCCAGAGGCCTGGAATTACTGGAAGAGAAAGTTTAAACAAGTTTGAGATATACAGTCTTCAATTGACTCATGAATTGAGCATTATATCTGCCCATCTCCAAACATCAGGAAAATTTCATCATGTGAGGTTATTAATGAAGATGAGTTCTTGTCGTTGTAGTGTTTCTTGTCATTTATTATTGCAGTCATTTTCAAGTCACTGTTGAGAATTACAGAGATTGATAGTACTTAGCTTAATCTCTCTGGGGCTCTTCTTAGGGCCATTTTAATAGTTATGTATATTAAAGATTTTAACTTTTGATGCTACTTCATCATCTGAATAATGAAAGACAAGTTTATGACCTTGATAGATGTATGTTGCAGGTTAGGTACCTCACACTTTTAATAATTGACGAACTGTTCATGCGATCAAAGCTTTTTAGAACCCTTCTTGTTGAGAATTTGGACCAGCTACTAAGTTTGGGTATTGGATTCAGACGAAATCTGCCACTACCTGCTCCCCCAGCTGTTGCATCTGTTTTACGTTCAAAGGCCATCGAATTATTAGAAAAATGGAACCTCTCTTTTGGGGTTCATTACAGACAGCTCAGATTAGGGTATGATTACCTAAAGAATACCCTTAGGCTTCAATTTCCTAACATACAGGCTAATGTGGAGCAGATGCAACAAGAGAGAAGGGAAAGAGAGAGATCTAAAGAAATTTTGTTGAACAAATATGAACATTTGAGACAGAACTTATCATCAATAACGGAAGAAATAGTATCCACAGTGGATGAGATTGGAGGATGTTTGGAAATTTTGAACTCAAAAGAGGAGTTTATGCAAGATGATATCTTAGATGACGAAGTGGAAGAGTTCCGTCATCCTGAGCTGCGGCAGATGCGTCTTGATGCCATAAAAGAAGGAGAGAAGGTTCATGAGAACAGTGATAACAAGGTGATTTTTGATGCCTTGAGGGAATTGTACAAGCTTTTAGTGAGAAAGCATTTGATTTCTATCCAAGAATGGATTTCTGTTCTAGTAAGGGTTGAAGTAGCTGACAATAGATTTAGAGATTTCGCAATCATCTGAAACCAGCTCAAAAGAAATGTGAAGAGGCTGGATGTGCTCTTCAAAACACATCAAAACATGGTGAGGAAGAAGATTTTTGGGAGGAGGGTAATGTTGTCGCTAATGAAGTTGCAACTACTGCTCCCAAGAACAAAGACAAACATCTTGACATGGCATCAACTTCGCATAAAGCAAATGATGGTGCTCTCAGTTTAAGAAACAAAGAGTCTAACAGCTCTAACACCAAGGGCCTAGCTCGTGGAGGGAATAGAGAAGACTCGAACTCTCCAAAGAGAAAACTTCTAGCTGAAGCTCCTGTGGTAAGGTGGAGTTCTCATTTGGATGATTGGGATTCAAACAGGGTTTTCATGGCTAACCAGTGGGGTTTGGAGCTCGATAATCACTGGGGGAGGGTGGACTCTGATGCCGTTATCCCAGCAGATAAAATTGCTGAATTGAATGTTCAGGCAGCACTTTATGAAGAGAAGCAAGTGGAGCTCCAACCATGTCGTGCTCCTTTGAGGAAAGGAGGGCTCTGTCAGAGAAGAGACTTGAGAGTTTGCCCATTTCATGGACCTATCATTCCTCGTGATGATGAAGGAAAGCCACTCAATCAGAACCCATCTGAACATGAGGTAAATGCTGATTTAGGGATTGATCTAACGGAACAGTTGGCTAAACAAGCGGTGAAGAATGTTCGTGAAAGAGATAAAGAGGTGGCGAAGAAGCGAGAAATTGATAAAAAGACGATGAAGCGTGCAAAACTCGCCAAAATTCGGGAACACAATGAATCAGTATTACGGGATGCAGCTTTGGCTTCTACTTCCAGATCTGCATCTCTCGGACACGATGGGGACATGACTAATGAAGGGAATTTATCTTCCAAAGACAACAAGCAAAGTCTCGCATCCATGCTTCGAAAGAAAGTAACATCAAAAGACAGGATAGCCCAGAAGCTTCTGACTTCTCGGGCTAGGGATGCTACCACTAGGCAGCACGATGCTAGTGAGGATTCAAAATAGAGAGGCCTTCCCGAACCAATGGTAAACTAGGTTCATTTTGAGCACGTAGGATTACTTAGTCAAAACTCAGGATCAGATGCATTGAGTAAAACCTTGCCTTGTTGAATTAAGGAAATTTACTCATTTATGGAACTATTGATCTTTACATTCATTCCTTTTTAGAGTGACTTGGCTCACCAAGGAATAAGAGAAGCCGTTTTGGGGCTAGTTGCTGTGATATTTTCTCAGCATATTTCCACAATATATCTGTAAGAACCTTTTGTACATAATAGGTGCCAGTACCACTACCAGATGACTGCAAGTTGGGCTAATTATATGAAGTTGCAAAAATTTATACTTGAGATCATATTATGCTTTTTGATAAACTCTTTGAACCTCAAGCTACCATTTGACAAGACTTGAGGCTCTTGTTGTGAGTCTTGGCTTACTTTGGCCATCTCTAAAATGAATGGTGATTGAGATGCCTTTGTTTGAACCTATGAGGAAAAATTAGTAAAAGGAAAGTCAAATAAATGTATCTTGAAATGAAAATTTCTTAGGGTGGCGCTTTTAGCAGTCCCAACAGTACACAACTTAAATGATAACACAAGGGCACCTCACCTCGTTTATCCTACATTTATAGGCATACCAACTCTACTGGTGGGGGTGGACTTGATGAGTTAGTTATTAGTTAATTAAGTCAGGATACTCTCTAGCAGAAGACTGATAGAAGATAAAACGAGACTCATGAGTGGGTTTCTCTTTTCTGCTGATCTCAAAATTTACTTGATATATAATCGCTTTAAGCCAAAACTTTTGAAATTTACTTTGTTTTCTAGAATTACTTCATCTTCTAATTCCAATACTTTATGTGTGTTCTAGGAGAACTACTATTTATAGTCACAAACAATTTAATGACTGAAAATTTTTACAAGTAATATAACAATGACAAGATTCGATACAAAAAATAATAATAAGTCATGGTAGATTAATAATTTAAAAAGTTTTTTAGTAATTAGATTACTTATGTAAGATTATACAGTAATTCTCTCTATATAAATTCTACTTCATCTGCCGTACGGACAAGAAAAAAACGAAGAGAATGGTGGAGAGTAAATAGAGAAACAGTTATTTATGGCGTTGGTACCAAACTGAAGCTATTGGTGGTTTTGGGAATCACTTGTGGCGAACCTCTTCTTGTTGATATCATATGTCTGCACATGAAGAAGATTACCCCTTAATTCATGTGATCTAATTTTAATATATTATCCTTAATTCTTCTATATTTAAGGAAAAAATTATATGAGAATTGCTAGCTAAGAAGAATTCATTCATCTCAAACATACATCTTTTGAAGAATCACATGCATGCATGACGTAAGAAGTGTGAATAGAATTATTTAAAATGTCTAAATTCTGAGTTACCAAAAAGATCTAAATTTTGAACTACTAAATTGTTTCCCTGATGTAAAGAATATTGATGGTTAATATTTTGAGTGTTTAAACGTAACTCTTTGGATTATACTCCTCCAATCCTTAATATATAATATATTTAACTAATTTAATTAGTTTAATAAAATTATTTAACATGACATATTTTTTTAAAATACTATAATCATCTTCCTTAATTCCCTCCATTTTTCTCTTATTTCATTGTAGTTGAGGGAGCATCAATAGATATAATTTAAAAAAAATTAATAAATATAGAAAATATATCTTATATTTATAACTAAGATCAACTCTCTAATTAGGTCATATATTAAAGATTAGATAAGTAGTATTTTGGTGAAAAATTTCTATCTAACAATTTTATTTGCCTGGAAGACATGGCATTGAGTATCGATATTCTATGTATAAATTTTTAACATTACTAATACGAAAACATATCATTTCATGTTCTTTTCACTTCTTTTTTCCTTATAAATTAAGAGGCCAACATGAGATCTTATTAACTAATTTTCTCAAGTTATGTTAAGCAGATGATAATAATGATCGGATAAAATACTCTAAAGTTGACCCATAAAAATGATTAAAATTGAAAATAAGGTATTCAAGTGAACAAAGGAAAAAAATTTAAAATTCTATAACCAAATTTTAAGAAATCATATAGAATTCAAAAAGGTAAATTAGCAGTAAAAAAAACAGAACAAATTGATAGTGAAATAACAGTAAATGGAATGTGAAATAACAGTTAATATAATTCATTCTATTTTGACATGATAAGTTGATTGAAAATCCCCATGATCTGTGTTTAGAGTATTTGGAAATAGGTACTATGGTCTATGGCCACAATTAGTGATGCGAAAGGTCTTGAGCATTATAACAAAACGAAAAATGTTACAAATTGGTGACATTTCATTAAATAAAAAGTTTGTAGTCGTATTCCTGAATTGACTCCCATCACCTATATACTAATTCAAAGTCAAGAAGCCTGATAATTTTGACCTACGCTTAGGCTTGGATCAAGTTTGGAGCTCTAATTTTTTTAATTATTAATCGGCTAAATTTATTTTCTTAAATAATGGGCAATCAAGAGACTAGTTCATTTCTATTTTCTTCCTTCCTTCTATATATATGCATGCTTCCTAAATGTTGTTTTACAAAATCAATAAATAAGGAATTCTTCTCCTTTTAATATCTCCTCAATCAAGTTCTGTTCATTTACTATAAAATTATTTTTACAAAATTCATCGTATCCATATAGAAGGATAATTTGAAAAGAATTTGTTTGGAGAAATGAAAAAAAATCCAAAAATTATATGTATTTACTAACATGGGAAAACGATTTTACATGTTGCCTAAATCTTTTCTGAGCTTTTAATATAGTATTTATGCGTTTTTTCCTTATAATTAAATCCTTAACTTTGTTATGTTAGTTCTCATAGCATACGTATAAAAAATTAGCAGTGTTAACAATATAAAATTATAAGGTTAATAATATTAATAAAGCAAAAAAAATTGTTTTAATTATGATTAAATTGAATCTAATTTATTTAAAGTTAGATTATTGACTCTTAGATTAATATTTTATCGATATCTTATAAATGAACTTGTTAACTGATCTAAAGGTCAAATTTTGAAAGTTGAGACATATTATAAGCACTTAATATAAAAAAAATTCCTCCTTATGTAGTGGCAAAAACAAAAACGTTCCTGACATGGTAAAAATCCATATTTTTCATATATTCTTAAAACTATTTTATGTTTAATGAAGCTCAAATCAAGGGGAAAAAATTATCCTCGTTCTCTAGGAATAATCATGCCGTCTAGGGAAGGCCATGCTTATGAGGCTGAAAATCTCCCCCAGAATCCAATTCATCTAATTGGCATCTTTAATTCTTTATTCTTTATTGTTAGGTAATTAATTTTTAATTAAATAACTTGTTCTTCCACCATTTTCACTGTAACAATAGTAAAAGTAGGAAACTCCTCATTACCTGTCCCACTAATAAATCACTGCTTATTGCTCTTATGGGTGCCAATCCCAATAATAATTGCCTTCCTTTCTTCCTTCTTCATCCTCCTCCCTCCCTCTTGAATCTCCCTTTCTCTCTCTATAACCTCACTCTTTATGCTTTTAGCGAAATCCCTTGAATTTGGAAACCCCCTATTATGTTGCTGGGAGAACCCAAGAAGAAAGGCATCCAATTTTGTTTTTTTAACCAGTCAGTTTAAAAATATTTCCCCCCTCCAGTTATTCGTCTTCTAAATTCACGTTCTTTCCCCCAGGTATCGCGAACTCTCGGACCCACTTCGATTTTCTGTTCTTGATATCGTGCTTTTTTTGCCTCTGTTGTTTGAATTGGCTGAGCGATTTGAGGCAGTTATAACCCACGATGGAATCTAGTAGCCTGGATAGTACTGTATCATCCTTGACTATGGATGATGATGAGCATATTCCCCGTCAGTTTTCTTCGATCACGACGAAGCTGCATAACAATGGTCCTGGTACTACCAGCGTCCACGAGCTGCTTGAATGCCCTGTTTGCACCAGCTCAATGTATCCTCCAATCCATCAGGTCTTTTATTTAATCCGTCTGCTTCAGGGTTTCCTCCGATCCTTCTTCCTCTTTTTTGTTGACTTCATACTTTGTTGCTTCCTTTGTTCCATTTATGCGATTTGTGTGGTTACCATCTTATTTGCTGTTGTATTTCTTTAGGTTATGAGTATAGCAGTTTTATTTATTTCCTTTTATGTTAACTGTGAGCTTAGCATTTTTAGATCATGGTTGCATTGGAAATCTTAGATATTTATGATGGAGAGAATTTGCAATTAAATCTTATGTTTGCTGGTATTTCAGTTTTAAACTTTGATTATTTTGAATCCCTGTGGATTCAATTCCTGTGACTGGTTGAAGTAAGGATCCTTAATTTGATTTTTACTTCATGCACGATTTTTCAATGTTCAAGGGATAAGGTAATGTCATATGATCAGTAATGGAAAAAGTTGGAGTCCTAAAGATCATTTCCTATTCATCCAGATCTGTGGAATTTCGCCAGTTCCATAATCCCTTAAGTACTGCCAGATGAATGCTTCACTTAGTAACCTCAATTTCATGGCAGAGGCTTACCTCTCTTCAACCCAATCATATTCACATTACTTTGCAAAAAGAGTGGAGGAAGAAGGGTTGTTCCAGGGGTTTACCATGGGTGGTTTATAAGGGGTTTAAAAATTAATGCATGCTATGAATTTTCCACCTAAGTTACTTTGCTATGAAGAAATTCTGTTGGATGATTGATTGGTTTTACTGTTTAACGGGCAAGAGGTAGCCATATCCTTCACCTTCCTCGCACCTGTGTGGAGTAGTGACCCTGTGAGTTATAAGTGATGGGTAAATACATTTCTGTGACTTAGGTTCTTTGGAGACAGCAATTAGCGGCTATAATATAACATGGGCCTTTAGCTCCCTGGTTCATAGTTCATGCCAAAGTCAGACTTAATCTGATGCTATAACATTAGAGTGTACAGGGCGCGAAGCTAGAAATAAAAACGTGGACATTAAGCGGGTCATGATACCAAAGTTCAGAATCCAACGTTATGAACCAACTTACTTATTTGCAAATATCTTAGATTGACATTCTGATTATTGCTCTAGCTTAAAGTGTGTTAACATTCTGGTTATTTCTTTAGCTTATAGTGTGCTGAAGTCTATTTGAGCAACTGATGGGGGGCATTCCTGTCAGTTTTTTCTCATAGTGTAAGAAAAAATGGTACTTAAAACTATCCTGAAAAGGGGGAAAATTGATCTTTAAAGCTATGTTTTATGGTTCTTGTAAGGATGCATATAAGTTGATAAAATGTATCAAGGATGTCCATAATGCAGTCACTGATTTTTTTATCAAAATTTATTCTGCAGTGTCACAATGGGCATACACTTTGTTCAACTTGTAAGACAAGGGTACACAACCAATGTCCGACCTGTAGACAGGAACTTGGGGATATAAGGTGTCTGGCGCTGGAGAAAATAGCCGAATCACTTGAACTGCCTTGCAGATATGGTTCACTTGGTTGTCCAGAGATATTTCCCTATTATAGCAAACTCAAACACGAGTCTATTTGTAACTTCAGACCATACAACTGCCCCTATGCCGGGTCAGACTGTTCCGTTGTCGGGGATATTCCATACCTCGTTGCTCATTTATGGGATGACCACAGGGTTGATATGCATTCGGGATGCACATTTAACCATCGCTACGTCAAGTCTAATCCTGTGGAAGTAGAGAATGCTACATGGATGTTAACCGTATGTATACCATTGCAGATCAAGAAAATCAAAAAGGAAAATGAATTTTAGCATTTAGTTTCCCCTCTCGGGATTTGGTTTATAAAATGTTATCTGCTATGCATCTTTTCTTGCTCATATTCATAGATATCATGCAGGCAGCAGAACTCGTATATCTTAAGATATAATCCAACTTGATTTGCAGTTGTCTCTGTCACTGTCTGGCAGGTCTTCCACTGTTTTGGTCAGTACTTCTGTCTCCATTTCGAAGCCTTCCAGCTTGGCACGGCTCCCGTTTACATGGCGTTCCTCCGGTTTATGGGTGACGAAAGAGAAGCTCGGAGCTACTGCTACAGTCTGGAGGTCGGAGGGAATGGGCGAAAACAGATATGGGAGGGCAGCCCAAGAAGCATAAGAGACAGCCATAAGAAAGTCAGGGACAGCCATGATGGCCTCATTGTGTACAGAAACATGGCGCTTTTCTTCTCAGGCGGCAACAGGAAAGAGTTGAAGCTACGAGTCGCCGGAAGGATCTGGAAAGAACAGCAAAATCCTGAAGGTGGGGTTTGCATACCCAATCTCTGTAGTTAAATGGAGAGAGATTAAGGAGTGATGTGATTGCTATATCTGTAGATAATTTTGGAATGAAATACACTTAGGTGAAATTTCCCATGTGTTTGCTATCAGATTCTCAAATAACCCCCATGACATGTAAAATAACTTTACTACCATGAAATTAGAAAGAAGATTTTACTTGTCATGTTTTTGTTGGAGAATCTTATAACAAAACGCATGAAAATTCTACCTAAGTTTTGTGCTTATGAAGTAAAGTGTCGAGTTACAGCAGATGATGAAGATGAAGGTTTGCACTTGAAAAATAATGCATCTATAATATATTCCTCCTCTCTTCCGGATTTATATCCCTGATCCTGTAATCATACGCTAAATTCATTAAGAAGCTTTCCTCGCTCTTGGCCCCGGAAGATATTGGTGTTTATTGCATGTTTGGCTAAGTCAGAAAAAAATGGCGTTGGGAAAATTCAGTTTTGCAAAAGCAGTTTCTTACTTGCATTGGGAAAATAGATCAATTTAGCAAAAACATTCCATGAAAATTGGGCTTTTTAATTAATAGTGCTAATGAAAATGATTAAAAATACTTTATTATGAATAAGGATAATTCATAGACTATTTCTCGATTTTAAAAATTGAAACCACTTCTTCGCAAATGAAAAGGCTGGTCATTGCGATTTTTACAAAAATAACAAAAAAAATTAAAAATAATTGTCTATATAATAATTAGAGAACGTTTAAACTTTAAAATCGTTTTTTTAATTGATTAAAAAAATCAAAATATAGAAATTACCTTTCTATTTTTTTTGAAAGTACTAATAATAATAGTTTTCATGACAAAAAAATTCTGGACAATTAAAAAAAGTAATTTTCATTAAACGAAAAACTGGTTAAACAAGAGTTAGTTAACGACTTAACGTCCCCATGCTTGGCGGCGGCGGGGGCAACAAACGACGACGTACTGGGATTTTCCCCTTAGGCCAGGACGGCGAGGACGAATGTCAGCGGAAGCTTATGCTAATAGTTCTGAGGTTTTAGACCTTCGACTCTGAGGCTTCTGCAAAACCGTTCTCGCTTATCGCTCCATGTCACACAATTCAATTCACAATAAGCAAAAGCTTATACTACAGTTCATAGCTTGACTATCCTCGCGTTTTTGCTTCTCTATATTCTTCGATGAGTATTCTTAATGTTTCAACCCAAAATAACTTTCCAACTCTATCTGGAACCCCAATTTTCTACCACATCAAAAATTTGAACGGAAATTTTTCACCTAAGCACAAAAGAACCAGCTCTAGATTTCACAGAAACGCATTTCCAATATATGTATCCATTTCCAGCAGGAAAACGTTTCAGACTTGGGCGCACTTTGGCCGACCCACCAAACGCCGCAACTCGCTGAGGAAGAAGCTCCTTAAGGACCAGCAGGTGCGTCTAAATGAGAATCTCATTGACCCAAAATCTGATACTCAGAACCCACCCTCTAGATTTAATGATATAAGTAGATTAGAGGATAACTCGAATAATAGTGGAATGGAAGAACAAGAAGCTGATAAGGGAGTGTCTGATCACAATGGGGTTGAAAACGTTAGGGTAGAAAACGCAAAATCGAAACTTTTGGGTGAATGTGTTTTGATGGAAATTGGAGGATTGGGTAGAACAGTACAAGAAGGATGTTGAGAATTGGGGCATAGGTTCTTATCCAATATTTTCAGTTTATCAGGATTCTTGAGGGAATGTTAAACGGGTGTCAGTTGATGAAGGAGAGATATTAAGGAGAAGCCAAGTTCAGCCAGAAGAAATTGAGGACTTTCCAGAAGTAAATTACAAAATATTGTCTGCCAAAAGTTTGGCCAGGGAGATGGAGAATGGTAATAATGTCATACCAAAAAATAGTTCTGTAGCTAAGTTTGTGGTTCAAGGCAAGGTAAGGGAGACTGGTTTTGTCAACACCATTCGAGGTTTTGCCAGTCAACCGGACTTGCTCCCCAAGCTTTCAGGGTTGGTAGCAGAGTGTTGTGTGTTTTTGTTCTCATGTGGGCAGTGAAAGAACTATTTACTTTTAGAAACAAGGAAACTCAATACACAGAAATGGAGAAAGAAATAATGAGGAGAAAAATTAAGTTAAGAAAGGAGAAAGAGATGTTGAGGGGCACTGTGGATGTTATTTCAGAAGCTTCAGCGCCACCAATGTTACACATTGAGAAGCCCAAGTTAGATAAGGAAAAACTCAAGAATGCAATCATAAAAGCTAAAGCTTCTGCTGATAAATTTGTGGTTGGGAATTCATCCTTTCAAGCGACAACCACATCTAAAGATATGACCTCTAAAATTCAAGAAATCAGAGATATGGCTAGGAAGGCTCGGGAAATTGAAGGAAAAGTCCATTCCTTAGGTGGCAGCGGTAGGGAAATGGATGACTTCATTAATGGGGAGACTTCCAATGAGGTGGAAGGTGTCCACAAACTCAGTGAAGAGGATACTAGTTCAAGTAAGCATCAAAATGATGTTGTGGGGAAAACAGTGGATATAGATGCAACTCTGCAAACAACATGCACAGATGTTACAGAAATTATGGATAATTCATTTCGACATGAGGTAGTTCTTGCAGACGGATTCAATCTGGAAGCTTCAAATGTAACGGATTCAAATGATAAAAGACGCAATAAACAGGAAACAGAACTCCCTCAAAGTACTGCGCAGCCAAAGGACGAGGAAGTCAGCCAGCTCCCAGATACAACCATTGATGATTCATGTATTAAAGAAAGTTTTACAAACAATAAACCACTGGTCATAAGATCAGTGAGGGAAGCTAAGGCTTACCTTTCAAAGAAACATGACAAGCAAGAGGTTGGAACAGAATCGAGAATGCAAATCGTTAATGATAATATGGATGATTTGATATCTCCAACTGGTATTGATTCTAGTAGTCAAGAAAGCCAACTGTTAGAGATGAATACTGCAGTGCCCAGAAATAGTGCTTTAGTTGGGATATCAGATTTAAAGCCTTCCATAAATGCCGGAGAAGATTCTAATCAGAAGGATAAGGAGTTTGGTATATTGAAGAATGACCACATCAAAGATTCCGAGGTTGAACATGAAGTGGAAGATCCACAGAATTCTGAGACCTCTTTAGACAGTGAAGTTAACGGTGTCAATACAGAGACAAATCTATCAGCAAAGACAGAAAATTGGTTGGAGAAGAACTTTGATGAAGTTGAGCCCATAATTAAGAAAATCGGAGCTGGATTTAGAGATAACTATGTGGCTGCAAAAGAGAGGGTTGATCAACCTTTAGATATAACTACTGAGATGGAACCGCTTGAATATGGTGGAGAACTTGATTGGATGCAAAATGAGCGTCTTAGAGACGTTGTCTTTAAAGTCCGTGATAATGAACTGGCTGGGCGTGACCCATTTTATTTAATAGATGATAAAGATAAAGAAGCATTTTTCAGAGGTCTTGAGAAAAAAGTCGAGAAAGAAAATAAAAAGCTTTCTTACCTCCACGAATGGCTTCATTCAAATATTGAAAATCTTCATTATGGAGCAGGTAGTAGCTAGTTTTCAATAAGAATATTTATTTAGAATCTAATGAAATTTTGATTTCTGAGTAACTAACATCCTTTTTGTTGTTGTTAGTTCTAGTGCATGAACTGCAAAATAGCAATTAAATGCTCCTGGATTTCTTATAGGCTTATTTTGTATGATCAAATTTTAAAGATTTATTAGCCAGTCTTTTATTAATTTGAAGCACCATGCTGATGGTTCTCTCTTTTTCTGTTCGTCCTCTAGATGGCATTAGTTTATACGATCCACCAGAAAAAATCATACCACGCTGGAAAGGGGCCCCCGTGGAGAAAATTCCTGACTTCCTCAATGACTTTCTTGAACAAAGAAAGAAAGGTTCCACCAGCAAGATGGAGCCCGTGAAGAGTAATGAAAATGGCATTGCTAAAAAATCAGCTGCTGTATCTTCTCATGAAAATGATAAGGACAATGTAGCAGCCAGGGATTTAATGAAAAATCACCAGAAGAATCAGATAAATCCAAAGACTGTTGTTGAAGGGAGTGATGGTTCTGTTAAAGCTGGCAAAAAATCAGGGAAGGAATATTGGCAGCACACAAAGAAATGGTCCCAAGGGTTTTTGGAATCTTACAATGCTGAGACAGATCCAGAAGTTAAATCAGTAATGAAAGACATTGGGAAGGGCTTGGATAGATGGGTTACTGAAAAAGAAATAGAGGAGGCTGCTGAATTGATGAACAAGATACCTGATAGGAACAGGAGTATTTTAGAAAAGAAGCTCAACAAAGTTAAAAGGGAGATGGAATTGTTTGGACCACAAGCTGTGGTGAGCAAATATCGTGAATATGCAGACGAAAGAGAAGAAGATTACCTATGGTGTCTAGATCTTCCTTATGTACTGGTATGCATATTGTATTTTGAGTTTAACTAGCGTATCATCCTGTTCAAGTTTTTAAATCTCTAATTTGATTGATTTTTTTATTTTGTTCCAGTGCATTGAATTGTATACAATTGATGATGGAGAACAGAGAGTAGGTTTTTATTCATTAGAGATGGCTAAAGAACTTGAAGTCGAACCTAAGCCACATCATGTGATTGCTTTCCAAGATGCTGGCGACTGTAAAAGTCTTTGTTACATCATTCAGGCTCATTTGGATATGCTTAGAAATGGACAGGCCTTCGTTGTTGCGCAGCCTCCAAAGGTATTATATTTAAGTTTGTTCATACTAGTGTTCAGGTCTTCCGTTTCCATATATCATGTTATATTTAAGTTTTGTTCATACTAGTGTTGAGGTTTCCATATATCATTTTTTTTTTCATTTGTATGTTGGAAATTATTGCAGATTTGGATAGAGAAAGCCATAGTTCTCTTCATGTTTTTAGTTTGTTGTCCTTCTTAGAAGCTTCAACTTTCATTTCTTTGGTCCATAAGGATATCTTTCGTGTTTAATCAGCTTTTCTCAGTCTTCTTCGAGGCGATTTTTATCTTGAAATGCTTCCTGAGCTGTTATTACATATTGCAGGATGCTTTCCGAGATGCCAAAGAAAATGGATTTGGTGTTACTGTCATCAATAAAGGAGAACTTCAACTCGTTATAGATCAACCTCTTGAAGAAGTGGAAGAACAAATTACTGAAATTGGCAGCAAAATGTACCATGATATGGTCATGAAGGAGCAGTCTGTGGATATAAACTCCTTAATGAAAGGCGTATTTGGTTTCAGTGAACGCTCCATCAAGAGTTATTTATCTGTAGTTTAGTTTCACAACTCTGCATGGTAATTGGTAGGCAATATAACTTAAAATACTATCTCATGATCTGCTTCTTTGAGTTCTCAGTATTTTCCATGTGGATGCTGTATTTATTGGTTTCTGTAATCTAATACAAGGTTGAACCGAAAGATAAAGAAACCGAGAAAGTGATAACGACTCTTGCACACATGGCTGAGATTGGCGTTGTTCACCATTTGAAGACAAACCAGAGTTTTACAGGGGAAACATTCATAATTGAAGGATGAAATTTGATAAACACGGCAAAGGACAAAACTTTGGTTCAATTTTCATATGTTTACTATTAGGTTCTCCAATAGAAACATGACAAGTAGATTTCTTTCAACAATGTAGCACAATATGCTTGAGTCTGTTAAACAAGCTTTTCCACGTGTCATGTTTTTCTCAGAGAACCTAATGCTTAAACACTCAATCAAGTCCTATGGAAAATAGGGCTGCGTGCCTGTCGGTCTTCCACCGGATTATGTTGGACTCTGCCGGAGCTGTAAAAAACATAGATCATCAATTGTTTAATGGCTGAGAAGAAGGAAGAAGACATGGTTATGAATCTTCATGCTTTTTTGTATTTCTACATCTAAATTTTTGCCTCTAAAGAATTATCTATCTGCTTTGTTTGTAGTTGAGAAAATTATGGCTAATTAGCTATTGTATTATCAGTCCTATATAGATGTTGCTGTTTGTTATAGATGGAGGGGTCCTTTTTGTTTTTGTACATAGGATTATGCTTGTGTTGTGGTGGATCATAAGACACTTAAGTTCATATAAAAGAGGGAAAGTTAACATTTTGACAAGTTATTCCTACTGATATGAATATTGCGGGAAGTTGCTTCTTTCCAAAAAAAAAACAAAGTAGCTCACCAGCCATCCAAGTAGATTTGAATTTGTCGTTTGAATTGATGCTTGAACTTTACTAGGTTGTAAAATTCCCACGCTTCATAACAGCTCATATGCTGACTTGAAAAATTGTTCCTGAATAATAAATTAAATATTAATAGTCTCAGTTCTGAATAATTATTTGCGTGCATGGTTTCTACTTTCTGGATGGCGGAGAAGTCAAATTGCAAAGGAGCTAGCAGCCGAGAAATATGCCTCTCTTCTACTACGTCAATTAAAATTAAAAAATTAAAAAATTGTAATTCTTTTGAAGAATTGTAAAAGTCAATTATCAATAATATTTCAAAAAATTACTACTCATACTTTTCAAAACTATTTGTTTTTCTGGATGATACAAAGATGCTTTTAATGAGAGATAGTAATAGTCCTTAAAAGTCTTAATTTTTAAAGTTTTTAAGTTTCCTTACTTCCCCATAAAGGGGTAATTTATTAACTTCCATTTTCCCCATCGTTTGTAGTACTGTCTTCTTCCCAATATCTTTGCCTAGTAACATACTATTACAAGCAATAATCCTTGTTCTTGCACTTTGAAAGAGCATTTTTGCATTAACAAAATAGTGCAAGTCTTCTCCCAACTTCGGAGTTTCAAGTCCTAACATAAACGGTCACACAGGAATTTTTGCAACATAATTATATTTAACTAGAACTATCAACCGTAAAGGAATCTTCAAGCATCTCTGGAAATCTCTGGAATTCAAAGACAGGAAGGAAAGGAGTAAAAAAAAATACAAACTTGAAGGAATATGTCAAATGTGTGATGTATAAAAAGTTTCCAGACCTAGAAAGTCATTGCGATGAAAGAATGTTGTCATGACCTCTAGGAAAATCAAATCATATGAGTAATACGTATGTACTAAACCACATGTACATAATAGACATTTGTGTACCAACCCTGTGCCTGATACATGATTCAACAACTACACAATCATCAAGAGAGTGAGCTGAAAATCTCATCAAGGTGCTGATCCATGATATGGGAAACGGCGTCAAGCAGTGTTGCTTCGCTCGTTCCGGGAAGAACAGAATCGAGCGCGGTTTGTACAATGTCCTCGATCACTGATTCCTTGTTCAAGGATTTTCTGCATATCAGACTTCCAATTTGAAAGGGTGTCAGTCCTTTCTCCACTCCTTTTTTCAGAAGCATGGTTGAGATTTGGAGAATTCGAGCACATTCAATGGGGAGATCCCATCCGTGAAACTTCAAAAGGGCGATATCTTCTTCGGCATCCAGTGACTTTATGTATTCAATAGTCTCTGGAGAGTATGGCTGGCGAGCTTGTGGCCAATAAAGCCATTCAAAGGTGCAATCTTCAAACTGAAGAAATGGTAAACATATCATATGTTAGTTCAAAGTTCAATCAGGACTTGTGGAAAAGCCTATGAATCATATCGGTTTGGTGGCATGGAAGTGGTTAATGAAAGGTTTAGAGCATGCAAATGGGAATCTGGCTGTCAAAAATGTTTTAGGAAAATAACTACATAAATCAGACTTCAGAATCTATTTCTTAAGAAGAAAATGTTTAAATTGATCTAACTACCACGCATGTCATCTCCAACTTATGATAGAAATTGAACAAACATGTCATATAGGGTTGGAAACTATAGGATTCTGCATTCTGGAAAGAAAAACTAGTCCATGATTCAGCATTTGGCCATAAAAACAAGGTCCAAAACCCAGAATGAAAGAATGAAGAAGTTTCCACCTTACAACGAGAAGAAAATTGGTTCAGCTAAACAAACCACTACATGCATTAAAACCCAAAAATAAAGCATGAAATAATGTACTTACACTTGTAGGCAAGCAGTATCCATGATCGATTGGAATCAACTCGGCCTGGCCGTTTTCTCCTTTAGCACCGATCAAAATATTCCCAGCATGCCTATCTGCATTTGCCAGCCTTATATCCAGCACCGAAATTTTGTGCACTTCTTTAACTGGGAAAGCCCCTGGCCCCATATCCTCACAACTTCCATTATTCTCCATGAACATCTGCAAGGAGCCAATCTTAGGAGTCAAGTCCCCATGATTGTTAAATCCATCATGAAGGCACTTAACTAGAACTGTGGGGGGAACCCCGGCAAAGCCCTTCTTATTGCCAAATAACGAGCGACGCCCACTTATTGGATGGTCCAAAATGTAAGCTGCAACTTCCCTGAATGCTCCTTGACCAACTCTTGTACCCTTTTTTAAGCCTTCCCCATCCAATGACGTAGGCAAACCCCGGGGGTTATTCACAGCCATCGGCTCTTCATCAATAGGCTTAAAAACAGATACATACTTCTGCCCTGTTGAATCCATCATGAAGTAAGCCCCTCCTGTACCCTCAGCAGATCCAACTGGATAGTTTCCTTTCACTAGCCCATCACATGTTGAGTTTATCATATCACAAACCACTGAAGCTAATTCAACCTTAGGGTTAACAACAATCTGCTCTAAAAGAACATGTCTATCAGGAGTTTTTCTTGGCACAGTATCTCTGGAAACTTCTTCACCAACATCATATCTAGCAGTGTCATAATTTTTCCTATCTTTCAATTCTGTTGCCACAACAGACAACACGAAATTCTTCTTAACTGGTCTTGCCTGAACTTTCGCAGATTTTTTTATCACCAGGCGTAACACTGCATCATCATGTTTGTTGCAGATATCATCGATAAGCCTCTGGTCCTCAAGGTGCTCCCCATTACACAGAACTTCTTGCTGTTCAGGGTCAGAGAATTGTTTCTCCCTTTTAGCAATCTGTTGCTTCACATACGCGACATCCCTAGCTCGTTCCACATGAAATATAAATTCCTTGCCACAACAAGTTTTCACACTGACCTCCTGAAGATCTGACAATTTGAGCACCAAATGCAAAACATTTCCATCTGTTACCCCATATTCCCGGAGTAAAGAATCACTCCGGGCTAGTTCCCGTCCACCACAGACCAATTTTTGCTTCTTTTTTAAAAACCCATTACAATTTTGGATTTTGAGTTTTACAGACCCAATAGTATCACACTCTAGAACACGCATGGGAGTCATTGATCCCGAAAAAGAGAGAAAAATATAAATGGAATCATCCAGGGACAAGTGTGATGGGCAACGGAATATATTTGGAGCCAACGGTTCACTGCCAACCGGACTAAGAGCAGCCACACCAGTGGACGACATTTTCACAAGTGATGAACAATAGGATTGACTAAACGAAGTTGAGGCTGTGACTTAAGCCCGAACCTCAAATTCACAGGAAATTACAATAGGACAGCCATGTTTGTACGATTAGGGTTTCTGGGTGATAATCACCACGACCCAGAAGGAACTTCCAACGATATAAATGAAATTTGTAACAAAAGAAAAGAGAAAACAAATATTCAGATTCCAAGACTTAATTCCTCATTTCTTCCCCAAAAGGAACCCCAAAATAACAACTTAAGGGAATTCTCGCGCAATTAGATCAGGAATCGAACAACACACGGAAAAGCAGAGAGAGGAAAAGAGAGCAGACTCTTACCCTCCCAGGCAGAATAAAAAAGAAATTTACCAGATGAAATTGATGCCAAGAAAATCGCAAGCTTTAGGCTGATGACCAATTATAGCAAAACAAACAGAAATGGGTTTTGTATAATTGGAACAGAGTGGAACGAAGCCAAAGGTTTTGAAGGTAGAATTCCCATTCAAAGCTCGTGAAAGGAGAAAAAAAATCCCAATTGACTCTGACTAAGAAGCACAAATACAGAAGAAGAGAAGGTATAGACGCGTGTAGCCGCCGTGCCCAGAAAATTAAAATCTTTACAATTTAAATTAATGGGTCACCTAATCCTTTTTTTGCTTTTGTGGCAATGACGAAGCAAGCAGCAACTTGTTACAGGACAGAGGCGCGTCTTACAAGTTAAAAGAAAAAGGTAATTTTATTTTTTATTTAAAAACCAAAAACAAAAAGGAAGCTTCCTGGCATTTTGTGCGAAGATGCCGTTACGAGCTGGAGTCGGCTCCAAGTTACAGTGCAAAGAGCGCAGAGAGAACTTGAAAAATGAAATCTTATTATTAAAAAAAACTTGAAAATATCCGAAGTGTTGGTCCAGTCAGCGAGTGACACGCAAATGGACCGTTGTCATCCAATCAATTGGTGTAGCCACCTCTTATAGGCCACCGAGGCACCGACGTTTATTACCTCGTCATATGAGAAGTGCCTTTGAAAAAATTTGACTTTTAATTGTTAGGGGCATTAAAAAAGAGAAAATGACGTCTAGGTCCTGTGAAAGGCGTTGAATGCTAAAAAAGTCTTATAAAATAGTATAAGTAATGTCAAGTCCTATGGGACCTTATGTGAATTTTTTTCTAATTGTAAAAAGACATAGTTGCCCTTATATGAATTTTTTCTAATCGTTGTCGCTAGGTTTACTCTGCAACTCCTTTCTCTACTTTCCCAATTTACATCCTCTTCTTTTACTTTCTGAATTTTATTCCTTTCTGTTCTAAACATAACAGAATTTGCCTATCTAGGAAGCTCCTTTCTCGTCAAAAAGTTTGGAAATTTGGATTCTTTCATATGTGGGAACCAGCAAGCTGTGTTGTTTAAGGTAAAAGTGTTGTGTCTTTGATTTGGGCTTGTTGATTTGGGGCTTTTCCTTAATTGGAGCCGTAGTTATTGCCTTTGTTTTTTAGAAAAGTATGTATTTTCTCCCTTGCGTCTTGTGAAATGATATACAGTTTCTCTCTCTACTTATTCTCTCCCTTGCGAAACTCTACAGACATATTTATATTTTTGAATCCCCTGAAATTACGTCCAGGCCATGCAATTCAATACTATGCATAGCAACGTCCAGTTATTTTCATGATTGTCTGCAATGACGTTGCTGTCTTAAAGGCTTAAAGGCTTGTTGTTTGAAGCTAAGACCTACTAGGGGTTGATTCAGAAACGGGAATCATTGAGTTGGGATTTAGGAGTTACTAATGATGTTGCTGTCTTAAAGGCTTGTTGTTTGAAGCTAGGAGCTACTTAATTTTTTATCTCTCTTTTGAGACAAATATTAGTTCTGTGGCTTTACTTCCTTGGAATTGTATTTTATTTCGAAATGGATGACACTGAGGATGATGCAAAGTATGGTCCTAACCCATATGATGTAAGTCATCACCAAGGTTATGGTTATTTCGAAATGGATGACACTGAGGATGATGCAAAGTACTGTGGCTGTCATTGGGTAGTTATTATTTACAAGTGGTTGTTATGGCTTCACTATGGGGTTATTATTTTCTACTACTGGAGTTGTTATTCCTTCAATATAGGGTTGTTATTTTTAAGTGCTACAGTTGTTATTTTTACTGTCATGGGTAAGTTATTTTTCAGTGGTTAAATTGATTTTGCTGTCATGATAAAATTCTTTTATTAACAATATAACAAGTTGACATGTCTTGAATATGTTTTAATACACGTATTGCTCATAATATCATTGCTACTATATCTTACTCCTCTGAATACTATCTATTTTATTTGGTTGGATTATGTTTCGATTTGTAGATCTTATAGTTGCTAATTTTCTTTTCTTTCGACACTTTTTTTTTCAATTTATTCCTTTGCTTGAATTGCTTATGCTACTTTGTTGTTTCAGCTTTAGAACTAAAGAAAGTTGCATCTCCGACCATTATAAATGTATAGATTTTACTTGACATTTTCAATATAGTCACCAACCAATGATTTGAACCATTAAGAGACATTGCAATAATATACAGTTGAATTTACTTAGGTATTACTTATCATTGTCACTGGCAAAGTTAATTTTTTTTTACTTTTTTTTTTGCTTTTGCTTATGACTGAGTGAATTCATGTTGTTGTATTACTGGACAGCTTGCAGGTGTTCATGCGGGGTTATTGTGTCCGAACTAATGAAACAAAGGTTCCTTGACCCCCTAATTACTATAAGGCTTCCGGGAAGGCCAAAGAGAAAAAAGATTGAGTCTCAATTTCAGAACATGAAGACTTATCATTGTGGAAGATGCCATGATACTGGATACACAGTGAAGACATGCAAGAATCTAAACCCGAGTTGAGGAATGGTGTTGGGTTGCTCTATTTTTATGTATACATACATAGCACACTCATTTTTACTTTGTATATATCTGTAGAAAGTGATGAAAGTAATTTTTTATAACCTTGATCAATTTCCATCTTGTTAGAAGGTAAGGTGGATCTTGATGAAGGTGTCTAAAAGTGGTGTATGCCTTTTATGTTTTTTACCAATACCTTATGTAATTGTCAACTGCATATATATATGAATGAAGGTGCATATTATGAACACTGTCGTTTGCTATCATTTGTTAGTTGCTACCACAGGAGTTGTTAGGTACAGGTCTAGGGGTTGTTATTGCAGGTTCTGAGGTTGTTAGTTTCAAGCGCAGTTGTTGTTATTTGTGGCTGCAGGGGTTGTTATTTTAGGTGGTGGGGTTGTTATTTGTGACTGCTTGGGTTGTCATTTTGAGGCGCAGTTGTTATTTATAGCTGCAGGGGTTGTTATTCCAGGTGGTGGGGTTGTTATTTGTGACTGCTGAGGTTGTTAGTTTCAGGCGCAGTTGTTGTTATTTGTGGCTGCAGGGGTTGTTATTGCTTACGATTGGAGTTGTTATTTGTGACAGTGGGGGTTGTTATTTCAGGTGATGGGGTTGTTATTTGTTACGACTGGGGTTGTTAGTTTCAGGTGGTGTTGTGGTTATTTGTAACTGCAGGGGTTGTTATTATAGGTGGTGGGGTTGTTATTTGTTACGATTGGGGTTATTATTTGTCACTATTTTCTTGCAATATTTGGACCCGCAACTAACAAATGAAAGCAACTAACAACCCCAGCACCTGCAACTAACAACCCCAGCACTTACAACACACTCCACCACCTATAACTAACAACCTCAGTACTAGCAACTAACAACTCCAGCACCCACAACTAACAACCCCAACACCTGCAACTAACAAGAAGTTGTTAAAAGAATAACAACTCCACCACTTACAACTAACAACTCCAGCACCCGCAACTAACAACCCTAACATCTGCAACTAATAAATGATGGCAAACGACAGCAAACATAGCATGCACTTTAATCCACATTTATAGCAGTAATAAGAAGCAAACATAAAATTAGTATAATATACATAGTTATTTGCATCAAGATCCACCTTATGATCCAAAAGGTGGAGCTTGATGAAGGTTACAAAAAATGACATGCTCACTTTGCTTAGCTATTTTCAAAACCAGCGACCTCTTATTTTTTAATTCTTGCAGGGTCTTTCTCATAAATGGACAAATGGGAACATTAACAACACACCAGAATAGAAATCTGCAGCTTTTACTTTAATATTTCTTTTGACATTTAGCAGTAGAATAAGTCGCATTATATAAATTCAATAGTCTAATACAGAGGAAATTGCATCTAGCAATACTCACTCAAGATTGAACAGTTTACAAATTGAATAAATTACACTACATGACTTTCTCCAATGGCTTCTGTTACAAATTCAATATCCTACTCACCCCTATTAAACTATAATCAAAGTAAAGTTCAAAGTGCCCTATGGCCGGAACTAAATAAAAGAAAAAATTGCTGCAACTCCACCTTCCCAAGGTGTAGTAAAGGAAATTATATAGAGTATTATAGACCTTTATGGTCCTAGAATGTCCAAGCATAATGAAAATAAATAACTGTTTCCAAGAAGTCCAATGTTGAGTTCGAACTCTTCAAGTAGAAAGAGACACCTGCAGTATAAGTAAGCCAAGGTTAAATGTGCCAAGGTTAAATGTTAAAGAGGGAAAGCTATAGTCTTGTATTATTTTATGAACTAAGAAAGACTAAAGCAAAACCAGGAAAGTGAAGTATATGCAGACAATCATAAAAATAACTGGAGGTTGCTATGCATAGTATTGAATTGCATGGCCTGGACGTAATTTCAGGGGATTCAAAAATATAAATATGTCGGTAGAGTTGGGCAAGGGAGAGAATAAGTAGAGAGAGAAACTGTATATCATTTCACAAGACGCAAGGGAGAAAATACATACTTTTCTCGAAAATAAAGGCAATAACTACGGCTCCAATTAAGGAAAAGCCCCAAATCAACAAGCCCAAATCAAGGACACAACACTTTTACCTTAAACAACGCAGCTTGCTAGTTCCCACATATGAAAGAATCCAAATTTCCAAACTTTTTGACGAGAACGGAGCTTCCCATATAGGCAAATTCTGTTATGTTTAGAACAGAAAGGAATAAAATTCAGAAAGTAAAAGAAGAGGATGTGAATTGGGAAAGTAGAGAAAGGAGTTGCAGAGTAAACCTAGCGACAACGATTAGAAAAAATTCATATAAGGTCCCATGGGACTTGACATTACTTATGCTATTTTATGGGACTTTTTTGACATTCAACGCCTTCCACGGACCCAGACGTCATTCTCCCATTAAAAAATTAGTTAAGAGGAAACGAAGCCTCGTTCGTGGGTGAATTTATTTTTTTAAAAAATTTCATATAAAAAAATAGATATATCAACAAGGTTGAATATTGTAAAAGGTCACTAGTCCTTATGACATTACAAACTAACATACCAATTTTTATTAAAAAAAATACTAATATTTAGTATCTACCAATATTTTGAATAATAGAATATTTATGTAAAGTAAAAAAAATGATAAACTAATAATAAGTATTGGGTTTAATAGGAGGAGTTAATCTCTCAATGTTAAATCTAAATCTAAATCTCTATTAGAATATATATTTATATTTACTATCCGATAATATCACTAATAATATTGTCTACAAGAGAAAAATTATATGTGCCTACAAAAAAATTTGATAAACTTGATAATTATTTGTTTTTGTAATTGTGAAATAGATCCAGAGGGGGACAATTCCTAGAGTCATTTAGCTTCCGTTTTCACTGATAGTTAAAGATTATTTTTCTTTTAAAGTGAAATCATTATAACGAGTTTTATTTTTTTTAATAATTTTTTTTATCCATATAATTTAGTTTAAATTCAAAATATTTGTGAATGATACACTCATCTATCAATTGTGTTTGTTGATTTTTGGAACTAAATTCTTTTCCCGTTGGAATCAATGAAAGAACTCAATCATCCCGTTCCCTTTTCTGTTCTTTTCATTCCCCACTACCAAACGGGCTTTAAACCTTATCCTTTATCTAATAATGTCCATAAAACATTGTTTTGAAAGGGTTTAAGATATATCTTCCTATTCAAATAAGACAATATTACCAACGGGGGTTGGTCCGAGTGGTAAGCAGCTCGGTATCGCTTAAGCGAGGTCTCGAGTTCGAGCCTTGGCGTACGCAGAAAATCCCCGTTGGGAGACTCACCCACTATAGCCAGGTGCGCGACGCAGGTCAGATCCGGATGTAGTCGGGACAAAGCTCCGGTGAACCGGGTGGGTAACAAAAAAAAAAAAGACAATATTCTTGTAACAAAAAAAAAAAAAGACAATATTCCTAATTTTTTTTTAAAATTTTTGTTCAACAAAAAAAAGACAATATTATTTCAAACCCAAAATGACAATATATTTAGGCCCATTCTCATACAGCTAAGTTATTTCCTTTACCATAATACATACTCTCCATATATAATATAAGATATAATTAACGAGTTAATATTAATTTTAAATATAAAATATATTTTTTATATTAAATTTTTTTAAAATTATTTTATTGATACTCTCTCAACAATAATTAAATAAAAAAAGAAGAGAGTGAGTGAGAAAAATGATTTGGGTGTCTTAAAATAATATATCATATTAACTAACTTTATTAATATAATTAAATTAGTTAAATATATCTTATATTAAGGGTACGAGGAGTATTATCTATTTATTGTGTTTCTCTAATAATAAGCTATGTATATTTTGGCTTTCAAGTGCTAATAATAATTCATAAAGTTTACTTCAACACTTTATGAAACACTGGAACAATATCAAGTCCATGTAAGGATAGGGCACTTTTTTCATTTCATTTGAATTTAGCTTCTCATACTTCATATCATCCTTCAGACATATTACATTCAAATAAAGTTAACACAAAGATTTTTACCAAAAAAGAAAAAAGAAAGAAGTTAACACAGATTACAAAGAGTAAGAAATTTGCAAGCAGTCTCTACGTTTCTTGGCCCTGAGAAAATTGCTGGATTTTCGCCACAAAGAAAGCAGCATCATATGTTGAAGCTACAACTGTGACTCCTCGGTTTCTGAGTTCATCAAAAAACTCGGAAATGCAACAGTTACGTCCCTGAAACTGACAAGTTAGTTAAAAAAGTGCTGCATGGGATCAAAACTGAAAGCACATGCCAAGGTCCAAATCTTGTCCATCATAATTATTACGATGAAGTTTTCACGTTCTCTTTATCATTATAGATATTGCAGGCAAACACTTTGACTGGAAGTGCAATTCAGAGGCATGGATTGTAGAACATACATGAGATAAGGTAGCGACATGTTGTTGAGTAATGAAGGGTTGTCTTCCACACATTGTTTCCATTCTTCTGGATCGATTTTCCCGTCGCCTGTCGTGTCCGCCGCCAAGAATGTGTGTCAAGGAGTCAAAGTAACAGTACATGTGAAGTGAGAACAAGGATTTTTTTTTAGGCTAGTACTTTTGAGTTTAAAGGACAACACAAACCTTGTCCACTATGGTTTCAACCGCTTCATTAGCGAGTTTCAGATCAGATTCGGTTAAGATTGCCAGCACCATCTCCTTCAACTGTAAAGAGTATCATTCATAAGACCAAATTGCAGTGTTTAATCAATGTATCATAAAATTTCACTACAAAAGCAAACCATATAAAACTATACGGAAACAGGACATCTCTTCAATGTTGTTCTCCTAATGTTTTCCTTCGTAAACGAGATACAATTTTGTCCCATGTAAAACCATTTTGTGCCTACTATGTGTCCAAATGACATCAACATTCAGAACTAAGGAGACAAAATTGCCAACGTCAAAGTTATAACTATGTTCCTAATTCTGTCCCCAGTATGTTTATCAGTACTCACTAAGATTTCATATAATTAAGATTCCCTATGCAAGAGCTACATCAATTTGCAGTCAAAAGGTAAACTTTTTTTATAAGAAATAAAAAGGTACCTCTTCGCGCTCAATGTAGCCAGTTCGCCTCAGATCGTATAATTTATATGCATCTGTCAAAAAGAATACGATTAAACAACATGGCTTCTTGACCTCTTTAACTCCTTTTTTTTTGTGATATTAACTACTTACATTTTATTTTGACTGCTTCCGGAGTTTTGGGGTGAAAGACACTCAAGGATCGAACAAATTCTGAAAACTCAAGTTGACCATTGCGATCGACATCGAAAAGATCAAACATCTGCACAAAGTCAATAATATCTCATAAGACAGAGTGAAGCTAATCATCCTATCAGCTGAAGTAAATCCACATACTCTGTCCACAAAAAGATTTCGCTTAGCTTGTTGCTGCTTCTGAAAAGGGCGAAGCGAAGATCTTCCTGTATAACCCACATGATTGACAAGTGTTATTATTTTGAACTGTAAATCAAGCTAAGAGAATTGTTATTTGCAACATTAACCGATAAGAAGCAAAGATATATTAAAATTGCCCTATTCCTGTCCGATGAAAAGTCAAAAGTCAAATATGAACATTGATGAGACTGGAATTCAGACGTTACCTTACGAATATAACCGTCTTTGACAACATGAAGGTGCTGGCATTTGTATCAATAAGCCATGAATAATCACCAACATACATTATTTGACATCTGAAATTACACATGGACACTACAAATATATCAGAAGGCTTCAGTCCAAACAATCTAAGGGCATGTTAGGTATGGCGTTAACTGCAGTTTGCTCCCAAAAAGTCAGTTGAAGGGGGGGGGGGGGGGGGGGAAAGGTGTTTGGATGTGAGCTTTTGGTTAAAAACCTACGTAGAGTCAGAAGCCCAAATTTGGAGCTTCTCCAGTTGCGTTTTCATTCACCCCGACAAAATAAGGGAAAATGACGTTGATAAGGAAGGAAGGAAAGTGGGTCCTACATTACTTCAACGAAAAGAAAATATAAAATTGCTCTAAAAAATCTATCTTAACATAAATCCTTTTACAGCAACTAACTGACTTTTACTCAACTTTAGTTTATAAAACTGAGTTAGAATAAAAATCACTTTTTGCTAAGGTAATCCAAACAAGATCTAAGTGTTGCCGAGGTTATTCCTCCTGAATTGTAGAACACAAATCCCTTGTCCAAAACATGAAGATCAGCCAGCATACCAAAAAATTTCCAGCCATCATAAAGAATCATATTGATCCATAGAATGGCAAAAGCAAAAAAATGAAAGTTTTGTTGACCCACATGGTGTTTCTGAGGCGAGGCGAGAAAATTCTTTATAGCTAGGTCTAAGATTGTTTTTAGCTTCCCTTGAGGGTCTGCAACCCATTGCATACCTGAGCCAATTCTGCCAACGTGAAATTTGAACTTCCCTTTAAGTGAATTTCTTCCATCTGCCATCACCCACCATAACAATGAAAAGTTAATCATTCATAGCAATATAAACGACTACAGTTTCTAGAATATATGACCAACTTGATCATGATCAACCATCTCAATTAGACGTTTTCTCTTGAGTGAATTATAAAATCTGAATAAATGCAGAAAAGTCATAAAAGAAAGACAGTGCTTGGTTGTGCGCATTTCACAAGTGGGTTTACTGAATAGAAAACACCCAACTTTATCCAAAGCTCAGAACTCAGATTATGTATTGCCGATGAACCTGGTGAAGAGAAGATCAATTACCAATATTTCGAGCCACAGAAACCAAACCAGCCAAACAATTTTACGTGATATATAACCTGTTGTACTTTAATTTAATTTAGAGGTAATTACAGTGAAATTTTAAAGAGTACAAATTATTACTATTAAATCTTATGAAATTATTAAAATTTTAAGAGATAAATTTATCTTTTCATAATCACAATATATTTTACACAAGTCTTTTAAAATTTTATATCAATTTAATAATTTTATAGGATATTATAGTAGTAATTTGTCTTTTTCTAAGTTTTAAATTAATTTTTCCTTTAATGTAATCTAATCTAATTTCGTTGTCTTTGTACGGCTTCACTTATAAAAAAGAAGTAAAACCCAAATAAAAGACGATTAGGCAATAGAACAGCATTCTATTCTAAAAGAAGCACGTGTCCTACGACGTGTTTGCACAGGGCCACGTCACACGTCAATCTAACAAGCTAAGACCCGTCAGTTTGAGGAAGGCCTTGTAATATTTGTTAGGGAAATAGTGACTAATTTCTCGCATTGTAAACTTTTTTTTTTTTCTACTCAGTTTATCAGAATTTTATCCCGACTACATCTGGATTCGACCTGTATCACGCACTTAGTTATAGTAGGTGAGTCTCTCAACAGGAATTTTTTACGTACGTTAAGGCTCAAACTCGAGACCTCGTTTAAACGATATCGAGCCGCTTATTACTCGGATCAATCCCGTTGGTGCATTGTAAACTTTTTAAATGAGTTATAATATTGATTGCTTGACAGACTATAAAAACAGGCCCAAATGTTAATATGAGTTTTACAAAGCCTAAAAGTGATAAATATTATAATATGATAAACTAGTCAGATCTAATAATAAAATAAGAGGAGGAGATATTTTATCCTATTTTAAACTATAAATAAATACAATTTTTTTCTAATTTTTTTCTTTAAAAAAAAAAGATCTAATAGCAGAATAGCAGATTGAATTCTATTCCTATTTGAGGCAACATGTCATCAAGACCATTATAACCTAATGTAATCGTTGATTAATATTCTTTGATTAGTTAATAGGATTAAAACCCGTTAACAGCAGTTGTTTCGAAAATCAAAAGAGAGAAAACATTTCACAAAAAAAAAAACAAAGTTGATGACGAAAGTGTTTAGGGGAAGCATCAATTGAACAAGAAGACAAAACAAAAAGTTTCGGCCGGATATTAAATTATTTATTTTTTTTATAAAAAGAATCCACCTAAAGCTTAGTCACCAGTATGATGTGTCCTTTAATCTTGTTCACCAGATCATTGCCATCTTATAAACTCTAAAATAATTTAAAGCGAATTGTACATTTTTCTTCATTTCTTGGATTTCAATCTCACGATCCATGTGCCTAGTTAAATTAGCTGTGGAGAATTAATTTTATATTATATGAGATAAATATATAAGGGAATTTTACCTCATAAAGCACAAAAGAACTTATTTAGTTATTTTAGATTAATCTAAACTAGCCCCAAGATACATACAAAACTTATGTAAAACCAAAAAAAAATATTTGTTTTACTTCGTTTAATTTTATATTACTATATCGCAATATATTTTATTTAATATTCTAATTGAAAAGGCATGAATATGTGGGTAATAAAAGTTATTTTAATAAAAGCATTTAAATTTCGCAAACTTTGTAATCTCAGTAAATAAACCAATAATCTACGTAACTTCAATAACCTTAAAATATCCTTACAGCATCATGAGCATTGTATGATGTCATAAATGTCTTACATAAAAATTAAACTTTTAATTTTTTTGGCATGATTATTAAAAGAAAGGGTGATTATTAAGGGGTGGACTTTTATGTATTAATTTTGTAAAGATCAGGAAAGTGTCTTTATCAAAGTGCTTGGAAGGTGTGAATGGCATAGGATCCAAAGTCTAATTGGATAAAGTCACAAAGGGAAAAAAAAAAAAAGATTCTCTACTTTTCTTAAAAAAATAAAACTTGTAATGGACAATTAGTTGCTGGAATGTTGTGAAGGGCATAACCGGTCATTTATATATTTTTTATATCGGTTTCTTTATTTTTATTTGATGATGAGATCTATTTTGTTCTCTATACCCTATTAGGTACAGTTAGAAAATAAATTTTAATGCTAATTTTAATATAAAAATAAGATGTACAATATTTAATATTTTTCCATAAGTAATATGGTATATTATTGTGATTATTATTATTATTGTGATTATTATTAAGAGTAATCATTTTTTAATAAATTTTCATCTGAGAGAAGAAGGAGTGTTTTTATTTATGAAATAATGTTATGATGTGTTTGATCAAAGTGAGTGGATAAAGTCTCAGGGAGGGTTGATAGATGTATTTTGTGGAACATGAATATCACAGTTTATCTTTGCTTGTTTTATAACACTCGACCAAGCCATGTACATCACAACTGGAACTCTTCGTTGATTTAACTATGGATATTAATTTATATTTTTAAAAAATAATTTCTCTATTTTTTAATATATGATATATTTAATTAATTTAGTCATATTAATTTAATTTATATGGTATATTTTTAAAAAAATATTATAATCTTCCTCTTTAACTCTCACATCGTTCTCTTACTTGATTATTATTAAAGGGAATATCAATAGGAGTAATTTAAAAAAAATTAATAAATATAAAAAATATATCTCACATTTATGATTAAAATTAACTCTTTAATTATATTTTATACTAAGGACCGGAGAAATAATAAATATATATAAATTATCAAGTTTACTAGAGATCCTTCTTATAAATCATACATGTTGTCGTTGGTGAATTATACCAAAGTTTATGGGATACTAATGGTTTTACATGCTAATGGCATTAAAGTATCATGATAAACTGGGATTTCATGGTTTTTTCCTCTTATAATCTCATATATTTAGTGTTTGTCATTCTAATTGAAGAAAGAAATCAAGACATTATAATCTTTCATAACTATACACATGTCTTAAAACATAAATGGAAGACTGAAAAGTCAAACTCTCCATACCCTTCAAACGTGAGGGTGGTCCCAATTGGAGGACATTGTTACTGAAAACAAGACATGCTACAAATGCATTGAAACTGCTACAGTGCTGCGCCTACAACAAACAAAATATATATCACCTAATAAGATTTATTGCTCCTTGGCGTTACATGATTATTGATTGATCCATTATTATTCACTTCTAAGCTCTGACCAATATATATATATGTATGTCCCCCAACACATGCACACAAGTACAATTACAAGGCAACAAAATAATACTACCCGCTCCATTTCTTTAATCTATGCTCTCATACCAATCTCTATCTCTAATTTTAGAAAAGGATTAATTCTTGCCTACTGGGAAAAAAATTATTTCCATTTAAGGAGTAGCAACTTTTTCCCACTGATAAATGACTTCATTCTCAGTCAGGATTCATGCAAGTTATCTAACAATTCAAAGGCCAATTCATTAATAACCTTGTTCCAAAATTAAATGTGAGTTAATATAAGGAGTTAGTATTAAAAGAATGACATTTTAAAAATTTTATACTTCTTTCTGAAAAGAAAATATTTTTAATTATAATGAATGAGATTCACCTTCACAGTTTACTCCTAAAATAATATTATACCATATCCTTAATATAGGAGTTAGTTTAAGGGTTTAATTTAGTCATAAATATATATAATTTATATCTTTTTAAAATAATTTATTTTATTTATAAATTGATACATAATATAATACTATATATGAATATATTGAGAAAATTATATCATATTTTATCATAATTAATTTATATAAATTAATTAATTAGATTTTATATTAAAAATAAGAGGGAGTATATTATAAGCTAATAAGGAGGAAGCACATTGTATAATAAGTAAACTTTATGAGAGTGCCTTTTTATTTGTTACGCATCGGGTATGAATAATGGAGGGAGTGGAGAAAAAAGCGGAGACAACAACTTTTGTCTTGTAGTGGACCACGTCCTAGGATTGGACAATAAATCAACATCGAAGTGGGCCCTCATTCTTTCACGCAGTGGGGGCCCAATAACTGTTCTTTGAGGCCCAGCTGGTCCTCACGCACATATTTTACTTTATTCATTGTTTTCTTTAAAAAAGAGTGGATCCCGTCCCTTTCGTATTTGTCGGTAGAAATTCATAATTGCAGTCTAGTTAAATATTTTTTTTGATATAAAAGTCCAGTTAAATATTCGCAAACAACAAAAATAAATATTGATGCATTGCCTCCTTTCCAATCACCTTAAAATAAGCCCGATGAATAATGAGCAGTATTATGACAACAAAAATTATTAATTAAAAAATCAGATTCAATAAATTTATTGAGCAGTATTATGACTTTTGTAGTGATTTTTATACACTTCTAACAAAAATATATATTTTTTATATATAGGGTACTGAATTTATATGAAATGTTCATAATAAAATAAATGGCCTCCCCATCATGTTTAAAATATTTCTCTTGAGAGTTGTGAGCATATATCTTTAACGAATTTCCTCATGAATTATTGGTGTTTATTATCAATTTTATTTGATGATTCTTTAATAAATTGTATTTTTGACCAACAAATAATTATAATGCTCTTTCTAATTTTAACCGATTCTAGATATAAAATTTTATTTATAATACGATTTAGTGTGTGTTTAGATAGATTTTAAAAAAATAGTTTATAAAAAAAATTTAGACAACTTTTGAAAAATAATTTCTAGAGAATAACCTATGAAAAAAAAAAGTAGTTTTGAATAAATAAGTGTTTAGATAATTATTTTCAAAATGATTTTTTATATTGATAAATTATTATCAAATGTATGAGATAAAAAATATAAATTAATCATCAATACTATTCATGATCTATGAGCGACGACTCATGAGAGGTGAGCGGTGAGGAGTGACAATGACCTACCGCTTCTTCTCTTTGATCAGTGACGATGACCTACTGCTTCTCTATGAGTGTCAACGACAACGACTTGTGGAGGCTATTAGGATGGCGACATGGAGGAGAGCAACACAGCGATGCGGACGCGAATGAGAAGTAGAGAGAGGAGAAAGAAGATGAGAGACTAAAAAAATATGGGTAAAATAGTAAATGAGTAGTCTATAAACTCTTTTACTGTTTCAGAAACTATTTCTAGTAGCGTATTCAAAACTATTGTTTGGTCTAAAAATTTTTTTAGATAAATATAACTGTTTATTTAAAAAAAATTAAACTAAAGTTTGAGTCACAAATTTTTTTAAAACCGCGATTTAAGAGCTATTCAAATCAGAGGTCTTTATATTGCAAGTGAGATACTATGATTATATTAGATGGAGTAACATTTTAGTTCCTTAATATTAAAGTTGATGTTATTATTCTTGTTCTCTGCTGAGCTTTCATTTTATATCTGTATTTTTTTCTGCCATCATTTTATTTGTCTAAAGGTTTGTTCAAATATATGAATATTATTATTTTAACATATTATTATTTAAAAAAGTATATATATGAATATTGTTTTAAAAAATTACCAAATAAATTTTTTAAATTTCTCAATTTTCACATATGAATTATCTACAATGTCAATTTTAAAATTTCTTTGGTGCATTTTTTTAACAATATTATCAGTATCCTTTTAAATAATAATGTGTCAAAATAAAAAGTTTATGTGGCAAGGATCAAATAGAAGTTTATGTTTCTATTAGTAGAGGGAAAAATTATATCAATTTGAATATTTTAGAATGCTAATTGTACTTCTAAAATTAGTTTGGGTTACTAAACGCACCTTTATCCAAGTATAAATTCTACTCCACTAATAATAAGTAAATAGAAATGTGAGAAGGCCTACATATATGGAATAAGTCATTTGTATATTCACAAAAGATACATGATGGTTTTTTTATGACTATGTTAAATTTGAGCTTAATTGAATGTTACTCTCTTAGGTTATGTTTGAATATAGAAAAGAGTGAGGGGAAAATAAGAAGGAGAATACTATGAAGGAAATTTTTTTAAAATGATCAAAAAATTTACTATTTTTAAAGTTTTTTTTTCTAGTATTCTTTACTTTTTAATTTTTTTTTCATTCAAATATAGGGTTAATAATATTTTTTGTATTTACACCTCTCAAATTAATATCTCATATTTAAACGACTAAAATTTTTTTAGAGGAACACTTATTGATGAAACACAAGATGGTTTAATTACAATAATGGAGTGTATTCATATGTTTAGTGTTGACCCTATAATGGTATATAAAAATAATTGACAGAAAGTTACGGTAAAGAAGATTAAACTTAACAACAACAAAACTTATCTTTGGTTAAATAGATTCAACCCCATTAAGGAAAAAAATATAAGTCATAATCTTTTAAATAATTTTGACAAGTTTCATGTTCTAGGACTTCACTCCTATATGCATAAAGAGGCTTGTAAGAGACATGTTTGGATCAACTTTAATTCTCAAGTTCATCAAAAGACTTTTTCAAAGAACTTGATGGAGCAACAGAAGGGAAAAGAAAAGACCAAGAATAGCTGATGAACATGGTCCATACATGAAATCACAGTATCCAACTTTTTATTTTATTCTCTTTTTTTGCCTTTTTATTTGATCTTTAAGGTTATACATGAGATAATGAAATTGCTTCAAAATATGAAGGCGGCAATAATGAAAATTCAAAACTCGATTCATTACATTACATTACCATTCACATCATAAAGTGAACATGGTCTAACCTCTCATTATGGTACATTGATTTTCACTAAACTTCACTTACCTCGTTTCCCCACTGTTCCTTATTTTTTAAGTAAAAATTAATTTATATATCCTCGTAATTTTACATGATTTTAATAAGGTCTATGAACATTTTGTTTTCTTTTTATCACATCAGTTTCTCCTAGTTTTCAATTAGGTCCTTTAGTCTCTTTTTTTTCTGAATGAAACTATATCTTATTAAATATTAGATAAAACTATAGAAACTTGATTAAAAAATTATATATATTTGATTAAAATAAGGTAAAATTATAAAGACATGATAAAAAGTAAAACAAAATACAAGGACCTAACTAAAAAGTTAGATGAAACTATAGGGATATATAAATTAATTTTATTATGTTTTAATTATGCCAGAATAGTCTGAATAGCTAACTGAGTTAACTCTTATTTGATATATAATCCTTTTATCTTTTATAAGTTATTTTTAACATATATTTTACGAAAATTAAGAAAATCTTAAATTTTATTAACTTTATCTTAAAATTTAACAACTTTTTAATATTCATATAAAAATTTTAACAATAGAACTTATAAATATAACAAAAAAAATTCTTTATTTTATAAATAAGATACTTATATTCATTTTTAAGAATTAATCTTTCCAAAATTTTGGATCAATAAGTGGGAAACAAATATTCCACAATTAAATAATTAAATAATGTTTGTATCTATGGCACACAGAGTTAGGTGCTTGATGTTCTGAATTTAGATTAGTAGATTGAGTAATGTGTTTAATAAAGTTTCTATTAATTAATCTGTTATCCAATAATATAATAGAGAATCTGATGGAATAGTATTAATACTTGTAATATAGTTGACTTACCATTTATCACACAGAAGCATAATAGTAAATAAGTGCTATTTTATATGATTTATTTAATTGGTTGTTGATAATAAAAATAATATATTATATATTTGGATCAATTTACACTAATTATAATACCAGGTTGGTGATATAAGTCAAAATCGTGACAAGGCCACATTAAAATTATACTATATACACCTCACGCGTGCACACAAATATATTAATTTTATTTTATAATTATTATGGACAATTAAGTTATTAAATAACAAGGTTTGCTTAAATTTAACACTATACAATTTATTTCGTTACGAAATACTTGCATGTATGTGTGTTATGATTTTATTAAATAATTAAAGTGAAAAAAAAATAAATGAAAGTCAAAAGGTATTATCTGTTATAAAATAAGAGAAGATGAAAAAGTTAAAAAGGAGAAGAAATAACAAGACAAGAGATTGAAATGGGAGGCAATGGAGTATTCCTTATATGCTTATATGATCACTTGTACAAATGCCTTCTACATGGCCACTATTTATAGGCCACAACCATTAAAGACTAAACATAAGGTTACAAAGGAATAAAGATGAATAAAATGTCATTAACAACAAGAAACTCCTCTCAAGTCATTCATTGAGGAAGTTATAGGTTTATGACATAAAGAAATGAAGGAATCCTAAGAGGAATCCCAAGAGATAGAAGTTGTATGGACATCCACATATGCAATAATATTTATAACACTCCCCCTTGGATGTCTATGACAGATATTGTACCTCATTAAAACCTTACTAGGAAAAATCCATTGGGACAAAAACCTAGTGAAGGGAAAATAGTACACAATAAAAAAATTCTTAAAAGAAAAAGAGAACAGCAAGGTACTTGTTTACTCCCCCTGATGACATTGTCAATTTATGTTTTTGAATCTGCGCATTCCAATACCATACACTAACTTCTCAAATGGCTTAGTTGGCAGTGTCTTGGTAAACAAATCTGCAAGGTTGTCACATGATCGAATTTGCTCACATCTATATCACCATTCTTCATAAGATCATGAGTGAAAAAGAATTTCGGAGAAATATGTTTTGTTCTATCTCCTTTGATATATCCCCCTTTTAGTTGAGCTATGCATGCCGTATTATCTTCATATAATATTGTTGGAATCTCTTGTTCCGGAAGTAGGCCACTCATTATTTGAATATGTTGGATTACTAACCTTAACCAAACACATTCTCGACTTGCCTCATGAACTGCAATTATTTCTGCATGATTTGATGAGGTAGCTGATAAAGTTTGCTTTATTGAACGCCAAGATATAGCTGTACCTCCATAAGTAAATAAATATCCTGTCTGAGATCTACCTTTATGTGGATCTGATAAAAATCCTGCATCTGCATAACCAATCAATTGTGATCCAGATTCATTAGAATAAAATAATCCCATATCAGTTGTCCCTCGAAGGTATCGAAATATATGTTTAACTCCATTCCAATGTCTTTTTGTTGGGGAAGAACTAAATCTTGCCAATAAACTCACAGCAAATGCAATATCAGGTCGTGTTGAATTAGCAAGATATATTAGTGCCCCTATAGCACTAAGATATGGTACTTCTGGACCAAGAAATTCTTCATTTTCCTCTTGAGGGCGAAAATGATCTTTTTCTTTAACTAGCGATCTCACAACCATTGGAGTAGTTAATGGATGCGCTTTATCCATATAAAATTATTTTAATATTTTTTCAATATAAGCTGATTGATGAAGAAAAACTCTATTTGTTAAGTGCTCGATTTGTAAACCGAGATAAAATTTTATTTTTCTAAGATCTTTCATTTCAAATTCTCTCTTTAAACAATCAACTGCTTTTTGAAGCTCTTCAGGAGTTCCAATTATATTCAAGTCATCCACATAGACAGCAATTATAACAAATTCTGATGTATTCCTTTTTATGAAAACACATGGGCTGATTGAGTCATTTTTGTAACCCGCCTTTAACAAATATTCACTTAGACGGTTATACCACATTCTTCCAGATTGTTTTAATCCGTATAAGGATTTATGCAAACGAATTGCATAATTTTCTCAAGAATTCTTACATGCTTCAGGCAATTTAAATCCTTCAGGGATTTTCATATAAATTTTAGTATCTAAAGAACCATATAAGTATGCTGTAACAACATCCATCAGACGCATATCAAGTCTTTCATGCACTGCCAAACTAATTAGATATCTTAAAGTAATTGTATCCACCACAGGAGAATATGTTTCTTCATAATCAATGACAGGTCTTTGCGAAAAACCTTGTGCCACGAGTCGTGCTTTATATCTAACAACCTCATTTTTCTCATTTTGTTTTCGCACAAAAATCCATCTATACCCAACTGGTTCAACACCATTCGGT
Organism: Leucaena leucocephala; assembly: GCA_037074615.1. Classification (NCBI taxonomy): domain Eukaryota; kingdom Viridiplantae; phylum Streptophyta; class Magnoliopsida; order Fabales; family Fabaceae; genus Leucaena; species Leucaena leucocephala. The sequence continues at coordinate 20,825,038 of CM073555.1, read as the reverse complement.
ATTTGGACTACAGGTCCAAAAACTTCACGTTTTGAAAGTGAATTCAATTCTGCTTGAATTGCGTCTTTCCATTTTGGCCAATCATTTCTATGTCTACATTCTTCAACTGATCTAGGTTCAAGATCCTCACTTTGATTAGTTATTTCAACTGCAACACTATATGAAAAAATATCGTCGACGACTATATTTTCTCGGTTCCATCTTTTTCCTGTAGTGACATAACTTATCGAGAACTCTTCATTATTTTCAGGTACCTGGACCTCTTCTGGGGTCTTTTGATTTGTTATGTCCTATAAGACCAGCCTCCTCAACTTGACCATCTTGATTGTTTACTCTTTTCTTTCTAGGAATTTTATCTTTGGAACCGATAGGTCTACCACGCTTCAAGCGTGGTTTAGTTTCATTTGCACTTGCTACTTGTCCTGCTGGGACATCAATTTTAATTGGGGCATTTTCAGCTGGAATATGAGATTTGGTAATTCTCTTGGGGTCAGTAAATACATCTGGCAATTGATTTGTAATATTTTGTAAATGAATTATTTTTTGAACTTCAAGCTCACATTGTTGTGTTCGAGGATCTAAATGAGACAACGATAATGCTTTCCATGTGATTTCTTTATCCAGCTGCTTATTATCTCCCCCTAATGTTGGAAAATTTGTCTCATCAAAATGACAATCATCAAAACGTGCCGTAAACAAATCTCCCGTTAGTGGTTCTAAATACTTGATTATAGAAGGAGATTCATAACCAATATATATTCTTAACCTTCTCTGAGGTCCCATCTTTGTGCGTTATGGTGGAGCAATTGGGACAAATACCGCACATCCAAAAATTCTAAGATGAGAAATATTTGGCTCCTGACCAAAAGCCAACTGTATTCGGGAGAATTTATGATAACTTGTTGGCCTGATGCGTATAATTGCTGCTGCATGTAAAATTGCATGTCCCCAAGTTGAAATTGGAAGTTTTGTGCTCATAAGTATTGGTCTAGCAATCAATTGGAGGCGTTTAATTAATGATTCTGCTAAACCATTTTGAGTGTGGACATGAGCAACAGATTTCTCCACTGTTATTCCAGTGGCCATGCAATAATCATTAAACATTTGAGATGAAAACTCACTAGCATTATCAAGACGAATTGTCTTAATTGCATATTCTGAAAACTGTGCTCTTAATCGAATTATTTGAGCAAGTAATCTAGCAAATACTAAATTACGTGTAGATAACAAACACACATGTGACCATCTTGTAGATGCATCTATTAAAACCATAAAATATCTAAATGGTCCACATGATGGATGAATAGGTCCACATATATCCCCTTGGATACGTTCCAGAAATGCAGGGGATTTTACCCCAATTTTTGTTAATGAGGGTCTTGTAATTAGTTTGCCTTGAGAACAAGCAACACATGAGAAATCTTTAAATTGAAGAATCTCCTGGCTCTTCAATGGATGCCCATGTGAATTTTCAATAATTCTTCCCATCATAGTTGATCCAGGATGGCCTAACCGATTATGCCAAACAATGAATATATTTTTATCAGTAAACTTCTGGTTTACTGTAATATTTGTTTCAATTATACTAATATTTGTATAGTACAAACCAGAAGATAATACAGGTACTTTTTCAAGAATACATTTTTCTCCATGTCTAACAATTGTAATATGTAGATATTCAATACTTTTCTCATCTATAGTCTCAATATGATATCCATTTCGGCGGATATCCTTAAAACTTAACAAATTTCTTTGAGACTTAGAGGAATATAAAGCATCATTAATAATAAATTTTGTCCCTTTGGGTAATATTATCATTGCTCTTTCGGAACCTTCAATTAGGTTTGTATTACCCGCTATAGTATTGATGCTTGCACCATTCATTGTCAAATGAGAAAAATATTTTTTATCTTTGAGTATGGTATGTGTTGTAGCACTATCTATGAGACATATATCTTCATTCTTGTGCCCAATAAAAGAGAGAGGAACATCCATATTCTTCATTAAAAGAAAATAAATGTATCAAAATACATTATTAGCAATAATAAGAAAATAAAAGTAAACATAAATAAAGCATAAAGCATAAACTAAATTAGGATAAAATATAAATAAAACATAAATTACATTAATCTTATTCTTTTTCTGCTAAATTTGTTTGTCTAATCATGATTCTCAAAGAAATCAGTCACGTCTAAATGTGCCATAGCATCAAGGCCATCATCTAGCTCATTGGTATCATCATTTTTGTATGCAAAATTTGCCTCAACATCACCATCTTGAAAAATCATATTTGCTTCCATGTTCTTTGAATTCTTTTTTATAGAGGCTTGATAAAGCTTTGTTAGATGCTCAGGCGTACGGCAGGTACGCGACCAGTGCCCCTTCATTCCACACCTATAACATAAATTTTCCACAGTTTTTGAGGGATCACCCTTGTCTTTTTTCTGCCCTTCATTATGTTTCTTCTTTTGGTGGGTATTCAGATTATAATTACTCCCCCCACCATGATGACGGTAATTGCCACGTCCCCTACCACGACCACGACCGCGACCATAGGCATGAAAATTAGTACGTTCAGTCGTATTCGCTTCAGGGAATGGAGCTGATCCAGTGGGACGGATCTCATGATTTTTCATCAATAATTCATTATTTTGTTCAGCCACAAGAAGACATGAGATTAGTTCAGAATACTTTTTAAAACCTTTCTCACGGTATTGCTGCTGCAGGAGCACATTTGAAGCATGAAAGGTTGAAAAAGTTTTATCTAATAAGTCCTCATCTGTTATTTTCTCACAACACAATTTCAATTGAGAACTTATTTTAAAAACAGCTGAATTATATTCAGATACAGATTTAAAATCTTGTAGCCTCAAATGCAACCATTCATAACGAGCTTTGGGCAAAATTACCGTCTTTTAGTGATCATATCGTTCTTTTAAATTATTCCACAATTCTAACGGATCTTTCACCGTTAGGTATTCAGCTTTTAGCTCTTCATGTAAATGGTGGCGAAGGAAAATCATGGCCTTAGCCTTGTCTTGACTGCTTGCTTCATTTCCAGGTAAAATAGCATTCCCTAGACCTTTAGCATCTAGGTGGATTTCAGTATCTAAAACCCAAGACAGATAATTTTTTCCCGAGATATCCAGAGCGGTAAACTCGAGTTTCGTAAGATTAGCCATGGATCAAACTAAAATAATAATAATAATAATTAGAATTATGATAAAATTAAAAAAATATATGATAATAAAAACATAAATCAAATAAACATTATATATTCAAAATAAATATAAATTCAATAAAAGTAACAAAATATAAATGACATAAATAAAAAATAAATAAATAAATAATATATAATAACACATAAACAATTAAATAATAAAAAAATTACAAACATGTTATAAAATAAGTAATATAAATAAACATGAATAAATAAATGTGACAAAATAAATTAAATAACATAAAGAAGCATGCATAAATATAAACAACATAAATAATGTGTTACAATACATAGAATTAGAAATAATATAAATATAATATATAAATAGTAACATAGTATAAGTAATTTAATGATATATGGGGAGGAGAATTGAAAATGTAAACAACATATAGGAAAGGGGAATTGGAAATAAGAATACACACATATATAAATAAAGAATCATAATAATATATCAAAAGAAGGAGAGAGAAAATATAATATTTTATATAAGAATAAAATATAATAAAGATAATCTATACACACATATATATAATTTAACAACATAAATTAAAATGAATATAAAAGAATAACATAATAAATAATAATAAAATATATAACAAATATATAGAACATAAAATTTACCCATATATAGGCCACAATCATTAAAGACTAAACATAAGGTTACAAAGGAATAAAGATGAATAAAATGTCATTAATAACAAGAAACTCCTCTCAAGTCATTCATTGAGGAAGTTATAGGTTTATGACATAAAAAGAAGAAGAAATCCTAAGAAGAATTCCAAGAGGTAGAAGTTGTATGGACATCCACATATACAATAATATTTATAACATTATCTTTATATAGGTATGACTTTTTTTTAAGGTATTTCTTCGAATCGTCATCATTAATATAAAATATGAAAAAAAAACACATTACTTTTTTCTAATAAAAACCATATTATTCACATAGGGTGAATTATAATATTTATTTTAAATTCGGTATAAATACAGATGATGTATTTTAGCTCATATATTGCACAATGAAATAAAAAAAATTAACATATTTTTAATTTAAAATTTATTCCTTTTAATTTAATACTTTTATTTTATTTATAAAAAAACTGAAATAAATTATCGGAATAAAAGAACTACTTCTTGGACAAAAATTTATCGCACCCCATCTTTTATTCATGGCCAGTAAATTATCAATATATTATATTATATTTTATAATAAGCATAGGTCTCAACTCTCAACTACGTATTTTAAAGTAAAAGAAAAACTCTCAACCATGTATTCGCCTCAAATTGCATGTAATATACATGAAAATTGTTCAACTAGTAAGGCTATTCACTGGCTATTATTAATATATAAATATAAATATATGGACATCCATCTTTTTCTAAAACATGAATTAATATATATATCATTTTTATTCATGAATTAATATATTAATATGCACGGCCAATATAGATAATATACATAATAATAGGGTTCGGATCCTTGACTATCCTAAAATATGGTCAGGCTGTTTATCGCAATTTTCTGGCATAGTATGTATTTTTTTCAATTTTTTTTTATCTTTTCCCTAAATAAAATAAGATGCATTCTAGTATTTTGTAGTTATAAAACCATGTAGTTTTATTTTATTTTTCTAGAAAAAAGCCTCTTACTGAAATTTCTTTTGGTGAAAAGGACCTAATTTATCATGTCCTTCTTAGTTCTTACTAATAAATTTTAAATGAAAGACTTTTTTCTCAATTTCCTTTTTTTTTATGATTTTTAAAAAAGGTGAAAACTACACATAAAAAAATAATAAGTGCCCAAAATAATTAAAACCATCGATTTTTTATCCAATAATCCTTATATATATAACACCCTACCTATTTTTTGAGAAGGGTTAATCCAACTCGCACACTAATAACATGCAGTGTTTCGCTGTAGGGGTGACTGGTGACTTCTCCGATGGTGGAGCACGAACGAACGAACGAAGTGAAATGGCAAAAACGTCAAAAACAGAAAATGGTGGCACCTCAAATTTTTTCCCTTGCGCGTTGTGGGCCCACCAATCCATCGTTCTCCAACTGTCACGTATTCTTCTTCTCCACAACGACATTCTAATGCCTCCCATCGCCACCAATTCTCTCTCTATCTTTCTCGTCATACCTCTTCCCCCCCTTGCTTTGGTTTATGAGTCTTCAATGGCTACCCGTATCAAAATCTTGCGTAAAGAAATCAGGGGTCGGTCCTAGATGAGCATTTGCGTCTCTTTTTGGCTGTCAAAAGATACCCAAAAGTTAAAGTCCCACACTTTTTCTTTTACGGGATAAATTTAGTTGGATTGTACTGAATTTGCTGTTCTGGAAGGATGTATCGTCATGAGGGTACTTCTAAAGGCATATTTCATCCCGGGTTTTCAAGTTTCAAGTTGGAGAGAGAGCTAATGTCTAGGATTAAATGATTCTTCTTTTGGCTTTATATGTTACAATTTCTGATGATGATGCGATAGTTAAGAGTTTTTCGCTGCTCTATCCCCTATTTGTTCAGTAGTTGAAGAAGTTGAATGCCCATTCATCGGTTATCGAGAAGGTTGAACAGAAGAAATTCTGTCTTGGACTGCTGATTTTGGGAATTGTGTATGATAGGAGCTTTTGATGTAATTATCGAACCTATTTTTGTTTGGTTTGATCAGAATCCTTGACTACTGATCAATTTTATGAACAATTAAGTTTTGAAGAAGATGTTGTGATCTTGCCTGGCCTAATCTTCAGAAGGAATAGCGTTTAATTACTGACAGTTTCAACTTCAAAGGAAGCTACAACAAGGTGATTTTCTTAGCAGATTCATCAGGCTGCGTCTTTTACGTCTTTACCCTGTTGATTGTTGAGTCAAAAGGTCCCTGAATAAGAGGTTCTCATTTCATCCTTCTATTTTTCATCTTTCATATGATTTTTCTATTCTCTTCAATTGCCTAAAAATTGGTAACCAGTATCTACTTTTAGTTCCATCTTCTTTAACGATTTTGTGTGAAAATCCATCTCTTTGTTCCCCATCGGCCGGGTGATCGGGTTTGAAAAATCCATCTAAAAAACATGTTTATGCACAGAACTTACTTTCTCTGCATCCATATGACAGTCTTCTTCTTCTTGGTCAATATGAAAGTGTTCTTCAGTATTATACAGATCAGTCTAGTGTATTTACTTCATGATTTTGTTAATCAAACAGGTTTTGCAAGAGCAGGGCCCAGGGATAAAGAAGAAACTTAACTTAGTGTTGGAGATCATAATGGGAAAGAGGTCACAAAAACGTCCTAAGAGGAATGAGAAGGATCATTCAGGATGCATGTGGGGCTTAATTAGTATATTTGATTTCCGCCATGGTCGCCCGACTCAGAAGTTGCTTATGGATGCTCGGCACAGCAGCAAGCATGCTGTTGGGGAGAAAAGTGAGAACTGAACTTAATGTCTGCATTTGTGTTCTAAAACTGACAGATATTCTTAATTACTTGAGAATTATTCCACCAAGAATACATTATAACAAACAACACATGTATATATAAGATGGTGGATAATTTATTTTTAAGTGAACTCCTTCGCCCTTCATAGAAAATCCTCTTTCCTTTTGAAGCATGACTGGTGAACAGTTTGTGGTTCATCATCTTTGAACTCATGAAAAGGAGTTGAAATAATTGTTGAACCTCATTATTTCTTTACTACACAGGTATCGTGCATTCGAAGAATAAGTTTGAGATGTTAAGCAATTTGGATGAAGATAGTGAAGGCAACTTTGTAAGTCTTTAAATCCATATTCTTGTGCAAATCTGAAACTTACGGAGAATTGAAAATTTTCTAGGGCCCTAATAAAATATTAAGTAATTTGGTAACAGTATGTCTATATATCCATTGATGTTATGTTACTGAATCATGAATCTGTCAGGACAGTAGGGAGAGCAAGAGAATGACGGTTACAACCGATGGTGTTAAGCCTTGTGTGAAGAAACTCATAGAAGAAGAGTTGTTGATCAACCAAGATATGATGAAGAATGTACATAGTGTTGAAGTAGATTTAAAAGAATCCATATTAAGGCTTCCAAATCCCCTGAAGATAGAGTCGAAGAGGAAAAAGAAATCTCGGAAGAAAAGCCGTGATATGGACACCCAGAGTTTAAAGTCTGATGCAACTTTTGAATCAGAGCTCTCACATAATCAGCGTTCAAGGCATCAATCCAAAAGTAGTCTTGATTTGGATAATTTAATGGAAAAAATTTCTCATTTCAAAGATGCTTGTTCTGTGGTGCGTGACCATGATGGTGAAGTTCTTGCAGAACCGAATGAGCAGCGTGTTATGGTCGAAAACAATGTAAAAGATGCAATCTATGAGTTTGTTAACCAGATCAGAGATAATGAAAAAGATCTGCCAGAAGATGAAAAATTCGTCTGCTCACAGGAACTCATGCAAGTACTTCAGGTTATTAGTTCAGATAAGGAATTGTTTCTTAGACTTTTACAAGATCCAAACTCACTTTTAAGGAAACATGTTCAAGAGTTGGGGAAAGCTCAGGGGACAGATTTCAAAGAATACAGCTCAGTTACTGGCTTCAACATGTCCAGACAAGAACCTAGCAATATAAGACAAACCACAGAGGTTGTCAACCACAAGCAGCGTAACGTGTTTTGGAAAAAGGTGATGCCTCAAGAAAAAAGTCCAGCAAAAGGAAATGACAACACTGGATCTTCCAAGAGAATTGTTATTTTCAAACCTGGTTCCATGGACCTGCCATCTTCTGAAACTGACAACAATCTTGCCTCATCCTTAGATTCTTCTCATAATATAAATCATCCCAAACGTCACCATGTTAGAGTTAGTTCACATTTTTCTCTCACAGAGATCAAAAAGAAATTGAAACATGCTATGGGAAAGGAGAGGCATGGAAACCTCAGAGGGATCTCCAAAAAACTCTCTATTGAGTGTCAAAATATGCCTCAAGGCAGCAAGGTCTTTGGCAAAGACAACAATGGAATGAAATCTCCCAATAAGGACCATTTCTTCATTGAGAAAATAGCAAGACCTACATCTGATGCTAAGAAAGGAGACAAGGCTGGTAAGTTGAGAGACTCTGAGGTGACCAGTGATCTAAAAAATGATAGGTGTCTCAAACAAAGGGATTCAGATTCCAACTTATACACTGAAGCCAAGAAACACCTTCATGAGATTCTGGGTAATGAAGATGAAAACATGGAGTTTTCAAGTCAGCAGATCCCAGAAACCCTGGGGAGAATTCTATCTCTTCCTGAGTACAACTTTTCTCCCATTGGAAGTCCCGGAAGGGAGCACAAGCATCACTTTGTGACTGCGCAGACAAGATTTTCTACTGTGGGAAACATTCAGTGGGCTAATGAGGATTTTCAAGCCACTGTTCTGGGTCATCCAGATCAGGCAACAAACAATCCAGAGAAGCAGTCATGCATTTGTGATGAAAGTTCTAAGGAAAAAGTACAAGACATTAACTTGAAGCTAAATCTCCCAGTTAATGTTACTCATGATGATGAAGTGGAAGGAAGCTGTTATCATCCTGTTAGGAATGAGATAGTTCCTGAAGGTATGATGTTCAAAGTACTTATATTTAAGCGATAGATGGATGCTATGAAAAACTTCACATTGTGCCTACTTTTAAAATGTTTTATTATTTGTTCCTTCATAAAGTAGGGCAGATATTGGTGGATCTACTAGATAGGTTAATAATTTGGATTTTCCCTCTAAATCTGTAGATTTAATAGCAAGAAAGGACAAAAAATGTGACTCTGAGATTTCTGATGGTTCAAGACCTTCTCTATGTTTGAATCAGGTAATGTCTTAACGTTTCTTTGCATAAAACTTCTGTATTGTTTTTTCTATTTATGCTAGTTACAAAATTTTGTGATGAATCAAAATGTCATTTGAATCAAGGGTAATTCGATGCCTTACTAGTTCTGAAAGTGTAGTAAAATTAAGTGATGATAGGCTTCCTAGTTTTCGTTGATGCCTTGCTTAATTTCATGTCTTTTTCTTTGGCGGAATAATTCCATTGCAGTAAGATGTCATTTTTACTGTCTCACTATCCTTTTTTCCCTCTATAGGAAATATCAGAAGAAAATCAACCTCTATTTTCTTCTCCATCATCATCTCCTTCTCACTCTTCAATCACAAGGAAAGTTGTAGAGATGGAAAGGGGTTCAGATGAATCCCAGCGACCAAGTCCTGTGTCCGTTCTTGATACACCATTTGATATCAGCCCCGGAAATACCATATCTGAACCTGGTATGCATTTACGCAAGAGCCACGAGAGGCCTCTTTGAAAAAAAAAATTAGAATTTTTCTTCAACAAGTTAGCAAAAAAAAAAGCACTAGTTTTTCAATCATGTAAAACTTTGGAAATATGTCATTTCATAATTTTTCTAAGAAAATGGCCAATCAGCCTATGAACTTCTCGGTTGCATATCTTCATTGTTATATCAAAATTAATCTAACCTTATTCACTAATGATTTTCAGATAAAGTATCAGTGCAACCCTTACATATTCAGTTTGAAGATCATGACTCTTTACCCATGGATAAGATTGAAGGAGGAAAACTTTGTAATGAAGAAAATAAGTTGATATTTGACTACATTGAAGCAGTTCTGCGATCCTCTGGCTTAAATAGAGATCAACTAAGAATCAAGTACCTTTCCTCTAACCAAATACTGGATCAATCCCTGTTTGATGAGACAGAGTTTTTCCCAAACCAGCTTTGCCATGATCAGAAGCTTCTATTTGGCTGCATCAATGAAGTTCTTGTGGATGTTTGTCGGCATTACTTCGGTGTACTCCTTTGGGCATCATTCCTAAAACCTAGCATAAGGCCCAACCCAGATATGAAGAAGGTTGTTCTTATGGTCTGGCAAAGGGTGTGCTGGCATCTCCTTCCCTTTCCTCGGCCGCATACTTTGGATCAAATCGTTCAGAAAGACATGGCGAGAAGTGAAACGTGGATGGATCTCCGAGGTGGTGCTGAAACAGTTGTTATCGAGATGGGTGATGCTATTCTTGCAGAACTGATGGAAGACATTGTGTTCAGTTAAGTGAAAAAGCCTAGAAAGTGAATCCTCTCACTGTATTCAATTGCAGGAAGATTAAATCAGCATCAACTTGTAGAAGACAATTGAGTACCTTTTGTTCATTCTGACAGATAAAACTCCCTGGTGAAGGTAGAAGGAAAGTAGGGATGGTATACATAATATGCTTCAAGGGAAAGGAAATAGATAACACGATTTAGAGAATTTTGCAGATTCCTGAGCAGTGTTTCTCTTGACCATATCTGACTTCTCTGATAGTGGTTAGAATAGTGAGAAGGTGGAAATTCAAATAAGCAAACAGAATTTTAGTTGAATGCTTGCAGAAAGTACAAAATAACAGTTTTATACTTTTGTTCATTGTGTTTCACTTAATCCAGCGTGAGTCAAAAATGCTGGTCAGGTTGTAGATTTTGTAGAGATTCATATGTTGACAACATGAGTTTGCGTTTCATAAATTTGGTTGGAATCCTCTTTGCAACTTTTTTGGGGTCCTATTTACCTAATGTTTTAACAAGGTTGGGAATAATGAATAGCGAGTCTAACTTGACTTAGTTTTGAAAGGAAGAAAGATAAATGGTTGCCACCAGAAATATAGAGCCTTTTTTATTTCAGCCTTCAAATATTGAGTTTAAAAGCATGAAATTTGTTCAAGTGCCTTCTAGCAAATTTCAACTCAAGTTCTATTTGTTTAGCCAAAATTAACATACTCAAGAACTAAAAAATGTGTGCATGAAAGAACCCAAGAATCTTGTTTTTTAAAAGCATAGAGGTAATTATATTCGAAATATTATTAATCACTAAATATAGATACATTTGCTAGTAAAAATTTGAACCTTAAATTATTACATAATGAATTTTTTCGCTATCCCCAACTCCTATTGGTTTGAGAATTCTTGTTTAATTTTGTTTGAGCCTAGGCTCCGTTGCATACCAAAAAAATTAAGGAATTTGCAACAATAACACATACAAGAACATAATGTATTGCTCATTAGTTAAGTCGACACAAAATTGCAATTAGCTATTAATCTCATGAAGTATATAAATTACATAAAATATCATTACCAAAAAATTACAGTAAATGCCTATATACTTTCTGAATGTAGGGCGTTCAGTGGAAGGCATAAAGCCAAATGTAGTTAATAAGTTAATAGCCATCACAAGTAGTAAGGCACAAACAAGTATGAAATGTTAAGTTACTTCCTCTTCTTATTTCCTAGTATCATGGAGGGCAAAGGGCGTGGTGCTGCTTTTTTCATAAATGAACTACTTCTGCTATCTTCGTCCACATTATCTTCATCATCTTCAACACTATCATGTCTTTGAGATGATCTAGATTCTTGTTCCAATTGAGCAGCTCTTCTTTTTCTGGCATCCAACTTGGCATATAATTTCCGTTCAACAGGGTCATCTGAGGGCCCCACTTTGGATTGGCGAACAACTTTTGCACCAAGGCCAAGCCTATACAGATGTGTAACAACAGTTATAATGGTGAAAGAAAAGAATACTTATAACACAAAACTTGCCATAATTGACATGGTTAACAATTTAATGATGAAAATCATACTGAGCACAGACCTAGGAGGCCGACCCTCTTTGTCGGCATCTGTTGGTTCATCATCTTCAACCTTGCTCATGTTATTTACCCATACTTCGGCCTGCCAATTAGAATGACTCACAAGTAATTACCAGCAATACCCAGCAAATTACAATATTTAATACATCTCACCGTAGTCAACCAATCCCAACCTTCACAAAAAGGAACTTAGGAGGCAAAATGTTTGCCCAAAGTTTGTGATATTAAAATTGCAGATACTTGAAATGTATTTTTGCTTGATTTCTTTTTCCCATACGTCATAAGAATCCAAATATTATATACCTACATCATTACCAAATTCCATGCTTATCGTTCAGCAAAACTCTTGGAAACCATTGGGCATCTTAAGTCAGTATTATCAAAAGCTTTAAGGTCTTTGCAACGACTATGAAACAACTGGCAAGCAACATAAGTTCATTTTCAGGGCCGATCTGTCGCAGTTACAATTTTGAAGCTGAACCGCAAATTATGTATAGTGAAATGCAAAATACATAAACATGTGATAAATTGGACATGCTATCCCGCAAATTACCCTAAACATATGATAAACATGTGATTCTACTCATGCCTAAATTACAGCTGAAACCAAGATGCAATACAAATATGGAAAACATATCAACCAACAAGCATACAAGACAGATATATAACAAGTCACTATAATTTACAAGGATGTTAAGGTGATATTTAAAAAAAAAAACAGGAATTTACCAGTTTCAATGCCTTGTCCAACTTAACAATTTGGGGAAGAGAAGAACCCTTCTTCGAAGGCTCTGTAACACTCATCTCAGCTTCTTTGGGTTGTAACCAACAAAAAGCATTTACTTTCTTACCTGGAAAGGAAAATCAATTGGATGTGAAATATATATGGGGCGCATGGAGCCTGAGGAGAAAGCCGCAATGCAATGTTCAGAATGAAAAAGCGTATTTATTAAAGATCAGCACAGTGAAAATCACATGAATGACTAAGACAGACAAGTATGAAGAGACCTCGCTCGGTGATTAGTTATGATGAGTTCGAACAGTGAGCTGCTGGTCAAACGAGGGAGGAAAGAAACTAACGTCGCAAGGGGTAAGAGATAGAGATACAGCAAATGCTCTGCGCGCAACACACAACCAGGGACAAGCGCTGAGCTATATGAACGAGGCAACGAGGGCTCGTGTTGTTGTGTGGCTTTGGAAATGGGCTGGGCCAGTACAAATGGGCCTATGGCATCAGGTTTGGGCTTTTAAAAATGCCTCATCTTTCGGGCTTTGGAGGCAATTATTCACCTCCCACCAACTTTGTAGTGCTTAGTCAACAAAATTAATCCTACCCATCCTCCGTGGCTTCAATTTGTTATGATTCCAGTCTATTCTTAAGGAGTATCATTTTGTTATGATTCTAGTCGCGACACTTTAGGAGACATCCTAGCTCTTGAGTGCTTAGATTTACGCCTGAGGATAATAGACAGCCGCTCTGCCCGACATTAGTATCGTCTAGGAGGAAGGGAGACTTCACCCTGCCCTTGGATCATGGGTGAGCCTAACCCTTTTTCAAAAATTTTTGTACAAAAAAAAAATAATCCCTATTTCTAGTGGTAGATATCTTAAATTTATTTAAAAAAATTTAGCAAAATTATCTTAATAAAACTCAAGCACACTAATGCAGAAAATAGGTATCATATGACATATGCAGCTATAAAAATGAATCAAAACTCAAACAAAATATAAATAAGTTAATTATAACAAATATAACATGATCTTTCTAAAATATTTATATATATATTAAATTAAATATCAGTTTATAATATATGTAAATTATTTTAGAAAAAAATGATAAATATTAAATATAAAATAGATTCAAATTTTATATTTATAATTAAATTTAATTTTTTTAATTAATTTTTATGTTAGATATAATAACTACTGGATAATAGAATAGGTACACCAAAAATACGAATAAGAGAGAGCAACCTGGTGATTGCTGGTGATGAAATCGGCCGAGGAGGTTAGTGCTTCTGAGACGTGTGGGTAACAAATGTAAGAGTTGATCACCTAAACAAACACCCTTCATTATTTTAAAATTAATTATTAAGCTAAAGTCATGATTTATTATTATGAATAAGCTAGCTGGCTATATTTTTATAAAATATTATATCATTTTAAATTTTTTAAATGTAGTTTAATAAATAATTTTTATTATAATTTTTAAAGATTTTTTATTGGAAAGATAGTTTCTCAAAGGAGACTTAAAACTTGTTAAAAAACTGATAAAAGGATTTTCAAATTTAATAAGTTTAAAAAAAAACGTTATTTCTTTGATTTAAACTTTTCTTATACAGTATCCTTGCTAGGAAGAACACTTTAAAATTAATTAATTTTCTACTACGAAATTGTTAAGAATAGTAATAATTCTAAATAGTCTGGAGTTAATAAACAAACAATTTGATGTGAACTTTTTGGGAAGATACTCCCCCAAAAGTTGAAACAAGTAACGCCTTGATTTTCAAAATTTGACCACAAATTTTTAACCTACTATATCCTAAAACAGTAACACCCATGTTTTATTATTATCAAATAATCTATTATTATATTTTTAGTGATTGAATTACTGTATTATATCTTTAAATAAAGATAACAATCTCACAATTTGGTACATATTCATCATCATGGAATAGAATGTCATGAAGTGCAGTTTATTCAAAAATCACACGGGTGTGATTTAATAATTATTTTATTTAGTTCTTTAATCAAATGGTGGAATTTAAATTTTATCCTTAGACATAAAAAAATATCTTGTGGCTAACTATTTTTCTTTTAAGTAGAGGCCATTCGATGATATAATTTTATTTTATTTTTGGTTGCCCACCCGGTTCACCGGAGCTTTACCCCGACTACATCCGGATCCGACCCGCGTCGCGCACTGGCTATGGTAGGTGAGTCTCCCAACGGGAATTTTTTGCATTCGCCAAGGCTCGAACTCGAGATCTCGCTTAAGCGATACCGAGCCGCTTACTACTCGAACCAACCCCCGTTGGTTCGATGATATAATTAGTTAGTGCTACATGATCTATGTAAAAAAGAAAGTTTATCCAAAGCCCATAAGTAGACAAACAGTGAAGAGTGATCCCACTTTTGTATCCAAAAAGCATATTTGGCTATCTATAAAGGTCTAAATCTTGCTTGGGAGTTAGGATTTAAGAACATTATCCTGAAAACAGATGCGAAGAATATTGTGCAAATTATGTCTAATCGGACTATTCATACTTCCAGCCTTTTGCTTTCAAAGATATATGATCTTTTGATTCTTCCATAGAAGCTTGAGATCCACCATATTTCTAGACAGCAAAATAAAGTGGCCGATACTCTAGCGAAGGACGGGTTGACTAACACGTCAATATTTCATTCATGTCCTTCACATTTGGTATCCCTTGTTAGTAAAGATTGTTTGGGAATTAATCCCCACGTAGATTAGTTGTATTGATTTTGGGTGTTCAACCTTCACATGTACCAAAAAAAAAAGCACATTTGGCGAGTGGTAAGTGGCTCGGTATCGCTTAAGCGAGGTCTCGAGTTCGAGCCTTGGCGAATGCAGAAAATCCCTGTTGGGAGACTCACCCACTATAGCCAGATGTGCGATGCGGGTCAGATCCAGATGTAGTTGGGGCAAAGCTCCGGTGAACCGGGTGGGTAACAAAAAAAAACACATTTTAAGCCATACATGTATATATGTTTGACTATGTATTTACAAATTCATTCATCATTCACACTTCATTTTAGGCCATACATCTAACTATTTATTGCGGTCTGTTCCTATCTAAGTATCTATTGCCACCTACAAATACTCCACGTGTTGATAAGATACTTCAGCAACTAAGAGCATGCCCTTTTGATTTTATTTGTAGAGCCAATGTTGAGAACAAAGAACCAATCTTACTCAGTAGACTTCTTCAGTCCTTTCATTTCTCTAACAGCCGAACTTGCCGCATAAAGTGTCATCTTTTTAATCTGTAAACGGAGAAAAATGGGCAGGGTGCAATGCAATTTCAAAGGTAGCAAGCAATATGAGAACATGCAGAAGAACCAAATCACTTAATTAATAGCAGTAAAATAAACCAATCAGACTCAACAATCAACATGCCCACAGCTAAGATAACAGATGAAACAGCGAATCAACAAGCTGACCTCCAATTGATCCTCCTTGGCTCTGTGTCTCTTTGGCAGCAGACGAAACTCTTCAGTTAGTCGTAAACATGCTTCAACATTTTCCGGGGAAACAACATCAAGTGCCACCTTTATACAAGACTGCTTAATGTAAAGAATCATGTTAAAAACAATGTACTTATGAGAAAATAACATTCGAATGTAGATTATATTAGCAAGAATTCCAAATATACGGCTCGTCACTAGAAGATCAATTACTTGTCTATTTCTCACATGATGGGGACATCCAGCGGGAATAAAAACAGCCTCACCAAGATGTTGCTCAAAAGTCCAGGGTTCCACGCCTACATAGAGCACAGAGCACGAGACAATAACTATGATGCGGCAACACTTTTCAATTTTCCAAGTCTAAATCAGGCAAATCAAATGGGTGTCTTGCCAAACTCCCGTTTCAATTGCTTCTTATGCTTCTCATTAAAGAAAAATGTCTGATCATGAATGGGATGCATAACCTGAAACCAGCATCATAATAGGATTTAGCTCTTCATATATGGTTAATAAAGTGAAAACAGAGAGGTAACACTACTCACAGAAGTTACAGGATGATTTCTGATATGACGGAATTCCTTCTTATGCTTCCTTAAATACTACATTATTTTTGGTACATCTTGACGACGGAAGATATCCCAAACAGCACCGCCATGGACAACTGCAGCTTCATGATTAGTTTCCACAGAATCTTTTACCTGACCTTGTTTTGATCTTTGGGACTCTGGATCATCAGACAAATTGTCAAGAAAGTCAGTCCTCGTTCTGTCACTAACATTGCTCTTACAACTAGATGTTATGTACATGCAGATTGAGTAAGTTCATGTTTCTGTCCAAAAGCCTTGGCATGATCTGAAACTTCAGCAGATATAATAGTGCAGATATAATACTAACATCATGTTTCGCAGAGCAACTTTTTTCCACAACAATTCTTCCGGAGGCAGAGCAGTTTCTGCTCTCACCAAATTGTTCTGTGTCTGTTGTTTCTAACTTCACGGTTGAGCCTTCTGCTGATGAAATGTCTAACTTCACAGTCAAGCCTTCCGATGCTGATGAACTTTCTAACTTCACAATTGAGTCTTCCAATGCTGATGAAATTTCTAGCTTCACCGTTGAGACTTCCGACGCTGATGAAATATGTTCATCTATCTGGCGACCAGAAGAAAAACTGTTAACTCCATTCTCAGTCTTTACATCATTTGGTTTGGCTCTTCCATCAAGATCACTATGTGCTTCACAGTATAGTTCTTGCATGTCTTCTTTTGCATATCTCTCCTGCAATTCTTTTATGCTTTCTTGTTGCCAAGCACCTATATTCACCTTGGCTGTGTGGGTCAATACATTAACGTAAACCTTCATAACAAAATCAAAATGTGATATCAGCTACAATTATATACAGTACAGATGACCGCAGCTAGCAGAATGAAATTAAAATGTGCAGAGATTACCGCATCCGACACATCACAGTGGAGTTTTGTCATGGAATCACCTCTAGCAAGCTCGTCAAGAAACCCATAAGCAATATATGTTTTGGGTCCCAAATCTGGTTTCAGTGAACCAGGAGGAAGTTTACTGGCAAGATTCAAAAGACCTGATTTTGGTTCGGTGTAGTCCCTGTAGGGTTGAGCTGCAAGAAATTCAGCACCACGCCTGGGCAAACGCTCTTCAAACCAGGTTGATGAAGGCCAATCTTTCAATTTCAGGATTTCTGGCCACCTATCTTGTGCATTCGACCCTCTAGGTAGCCTGCAAAAAATTGGTGAATATTGATCTCCATCTGTGTAACAATGAGATGTTAACAAATTAAATTGTCAGTATATAATAAAATTATTCACATCTGTTGACATACCTCACACCAATCTAAGCAAGGCCTTTACACTTCGTGTTTCCTCTTTATTCTTCATTCTAGAACCTGTTTCTCTAAAAGCCCTCCACATAACCATTGGTTCCCAACTAAAGCCAGATGTCCTGTCCAGAACATTTCTCAAAATCACAGGTTCTCCCCTCATCCAGTGCCTCTGGAAAGCTCAACTTCGTCATCAGACATGTCAAGGGCATTCGTGCTGTATAAAAAATTCTCTTGACCATCATCCCTGAATGCGGCCTGCCCGACCTCATAATTGAATTTCCCTTCAAGCAACTTTGGCCGGCATAAAGAGCACTTTGCAGAAACACCAAAGTCCAGGCGTCCGTAGTCTCTTGTGAGGTCCTCTGCATTCTTTAACAGCCTCACCACCCAATCAGCTTTGAAAGTGCGTCTCAACTTAAGCAACGCAGCGCCACAACCTTCATGCTGTTTTGGAGGACATGGAATATTACCGTCACTATTAGCTCGCCATTCAGGAAATGAAGAGGTTCCATTAGTTTGAATATAAAAAACATTAGGTGAGAGTTGGCTTTCCCAACCATATCTATCTGTATGAGTCTTACTACAAGTCCTTGTTGAATCTTGGTTCCCATATTTCTCTACAAACTGTTGATGCAATGTTTCAGCTTCGATGCCTCCAGGTTGGCAACCATTTCTAAGCTCTTGACAGCAGGCAAGACAAGCTCGTAAGAGCAACTGGGGTTGGGACAGCTTCGGTAAAATCCAACAATAGATGTATTGCAATTGTCGCTGCCATTCATCATGGACCCATAACCAAGGCACGAGAAAATTAAGTTTGATATTGCAATTCAAAAATGTAATAAATGGAATTTACCAAAAGTTTTGCAGGAACCCAAAAGCTTAGAATACTTCTTTTTCTTGAAATTGTTCACAGCTTTATTGATCGTGTATCAAGTGTTTACATGGATTGTATTACATCAACACCTTTTCATATACAAATACAGTTTCTTAATGGAAAAGCACTGCATCAGTATCAACGAATCAGCTCAATGGGTGAGGCCAGTGAAGCATTCCATTGCACAAAAACCCAGACAAAACCAAAGGTGCAGGAAAAGATAAAGCTATAAATTCAAAGCAATAACAAGATTCCTTCCTCCAAGCCTCATTAACCAACCCCTTCCCCATCCCCCACCCCCACACAAAAAAAAAAAAAAAAGTCACCAGTGATAAACATACCAGTACATACGCTCACTTCCATCTAACTTTGTTCTTGTTATGTTAATTTCTTGCAGTGGATTACCTAACACCAGAAACAAGAACAAGGAATCAATAAACAAATTAAATTTATATATGCTTTTATACTAAAAAAACTTTCTATATGCTTGTATCTACAAATAAGTTACCTCTTATTTTTGCTTCAGTGTCTATCTCAGAGCTCTGCTCCTTATAAATATGCCTAAGAATGGGCAGAGCATTGTATAGTAAATACAGCAGTCGTTCTATTTTGGCACTGTCATCAATTTCTGGATTCTGTCCAAGGAAGAAGCGAAGTTAGACAACATTAGCATGTAAATGATATATTTTCAAACGCTCTGTTTTGATTAAATCATATGGAAAGAAATCGTGATAAGAAAGGAAATCATCTACCTTTAGCACAGGAAACTCTCGCAGGCAAGCTTTACAATTGCAATTGCCACAACAATATGGGCATTTATTTTCAACTTCCTCTTGCTGGGTACATATTTCATCTCATTGACAACGAGCAGCTAGCTGCATTAGAAGGCTTGAAGCTTTTAATGTACAGTAATGCAAAAAACTAACCAATTACTTCATTAAAATTACATAAATAATACTCATCAGTATGAAAAATAAGAGTAAAGATTAAGATTAATACGAACAAATCCTACCACTTCTCGAGGCAATCGTAACAGTAGCATTTTCTGCCGCACTTTAAGCAGAAGACAACACCATTCTTGTCACTCTGCTGGCACTGATGGCACATAAAACTTCCACCCTCCTTCGTTTTCCTGTGCAAATCCTGAGAAGCCAACATTATGGTGAAAGTCAAATTAAATTTTCAGTATTGCAAGTAATGACTTCCAGCATATGTCTAACGTATCAATGTTTGCGATAAAAATGATCTTTATCTTCCTACTTGAGCATATAAAGCAATGATAAAATTTTACCAGGCTACAAGGAACACTTATTCAAACAGGCCTTCATCCGACCAAATATCAACTAGACAACTCCCAATAGCACCTCTTCATCCCTCATGAAGATTTACATCTAAAGGGAATACACCTTAAATATCTAGTTGACAAGGCAACACCATATTCTGAGACATAAGCATTTCCAAATTGGCAGCCTATCATTCAGATTTAAGCAGACTTCAAATTACATTATTCCACCTTGCATTCAAGTTTCGAGGAAAAGCACCTCACCCATTTCATTGACAAAGCAATACCATATTTCCGAGACCCAAGCCTCCTTCAATCCTAGGTCTACAACAGAATTTCGAAATAACTAGAGGAACTATGTTACCCTCATGCTCTTGAGTAAAGAAAATTCCTCTGAACGCTGCCTAAATGTAAACAGAGTCTTGTGATCCTTAATAACTTTATTGATTCTACATCGGGACGCATGTCTAAGAAGATTTTTAATAAGTATTTGTCTTCACAGATTGGTCTCTTGCTAGCCATTGGAAAAGATATGAACTGGGGATTAGACGCAATCTCAATCCTTGCCTTGGAATATCGTCCAGACAGCAAAGCAGGACATTTAATTGATTCGGGAAGTATACCCACCAAAGAACAGATCTCAAAGATCATGGAGAGTTCCAGGTGAGCATAAAAAGGCCAGATCATCTGATTGAAGATCCTCGGGCCGTGCAGGGATTTATGCATGGTCAGGATTTGAAAATGATGGACTGAACATTGATGGCTACTTGATCACTTCAATCTTGTATAAAGGGGCATCAGTGTGGCGAGTAATATCTTCAGTGATCATATTATCTCATCTTACGATGACTTTTTGCTCTTCACATTTGAACAAATATATCCCTTCTTAAATTTTTTTCAATATAACTAACTGTTCGTGCTCCCAAGACGGAATGAGCAATGCACGTGCTTTCTTGGCGAAGCATGTAGTTGCTTCTTACTACACTAAAAGCACTCATTCAAAACAGAATTTTGCTTCAAAAAATCCGTAAAAGCACTCTCTTTTTTGTAAAAACATTGCCGCTATAGGGTATAATCCGAAAAAATACGAAAAAACTAGCTCATATTTTCAATCCCATACCCGCACCGAAATTAGCATTTCTTAAAGACCTAACGTAACCATGGATGGTTTCTTCATCGAGGAATGATTCCGTTCCCGCTCTTCATCGGAATTTACCTTGAACACTGTCTTCACGGCGTTATTTACTCTTCTACCATCACTCATTTTCTTCTTCTTCGAACTAGCCGAGAGCTTCGACTCTCGAACTCGGACCGATTTCCGTTTCAACTCGGAATGTGACATTTCCCACTCCGACTCCCTGCGAACCACAGCATTCTTCCTTTTTCTGGAGCTCAAATTACGGAATATCTCCACCTCCTCTCCTTCTTTCTCCTTGATTCTGATGCGTTTCTGGTCGTAACTCTTCCTTTGCGCCAGATGCATCCCGCAGTATGATTTCGCCCGAAACGCCACCCCGGAGCACCGCCACGAACCGGCTCTTCGCTTGCACCACCGAACGGCCGACGAGTCCATAGAGACAAAAAAAAAATGGAGCGATTGACGGAAGAGATGAAGCGTGGAACCTAATGCATGGAAGTGTTATGGGCAGTATTACTGTATTAGCGCCGAAAGAAACGAGTGTGATGGACAATTAGCGCCACGACATGGCATTATTACTCCTACAAATTAGGAATTAGCACCGGAGAAGTATTTTATTTATATATTATGTTTATTAGAATTAATTGAGAAGTTAATATTTAATTTTAGATATAAAATTTATTTTTTATATTTTTTACTTTTTTATAAATTATTTTTATTAATACTCTCTCTCTAATAATTAAATAAAAAAGAGAATGAGTGAATTAAAGAAGATAATTAAAATATTTTAAAAATATATATTATATTAACTAAATTTTTTAATATAATTAAATTTATTAAATAAGTTATATATTAAAAATGGAAGTTATTTATATTGTATGACTTTTGGATAAATTGTTTCTTCATTATATACAATATAAAAACATTAATAGATAACATAATAAAATTAAAGAAATTTTATTATGAATAAATATACTTATAGAAAATAAATTTTTTATAGGTTTTATTATATATTGAATTGATTGCATATAATTTATCTTTAATTTTGGTAGTAAAACTTTATAATTGTTTAATAAAAAGCCTTACTACTAACATTTTTTTTTAATTTTTAAAGTTTACGCATATAATTTTTTTCTTTTTTATGTATGTAATTTCTTTATCATTAGGCTGAGCTACTATATTAGTGCAGGGAGAATGACGCAAAGAACCAGCATAGTTCAGCTATAAATCATAAGTTTTATTGTAAATATAAGTAGGTTATATATCATAAAATTTTATAAAATCAGAAACTCAGTTATAAATCCTTAAATATTTGTAAATTTTGAAATTTTATTTATAAATCTCTTTAAATTAGCTATAAATTAAAGAGTAATATAGCACCTAATATCTGAATCTTATTTGTGGAATAATTTCAACCATAATATTTTAATTTAGTATAATTTTACCCATAATCTTATTTCTTAAGTACTAAGAATTGTACCAAATTAAAAAATTATAGGTAAAATTGTACCATAAATAATATTAAAATATTAGTCGTACCTAAAAAATAAGATTAAGATATTGAGTACTACTCTACCCTAAATTAAATAAGCTCAATTGCAAATATTATAAATTGTCAAAACTTTGTAAATTTTAGAAATTCAGTTGTAAACCGGAAAATTAATTGTAAATTGTGAAAACTCAAAGTTTAATGTCAAATATTGCAAAAAAAAAAAAAAGAGTTGATGATAACATTTAGATAAGTAAGCTTTGAAATTTAAATCATTGAAGGAACTTTGGACCTTTTGATCTTTGTAGTGTGTATGAACTGTTTCTATTTTGGTCCTGCATCAATGATTCTTGACCTTGCAGGCCTTCAAATAATCAAATGACAAATGGATTAACCATATAAGGGGCCTCAGCTCAAATGAAGGGTAGCCCAACTGTGATGACAATTATTTTAGGGCCTAGACATATGGGTTTAGCCCATTTTCAATGTTTTTGGTATAAACCTATTTTTATTTATGGCTAAAAGTACAATCCCATTTTTCAATTTCAGTCTAAAGGACACAGGCAATAAATTCTCTCGTTCTCTCATTGATTTTTTTTTAGATTAAATGAGCAAATATTATCTGCTTAAGGTTATAAGCGGATACAACACGTGACCTCCCCTTACAATGAAGTTTTCATGCTACAAAATCTCAATTCATTTTATCTTTTATATTTATATTTCTTTCTAAAATTCATATTAATTGTATATAATAAGGACTTTTTCAGGGGTTACAATGCACATAAAAAATGGTATTATATTTATTACAAATAAAAAAATAATTATTTTTTAAATATTTATAAATTAATTATCTAGTTACTATAAATTTAAAAAGAAATTTTTTTATAGATATTAGTATCAGTATCCAATATCAATATAAGATTTAAAATATCTATGACAAATTACATAATCTATTGTCCTACTATGTGTGAAACTCATCAATGTCTAATTATATCAATCAATGGCAATATAAGAGATTCATTCATTAATTTACAACAAGGCCCTGCAGCCATTTACAAGCCTTAAGGCCTCACTTTCAAACTACACAGCCTACATTTAATGCAAACTCCCCTAAAAGTAGCAAATATATATAGAGAGAGAGAGAGAGAATATTTTCTAGGGGCATGGAGTTTTAAAATTGCATGATATTTATGAAAACAAATGAGATTATGTATAAATATGGAAAAACATGTGGTGTTGTGGAAGTATGAAACACATTGGTCATGTATAAAAAAATCAGAGAGGGTTATTCGGTGAAACATCCAATCACGGAATAATGGTGGTGGAGGCCATGCATGCCCCATGTTTAGAGCATTTTGTGATTTATAAAAACAGAAAATGAGAATCACATGCTTTGAAATTAACACATCCGTCATTTGTCGTTTCACAGATAGTGATAATGATCGCTCCATGATCACCACTTTTCGGTGGCCAAACGTGGTCCAATACAATTCTTCTTCCCCTTCTTCTTCATTCTTCATCCCTGTCTCTGGATTTGTAATGTACATTCGATTTCGATAATTGATTCGTTCTCTTATCGGATTCAGCGCCATAAGTGTCTTTTTCAAAAAATTGACCTCCTTCTTATCTCTCTGTATGCCTTATCCGTTGAATCATCCCATTCTTTTATTACTTCATATTTTTGGAAAAATCCTTGCAAACCCACGTTCAAAACAGTAGTCAAAAAAAGGAGGGAGCATCATTAAAGGACCATGGAGAAATTTTCAGTTGGTTTCCAAAATCTTACTCCCTCCTATCTTAAATATAACTGTGTATCTCAATCTCTATTAATTTTTAAATTTATTATAACCCATTTTTCATAATATTCTTATTGAATACACGTGATAAAGAGATTTTTATTGAAGGATAATTTCAATACGATTGATGATTACAAAATATATTTTAAAAAAATTAGTATATATTTTTTATAAATAATTAACTTAATTAATTCTTTTTAATAATATTTACAAGTTAGGAGAAAGGGATCTAGCAGTCAGTGGTGATGCTAGAGAGAATAATAGAAGGATATAGCTTTTTATTAAGTATGGAGATATTTGATATTTATCAGGTATTTTTATGAGAATTCCTCGTTTTAGTGGCTCTTTAGTGAGATTCTCCTAAAAAAATTTATTGGAATTGTTTTAACTGTTAAATGATCTTTTTACTAATTTTTTTATTTAGTTAAGGATATCATTATCCTTTTAAGATTTAGAACAGACAGGGTAGTTTTTACTAATTTCAACATCTGCACTTTTTTAAAATTTAAATTTATATTTGTCTCTTTATAAAATTAAACAGCTTATCTCTTCAATCAATAAATTATTGATTTTATCATGATAAGTTAATGTGAATGGTAGAAACTCTGATCTCTTAAAACAAGTTATTGAGATTCAATTATTATCAGTTTTTGTGTGTGGAGTAATAAACCTGATTAGGAGAGAAATCTATCTATTATCCTCCATATCTCAAGAAAGATTAGTTTTTTTTACTATGAGAGCAGCATGGTAATTAAGCATTGTTTAGGCACTTGAAACTTGAGACATAGAGCTGACACAAATTTATTACTCATAAAGCAATTTATGTAGGGAGATGAGTACTCAAAATTTATCGGATTTAGACTATCTATATTTAATTTGAGCAGTTTAGATTTAATATTTTTTAAATAAAAAATATTTTTTTGAAAAAAACTGATAGTTAAAAGATCATTTTTATTTTAAATTTTATACCCATTAAAATATTTTTTAAAAACAAATAAAGATAAAAGAAAACTTAAATCTGTACCGTCTAAATCCCATCTGGATGGTCCAGATGGGTTGAGCCCCAAACCGGTTCCCAAAAAAAGGAAAGGAGAGAGATTGAATAGTTGATAGACGACGAGATGAAATGGTGGGGCGTGAGTGTCGTTTTAAGATTTAAAGACAAAGAAACCCCACACCCCACTGATGCAACGACCCTTCACAACCCCCAAAGGGTAAAAGTCACACAAGAAATAAAGCTTCAAATTAAAACGCATGCATGTGATCCATCCAAGAGTACTTGGTCCAATCATAGAATAATTAGATTATAAGGTTAGAGAATTACTATTTGATTCTCACTTTATCATAAAGAAATTCCTAAGGAGAGAGATTCTAATTTTAAGATTTCGGTTAAAATTAATTGATTATTTAAATATTTAATAAATAAAAACCATAACACATGTCGTCAAAGGACCAAAACGCAAAACAAAACACTCACATTTCTAAGAGACACATGTAATCATAAAGCTTTTTTTTTTCATCCTATTTATCAAAATTTTATCCTTACTACATCCGGATTTGACCCGTATTATAAAGTTAATTATTTTAGAGGCAAAGTGCGATAGAGATATTATGGGCAGAAAAAAGGCCACACAATTGTTGATTGATCTTTTTTTTCTTCACTCCCCCATGTTCAATGTACTACGGATTGTGTTGTTGTTGTTGTTGATGCTTTTTAATCTGTGGCCCCTAAATTTTGGTTATTTATTCTTTTGTTTTGTGTGTTTTGTTAATTAGCCATCCCACATTCAACATGATTCCCACGTTCCCCTCATCCCTCTGACTTTTCCTATCTTTCTTATTTGTTCGCCTGATAATTGAATTGATGTGTAAGTGATACTAATCGTTCATTGTTTATAAGCTTATGTCCATAGTTCTGCAACATGTTTGACTCTATCATTGGTTCATGTTAAAAGATGGGACATCCCCACTTTCTTTTGAATTTAACTCATATAAGGCATATATACTAGGGTTAGCTTTTAGTCTCTCAAACTGACTTTCTTAACTCAAATAAGCTAATCTAACTTTGAAATTATTATTAAAACTTTATAATTATTTAATTAATAGGTCAACATTTTAAATTTGTTAAGTTATATTTTTTATTAATAAGATTAACAGTGTTAAATTTAAAAAGTTAAAATTATAACTTTTTAATTTAAGTTACTAAGGTAAAAATTGATGTAAAATTTAAAAACAAAATGTATAGTTTAATCTAAATAAATTCATAACACGATCACTCTTAAATAAATACAATAATATTAGCAATAACAGAGTTATTTGGAAAAAGGGAAAACATGTCAACCAGGTTTCTGAAATTTCGAGTTACAAATCAAGTTCAGCATTAAATGTTGTCAACAATGCTCCCTTCATATGTCATGGCCTGTAAGTTATGTCATGATTACTTTAGACATTTTTAAATATAAACCAAGTCAACCATGAATATATATCAATGGTTTCTGATATATATATATATATAATTGATGTGTTTCATTATCACCCAGTCTCGGCTGGGTTATCACAAGGTTGAAGATGCAAGGGTCATAATGAAGTGAGAGTGGAAAATGAGAGTGGCCTGTTGGTATTGGGATTACCAGCGCAAGAACAAAAGGGCAGGCAAGAGGGTGTTTTTGTCACACATCGAAGTTTTATTTTTATTTTTTTGTATGCACAAAAAAGGGGAAATGAAAAAAAGAAATGGTGAGATATAAATGGGAACACATGCTCCACATGATTGTTTGTGACGACAAAACTGATTGGATGGAAGGTGGCAGCACGTGAACGTTTTTGCCCTTCATAATGCCTATGACTACGACCTCACGCCTTCTCTCTCTCTCTCTCTCTCTCGGACCCCACTTTTCTTTTTCAAAATAAAAATACATGGAATTCAAGAACAATACTCTAAATTTAATATATTTATAAATTGATTATTAAAAAGATTATCATATACACAATATAATTTGAACTCATAAATTTATTTATATATTAAAAATTAATTTTTTATTAATTAGATTAATTTTTAGACAGCCTATTTGTAGCCTTTACTGTTACGATTATTTAAAAAAAAAATCTATCATTCATTTTTAAAATGAATTACTGAAATCTTGGAGAAACTTTTAAAATAATTTTGATAATAATTTTACTTTTAGATATACTTTCAATTTTTAAAAATATTCTAATATAAGTTGTTATATGGGATTAACTTAAGTGACAAGAATACTGAGATCTATAGTTGATAGATTCTAGATGTAACAGGGGGAAAATCATTTTTTTATTTAATTTAAAGTGTAAATCCATGAATAATCGTAATAACAGAGGCAATATATATATATATATATATATATATTTAAATGATTAACAAGTTAACAAATCTTAAAAACTTCATCCCTGGTGGGAAAGATGTGAAGGAGCATTAAATGATTTAATTAAGATTTGAGGATGAAAGATGTATTATAATAATTGGGAAGTAAGTGGGTATTTAGATTAGTTCGTTGCCTCAAATCTTTGACCAAAAAAAGAAGCAGCCTCAAACCAAACCGTGATTAACTATAAAAGTAATCTAAAGTAAAATAAAAATATATTAAACGGACCTTTTAAGCCTTTCCCCTATATAGGTTTGGATCAGCGCTTGAACTATAAAAAGTAGTGTTTGTTTAAGAGTAATTAACGTAGGGGAGGGGGAGGCTAACTTTATGCTTTATTAGGCTCTTTTAAGGGCAAAAGCTTCTTTTTAGTAATTAACGTATTTGAGGAATTGAAGGAGATACCTCAAACATGGAAGCAACGGCTTACAATGTGAGACCTGTTGCTTTTATATATATATATATATATATATATATATAGGGCGTTTTCTAAAAAAAATTGATGGCGTCGGGTATAAGTTATTTGGTGAGATATTAATTAAGATTTTTGAAATATACTAAAAAAACATTTGTTATTTATGAGATGGCTTGCGGGCCATCTCGCTAGAACTAGATTTCTCAAAATAGAAATAATACAATCTTAAAACACAATTTTTCCTAGATTATGGTTCCTTTCTTGTAGTAATCATGATGGCCACAAATAATTACTCCCCCTATAATTAAAAATCGGATAACTGATTTACAGATATGATAAAAAATAATTAATTTAATTATTTATAATATAAATATAATTATTTCTCTACACTATATCCACATTATGGGCCTGTTTGGTTTGCCCTCAAACCATAGTTTGAAAATAGTTTATGGCCTTAACTTTAGTTTGGAAAAATTTTAAAATAAACAGTTATATTTTTTCATAAGTGCTTTTGGACAAAACTATAGTTTAAAACAATGGTTTTGAATAAGCTATTGAAACTAACTTTTAGAACAGTAAAAGAACTTATAGATTATCTAATTACTATCTTACCCCTACTTTTTCTTACACTCTCTCTCCTCTCTCTTCTCTTTTCTCTACCTATCTCATCTCTCTTACTTTTAATCAAATCATATCTTTTTTGTTAATTTACCAATATAAAAAACCATTCTAAAAATAACTATCCAAACATTTATTTATTCATAATCACTTTTTTTTCATAAACTCTTTTCTAAAAGTCATTTTTCATTAGCTGTCCATAAATTATTTTTTTTTCATAATTTTTTTTTTAAATCCTATCCAGGCCTATAACTGACAAAAACTCTGATATTTTTTTAAAAAAATTATAAATTTAATAAATAAAATAAATTAAAATATTATATGTAGAGTTAAAATAAATATGCTGTATGACTCTTACAAACAGGGTGGAAGTTATGCAGAGATTCTCGTCCGCGGTCAATGGCTCATTTGAACGGTGACCTAAAAAGAAAAGATGGAAAAGCCTGTCCAAAGACTGCCCCTTCCATTGAAGGAAACCTCACTTTTGGGCAGATGATAGCCTTTATTAGAATTTTGAAGACTCTGACGTTGTACCCCACAAAAGCTCGGCTTCTTTAAGGAGCTTTCGGCTTTTTCATCAATATACCATAAACTGTAAAAGAAAACACTTAAATGCTACACCATATAAACTATGTATCAAAATACTGTATTGCAAATTGTTCTTCATGAGATTTTGATATGGTGAAGAAATCGTCCTCCGTGAGAACGATTCACAACCTAACTCTACTTTTAAAATAAAAAAAATTAAAAACTGAAATCGTTCTCATGAACAACAATTTCAGTTCAACAATATTCTCTCCCCCTATTCTTATTTCCCAAGGTCATCCACCCTCTCCCCTTTCTCAATTGATGGGTCCCGCATCCTCCTTATTTCTCATTCTTCGCTTCTTCTTCTTCTTTTTAGCAAATTCAAATTATCTCCTTCAAAATTCATGACCACTCATATTTTATAAAAAAATATGAAGTATCAAAATCTTAACAATATTGATTAAATGAGATATCAATTTTAAAAAAATTAATCACATGAAATAAGATAAAAAAAATACTTCTCCAATTTTTAATATAAAATTTAATTAAAAAATTAATATTTATTAATTTTAAAAATTATATTTATTGATATTTTCTAAACAATAATTAAGTAAGAGATGGAGGGAGATAATCAAATAAAATAATTAAAATATTTTAAAAATAAATATACTATATTAACTTATTTTTTTGTAATATTATTAAATTAATTAAATAGTTTTTATATTAAAAATAATAAAATAATTTTTTTTTCGTGTGAATTAAGCCCAAGGAGGAATAGTATCTATTATCTCATGTTTTTCGATAAAACTGGAGAAGGGTAAGTCTCATAAGGGTATATCATTTAAAAAAAATTAAAGTTACTAATTACTCCCTCAAAATGATATCTTATTTAATCAGTATTTTTAAGATTTGGGATCCATCAATTGAGAAAGGAGAGAAAGTGGGTGACGTTAGAAAACGAGATTGGGCAGAGAGAATATTGTTGAACTGAAATCATTATCGTTCTTCATAAGAAGAATTTCAGTTCTTAATTTTTAAAAAAATAAAATAAAAGTCAAATTTCAAAGCGTTCTCACGAAATATGATTTATTCACTATTAAAATCGTTTTTCTAGAGAATGATTTTTAATGTAATATTTTAATAAATAGTCTTCACAGTGTACTATTTTAGCGTTTAACAGTATAAAAATATAAATAAAAATAGAATTAAATATTTTTTTATTTAAAATAATAGAAATCATTTCTAATTTTAATATTTTTAATTATTTTAATTTTATAAAAAAAATTGAGAAATATAATAAGAAGAATAGAAGTAAAATATTTTAGATAATTTTATTTTAAATTATAAATTTTTTAAATATTTTTAATCCTTCTCAAATTATAAAAAATATTTTAAATTATTTTATCTTAAGTTATAAAAAAATATAAATTAATTATATATTTATTTTTAACTCACTAAATAAAATTTTAAAGTATATTTTTAACTAAAAACTCTTCCACCCGTACTGCTAGTGTTCATAATATATTTGGCCTGTTTGGATAGGATTTTAAAAAAGAATTTATGAAAAAAATGGCTTATGGATAGCTTATAAAAAAGGGTTTTTAGAGAAGAGTTTATGGAAAAAAAGTGGTTTTGAATAAATAAGTGTTTAGATAGTTATTTTTAGAATAACTTTTAATATTAGTAAATTACTAAAAAATGTATGATTTGATTTAAAGTAAGAGAGAAGAGAGGGTAGAGAAGAGAAAGAAAAGAGAGGGTGTAAGAAAAAGTAAGAGAAAGGAGAGAGGGTGTAAGAAAAAGTAAAAGAGAGGAGAGAGGGTGTAAGAAAAAGTAAGAAAAAGGAGAGAGAGTGTAAGAAAAAGTAGGGGTAAGATAGTAATTGGATAGTCCATAAGTTTTTTTATTGTTGAAAAAGCTAGTTTTAATAGCTTATTCAAAACCATAGTTTTAAACTATGATTTTGCTCAAAAGTACTTATAGATAAATATAGCTGTTTGTTTTAAAAAAAATTTAAACTAAAATTTTACCCAATTTTTTTTTTTAAATTATAATTTGGGGTGTATCCAAACACACCCATTATTGATAAAAAAGCGTAAAAGATCTGAGTAGTAAATAATAACCCCGCCTCATCTGAGAATTACCCCATGAATATATTATTTTTTAAAAAAAAACATTTTTATTGCCCTCGACAAGTTGCAGCGATACTTATACCTCGTAGTACATATCTGAACCCACCCGCAAGAAAAATGAAATGTTTGAAGGGCTCTCCTCCACGTGCTGGTTTCCTGATGTGAGAGCATGCTCAGACTCAAGGCAAGCAAGCAACAGAGCAATCTCGGACAAGACAAAAACATGAACCCGCGTATCCCTTCAATAAAGAAAACACGTTTTTTACAATTAATTTGTTGTTCCTTCCATCGGGGGAACCAGTCCTCAATAGGTAAAAAAAGACTGCACACACCCACGTATAGTTCCAATCAGATTCATTTTATATAAACAATAAAAGAACCGACTAAAAATTCTCCATTTGAAAATCTTATTTAGCCAAAAATATTAATATATTTTTACATAAAAAAGTACCGCTATTTGATCTCATCTCAATTCCTTCCTTCAATCAGGATTTTTCACCAATGATTCTAAAATATCAAAGGTCTTTTTGAAGTGCTTGAACTGTACTTGAGATCTGATTCCAAGGTGAGACAAGCAGTTGAAGAATTTTACTAATACTTTTACTCTTATGCACAGATCTTGGATGAATACAAGAACTTTAGGATCCAGAACTGAAAATAAAAAAAAGAAACAAAGCTTTTAACCATGTAGAGCTAAACTAGGAAAGAAGAAGAAAAAAGAAAAGAACCTGCAACAATATTTAATAATAATAACCCTGTGTATAAAAACTATAGACAGACTTAAATTTTGCTGCTCTACTTGGTTAAACTTCAAATTAAGAGAGATGATGATTCTAACTGCTACTTCCGCCTGCTGTATTTGCCAAAATTTCTGATGAAGCTTTTATCAGACACTGATTCTGGTTCTTGTTCTTGTTCTTCTTCTTCTCTATGAATCATATCATGCCTATGGCTCTATGGGACTATTATATGTTAATGGCCAGTCAATGAAAATGGTTCCGAGGAATTGGATTCGCGGGAGAATGCAGCCATCAACTTCTCCCTTGTCAGCTGCTGATCAGCTCCTTGAGGCTTGATCACAAATGTGTGCAACACGGCTTCGTTCGCGGCGGCGAGCTTCGAATCAACGATGTTCACTTGTGCTTCTTTCAGCGCTCTGATCACTGCCGAGACCGGGTGGGAATTGATGGGCGAGATCACCCTCACGACAACCTCGTCGTGATGGGCGTGGACTTCCACTTGACTAGGAGATTGTTGAATATTGCTGGGATCTAACGATTGATCACTCGAAGTGCTTCCTCCAAGTCTGATCTCTCTCTCAGTTTCCATTGCCCTAAGCTTTGCCTGAAGCTCATTGATGTAAGCAATGGCGTCTCCCAGCAAGGAGGCTTTGTCCATCTTGGAGATATTAGGCACCACAGCTCTTAAAGCATAGAACCGTTGGTTCAGTTTCTCGCGCCTCTGTCTCTCAGCTTCCACATGGTTCAGAGGTTCTTCCCTGCCGTTCGCCGGCTTCCTCCCTCGTTTCCTCGGCCGCCGTTCATCGGCTCCTCCTCCTCCTCCGGCCGTCAGCTCCTCCCTGAATGAAGCAGCATCAGCATCAGATTGCTCTGATTCACCACCATTTGGTCTCACGGCAGTCACAGCAGATCTGGAAGTAGCTCCTGAAAAATCAATCTGCAATGGAGCTTTCATTTGTGGCATGTTAACGCCATTTACAAGGTCCAGAACCGGCACATTGCTCGTCGCCGGCGATCTAGAAACATAAGTTTGATCAACAAGACTGTTATTATTAGTAGCTGCCGTTGTCCAACTTGAAGGATGAACACCATTACGATGAGGATGAGGATGAGCATGAACCCCATTGGAGAGATGATGATGACCTCCTAACCATGGCCTGTCCTCCATTTTCCTAATTGCAAGTTTCTCTCTGAACTGGGTGGTTCGAACCGGGTTCGTCTTGTTCAAATCCTGCCCGAAAATCTTTGGAACTACTTCGACTTTGTCAGAAACTGTTAAAACCGGCAACATGGGAAGTGCATCTCTTTTGTCCGCCGTCAACGGAGGAGCAGGAGCAGGAGCAGGAGGAGTCGGTGGTGGAATTGACGACTTAGCTCTCGGGAATGTAGATGCAATGGAAAACTCCGATTGGATTGCCTGCAACAATTCTAAGTTCTCCTTCACCAACTTCATAGAACCCAGTTCAACCACTCCCATATCAGTAGGGATCAAAACAACAGTCTGGATTCCGGCGGATTTAACCAGAAACGATCTCACACAATAATCAACTGCAGATTTCTGAGCATCTGTGAGCCATAAATGTTTACCAGACGCAAGACACTTACCTGGACCGCCATGGCCACGAGGGAAAGAGAAGTACATAGAAGCCAGAAAGAACAACTCGGTGTCAGTGACCCGGTCTAATCCATGAACGTAATTGTCTTCTTCTGAACCACCAAAGGTTGTGTGAAGCTTCTGCAACACTCTCTTCCTCATCCTTTGCTGAACTTCATCCTCCATGCGAAGGCTGAGAATCGCTTTTAATCCGTCTTCTTCTGCTTCGTCGGGTTCTCCGCAACACCCATCGCCCCAACCTAAGACCCATTCGCCGGATTTTGACTGAGAAATTTGCCAGAAAATGGCGTAGTTCCAGGTGAAATTCGATACGTTTGGACGCTCCACGAGATCCGAGAGCTTCTTCTGGAGATTCTCGTCGGTGACGACGGCCATTAACAGATTATCATTAGAAACCGAGTGGTTCACCAAGTAATCGAAAGCTCGAGCGCCGAGAACCGCCGCCACCATGTCTCGTTCGTCTTCGTTCCACACCATACCTCCTTCTCCTACAGCCACCTCAATCTTCATCTGTTCCATCAGAAATAAGAATCACCCCCGAGAGAAATGAAATCTCCAGATAATCAACAACCTCTTGATTGATTCTTCTCACCTCTCATACGAGAAAATCTTCGCGGTTTCCATGTCAGTTTGAATCGAAAACCCACATGAAGCTGCCTATCACGATGGCCCACAATTAGATCTCGAACATTTGAAGTCCGTGTTCAGAACTGAGATTCACACCGACAAGTTCAGAAAGAAGTAAGAAGATGAGGCAATGACAGGAAAAGAGACAACAGTAATGAGAGCAACGGTCTGAGGAAAATAAGACATTTCGCCAAGGAGTAAAAACAGCAGGTGTTTCAGGGATCAAAAATGAAGAAGAAAACTCCGTTTTTTTTTTGTTTATATATTTTTAATTGTCCTCCTGCCTTCGTAGCAAGGAGAGAAGAAGAAGAAGGAAGCGATTGTAAGAGAAATGAAATGCCACGAGTGAGAGAGTTGTGAGAAGAGACGAACTGCTGCCCATACCGCTCCCTAATCCAACTTGTAACAGCAACACACTGAACCATGGTCAGGTCAAACGAGGTTAACGATTAACCATAGTTACTAAGGGGGGAAGTTGAGTGGGAGTCGGCAACGTGTCCGTTGATTTCAGGTTTTTTTGTTTCCTTTCCGCTTTATCCAAACTCAAAATCAAGATATCATCGGTGAATCTGTTAAAAATTTTGAATGGGTCAATTATATGGAATTTTATATTTTATATTGTTTACTGTTTACTTTTAAAGGAATCTATTTTTTTAGTTAAATCCTATTCTTTTCAAATTATATATATTTTAATCATGATTACATAATTCAACCCTTAACCTCTTAATTTTCCCAATGTTCACTTTATTGATTTGGGGGATTTTTTTTACTGCTTTTTAACCACTTCAATATCAGTAAGATTTGGTACGATAATAAATTTGTGACATAGTATTATATAGGCTCATGATACTCGTGTGTAATAGTTGCACGCCATAACTTATACACCAAGTACTCCATGTGACGTGCAGGTGGGTGAAATAAATTATCTTACCAACAAAATTTTTATTTTTATTTTTAATAATAACATGAAATTCCTTTGTTATTTTCATCCATGTCCTCTACCTGTTCTATGCATCCCTCTACGGTGAATACCTAATTATATGTTTGTAATAAATTAAGTAATTATATGTTAATGAATGAACATTGATTGATATATAGTTTCATGAGTTAATTATTAAAAGCAAAACTCCGACTAGAAATTCAAATAAAAAAAACTGATATAGATTTTTCACCTTTCAGCTGTCGCCCTCCTTTGGGGATAAACTTATAAAACAGATTCCATGCCAATTAAGGGAAAATAATTTACTTGCGTTCAACTCTCTCCAACATAGTATGGAAATTATTCATCCAATAAAACTCACTTTCTTCTTATGCAAACGAAATATATATATATATATATTAATGATTGGTTAGAAAAATGCTTTCCTTCCATTATGTGAATTTTTTAACTTATGCTTAAATTATATGCGTGTGTGTCCTGAAATTGGTTTGTATATAAATAACCGTCCTAATTCTAAAGTAACGACAACTTTTCCAAAATTTCATATTATGTAGATAATAATTTTCTTGTTAGATTATCTGTTATTTCAATAAAATAAAATAATATAATAAGAAGTTTAGTTGCGTATGATCTATAGTTAGACGTTTAACTACGTGTAACATAAAACTTGAGAGGATTGTTGATGCAACAATATATCTAATTAATTTATTCCTATTATGATTTAAATTATTTTATTATTATCTTTATTGTCATTAAATTGTAATTAGGATTTTATTTATTATTTTTATCTTTAAAATTATGATTAGATTTAGATTTAAATTAATATTATTTTGTTATTAATAGGGCTCTATAAATAGAGATAGAACTCATCAATTGTGCTAGAATTTAAATATTGAGTTGATTTTTTTTTATTTCTTTCTTTCCTCTCTTCTATCTTCTATCTTCTATCTTCTCCCCTCTCCCATTCCTATTTCACATCAATTATTCACACCCCAAAAAAAATTAAGAGGATTTAGTTAATGACATATCAGACTTTGTTAGGGAAGTGAATGGAATAATTATATTGATGGTAGTTGGTTGTTCTACACAAATGTAAAAGTTTATGAGAGTCAATCTCGATGGGTTAGATTAACTGGCTGAAACTATTTTAAGTTAATCAAAAGTTACGAGTTCGATCATTTGGGAATGCAGCATCCTAGAGGCTAGGGGCGCCAACTTCAATTGTTTTTG
The DNA here is from genome assembly GCA_037074615.1 of Leucaena leucocephala. Taxonomy (NCBI): domain Eukaryota; kingdom Viridiplantae; phylum Streptophyta; class Magnoliopsida; order Fabales; family Fabaceae; genus Leucaena; species Leucaena leucocephala. Next base: position 20,788,293 of record CM073555.1, on the reverse strand, counting down.
TCATGCTTCATATCTGAATTAATCTGGTTTGTAATTTCCTAAGGGATTGACCAGAGTTTTTTTATTATTATTATCACATTTCAATAGTCAAGAAAAATATTTTAGGGCTTGCAAAAATTTTGTATAATGATATAATCTGGCCTAAACTTATTGAACCAATAATATAAAATCAAATAATAAAGCTAACAATACTATTCATAAAACTCAAAATTTACTGTATAGTGAATTTATTTGTCATAATAAATTATTATAGATCATCAATTAATAAATAAAAGTTTTACTTGTATGGTGAATTGATCATTAATTAACGAACAGATTGACTTTACTTAAAAATGTCGGACAATTAATATTATCCTTAATTTTATTTGTCATAACTCATAACGAACATTTTATTAGTAATTGTTATTTTTTGTTAAATCACAACATACACACACATGATTCCTTATACTCTCTTCATCAAGTAACAAATACTTTGTTCTAAATATATAATCTAATTATGAGATTAATTTTTATAATAGATAAAAAATCTTAATCTATTTTATTTTTATATTTATATTAATTTTTATTAAGATAATTTATCTAATTTATAAATTAATATAAATTATATATGAATATTTATTATTATTATTATGGTTCCACTTGGAGGATCGAGGACGATCATGTAGAAAGTAAAAGGAGTGACAAGACAAGGTGGGGTTAATTAGCCAAGCAACTTGCTTGATTAATGTTAATCAATGAACAAACCTTTGTTAGAAAAAAGAAAACACAATCAAAGTTCCTTAATCATGAATTAATGAAATAATGATTATGTTGAAAGTCGCCATCAAGTGTATATATATTCCTAGAAAACGATACAGGATTAATTTGTTTTGTTTGAGGTTTAACTTAAAAAGCATTGTTATGGGTAATTAGAGACTTTATAATATAAAGCAAAGATCTTTATAATATACAGCACATTGGGGGGGGGGGGCGCTAGTTCTAGTTGGAGTGCATCATAAGACAGATAGAAATTGAACGGGACTTCTTTTCTTTATTTTTTTGAACAAGACTTATTTCATTTTATTAATTAAACTTTTTTTGTTGCTTCAGATAAAAAATTATGAAATAGGATTAGACCAATCAAATCACCTGCTTTTTTTAAGAAATTTATATATTAATGTTTTCTGATGGACCATATTTTTTTAAATATCCTTCAATAATGTTCCAACAAAATCTCGAGTACGCATCGTGGATTAAAAAGATTACCTTAACATAACCACTTTTATTTAGATGATCGAGAAATAAATAAAAGTATTGTTTCGTACTAGGATCTAATAATCAATATAAAATATAATTTTTATATTAAAATTATATTATGTATAAGCCATAATAGAAAGAAAATTTGTTCATAAATATATGTTTAGATAATTAATTACCTAATATCACTGATATTTTTTTTATAGTACATATGATATTCCCTAACTAATAATTAAAGATTAATTATCTTAAAATATAAAAATTAACAAAAATAAATTTTATTTTTTATAATAAAATATTTTTCATGTCCACGCTAGTAAATACTAGTCTTTTTTTATAGAACATTGGGCCACATGTTATCTTGTGCATTTTGTAAAATCATATTATCAAACATACGAACAAACAATAATTTGGATCAAGATTCTGTGATAAAAATACAATATGGGTCTATTTTAATAAGGTGAGAACTAAACCCAATTTTATAAATATAAAATATCAATTCATTTTATTTTTTAATTTTATATTTTTTTAAACTCATTTTATTTATTGATTGTATATAGTAAAAGAGTTATGTTAAGAGATAGTTATAATACACGTTGTTATTATAGAGAGTAATATAAAAAAACTAATATATATTTATTAAAAATAACCAATTTAATTAATTTTTTAATTTATTAAAATTAATCATTTAAATTTTATATTAAAAATACGAGGAGTATATCAATAGACTAACTTAGAATAAAAAAAAATCCAACACTATAAAGGATTTCATACGCACAAAATATCCACAATCGAATTCAAAGAAGAAGATAGACAAGTTCACCGATTTTTGTTTTATCCCTATCTACATTGTGAAAGTAAAATGGAGAGAAAAAATATTTTTTAAAAAACGATATCACATTTTGTTGATATTTTGTTCAGTGACAAGTTGGCCGTAAAATACAGAAAGAACACTGAGAAAGTAGTCCTTGTTGGGAAACAAACAAGGAAACTGAAAGTAACGTATGAATGAATATTGAATACATTGAAAGCAGGAAAACAAGGTTCACCGCTTCGTTTTCAAAGAGCACGCTCATTCATTCCGCCTCTTCCGGATAAGAAAGCTAACGAAACCGTGCTCCTCCCCACGCGCCCCCACCTGCGCGTGCACCTAATCCCTCAGGGGTCACGCATAATGGGCGGCTTCTTCTTCCCATCATTGCTCTCTCCTCCGCATTCCGCAAAACCAACACGTTTCACAGAGCCTCACGCTTCCCACGTGTCGCCGTCTGACCCCATCTCTCAGGAGAGGGGCGGGACGAGACTCGTGAGGATCACATGATAGGCACGTGAATCCTAGGGGACCATGCCGGTGTGGGGCCCGCGCAAGGGAGCACGTGAACGGCATTTAGTGGGCTTGGCTTTTATTTTAATGCTATTTAACACAGAAATTTGTGATTAATTAAAGAGGGAAAAGGGGCCTTGGTAACGTGTTTGGCGTGTGCATTTAGATCCGCGTTTTTTTGGGGAAACGAAACAGCCACGCACTGGGAGTTTAAGGTTTGAGTGCTCAGTGGATGACGTGGCGGTCACTCTCTTTTGTGTCACTCGCGTTGTCGTTTTGGGGAGTGGCTCCTCCTCCGTGAAAACATTCAATACTCACCGTTGGATCACAGTCTGGAACAGACGAAGCGGTGGAGATTAATGATTTTGACTCACTCCTCCTGTACTTATTTATAAGATACCTGTATCCATGGATCATAAAGAGTAGAAATTAGTACTAATATGATATTGAATAGTATTCCCTCTTGGATTTTAATATAAACTATAACTAATTAATTTAAATAAATTAAAAAAATTAAATAAATACTCTAATTATCCTCTCTATTTTTTTTAAGTAAAAAATATAATATCATCTTTATATAATATTTATATATAACATTATAATGTATATCAATTTATAAGTTATAGGTATGTTTGGTTTTTATAGAAATAATAGTTTTAAAAGTTTTTTTGGATAATCTTAATTTAATTTTTTTTTAAAATAAACAGTTATATTTATCTAAAAAATTTATGAATTAAAACTATTATTTCAGATAAACTGGTCAGAATAGCTTTTGGAACAATAAAAGAGTTTATGGATTACTGAATTACTATTTTATCTTTCTTTTTTTACACTATATTTCCTATCTTCTCTATATTTTCCACTATCTCTCATATCTCCTATATCTTTTTCACTATCTCTCATCTATCTTCTATTTTCTCCACCCTCTATCCTCTCTCTTTTTTAACCTCTCTCCTCTCTCCTCTCTCATATTTATACTTTTTTTTAGTAATTTTTTAATTACAAAAATTATTTTTAATAATAATTATCTCAATATTTATTTATTCAGAAATATTTTTTTTATAAACTATTTTCTAAAGACCATTTTCTAAAAATTACCCAAAAATCTTTTTTTTTATAAACCATTTTTTAAAAATCTATTCAAACATGTATATTAATTTAAAAAAATAATAAATATTATATTTAAAATAGATTAAAATCTAATATTTATAATTAAATTTAATTCTCCAGTTAAACATAGACCGAACACAGTAATATAATTAATAAGAATAATATTAATAATTATTTTTAAGAGCGGATTAATATGATTTTGGCAAGTAAACTCGCCCGCAGAGATGAGTTTGTTGTTAGGAGAGTTTAAAAGTAAGTTAACACCGCGATTATGTGAACTTGAAACAAGAAAACAATAAATAAAATCATATAATCAACTAGTTAACTCGTGAATTCTCAGAATAATTGGACTTAGCATTCATGTATTTCATAAACTGTGGGGAGGGCCCTATACATCTCAACATTATGACACGTGTTGGTTTTATTAAACCACTGGTTCTGACCGTGACTGATAATGTTAAAAAAGATCACGGTTATTGACTAATAGGAAGACTTTTAAAATAGTAAAAAAAACAGAGAGAAAGAGGAAAAGGGGATTCAACAAATCCACCACCATTCATCTCCCTAGAGTCGTTTGTCGTTGTATTATCTCCCATAAATTGACCTTAATTTGAGCCATTTCCTTCGCCCGAGTTGTTAACTATGTTGACTATTTTGTTACACGTATACTTACACGTTGTATTCATGATGGTTTCCATTCAGAGCAGATTAAGCTGAAGATTGAAAAACAGCTTTAGGTTACATATAAAAATTGACTAGAGAAAATGTACGTACAGGTGGACAAGCGCGTGCCTAATATTTTAACCTTTACCATACGAGTCATTTTTAACAAATGATTTTTTAAAAAAAATAAGAAAATTTTAATTCTACCTTTAGTAAATATACATACATTGTCCCTATTTTAATAATACATGCAAATATTTAATAGGAAATAAATGAGAAAACTTATAATAAGAGAGTAAGTTTGAGTTAATAGAACTTATTATTGAGTTTCAAAGTTACATAAATATTTTTAAAATATTTGATTTTCTTTCAGCCTATAACATGTTTACTCATACATAATATAAATTATAAATTTTGAAATCCATTATCTTCAAGTAGAGTTTCCTTCTTCTTCTTTTTGTTTGTAACTTGTCAGATATCTTCAAAAAGAGTTTAACGAATAAAGTCTCTTTTTGGGCCTAAGCGTTAAGAATTATCTAGACATTGTTATTAGAAGGAGGCCCAGCAGAGTATTCAATTGGGCAACACTTTATCTCCAGATAAGAAAGATAGAAATTGGGCTAGATCCACAGTACTGGGCCCGTATTAAAATCCAAGACAAACTAATATATTCAAAAGGCCAGGACCAACCAACGGGGGTTGTTCCGAGTGGTAAGTGGCTCAGTATCGCTTAAGCGAGGTCTAGAGTTTGAGCCTTGGCATACGCAGAAAATCCCCGTTGGGAGACTCACCCACCATAGCCAGGTGTGCGACGCGGGTCGGATCCGGATGTAGTCGGGGCAAAGCTCCGGTGAACCAGGTGGGCAACCAAAAAGAAAAAAGGCCATGACCAACCAACGGGGGTTGGTCTGAGTGGTAAGCGGCTCGGTATCGCTTAAGCAAGGTCTCAAGTTCGAGCCTTGACGAATGCAGAAAATCCCCGTTGGGAGACTCACCCACTATAGCCAGGTGCGCGACACGGGTCGAATCCAGATGTAGTCGGGGCAAAGCTCCGGTGAACCGGGTGGGCAACAAAAAAAAAAGGCCATGACCAACTCATTTCCAAAAATTTTTGTACCAAAAAATAAAAAAAAAGTCCATGACCAACCCATCGTCTGTGAGTTCAACTGGCGAAGGGGGTGAGACATGCGACTATTTGGAACGTGTTCGAACCCTAGGGAGCACCACTTTGTTGTGGTTCCAGTCACGGCGATTGGGGAGGCATCTTAGCTCCTGGGTGCCTAAGTTCACGCTTGAGGGTAATAGATGGCTCGCCCTGCCCGACATTGGTATCGCCTAAGAGGAAGGAAAATTTCGCCCTACCTTTGCATCGTAGGTGAACCCAATTCCTTTCCAAAAATTTGTGTACAAAAAAAAAAGTCTATGACCAACCAACATGGTTGAGTCTAGTTCTTTATAACGTGTCAAACCAATATTCAAATTCTCATGGAGAGAAATGCCCACATTTAGTACCCGATAGTACATCGAATATGATTGCCTCATAGTGATACTTAGAAAAAAGTCTATGACAAGTGAAAATGCTCATTTCCAAAGGGATAATGACAATTAGGTGTCAAAATAATACGTTAATAACACTTAGGTATTTGATTTTTTTATTGTTTTTTGCAAATATCAATTTATAAAAGTGCAAAATCATCGTTGGCAAAAAAAAAAAACCCTGCAAATTCGTGAATATTAGTTGTAAATAAGATATTTAAGCTTCAATTGTAACTTTCAACTCGCAATTGTCTAAATTCATATTTAATTTGTAACTCAGTTTTCAGGAAAAAAAATTGAGACCTAGTTGTAATTAATTCCACCTTTTGATATATTAATAATTTATTTTATGAATTTATATAACATGTTAAAATGGTTATGAATTTAATTGAGTTGGATCTTTAGACACATCCTAATTCGTTTGAGCAAATATGTTAAATTCATTTTGACTTGAAAGGCATTATTGGATCATGTTGATAGGTAAATATCAATTATAGTAGAGAATAACGGCAGGCGACAACAGCCATGATTCACACTATGACAAAGGGGCTAATTATGGTTGATCAAACCTTTGATAAGGAAAAAAGCAGACACCACCAATTTCCCATAATTATTAAACATTGAAATCATGATTACGTTGAAATTAAACAAAAATTATACATGACAAGCTAATCATGCTTTTTATCCGGTACATGGCTAATTTAACAACTTAGTTAATTAACTTCATCAAATTAACCCTTGCAACTGCCAGGCCAATCAATCTTTACAAGATCGATTAGGAAAAATTACTCCTTAATTCCTCCCTAATTGATTGGGAATGAAAGTCTTGATCATAGTTTATGGGTCTTAGATATAAGACATTAATTTAATTTGTCTCATAAATTTATAATTTTTATCAAATTATTTCTATTTATTGCACATATAACGTGTTTTTGTCAATGCATGTAGTTTTAAATATAAATGATTAGGTGGGGATACTTTAAAAAAGCATAACACATGTTTTTATAAATAACTAATTTGATTAATTTTTTTGATATATATAAATTAATTATTTAGCTATTATATTTAAGATAAAAAGAAGTGCTAGTATTAGTAGTTAAAATAAAGAAAGAAAAAGATCAAATGCACAACCTAGTGCAAATAATAAGGTACGAATGGGAAAAAACTCTAGTTAAAAATTTAATTGGTGAGAATGATCTAAATCATAATACTAATATATTATATGTACAAAAATTTATAAAATACTACTATTCTATATGTAAAAATTTATTAGGTTATTTTTACTAATTAAATTTTTAAATGTGTATTTTTCTCAATTCTCCCAAACAATAATTGAAGAGTACACGTAACATAACTATGTGCTTGTTTGGATGGAACCAAAACTTTAACTTTAAAAAATATTTTAACCCAAACTTTAGTTTAGAGAAATTTTAAAATAAATAGCCATATTTATCCAAAAGAGTTTTTTGACCAAACTATTGTTTAAAACCATGCACTACAGTAAAAAATGCTTTATAAATCGGTTTAAAATTGCATTCTACACTGGACAAATAACTGGTGTAGAAACAGACCGTGTAGTAAGTGAGATATTTTAAACCGGTTAGATATCCGGTGTAGAAAGCGAGACATTCTAAACCGGATTCAAGAAAATCGGTGTAGATAAACATATTTTCTACACTGTTATGTCAACGTCAACTATAGATTAACGAATTTTTTATATCTGGTGTGTTTATATGGGCATTGTATATAAATATATTAGGCTATTTTCTATACCGGTTGTGGTAACGACCGGTGTAGATTATGTTATTTTCTACACCGGCTATTTTAATGACCGGTGTAGATTATCCTATTTTCTACATCGGTTATTTTAACGATCGATTTAGAGTATGCTATTTTCTATATCGGTTATTTTAATGACCAGTGTAGAGTATGCTATTTTCTCCAATTAGCACAACCGGTAATTTTTGTCCTGTTTAAATGTAGGTTTAAAAAATTGCCAATTCAATGTTTCATTACTCTATCCTCTGAAGCTTCCAAATATACAAGTCAAAGAGACAAAAGCGGATAAATAATTCAATAAATATATTATTCATTTAATAAAATTGAATACAAAAATTGAACAATTTGAATAGAAAAATAAAAGAATATATTCCTTGAAACACAAATACTATTGAGAAGGAATGAATTGAACAAAAAATTAAACCCAAAGATTGCGCATCTCCTCAATATCTTGTATAGAAAATGGGTCAGATTGATCAAACATTTGAAATATCAAATTAAGGCATTACTAGTATATGTTAAATTAACAAGAAATATGAAATTATTAGGAAACACAATTGTACCTCCTCAGTTAGGTCAGTCCTATTTGACAAGATATATTATCATGTGTCTAATGATGTAGAAGCCGCACAAGTTACTTTCTCTACGCTGCCTTTAACTTTGTAATATTAACATGATAAGAATTATTTTTCAAGAGCAAAATGTGGAGCATAAGACTTAATAGTTTAATTACTTTTGATAGAATTCATTCAGGGTCCCTCACCGAGTTGGTGTGCTTAAGACCCCTGGCAAATTTGAACGTCCTCATAGCCATATGACCAAAGTTATAAGGTTATTAACCCATTTATTATAAAGACCACATATATATTATAAAGATCATTGTTTTGTATAGAAAAAAACTCACAAGTTCATAATCTTCTTGACATCAGCCCCTGGTTTGTAATGGAGGGAGCATAAGAAGAATACTTTATAACTGTGCTTACATAGGACGACCAATTGCCAATGATTGCTGTAGAAATTAATTAAAAAAGAATGAGTATTATCATTAATCAAATACAAAATTTGTATAAAATAAAATATTATTATTCTTACTCTTGCATATATGGTGCGAAGAAACAATCAATTTCGGTTTGACCGAGCCTCCTTGTTATGTATTGAAGTCGCAAAGGTTGAGAGGTCCCTTTTGCATAAATTTGAATTGAGCATAGAAATCCAAACTTATCTTGTTTGCCCTTGACAATCAACTCAGCTTGCATATACCTACAGTTAATGCAAACACTTGTTAATTAGTTATAAGAGTTGAATTTTGTTATTACATGTATTTATATTTAAATTAGACTTACACAAAAAACACTTGGATGCACCCGGAGGTCAGTTTATCCTGAGGAGTGAGGAGAGATTTCACATCGGTATGGTCAAGAAAGGCCGAAGCCTCTGTGTCGCCCACAACTGAATCCATAGGCAATGTATCCACATGGAACATTTTGTCATCTGCCAATCGGATGACACGTTGCATGGCATTCAAATTGGGAGGTGTGAGAAGTTGGCTCGGGGAAGACGCGACATTCTCCAAAACAAGGTGCTTTGGCCATAATATGAAAGTCCCCTTTGCTTGCATCACTGTCTTCACCTTATCAGTGGAAATTGGGACAAGAGCATCTTCAACTATCACGTCTTCAACTGTCACTCTCAATTGATCTTCTTGAATTTGGATGTGGTGAAAAAATGGGGCTTTAGAAACTCTATTTTGTAGTAGTGATGGTTTTGGATAAGTTACTAGAAATAACTTATGAAATAGTAAAAGAGTTTATGGACTATCCAATTACTATTTTGCCTCTATTTTTTTTCTAACACACTTTCTCCTCTCTTCTCCCTTTTCTCTCTTCTCAGCTCGTCGTCTTCTGCTTTTCTTCGTCATCGTCATTGTACCGTCACTGCTAGAGCTCACTGTCTTTGCTGGTTATGGTTCAGCTACCGTCATTGCCGTCATCTTACTCCCCGACAGCCTCGACAACCCTTCTGCCCTGCTCCCCCGTCATCACTTTGTAGCTGGAGTTGCTCTCGCTGTCGTCCTATTCTAGAGTTGCTCTCGCCGCTGGAAGAAGATCAAACTGTCATAGAAGAAGAAGAGGAAAGAAGATGAACAGTGAGGGTGGGATGTGAGGCTGGCGATAGGTAATTTTTATTTTATTTTAATCTCATACCATTTCTGATAATTTACAATCACAAAAGTCCTTTTAGTAATAACTATCCAAATACTCATTTATTCATAACCATTTTTTTCTATAAATCCTTCTCTAGAAACCATTTTCTAAAAGTTATCAAAAAACTTTTTTTTTCATAAATCATTTTCCAAAAACCTATCCAAACGGCTCTATGATTGAAAGTTCCACATATAAAGCAGGGTTTGAGACTTAAGCCAATTGTGGTATTGGCTAGGGATGTGCATGCCCTACCTGAAAAAAGCATGGGCTGCATTTTGCAGCTCAATGCTCGGCCCTGCCCGGTAAAAGCCCTAACCATATCGGGTTGGACATGGGCGGGTGGGGCATGCTCAAGTCATGATGCCATGATCATGTTGTGGAAAAAAATCTACAAATGTAAACTTCTAAAATAATACCATATTCATATGTCTTCAAGAGTTAAATAATATCTATAATCCACTAAGAATAAGGCAACAAAAAGATAATAATTAAAGTTTTAAAATTTATTACATATATATTAAAAAAATTCTTGAAGTCTAAGTAGTTTGTAATTACAATTTTACATCAATCTCCCCAATGTTAATAAGGATGAAGTATCAGAAAAAAATAAAATAAACAATTATAATTTGTAATGTAATCATATGATGATTAGTAAAGTTAAAAAGAAAAAGAAAAATCAATATAGTTATAAATTTTAAAAGATGCAACTTACCTACTTAACTATTTATATTTCTAAAATGACCCTTTAGTCACAAGTAGATATCATATTCTCTCTTCCAAGTGTAGCATCTAAAGGAAAAAGTAAAAAATATAAAAGAATAAGTGCTCATGGATAGGGCAGGGCAGGGCAACCTCCCTGCCCGGTGCACAGCCTAAAAAAAATATGGGTTATATTTTGTAGCCGATGCCCAGCCCGGTCCTATATTTTTCGGGTTGGGTAGGATTTTTTAATCGTGGGCTCGGGTAGACATACTGGGCCGCGAGTTTTGTACACACCTCTAGTGTTGGCCTCTAGGTATACTTATATGGAATGCATGCTAAGGCAAATATATTAATCACGGGTTTACTTAATTGCCATGGATTAATCAATAATCTTCAAGTCACTACTTAGCAATAGATTTGGATAAATTAATGATAGGCGTTCTAATAATCCAAGAGTGGCATATGGTTTAAATAGTTTGGTCACAACACAAAATAGGACGCAGAAGCAGTTGGCTTTGATAGGTTTTGACTTAAAACTACTTAACGATTTAAACCACATCATTAATTGGTAAACTTAATTGTTAACTTTTTTGGAGACACAGATTATTACAAAGATTAAGACTTTTGTTAGTTTACCACCTCACACATCTTTGACATGCAGTTTGGATATCTAAAGGTAAAATTTTTCTTTAATTTATTTTATAAAAAAAATAGTTCAGATTTTTTAAAAATTAATACAATATTTAGTCTTTATAATTTATTTTAATTTTTATTTTTATTTTTATAATTTTAAATTATATATTTTAATCCTTTAAATATTTTTATATTTAAAATATTAATATCTATATTTTAATAAAAATTTAGATCATTCTATTTGTTGAGAGATCAAAATTACTTATATTTAATATGTTTATTTTTAGAAATAATATGATACCTGTTTCATACACACATATTTGTCAACACACAGATTGACAGATATATTGAATTTTGAAAAATTATCTCAACTCGATTAGACATTATTCATAAACAAAACCCGACAAAACACAAGATTGCCAATAAGATTAAGAACAAAAATCTCGCATCCACTTCAAGCAAAATAACAAAAAAATGATAAAATATCTCCCTAAATTTTGGATAATTTGAAATCGTATAATTTTAACAATTAAGGACTTCAATGTTAATCTCTAAAAGGTAAGAGAGATATTATTAAGAAATACAGAACTCGAGGACTTGTTCCAATTTTCACATGACCAAATCCATAGATCAGTGCAAATTATTCTTAAAGATTCTTACTTTCGCCGTCTCAAATCTCAATTCCTCTCGGCTCTCTTTAAGATTAGTCAACGTCTCTAAGCTTCTCTACTTTGATAACAAATCTCTTGTTCTCTGTGATTCCTCACTTGTCTGTGGGTCTTGTGTACTAGGACGAAGAAGCCCCATCAGCCATTGTGCACCCCCCAGAAACTCTGCATCTGACAATTCGTCACAAGAAAACAGGGGAGGGAAGAGGGAAGCGTCTCATCTTTCGCTGGCATGGGACTATAGATCTTGATTGGGATGGACAATGATGGAAAAAAGAAATGACGAACGTTCTGGTTCAAGATATTGAAATGACCCAGGTGAGTTATGTTGTGAATTCCCACATAGAATTTGTTGATTGCCCAAAAATTCCTTTGGTTTTTTATGCTATATTAACTGCAAACAACTTTACAGCTAGGGTTCTTGCAAGTAGGTTTGCACTAGTGTGTATCTTGATCTTGATAACTAAGTACTGCATCAAAAGGTTCCGGCTATGTTGGTGAACTTGTAATTGTTATCCATTGATCTAAAACCTGTTGGAGTATAATGGCATCTTACTGGTTACTTACTTGCATTAATGCTTTCTTACTTGCATTTTTATATGCTGACTTTCAAGACTATGAACAACTACGATGGAAGTGTCAGTCGTGTAAAAAAGCTCAATGCAGAAATTTTATCTGCTTCTTTACGCTGTTGATGGTTGCTGTAGTAATTTGGTCATTGTTAGCTAAATTCACCCAAAATTCTGATTTGTCTTCCAAGTGTTTTGTTCTTGTACCATGTTCATGATTTTGCAAGGATGGAGGGGTTGCTATATTTACATGATTGTTTATACATTCAGTTTAATTTCTTAGAAGCTTCTCTACACCAATTTGACACTCAAGGGACTCATATAAGAATGAACCAATCAAGATGTAGTGTGATTATATGCATACAAAGTTACAAACACATTGATCAGTAACTATTCTATTGTAACCTATTATGTTCTATAGAATATTGATGTCATCAACTTCAATTCTTGCAGACAATACCCATCTAATATCCAATGTTGAATCAAGCTACAATGTCAGACCATTTGGTTTTGTTAGTGTTGTTGTTGGTATCTTTGAGCATTGGTCATGTGTGGGGTGCAAAAATAGGTCATAAAGCTCCTTGGAGGATCCACACCCTGTTCTCTGTGGAATGCCAGAACTACTTTGACTGGCAGACAGTGGGCCTCATGCAAAGCTATAGGAAGGCCAAACAACCTGGGCCAATTACCCGTCTTCTCAGTTGTACTGATGAGGAGAAGAAAAATTACAGAGGGATGCATTTGGCTCCCACTTTTGAGGTGCCCTCAATGAGCAGACACCCCAGAACTGGTGACTGGTAGACTTCTGTTCCAAATTTTATTTTCTCTAGGAATTTAAATTCAATTATGAATTTTAGGTTAGTTTTTGAAATGAAGTTTTCTAGTTGCCTTTTGAAATGAAGTTTTCTATCTTTGACTAAGTTCGGATTGTTCAATGCTAGACTTGATAGTTATTTAAAAAAAAACTTAATTCTGCATGATGTTGTCTTGTACATAGTTATGTGGCTGCTACTTCTATTAGTACATCTGAGTCAGAATATATAGTTTTGGAAATTGCGTGTGCTAACTTCGTGGATTTATGTGGTAACTAAGGGTTGTTTGGTACACAGAATTGTCAGGTAAGAAAATGGAAATGAAATGAGGATTTGTGTAAAATGGATGGTAAACGACTCTCTTATTCTTATTTAAAAAGTAATACAAAGGGACATATGCTGTTGAATTTTGATAACAGGGGTATGCTAGACATCACATAAATTAAAGTTTCTCGCTTTTGGTGCACTCTGTGTGCATGTGTATGTTTCCATTTCCCCTTCTGTCTTCAGCCCAAAAGTACAGAAATATTCCCTTCTTCAAGCATAGCTCTGGACTTTTGTTTGCAATGATGGTTTAGTTGTGGTTACTACAATTTCAACTCATTGATTTTTATATCTTGCCTTGTTAATTAGTTTTGAGGTTAACAAAAACTTCCCTGATGTCTTCTTTGAATTCACGTTATTCGACTATGTTCAATTTTACCTTGAATTTAAAGGCTATTCAACATCAGCTAAGTAATTGGTCTGCTGTTCGTTTATCATAAAGTTATCCCTGGTTGTACCTTGGTATTATTGTCTGATTTTTTTAGTGTTTCTTCTCTCCCATATTCTGCTTTAGTAACTGTTATTTCATATGAATAATACTTGTATTTTATTAATATTCAGAAGGGATATATATATACACAATAGAAAATCCTAAATAATCCTAGATACTAATAAAATAATATCATATCTTATCCTATATACTAATTATAGGATATTTACATATCTTCTAATATCTTTAATATCTCTACACTCCCCCTCAAGTTGGAACATAAATATTAATCATGTCCAACTTGTTACAAAGATATTCAACTCGAATCCCATTAAAAGCTTTGGTGAGGAGATTACCCAATTGCTCACTGGATCTGACATGTTCTGTAGAGATGAAGTTTTCCTTGAGCTTGTCTCGAATAAAATGACAGTCATGACAGTCGATTTCAATATGTTTCGTGTGTTCATGGAATACCGAATTAGAAGCTATATGTAGGGCCGCTTAGTAACGAAATTTTAAGGCCAACCTCCTTCAGTAACTGATATATCCAGACTATCTCACATACTGATTGTGCCATGGCTCTGTATTTTGCTTTTGCACTTGATCTTGACACCACATTTTGTTTCTTCCTTCTCTAAGATACCAAATTTCCTCCGACAAAAACACGGTATCCTATAGTAGACCGTCTTGTGCTTTTGATCCACCATGATCGGCATCATAAAGACACTCAATATCTATGTGACCATAATTCTTGTACAATATCCCACGCCCCGGAGATCCTTTCAAGTAATGTAACACATGTTCTAAGGCTTCCCACTGTCTAATAGTTGGCGGGACTATAAATTGGCTAAGGACACTCACTGGGTAAGTGATATCAGGATGGGTTATTGTAAGATAATTCAATTTGTCAATCAATCTCCTGTACCTCTCTGGGTTCTCAAACAGCTTACTCTTAGCAGCTTCAACGGGATTTTCAGATGGTATACTACCATCAGCGTCAAGTAGTGGATTGTAAACCATAGGAAAGCTAGTTGGGGTAACTCCTAGTTTTCCAGTTTCTTTTAGCAAATCAAGAACATATTTTCTCTAAGTCAATAAGATGCCTTTCTTATTCCTCATGACTTCAATTCCCAGGAAGTACTTTAATGAACCCAGATCCTTCGTCTAAAAATGGGAGTTAAGGAATGACTTGAGTGATGAGATCCCTGAAGCATCACTCCCTGTAATCTCAATATCATCAACATACACAACTAGTAGAATCATGACAGCCCTTGTTCTTTGATAGAACATAGAATGATCACACTTACTTTGATAGAATCATGCCGCAGTCGCCTTGGGGCCACGATACAGCATCTGAACGGACGAGGTAAGGTGGAAACCTCAGTGGTGGTGGTGGTGGTCGAAGCCGCTGTGGTGATAGTCGGGAATAGGGAAACAAAGGTGTCGGGAAACATCTGCGCTTCACAAACCACAGAAACAGAGCACGGAACCCCAGGATCAGGCCAAAACAAGGAGTCAATCATTGGGGAATGAAGCAGCTGGCAGGAGAAACCCTGCGAAGGCATCGACGCGTGCTAACTCGGCGAAACTGCAGGCAGCGCGTGAGATTCATGCGCAGGTTGGATGGAGATCGGACATGAAGAGTTGGGCTGATCGGAGGATGCTGAGGATGGTGAGCCGGCACGTGTGGGAGGATCATTCACCACCAGTGAACCTAGGGAAGCCAAGCTCCTGTCGACGCTGAAGCAACTCCTTCTCCTGCGACGCTGAACCAGGAAGCAAAAGGGAGGGAAAAAAATAATAATGACACCAGTAATTATGTAGGCTCTAGTACCATGTTATTTCAAATGAATAATACTTGTACTTTATTAATATTCAGAAGGGATATATATATACATAGTAGAAAATCTTAGATACTAATAAAATAATATCATATCTTATCCTATATATTAATTATAGGATATTTACATATCTTCTAATATCTTTAATATCTCTACAGTAACGAATTTAAAAAATTTGCCTTTTCTAGATGAAATACATGCATATCATTTTTATAAAAGGGAAATCCTTTTTCTGTGATAGAGGCATAATTTATAAATAATTTACTATGCAGGTACCCTGCAATAAACAAACCTGCTGGAGTTGTTCATTGGCTCAAACATAGTAAAGATGCTGAAAATGTTGACTGGGCGGTCATACTGGATGCAGACATGATAATTCGTGGCCCCATTATCCCTTGGGAACTTGGTGCAGAGAAAGGCAGACCTGTTGCAGCATTTTATGGGTATTTAATAATTTCATACTTCTCACCCATTTTATTCACTTTATTGCTTTGTGGTATAGTGTAAGCCGTATTTTAATGGTCTATGGCCTTTTTGTTTACCTTCATAAAATTGCCATTTAATAATATTATTATTGGAGAGAGAAGTAATGAGTTATTGTATATTTGTAATGCAAATTAGAGAATAGGACCTTCATCAAGCCTTAACTGGGGAGATTTTGACATTGGCATTGATGTCAAGTTATGAAATTTGTTGTTTGAATCTTATTAAGTAGTTCATATACGTTGTATTATATGTTCAGTCTTTTTCATATGACTTACTGTTAGAAGTTGCTATAAACATAACCAACATTTCTGCTCCAGATATTTAAGAGGTTGTGACAATATTTTGGCCCAACTGCACACTAAACATCCAGAACTTTGTGACAAAGTTGGTGGCCTTCTGGCAATGCATATAGATGACCTGAGAAAATTGGCACCTATGTGGCTGTCGAAAACAGAAGAAGTGAGAGAAGATACAGCCCACTGGGGAACAAATATAACTGGTGATATTTATGGGAAAGGATGGATTAGTGAGATGTATGGTTACTCTTTTGGTGCTGCAGAAGTGAGTTTGCTGCCCTAATTTTTTTTATGAGCAATGCAAAATATTTCATGAATTATCTTACCTCTCAAACTGATCTAGCGCTTAGCTTGAAGTGCTTGACTATCCAATTTTTTCTGGTTACTTTGAGTACTCCTTTTTCTTCATTTCTTTTGACTCCATTTTGGGTTTTCCCCACTTGTTCCCAGGTTGGACTTCGGCACAAGATCAATGATAACTTGATGATTTACCCGGGTTATGTTCCGCGAGAGGGAATTGAGCCAATTCTGCTTCACTATGGGCTGCCATTTAGTGTTGGAAATTGGTCGTTTAATAAACTAGCTCACCATGAAGACGATATTGTTTATGATTGTAATCGGCTCTTTCCAGAACCTCCTTATCCTAGGGAGGTATGCCAACTTTTTGGAGGATATTAGGGTCTTTTTTCAATGGCAATTATGCTTGTTTTCTCGGACCGAGTTCCTGTATTGTTGACAAGCAAGCATATTGGTGTTTGCATTATTTATTACTGTAAGCTTGATGTCATTTTTGTGGACTCCAGCTGGTCCCTTAAGCTCAAGTTTCAAAATATTTTGAATTTATGCGCAGGACATGTTGGATCAGTTTTCTTTCTTCTTTTTCATCTTTTTTACTTTTATTTTTAACCAGGGTTCTTAAATTGGAAATTTGTTGTTGCAGGTAAGGATGATGCAGATTGACGCCAATCAAAAGCGTGGGCTGTTTCTCAGTGTAGAGTGCATGAACACTTTAAATGAAGGTCTTTTATTGCAGCATGCGGCTAATGGTTGCCCTAAACCAGGGTGGTCTAAATACTTGAGTTTCTTGAAAAGCAAAACCTTTGCTGAGCTAACTAAGCCTAAATATGTTAATCCTGCTACTCTGGAAATGATGGAGGATAAGGATACCGTTCCAGAACAAGATGATGATGGCGGAAAGCCACATCCCAAAATCCATACCGTCTTCTCCACAGAATGCACACCATACTTTGATTGGCAGACAGTAGGGCTAATGCACAGTTTCTATACAAGTGGGCAGCCTGGAAATATCACTAGACTTCTCAGCTGTAACGACGAGGACTTAAAGCAATACAAGGGCAATGACTTGGCACCCACCCATTATGTTCCATCAATGAGTCGACATCCATTGACTGGCGATTGGTAATTTTGTTCATTTCAATTGTATTGCGTTGGGTGTTAGTCCTCTTTGTTAGTTGCTTCTTGTTGTCTCGCCAAAATCTTAACAAGCCGGTCTCCTTAATATTTTTTTCATTGTCGCTGAAGCTTTATTCATCATAGTTAAAGTAGTTATTTACCTGAGTTTATTTTGTTTTTTAGTCAATTGATTTTTCTCTGATTATCATTGCTGCATGATGTGATTTGCAACTTGAAAATAAGATCATTAGTGTTTTGTGCGCTATAGTATCTTCAGTTTTTAGTTCTAGATATGTCCTGTCAGAATCTTTCCAACCTCCTGAGCTGCTTGATGTGACTATTTAACTATCATGCAATGATTTTGATGTCCTAAAGACACGGATATCGATCTTCATTTATTCAACGTGTTTGGTGGTGATCACATTTCATTCCAAACAAATTCTAATTATTTATTTACCGCCGTAGAATTGCTCATATTTTTCTTATGCCGGATGTTGCTTGCTTAAGGATATATGCACAATAGGTATATACCATATGGTTACATAATGCAATGTGAAGTTATCGGGAGGTCGCTTGTTTATAGTTTTTCTATTTCTTCTGAATGATTTAGAGTATAAGGAGTATTGAAATTTTTTGTTTCATTTTTAGGTATCCAGCAATTAATAAGCCTGCTGGAGTGCTTCACTGGCTCAACCATGCAAACATCGATGCAGAATTCATAGTTATTCTTGATGCTGATATGATCTTGAGAGGTCCAATCACACCATGGGAGTTCAAAGCTGCCCGTGGCCGGCCTGTTTCTACTCCATATGAGTAAGACCGGTGAATTTAATTTATGGTTATGGTCTATAAATGTTGCTGCTGATGTTCAGGAAAAAGTGTCCATGCCTTTTCCTATTTTGGTTATTATCACTCATTCTTTATTACCCTCTTTTTCGCTGTGCAGCTATCTCATTGGTTGTGATAATGAGCTCGCGAAACTTCATACGAGCCATCCTGAGGCTTGTGACAAGGTTGGTGGCGTGATCATTATGCACATCGATGACCTACGACAATTCGCTATACTATGGCTGCATAAAACAGAGGAGGTCCGGGCCGATAGAGCACATTATGCCAGAAATATAACAGGAGACGTATATGAATCTGGGTGGATCAGTGAGATGTATGGTTACTCATTTGGTGCCGCAGAGGTAAGATGCTATTTTCTTAAGCGTTTGTGTTGGGGAAAATTGCTGAAAAATCTCCTTTTGTAAAATTTATTGCTCAAAGGTATTTAAGGACTCAGGTCTTTGAGCTAGTATAACTTTTCTTCAGCTGTGTATAACTATATATTTTCAGTAATACGCAAATATCTTTCGTTTTATGTATAGTTAAAGATAGGTTGCACACAGTTGAAAAAAAATTGCATTTGCTGAAAATAAGTTGTACATAGATCCTTAAACAAATTTTAAGTACTTTTGAGTAGTAAATTTTATAATGGGGATTTTTTTCAGCAATTTTCCATTTATGTTGTGCGTTTATATTTATTATTTTGTCCTCAAAAGTATGAACATGTTTCATAGCTGTAACCGGTGATTTTATCCATGCAGTTGAATTTAAGGCATCGCATTGAAAAAGATATACTGATATATCCGGGATATGTTCCTGAACCTGGTGTCAAATATAGAGTTTTCCATTATGGATTGCTCTTCAGAGTTGGGAATTGGAGCTTTGACAAGGCTGATTGGAGGGAAGTTGACATGGTTAACAGATGTTGGGCCGAGTTCGCGAACCCACCAGATCCCTCAACGCTCGACGATTCTGATGTTGATGCTCGGGAACGAGACCTGCTCAGCATAGAATGTGTAACAACACTGAACGAAGCTCTGCGCCTGCATCACGAGAGAAGGAACTGTCCCATTGGTGGTTCCTTATCTATTTCAGAAGGAAATGCTACCAATGAAGAAGCAGGAGGAGTTTCGAGGAAACTCGGCGACTTTAATGAAACTTTCTCCTCAAGAAACTATCATATGTCAGCAAATTCTGAGAAAGATGGGATGCTTAGTTCTTTCAAGTTCTGGGTGATAGTATTATGGGCTTGTTCTGGCTTGGGTTTCTCTGTGGTCATTTTTCTTGTTTACGCAGGTCATAAGAGAAGAGGAACAAGGATGAAACACCATAGAAGCCGGAGAAGAAGCTTGTATCCCGGATACATGGAAGTAAGCAGCCGTGATCGGCATAGCCGTGGTGGTGTCGACGTACCTCTGTAACATCTTTTTTCTTTTTCATGGTGTAAAGCTGAGAGGTCAGAATTAATTTAAGACCATATCATCATGCAAGGATCACAACCAGATTTGAATGCCTTAGTGTGTTCCTGAGTGAGCTAATGTTACGTCTTAATGGGTTTCCTCTGGTTGTGCCTTGCACAGTTTTAATGCTGTAAACTTATTTAGAAACAATTTGTTATACATTTTTCCTCAATAAGTTTGAGATATTAATTATTAATAATAGAAGCTTAAACCTTTTTGAGCGCCACAAACTCGTACATATCAAATGTAAAAATATTGGAGTAAGTCATTTGATTTAGAATTACTCGTAAATGTCTAATTTTGTCTTAAAAGATTTTGTGTAGGAGTTGTAAGTATTCAAAATTTTATTTAGATCAATATCGTTTGGAAAATATTAAAAAATGAGTAATATCATCCTTGTCATTAAAAATATTAATGATTATCATTAATTTTTTAATAGTCAACACTAATTTTTTAATCGATAGAGTAACTTTATATTTTTAATACTTTTAAATCTGAATTGATTCGACTCAATATCTAAATGCTGCAATCAATAACCACAATAAAAAATTTTACTTTCATCTTTAAAATATTTTAAGTCTCATAGTAATTAATTAATAATTATATCAACTAATTTTATAATATTTTAAAATTCTAATCATAATGATGATTCATAATAATCATAAACTACTTTAATTTTTAAAAGATTTTAAATCCTATAGGAAAAATATCTAATTAGTTCTAAGAATGTCCTACTAATACGTAGAAACACTTGATATATCAATTTTTAATTTGAAAAACTAAAATGCATTGGACCTACTAAAAAAATCATTCAAACAAAGTCGCATGAGATAAAATAAATATTGTCAAAAATATTTTGTTTACTAAAAAAGATAAAATAAATATTTTCATAAATGAATACAAAATAAACAAAATCATGTTTATAAATCATCAATCATCGATATATTTTAAAAAATTTTTACTATCCAATTCAATCAAAAATAAATCTAGGTCGATCTGATTTAATATTTTTAATTATTTTATTTACCAATAGCAATCAATAATTACAATCAATAATTCTATTTTATCTTAAAAGGTTTTGATCCCTATAATAGTAATTAATGAGTAATCATATTATTAATTTTATGATATTTTAAATTTTTAATTATAATAATAATTCATAATAATTATAAATTATTTTAATCTTTAAAATTTTTTGAATCCTATAATAATAATTAATTAAGAATTATATTCACTAATTTTATAATATTTTAAATTTTTAATCATAATAATAATTTATAATAATAATAAATAATCAATATAACCTATTTTTCCTCGCTCCTCTTGCAAAGCACATGAGAAATATTTAGTTTTTAGGCAAAAGTGCTCATTTAGTTCTTTACCTTCACACAAAATTTTATTTTAATCCCTTAATCTAATAAAATATTTTTGTAATCCTTAAATACAGCACTATTAGTTTTATTAATAACAAATATTGATATTGAAATTTTAAATATTGATAAAATATATTAAAAAAATAATTACATAAAGTATTAAATTTAATTTTTTTTTGAAGAATAATAATGATTGGAAAAAAATTATCATAACGGTACTAGGGTTGGAGTATGGAAAAGATATTTAATAAAAATAAGGGACTTAAATGAAATTTATATAAAATTATACAGCCAGATATGCACTTTTGACAAAAAGTCATTTATTAATAGTATTTTTCAAAAGGCCCTATTTCTTCGTTCCAATCCCTAGTTGTTCGAATTCACTGTAAAAACCCGCTCTTGTATAAACCCTCTTCGTTTTCCCTCTTCCGAAAGGTCTTCTCATTCTCATTACCTCAATCATGGAATGGAATCCTCAAACTCTCCAATTCCTCTCCGAATGCTTCTTCCACACCCTCTCTCCCTCGCCGGAGCCTCGCCGCCGCGCTGAAGCCTCACTCACCGAGGCTGCCGACCGTCCAAACTTCGCCCTCGTCGTGCTCCGCCTCGTTGCAGAGCCTTCCATCGATGATCAGATCCGTCAAGCGGCCGCCGTCAACTTTAAGAACCACCTCCGTTACCGATGGGTGCCGGCTGCTTTGGATGACGCCAATGTGCCCACTTTCTCCCCTATACTTGACCCAGAGAAGGAGCAGATTAAATCATTGATAGTGCCACTGATGCTTTCGGCCACTCCCAAGATTCAAAGCCAACTTAGTGAAGCTTTGGCTGTAATTGGTAAGCATGATTTTCCGAAATCGTGGCCTGCGTTGCTTCCTGAGCTCATTTTGAATCTTCAGAAAGCGTCGCAAGCCTCTGATTATGCCTCCATTAATGGTATTCTTGGTACTGCCAATTCTATTTTTAAAAAGTTTCGGTACCAGTATAAAACCAACGATCTTTTGCTTGATTTGAAGTATTGTCTTGATCTTTTTGCGGCACCTCTACTGGAAATATTTCTCAAAACGGCTTCTTTGATTGATGCGGCCGCAAACTCTGGAGGGCTTGCTGCTGATCTTCGTCCCCTTTTTGAGTCACAGAGGTTGTGTTGTAGGATATTTTATTCATTAAATTTTCAGGAGCTGCCTGAGTTTTTTGAGGATCACATGAAGGAGTGGATGGCTGAATTTCAAAAATACCTCACTATAAGTTATCCTGCGCTTGAGAATAGTGGTCCTGATGGTCTTGCACTTGTTGATGGGCTTCGAGCTGCAGTTTGTGAGAATATCAATCTTTATATGGAAAAGAACGAGGAGGAGTTTCAAGGATTCCTGAATGATTTTGCACTTGCTGTGTGGACTTTACTGGGCAATGTGTCCCAGTCTTCTAGCCGTGATCAGCTGGCTATCACGGCAATCAAGTTTTTGACCACTATTAGCACCAGTGTGTACCACAAATTGTTTGCTAATGAAGGAGTTATACCACAGATTTGTCAGGGCATTGTGATCCCGAATGTAAGGTTAAGGGAAGATGATGAGGAACTTTTTGAGATGAATTATATTGAGTTTATTAGAAGAGATATGGAAGGTAGTGATCTTGATACTAGGAGGAGGATTGCTTGTGAGCTACTCAAAGGGATTGCAACACATTATGAGGATACTGTCAGAAGCATTGTTTCCGCACAAATACAAACTTTATTAAGTTCTTTTGCTGCAAATCCAGTGGTAAATTGGAAGGACAAAGATTGTGCTATATACTTGGTAGTTTCTCTTGCTACCAAGAAGGCTGGAGCTAATTTTGTCTCAACAGAACTTGTTGATGTTAAGAGCTTTTTTGAATCTGTTATTGTCCCAGAGCTGCGGAGTCCAGATGTGAATGGGCATCCTATGCTTAAGGCGGGTGCTCTCAAATTTTTTACTATGTTCCGGAGTCATATATCAAAACACATAGCATTAAAGTTTTTTCCAGATTTGGTTCGTTTCCTTTCTGCAGAATCAAATGTTACTCATTCTTATGCCGCAAGTTGTATTGAAAAACTCTTGTTGGTAAAGGATGAGGGTGGTAGAGCCCGTTATACGTCAGCTGACATTAATCCTGTTTTCCCTGTGCTGATGAACGGCCTTTTCAGTGCACTGAAGCTCCCAGAGTCTGAAGAAAATCAGTATGTAATGAAGTGTATCATGAGGGTTCTTGGGGTTGCAGATATATCTGTTGAAGTTGCTCAAATCTGTATTGAGAGTTTAGCCTCTATTCTTGGTGAAGTTTGCAGAAATCCAAAAAATCCCATCTTCAATCATTGTCTCTTCGAGTCTGTGGCAATTCTTGTAAAGAGGGCCTGTGAGAGAGATTCGTCTCTTGTATCCGTTTTTGAAGCAAGTCTCTTCCCTAGACTTGAAATAATATTGACCAATGATGTTACTGAATTTTTCCCATACACATTTCAATTGCTTGCTCAACTTGTTGAGTTGAACAGGCCACCTATCCCAGCAATCTATATGCAGATATTTGAGATCCTTTTGTCACCTGATTCTTGGAAAAGAGCTCCAAATGTTCCTGCACTTGTGCGTCTTCTCCAGGCCTTCCTTCAGAAGGCTCCACATGAGGTCAGCCAAGAGGGTAGACTGAGTAAGGTGCTTGGCATATTTGACTTACTCATCCAGTCTCCTGGCACAACTGAGCAAGGATTTTATGTGCTTAATACTGTTATTGAGAGTCTTGAATATGCTGTCGTTGAACCTTATATTTCTCACATTTGGGCTGCCATTTTCAGAGTGCTTGAAAAGAAGAGGACAGTAAAGCTTATTAAGTCTCTTTTAATATTCATGTCACTCTTTCTGATTAAGCATGGTCCTTCTATCCTTGTTGAGACTATGAATCGTGTGAATGTAAACCAGCCGGATATATTTACTGTGATTCTAAACCAATTTTGGATTCCTAATCTAAAGCTCATTACTGGAGCTATTGAACTCAAGTTAACTGCTGTTGCTTCAACTAGACTTATATGTGAATCTCCAATCTTCTTAGATGCTGCAGCTGCTGGATCCTGGGGGAAGATGGTTGACAGCATTGTCACCCTTCTTTCACGGCCAGAAGAGGATAGAGTTGAGAATGAGCCTGACATGCCAGATATTACAGAAAACGTGGGTTATACTGCCACCTTTGTTCGTCTTTACAATGCTGGAAAGAAAGAAGAGGATCCATTGAAAGATATAAGAGATCCAAGGGAATTTTTTGTGGCTTCATTGTCCCAACTTTCTTCACTTTCTCCTGGGAGGTACCCTCAGATCATTAGTGAAAATGTTGATCCAGCAAATCAAGCAGCATTGGTACAGCTTTGCCAAACTTATAATCGCCTAATCGCCTGAGTAAGTGAAAGCGAATGATGCTTTATTTCCCATTTTTTGATCTGTTAATTATTGGATTAGAAATGTTCTGAGAGTAATAGTTTTGTCTATTTTGTAATGACATTTTCTGCACAAGTTTTTCCTTCATATTATCAATCTGTCATTTCATTTGGACCTTGTATGAATGTATTATTATCAAATTAGTTTCTGTGCGACTTTTCAGGCAGTTTCATGCTTTTTTAAAATTTTATACATGAATATATAGGCAATAAAAATAATTTAATTTTTATTGTGCTAATTCCATGATAGATTAGTTCTTTGTTGCTGCTGTTCCTACTTGGGTTCCTTTTCCGCCCCCTCCCCTCTTTTTAAGAAATGTAAATAGATATTTTAAGGAATCATAAGTATTCATCTTTGGTAGAAATAACAATTGTAAATGAATCTAAATAACAAGAACTCTCAAAATTTTATCAATGTTCAATTAGCATACGCGGAAGAATCAAAGCTGGCTAACTATGTGCTTATGTTGTGGCCCATTCAGAAATCGAAGATCTTCGGGCTTCATTTGATACGAAGAATACCAGTTTTGATATGCTTATCTTGGAATTTGTAGGCCAGTTATTTGTGAGATTTTAGTGTGGGAAGCATTTCATTATTGTCAAATGACATGAAAAATCTGAGGTGAGGTCGATGCTTGTAATGCACTTTGCTATGAGAATTAAATACCTCATATGCTTTTTATGCTTGTAATACCAGCTTTTTATGCTTGTAAGCATTTAGTCTCTATTTGCTCCAGTTTCTTGTGAGAAACTTTAGGTCCATTTCTCCATTGCAGCGACACGAGTTGTTCACCTTATTTGACATCTTCTGATTCAGGTCCCGACATGTAGTGCTAATCTAACTAACTTCCTGTGCACAGCCATTGTGGGGCTCCTTTGCATGCAACATGCTAGAATATCTCGCTCCTTTGGCATTTTGGTCGAGAAATTAAATTACCACAGTTGATCTTTTATCATCTTTGTGCATGTGTGTGTAGTGGCAGAGACTGAGGTTGGAACTTGTGTTACAAGTGCACCTTTTACTTGTCTAATGATCTTATGTAGTGGCAGAGACTGAGGTTGAAACTTGTGTAACAAGTGTACCTTTTGCGTGTGTAATGATCTTCAATCCTCATTATTATTCTTATATATTTGTTATGCCTCAATTTTCCAATTTGGTTGAGAATGAGTGATATGACTTCTTTCCTTAATAATCCATTTGTTCTACTCACACAGGGTTTTGTGCTGGAATCAAATTAACGGATAAATGTTGGGTTCGGAAGAGTTATCTGCGGCATTCATGGGCTAGGTGATAGTACAATGTGGAATCAAATCAGTATTCAATCATCAATTTTTGCTCCTGCCATGGTTTTACATGAAGAACTGGGATTTTTTGTTCGAATCTTGGTTGAATCCATGTGACCTGTACACGGGCTTGGAGTGTTATGTCTGTTGGGTTTCGGTGTAAAGTTATTTGCTGTTGTTACCGTTGTGGGTCTTGCTGTTTTTCTTGTTCAGTATGCATATGAGCAAATTGCAACAGATATTACGGTCCAGTTTTCTTTTTAAGATTGCATATGAAAGTAATTTGGACTGTCAAGTCCTGACTTTATTAGAATTGTTTTGCATTTTTATTTTATTTTATTTAAATTTGGGAAAACCATTCTTAAGGTACTTGTTTCCTTCCATTTTTAATTTGGTAACTGAGTGTTCTTGTCTTATTAAATTTTTTAATTTACTGGTAGTATAATTAGCTTCTGTAGAGGGGCTAACAGAGTAAAGTTATGGGAGCTAATGATACTAATAGAGTAAAATTAAAGGATTTAATAATGAGAGAAAAATAATTAGGTACCAAAATAAACATTGAAAGAAACTATAGGTGTTTTAAGAGTTGTTTTTGCTTTAAATTTTAAAAGAAACAAATTGCTAGGTTTTTTTTTATAAAATCTCTAGTATTTAATACATAATTTTATTGAGGAGTTGATCTTAATTTTAAATATAAGAATTTTTTTTATATTTATCTATTTTTTTAAAATTATTCTTATTTATATTCTCTCAACAATAATTAAGTTGGAGAAGAACAAAAAATTAAAGAAAATTATTAGGCTGTTTTAAGAAAATGTTATATTAATTTTTTAATATAATTAAATTAATTAAATATGTTTGAAAGAACTGATGAGAATTTCCTGTTTAATATTGATGCATGCTTTCACGTTTGTTGTGTGTTTCAAAAGATCCACGAGTCTTACAAAAGAAATTTCTCTATGCATAAAAAAAGGGAGAGAGAAAAAAAATTCAGTGTTTGTTTTATTGAAAATTCTAACAACCCCGAGTTGAGAACTGATTATTACAAAAAATTAAAAAAACAAGCGAAACTAGAATTTGATTAGAACTTATATGACACTGCTTCAAAAGGCTGATGTATCATCATTCTTCATTGGTGTCCAATCATGCTTGTGGGCTTCCTTAGAAATTGGATCTGAATCTGTCAGTCACCTTGAACCAAAATGATGTGTTATGTTTCCCCATAAAAATAATCTCTGGGATTAATCCAGAAATTTGATCATATTTTATTTAAATTTTGTTCAACACTAAATACGTCACATATTTAATCCTTTTTTTTTTAATGAGAAAACCTTTACATACTCTATAATAATAACAAGGATGAGGCAAGCAAATATTGAAAATATGAAGAATTAAAGTCTATAATCATGCCATTGATGAGAGAAGTTCACTCAATTCCCATGGTGATATGCATACTACACATTGACCCATTAATGAATTTCAATTACTCTTTTTGTAATAAACACAATCACAAACCAACAGTGAGGATTATGAATTTATGATTATTCCAAAATAACAAGACAACTAACTATGCAAAGTAAATTCTTATTTAGCCATTTCAAAGTATCACCTTTTCACTCCTCACTTTTTTGGAGTGACATCCATCCAACAGCCTTCATAAGATTGAATTGTTTACTTTATTCTTTCTAATAAACTTTATAACTATTAACTTTATTTCTTTCCACGATTATTAACTTTTAATAACTATAAGTATTTTCTCCATAATACATATACCACTTGATGATATTTTGAAAAATCTTCCATTACAAAATTTATTATCTAAAAATACTTAAAATTTATTTAAAGACCCCAGGTGTAATTTATTTTCGGTAGATGCATATCTTTTTTAGTTATACATAACTTATCTTTAGCTATGTGCAAAACAAAAAATATTTATACAATATTGTATATATTGTATACAACTAAAAAAAAGTTACACTTGTTTAAGGATATATATCTTTAGTCAATAAATTTTATAATAAGAAAATTTTTAGTAATAAAAAACTATTTTACCTAATGACCAAAAATTTGATTGACAAAGAAGATGCGTAGTATCTTAACTCAACCAATACATTTCTTGCACTCACATTCTTCTGAGGCACAAACTACGAAACGAGAGAAAGAACAAAGGAAGTTGCAAAGGAAAATCACTGACAAGATGCCAAGGAACACAAACACAAGCATAGGCACATTAATTAATTAATATAAAGTTGAATAACAAGGAGACAATAATTTGAGGCCTAATTGACATTGTTATAAACAAATGGCTTTTAATTAAACTAACCACAAGCTTCTTCCACTAAACATTCTTTAATTAACATCTTTTTCTTTGGCATTAATTAATTAATTAACCCTTAAACAAATAAGTTCTTGCTGTGAATAATGGTTCTTTGGTGTCAGAAGACACTTTCCCCCACCCCCTAACATCTCCTTCTGTTCTTTTTTTTTTTTGTGATTTTTGAGATTGTTGAGAGGACAATCATGTTTCCCCTGTTTGATAGGACCCTTTTGGCATTTGGCTTTTTGGGCTCTGCATTTATATCACTCTACTGCCACTTGGTCCCCCCATTATTTGTTCACTTTGCATTATTTTAATTATTCATGTTTCTTATTCGTTCTTTTATTTATTTCACTTACTAAAAAAATATTTTACATTATAATAGAAATATGAAGTGTAAAAGAAATTAGGTTGTAAAATTATTAACATACTATATTTTTATTTAAAAATTTAATATTTTCAAAATGAGTGTTCATTTATTTGTCCTTTTAAAGAGCATGAATGTAAATTGCTATTGCTTGGTGCAATTTTATTTATTTAGTTGACTGGTTCTTTATAGACACCTGCTCTCCAAATCCTAAACAAATCAGCTTCATTACTTCACGGTTGAAATAAAATAGAAAATCCCTAGTTTCAATTTCTTTGATTTTGAAGACTTCCGGTGGTCCCAGATGTTTTTAATTCTGATTGTTACTTTTTTTTTTTTCAATTATGTTTTAATGACAATTAGTCTCAAATCCTGTGTAAGTGCACATAGATTCAAGGTTTTGTTTAAATCATAGGGAGCTTGAAAAAACGAATTAATAATTATTTTAGTAACAGTAAAAGAACTATAAAATTATGATATTTGTGTATTCTACTTATATGTGATATATACATATATTGATTATTTAAAATTCCATTCACAAGAATTTGATCGCTGTTTTTAATTTCATTCACAAAAAATTTAAATTTTAAATTTTTATGTTTAAGCAGTTATAATTTCTTCTGCTACAATCAATTGTTAGGTTAAAATATCTCTGTTATTGAGAAAAGTATATTGATAAAGAATGTATAAATATTAGATATATATTAGTAGATAATTAAATTATTTAAACATAATATCCTAATTTGAATCAGGCCATGAAAAATATTTTATTGCTAGAGAAGTAAAATTTAATTTAGTTATTTTTTTATACTTTAAAAGGATTAATTTCTAGTTATCGGTTAGGGGATACTCTGCCAAATCAAAAGAATAATACATTCATAAAGCTTTTTTAAATTTTAAAATTTACCTAAATCCTTAACAACTCTTTTGCTAAGAGCAAAATTTTTACTTTTCAACCGACTCCTTATAATATTAATATTAACAGATAAATATATATTACTTATTTAATTTTATGTCAATTACAAAACTATTTTAAAAGTTAAGATTTTTGTCCACTTTAGAATAACTCCTACCTTCGAGATTCTTAACACAATCAAGTTTGGATTAGGAGGATGATTAGAAGAAAAGTGTACGTTGTCCGTACGCTCATGCTCCATTTAAAGCCCTTTTAGTTTTTGCAACATTTCTATTTTCTTTAAAATAAATAGAGTTTTGAAACTTTTTTTTTTTATCGGGAAAACTCATGATAAGTAAAAAATGATCTAAGAAAGAATTTTCTTTTTAATATGAAAATGCATTATTTAATCTTATCTAGGCAATAAGCTCATATATTCCATTCTAATATTATGAAAAATTCATACAAGAAGATCCCTTCATGGAAATAATGAATATTGTTTTTTTTTAAATAGTTAAATAATTTAGTCGAAGAATCAACCTTATATTGTAGTTTTTTCTCTTTATTTGCCAGTGGTAAATTTAAAAATGTAAAAGCACATTTTATTTATTTGAAAAGCAAACCAACATTAGGCATCTGATTCTCTGTAAAAGTCAACAATAGATTCACATCTTTTCAACGATAACATTCCCATATTTATTCAAAAGATAAAGATATTTAAAATTAAATATGCCCAAGCCTGGTTGTTTATTCCATATAATAAAAAAAAAAACTGCATGTCATTTACAATTATCAAGCTTGAGATAGCCACAAGTAAAAAAAAAAACTAAAAAAGTAAATCTTGAGCAAATTTTTCTTCCTTATCACTAATAATTATCTCACTTTAAATGGTTTAAATTTAATTTAAGCGACTTAATTTTTGTCATGGTTTTCTAATAATTTTATGCAAAAAATAAATATATTCTAAATTAAATACAATTTGTTAACTATTTTAAGGTCTACTCTCGACGAGCCCTCAAATTCCACTGATCGTACATTTTTTCCCCTAATGAATAAATAAATAAATAAGAGGAGAATTAAATAAAATATAATTTTCTTAGTAAGTCACGAGTATGATCAAATCTCGTACTTTGGCCGGAATTAAAAATATGCAAAATTTGATTAATTAAGAAGGGGACCCACAAATTAAACCTTAAAAACAGTGAGAAGGTGGTATGCCACCCAGGAAATGCTCGTAATAATCGAATTGTGCATCATTGTCTTCACATGTTTTCCAACACCAAATAATAGTTCTTTAATTTTTTTTTAATTACACTCTCTATTTAATTAATTAATGGATCTGGATGTACAGATTTCAACTTACTAACTAATAGTAACACCTAATCATGCTCATTCTTTATGAAATCCTAAGCCACTTTGCACTAAGACCAAGATTAATCGACTAAACCTCCTTTTACCACCCTAACTCAAATGTTTAGAATAATAAAAGAATTTGTTTTAGTTACCATTAATTAATAGAAATAAGAAGGAGACATTGGTTTATGCTTCCAAATTCATCTTTCTTACTGTACTGAATCTCTCTTGATAACCCAAAGTAATGGGAACATCATATATAGAAGATTCTGGTTAGATACCATTCTTTTATGGGAACAAAAATTAATTAATTAATCGTGAGGAGTAGAATCATTTGGGTCATGAGGCAAAAAAAAAATAGAAAAAATAAAAAAGCCATATTCTTTTCCCAAACGATACAATAGTAATTTCTTATTTTTATTTGCTATTATGGAGGGAGGGATCTGATCCCTAATCTCAATGGAATCCATCAGATTTACATGATAAGCCAATTGATCTTTTGCTTCTTAATTATTACTTTTTTTAAAAAAAATAAAAAATAAAGTGAATGTTGGACTTTAATTAAGTGGAGGCAAGAGTGATTTCATGTGTATATATAATGTTGATGGTGAAAATTTCGGGCTAAGTGTTGTTGGCCATTATGATTTGCTTGATGATGGTGGGGCCCTCATAATTAGGAATAGCTTAATTAATTACACTAATAATAAATCCCACTTTCGTGTATTATATATAATTATATTGTGCCCTTAGCCCTCCACCACACTTTTTTGGGTCTTTTCTCTGAGAAACTTTATTTCTTACAGTTGTAAGCTTCTTATTGTTCATCTTTATTAATTAATCATAACTATAAGAATGCGTGTTTATAGGGTTGGGTTGATTTTATTCTCATGAAAGATCAAATCCAACCCAACGGTTTCAACCAATTATGGACATATTCGGTTGGTCTACCACAACTGATTTGATTTTTTTTTTCTGGTTTTGATTTTAGTTTGAATTGGCTTACTATTTTCATTGGAATTGCATTGACCAGTGACTAGGTTTATAAAAGAACAAGAGCTACGATTTATTAGTCAAAAAATACGTTTAGAAATATTGGGTTGAAAATAGTCGTGTGAATCTTAGAATTTGGGGTTTGTGGAAGTGACAATAACATAAACAAAAGCAAGTTGAAATTAATTACTAATGACTTGTGACTTTGAGTTTGAAGCCCCACCTTCACGGTTTGAAAAGTGGCAATTCAAGTCTCTTCTTGATTTATTCCATGGAACATAGATTGGCTAAAATGAACATCATTAAAATTGTAAAGTGATTTAGTGCATAACTTCTTCAGCATTGATGCAGTGTGGTCCCTTTTCAATAGTTGGAAATCAACTTAGAATGTTGGTATAGCTTGACTTTTTTAGTCTTAACATTAATTATTAAAAAAATAATCTCGTTTTATCAGTTTTAAGAGATTATATGTCATATAATTTTAAATTTTAAAATAAATAGTAGTATTCCAAAAAAAATAAATAATATTACTCATATCTTTATTATAAGATATAATTTATAATATTATAAATTAAATTTTATATGTAAGCTCAAAGGAGTATATGTTATAAATTAGCATGGAGATTGTTAACTAAATTTTTTTTAAATGCCCCAGTTTAAAATTTGGTGTACTTTTTCTTTTTCTATATTTCTCTTGTTGCTATTCCTTTCCACTCGATTTTAAATGTGTAGTTTTAAATATGAATAAAATAAGAGATTTGTTTTCTCTATTTTTTAATTAAATTAATAATTTGACCACATCTCTCTAATTTTGATTTGGTAGTACTTAGAAGTAGCCCTAGTATATCTTTTCAACTATAGGTATATGGAAGAGTTTTTTATGTGCTAGGTTAATAAATTAATTGTATTTATAATTCATAAATCAGTCATATGAAGCTTTTTGTAATTACTTATGTATGTAAACTTGAAATTCTCAACGATCCCTTGTACGGAACATAGAACATGTACGGAACCTCCAATGTCTATATCACTCGCGAATAAAACTTAATTAATGTCCAAGAATCAAGATGCGTGTCACTACTTAAAAGAAAAAAAAATTTAACATAATTTTTAATTCCTTAAATTTATATAAATTTTAATTTTAGTCTTTTATTTTTTAAACTATAAATTTTTGTTTCAAAAAAAAACTATATTTTATTAAATTATAAAAATTAATATTTTATATACGAATAAATTTGAGAGATTAAAATTAAAATAGAAATAAATTTAAATAATTAAATATTATATTAACTTAAACAGTTAAAGAAGCAGAAGAATAAGTCAAAAGGGTTTGCTTGTTGTGGAAATTGAAGATGCTAAGAAGGAACTTGTTAATAAAGATTGGTTGTTAGAACATATATGCTTTCTCCTTTTTAATTAATTTCAGTTTTTAATCTCACAATGAGAATCAAAGAAATCTAAATCTTTCAGCCCAGATGCATATTCATGATCAAATTCTCATTTGATAACGATTCATTATTTATTTTATTTAATTATATTAATTAGATGCTTTTGGGACAAATTCTTGTTATCTATTTAGTAAGAATTTACAAATAGCCTAATCCCATCCACCCCCTTGTCTGTGGTATGTATCATATTACATATTACAGTTACAAGGTCCGTCTCCTCAATTATTTGGCAGGATATATTGTCACTTATAAAAGAATTCTCTTATAAAATTATTTAAAAATATAACTATTATTAATTATTTAAACGTATTTTATATCCAATATAATTTAAAAATAATATTAGAAATAGATTTAGTTTATTTTAAAAGAGTTAACCATGGTAAAAAAGAGTTTAACTAAAATTTATATGAAATCTACCAGTTATAAAAAGATTTTTCTTACAATATAAATAAAATAATATGATATATAAGTATGCAAAATAAAACCTATTGTGGCAATATACAAGTATTCTACACATACCTTCAAAGGAAAAGGCTATACAATCAATATAGCTTTAATCAAGCCTTTAAAATTTTTCTTAGGGTCCTAAGATGAGATTATCACCTGAAAAATATTATAAAAATAGGGTGAGACTAACGTCTCAGTAACCAGCAGTTCTAGTCATCATGAGTACTAACATGTGCTCATGAGGCGTCAAGTGAGACCGATCACAAAATATAACATATATAAAATAACATATTATCATAATAAAGTAAAATAAATAACCAACTCTAGTTCCTCCCCTCAAACTAACCGAACTGCCTTATTCTCGCCGATCGAACCCATGAGCTAGTGGTAACTACCCCTCGAACAGTTAACCGATCAAGTGATATGAATAAGCCAAAATTCACAGAGCACCTGACCAGACCACGGGTCAATTTTCTCTCGGTAAACAAGTGAGGGTGTCGCAGCCTCTCCGTAAACAGATAGGGCACGTCCTTCGATAAATTGATAGGACAAAAGCCATCAATTGAGCTCCGATTGAGGCTATACCGCGTGATAGAAATACAACTACATCATCACTCATCCCCAATGCATAATTCTCAAAATAATTATGTTAATCAAAATCTCAATAGTTTGATAAATATCACAAAAAGGGTTTTTCTCAGGATGATAACTTTCTTCAAATTCTAATATCGAGATATAACAAGTTTATAATTTTAACTCAAACTTTCTAAATTAAACTTTAAATCCCACAAGACTATTTTTAATAAAAATAATCAAACAAGTTTTCTCAATACAATTATATCAATTCCAATAACTTTATATATGTATCAAATCACTTACAAATATCACATTAGCTGTTTACGGAGAGAGATGATTAAAAAGAGAATAGCCGACTCAATAATTAAGTTTGAGAAATAACTCAGAATCTTAACTCTATCTATAAAGTCATAATAATAATCCAAAATTTAAATTTGTATCTTATTTTTATTAAAATCTTATCAGATATAGTAATTTAAAACTTAAACTATATTATTATAGTATAAATATATATATTACTATATGTATATTTAATAAAGAATATAGGTGTATTATTATTATTTTTATCTGAATTCTATTAGGTATTTTAAAATTTAAACTATATTTTTAAAATAAAATTGTATATTTAAATCTGAATCCAAATCCTAATAAATTCTTAACTAATAGTAATAATCAAATAATAAGATTCTAACTAAGATAAAAATAGAATAATATATATATTATATTATATTTTATTAAAAATATTAAACTATAATAATTCTATTAGATAATATTTTTAAGTTATTAATAAATAATATTTTAAATTTTATTTAAATATTAAAATAAAAATTGAGATATTATAATTTTTTTGTGTTAAATTTGATGTTGTGTCTTTTTACTTCTTTTCAGCATACTTTTGTTAATATTCTTTGTTCTACTTTAGTTATTTATAAGATATTTTAATTTTAATATATTTTGTCTTTTTATATAAAAAAAATATGAGCCAGTTTCATTATAGTTTTAAAAATTGCTTTCATTTGATATTTGTTTAAAACAAAAGAAAGTCATTTTGATATATTATACTATTCTATGATATATGTGCGCGTTGCACCTATTTAAATTAGCAGTAAAAAATTGATTTTTTCTTATATAAGATGAATATGTGAGAAAATTTTGTTAATAGGGTGCTTTTGCCTCCATCCGAATAGGTAGGTCTCACTTTCGGGGAAAAAACGTACCACTCAGTTGGTAGTATTTCTTGAAAAGCTAATGACTTCACGCAAAAAAATATACTTTATAGAGAGTTATTACTCCCCTAATAAATATAAGAGATAGATAGAGAGTCTATTTTAATTATAAATATAAAATTTTAATCTATTTTATCTTCTAAAATTATAATTTTTCTCCTAAAATTTTTATATGATTAAGAATAGTTTAAGTACATATGATTAAATAGAGTATTTTAGAATAAAAATATAATATAATTATTATAAATAACTGATTTAACTAATTCTATTATTCTATCTAAATTAGTTAAATATATCTTATAATATATGATAAATTTATTTATTTTTTATTTTTGGAGAAGTTATAATTTTTATATTTTCTATTTTATTAAAAGACAATATATTTAGGAAGTAGGACTTATATAAACATTGTCCTATAAGTTACTCCCTAGCATAGAAATGTGAACTTCGATCTCTTAGGAGGTTATTATGACTTTTTAGCGATAAATTTGATAATTGAAATAAATTTTTAGATCAATAACAATTGTTTAACGAAAAATTTTAAAACATATATATATATTATCTATAAAAATTGTCCATAAATACCTGTTTAATTATTTAATCATACATAATTTTAAGTATTAATATTTTTTATGCATGAAATATTTTAAAGTATCAATTCTATTGTGTATATAACAACATATCAAGACATTTAATTATCTAAAGATGTATATGTATGAGCAATTTTCCTTATAATCTATTTATAGATCAAACTACTCATAAGTATAGGAAAATGTTTATACAAATTAAAATTGACGTGATGTGAATCAAGAAATTAGAATAGGGTGAATAAGAGAATTAATTGCACTACAAAAGTCTAACAACGAGCTTAATGACCGAGCTTACATTATAAGGTCCTAGCCTGCCTGCTTTGTTGCCTAAACTTGGCGGAACACATAAGCAGAAAAGTGGGGCGTATTAAGACTTTAATTAATCTTACTTTGATAAATTAATTTAATCCCACTCTGCCACTAGGCCTTTTTTTTAAAACGTGAACCACATTAATAATATTCTTCCACCGAAAAGATATATTTTTAATATATATATATACATACATATAATATCTCATCCTTGTGTGTCTTGCAATTATACGATAATATTAGAATATTTGATCTTCCTTTTTTTCGTTTTCTCATTTCTGAGGCTGAGATCCATTGGATGGTCACAAAGACAAGCTCCTCATTAAGCTTCTTAATCAAACTTTAACAAAAATTAATTAATCAAACTTTGATAGCGACTTACCTTTTCTTCTCCCTTTAGCCCAAATTTAAAGCAATGTTAAGTCACACGCATTCTTTTTTTTTTTATTCTGATGGAACTACTTGTAGTATTTTTTATGATAATCTTATTAGGTATACGAATAATTGACTAATTTAGCCTCACCTGATGGAGATCCACTTAAAGGGATAGGGTATCATAACGAAGAGGTTTCTTTATATTTAAGAGTTAAACTCGATACCCATTGGTTTAAAGGCTTGCAATTGCATTTACTTGTCTCAAAAAATAGCTAATCAATGTATATTAGTTATTTCATATTACTAATTGGGATTTGTGAGAGGCTTAATCTCCAAATCAAATTTCCACATACAATTATAGTATTCTTTTAGAACCTTTGAGCCACCTAATATTTAACATTTTTTAAATTATTCAAATAATTAACTATTCCAAATCGATATTTTGTAATCAATATGTCTTAGAGTTTTTTTTTAACAAGATAGGGATTAATAACTTCTTTTTAATAGATACCAAAATGTTTTTTTGGCGGGCAATAGATGCCAAAATGTGAGTAATACCCCCTTTCGTTTCTAATTAAATAAAACTACTTTTTTTAAGTATTGAGAAGTTTGATATTTGCTCATTGTTAAAAAGAAAACAGAGAGTGTTTTTCGATAAAAGATCCAAATGTTGTTCTTCCTGTTAAACATTGACTTCAACCTAATTTACATGATCAAAAGAAAAACACCCATTTCAATTCTAAATGCAAATAACTAAATATATAAGGGTATTATAGAAAAAAGAAAAATTTAACAGGGGGTCAAGAAACAATAAGACAATATATTTATGATCAAACTACAACTATCAAATACACTTTATACTTAGTAGATGAAGGAATATATTTTTATGCCATGTAGAACAACAATAATATTAATATACTTTTATAAAAATTATTCATCAAATTATGTTTTGTTTTGTTTTATTTTGAATATCATAATTCATACAACAACAAAAAATTATACATAGTGCTATATTTACTTGGACTTGTTTTCAATAAACACGTTTATTTAAGTCAATATAAATCTCCTCAACCATATTTATTTTATAAACTATAAAATCACAATTAAAAAATTATATTAGAATTTTAAATGACCAATTCAAACATACACGTGGCAATTAGTCAAGAGAGAGATTCAAAAGCAGCTAAAAAGTAGCATGAGGGGATAGTTTAGGGCCACAAAAAGAAAAATTAAATTAAGAAGCGAGATACCTTTTGGATGGTGGCACTATGATCTATGAACATAATTTCACTGTGTATATCTCTTAGTGTTAGGTTAATATTTCTGTAGAATTATTTTAAGAAAAAAATAATTTAACAGTATTTATACTTTATAATTTTTTTTCTTTTTATTACATTCTTGTTGGTTAGTCTGTTAATGATAAGAGTCCTTCCGTTTACGAAGCCATTGATTCAAACTGAGAGAGATGATGAAGCGCTAATTATCTGAGCACATCCTCAACTTTTCTCTCTCTCTCTCCCCCTCCCTCCACCAGGTCTCTGCAAACACCATCGTTTTTCTCTCACCGTTCATGCTCTCTCCCTCCACCATCACCCTCTTATCTCCTCTCTTGCAGAAGCTTCATCCTGTTTCAGACGCTTACCTCCCATGGCAATGAACTTATATAATAATCAATGTAAAGCTCTTGAAGCTTTCAGGGGAGCTGACGAACAACCAGAAAAAGCAGAGCAGGAAAGGAATTTAGCCACTTTATTAACTCCGTAGGATAAGGGTCATAGTACTAAGATTGCTTGGATAGGTGTAATTAAGTTTGTTTAAAATTTAAAATCAGCACACTCAATCAATACTGCAATATACCAGAAAATCAATTAAAAATGGGACGAAAATTATCTAAGAGATTGATGTCAAGTTTCATTTCAGCGGAGCGAAGTAATTGTACGAGAGGGAAAAATAAAACATTAAAAAAATTATAAAGGCCTGATTCAAAATTGGATGAACTTATAAGGGCTGCTAGATCAATTCTCTCTTATTATTTTTTTTTTTTTAAAAAAAGAGGGAGAGACATAATAGAATAGTTGTTGGTCATACACATCCATGTCGTCCAATACAGAATTCAAGTAACTGTTTGGAATGTTTGCATCATTTTCATTTCTTCCATTCCACATTTAAATTCCATGTCTAAGAAATGGTCCCCAGAATAAAATAAAATAAGCCCCTATTTCGCTGTCCAATGCCTGTGGAAAAAAGATGATGGTCTATTTGTCTTAATTTTTTAAATTAACACCAAAACAAAATTCTAGAGTGACCAGTGCCCCGGCCGTTGAAATGGTCCCAATTATATATTATTTATGCCGAGTTCAATGAAATTTGTGCAAGATATTGAAAGAAAAAGTTATATGAAATTATATGAGTCCTGCTATTCAATATTCATAACTTATAATAAGGAGTGAAAGGATGTGACTAATAAAATTCTATCAATTGGTAGGTAATTGAGTTTTTTAAGTTTAATATTTTGTGTTCGAATCAAGCTGTGTACATAGAATAAAGTTTTGTTAAAAGAGATAAAATCTATTTCGATAATCTTTATATCTCAGAGTTAGTCTCTATCGGCTAAAGGATACCGCTTAATTTTTTTTTAAAAAAAAAAGAGTTAAGGACATGTACAAAATTAGTTATGTGGTTCAATAGATTAAATTGTGGTTGGTAAAAGTTCAAAACACTCCATTAAAATAAAAGTTTACGAAATTAATATTCTAATAATTAGTTTATATATTTATATAATATGAACATAGTTGAGTGCCCAAATTAAAACTATATGCACTGTTACTGGATTTACATTTATAATTTTTCCCCGTCTGCCTCCTGCCTTCTAACTTCTTCTGAAATCTTGTTTGGCTGTAAATAAATATATAAAATCAAACAAAATAGTAGCAGTTTTCCCCCCCTATAAAATACAAAATGACATTAAAATAACTAAGGTCTTATAGAGAGCCAGAGCATGAGTTACAAAAGTAAAAGATATGACATAGACAATAGTAGAGGAGAATGGTTTAATGAGAGAGAGAATTTTCTGTCATTTTGATGGATGAAGCTATATGTAATCTATTGGATAGCAGTTAAAAAGTTACTCTATTCATAACAAGCCTAGTTATGCCATCCCCACACCAAAATTAAATACAAATAAAAAGTTATACTCCCTCACTTCTTTGATATAATGTTCACTTGTCTAATAATTTAAGGAGATCAAAAAAATTAAATTAATTAATTAATTATAATATATATTAAATATAATTATATCATATATCAATTTAATCAATATAGAGTTTGACTACTAGTATAAAGTATTGCTAAATTTTTATAGATATTAAGTTCGATTCTTATATGAAATACCTATATTAGGAGTTATTTTAAAATAGATTACTTGGTAATATAATCAATAAATAGTATATAAAATATTATATATATTTATAAGGCAAACAACTTAGTTTGAATTATCCTATATAATACTCTGTTCTTATATATATATATAAATTTATCTTAACTAATCCTCACATACTAACAAATATTAGTGAAGTAATTTAATACGTCTCAATTTTTTTTTAAATTTATCCTTATTTAAAAATAAATATTACTCTATATTTTTTCTCACCTTCATTTTTCTCACTCTATTTTTAATAGATTAAAATTGAAAGGCATTTATTAATTTTCCTGTAAGCGTACTTATATCAAGGAAAACAATTTTCAATCATAATAAACTTATATATATATATTCTAACATAATAAACTCATATATAGGATGTAAGTGATGAATGAAGAGATATTTTAAATTAATGAAAGAATATTAATCAGATTTTTTTAATTCTTTTAGAAGTGCAGAGCTAGAGGGGATTGGGAGGGAGCACATGCGTTGGAAAGCGACCCCACAACATGTATCGCCCCTCCCTCCCCTTCTTATCGTGGCATGTACTCTCCCCTCACGACTTAGGACCACCTCTTTCCTCTTTTTCCATCCCTCTTCTTTATTATTATTATTATAAATAATTTAACTACTAAAATAAATTGGGAAAATTATTCTACTGTCTAGCATAAACAATTTACTTATAAGAAAATTTCATAGTAAGTGAACATGTAAAAATAATATTTAATATAAGAAATAATAACATGTTGTATGTTGCTAATTTATCACGATACCTTTCAATAACTAAAATTATTTATATGGGAGTGTAGAATAATTCTAAAAAAAAATGGATGTATAACATGATTAATTTTTTCACATTTCTTTCTTTAATTAAATTCTCTCTCAACTCTTATTTATAATATATTTAAAGAAGATATTTCGCGGTGCTTTATTTATTATTAGAACTTTTCCTTTTATTCCTATACAATGTTAATAAAAAATATAAAAATCCATTTTTTTAAATAGGGGATGGTGGGAGGGGGAGAACTGGAGAAGCACCGGCGGTGGGGAGAGTGAAGAGAAAGGGGTTGCCTGGGAGGAGGAGGACGGGGAAGGTAACGGAGGAGATGTCAAAAACAAAACGGAACGGAGAAGGGAGGGGGGATCACGTTTCCCGTGGCGCCGTCATTGGTCCGTTGATGTGAATCCACCATTATACACATTCCATCCCTTCGTTTCTCGTCATACGTACTCTTCCTTCCCGACATCATACTATCTCATCCTCACACCTCACTCACAACCCCTCTCTCTCTCTCATCTCTAATATTAAAACTTTTTATTTTAATATATTATTAATAATACTTTAAAATATTAATATTGATATTTTTTAATTTTTGCAAAATGTATGGATACAATCATTTAATATATTGTTTTTGTTTTTCTAATGATTATTTACAAATATATAGATCAATATATGTTTTTGAAACTTTTGTGTGAAATTTTACTGATAAAAATATAGAGAACCTAGCTAGTCAATGATACCATCTTTTCTGACTAATTAAAGAAACATTTTCATACATCCTCTGCTCCCGCATGGTCAAAATTTTAGTAGCCATACCCATAGATTAATTCAAAAGTATATATTCTGGTCATCCTAAAACTGTTCAGTGCGTCGTTGTTTTAATTTAGTGGAAGGAACAAATAATTGTTGGTACTAGTGAAAAATATTTTTGAATCTATATAAATATATAAAATATTTTTGAGAAAGTTATATTAGATTTAAAAATACTCTATATATATATCATATAAAATTTTTTCCCCTTAAATTACACATAATAAAGAGAATTTTTATTAAAAAGGTAACTTTTAATAAAAAATAATTAAAAAATATTTTTAAAAAATTAACACGTATTTTTTATAAATAATAAACTTAATTAAATTTTTAATATATATAAATTATTTATTTAATTTTTATATTTAGAATTACGTATTCTAATTTCTACCGAGTAGTATATAGTTATATAGTACTTGTATTTACAAATAACCAATATCATGACCTCTTTTATATTTTAGTAATAATATTTTAATATTTTTTAGTGGATGGAATGAATTATGAAACAACCAAATTTTATGGATTCAAATGACTTGTAATTTTTTATGTTACTATTTCTTAAACTTTTAAAAGAAAAAATTTAAAATAATAAGTAAGTATTATAAAAAGAAATCAACAGCTGTTGATTGAAGTGTTAAACTATAATCATAAATTTAAATTTTTAAAAATGTATTTATGAAGAGATATAAAAAAAATTTTGCGTCTTAAAACTTGATTTTTCTTCTCAATTTTCAATAGTCATTTATTGTTTTCAATTAAAAATCCAAACAGGTCCTTAATTATGGTTTGCGGGACATTAATTTATTTTGCATTGAAAAAAGAAAAGCGAAAACAGTTTCTAGTTGGCCAATGAGTAACGGAGAATAATCCATAGAAGCATACGTAGCTGAATCTCTTTTGGTAGACTCGAGGACCTCAGTATATGCAGAAGACCAGAGAGAGAGAGAGAGAAGGGGAGAGAGAGAAATTGGAGGCTCTCAAGCTTCTCTCAACACAAAATAAAGCAGAGATTGCGAGGAATGAGAAAGAAATAGCGCAAGAGAAGAGAGAGAGAAGACAGGGATGAGTGACACAGATTGAGAGAGAGAAACAGGGCAAACTGTACTATGACTCAGATAAAGTAGCCTCGGGTATTTGGTCACGTTGATTCAGTTCTTTGCAGGGGAAACAATAATCAACGACAACGACAGCAGCAAAAGGAAGAAGACCCATCATCATCCTTTTGGGGAGCTTTTGAAAAAAAATCAATCTGAAGCTCTTGAAAAGGGGTTTTTGGTTCTTGGAGGAGCTTCAGACTTCGAAGGCAAGAAAAAATAAAGGGGATTTCGGTCGCTATTTTGTAACCGAAACTTGAAGCTGCCGATATTTCTGGGAGGAGAAAAAAAATAAAAATAAGAAAAAAACAGAGAAAGGGCAATTCATATTCGTTACTGAAAAAATAACTACTCGCTAATTATTATCAATACTCGCTCGCATAACTGTTTTGTCTGGTTAATGCTTTCTCTCTCTTGATGGGGTAATCTATTGTTGTGGCTGCGTGGATAGGAGCTGCTGAGCTTTTGGATTTTTGTTTTCTGTGGGTTTTTCCTTCTCTTCTTCTTCGTGTGTTCCCT
Organism: Leucaena leucocephala; assembly: GCA_037074615.1. Lineage (NCBI taxonomy): Eukaryota > Viridiplantae > Streptophyta > Magnoliopsida > Fabales > Fabaceae > Leucaena > Leucaena leucocephala. The sequence goes on along the minus strand of CM073555.1, from coordinate 20,744,365 downwards.
GCTGCGACGTGCTTTATCTGGCCGTTGAATGGCACATCTGGGCTGTAATCTCATAGGCCCGACCAGTTCTCCGGCGGATACAGGTCAATGGCTATTCTTTTATGCAGGATTACTCTGTTTGGATGCTGAGAAAGTTGTGGGAGAAAAGGAAAACGTCTTTGTTTTGTGCAAGCACTCATGGGAGTGTTTTAATCTTTTGATGTAAAAGTGAGAGTTTCATGCCTTTTTTTCTCCTGTAAAGGGGAACTGAAATGGGTTACCATGAAAATTTCGGGTCTGCTCCGATACTGGGTTAAACCAGAAGCAGTGGACTGACCCAGCTGGGGGAACATTTTGATCTAGAAGAAACTTTGTTAACTTCTCCTTCACTTTCTCAGAAACCATGCAGAGAAATAGGCTTCATTTAATGTTTATTTTCTTTTCACTCTTAGCATCCAGAGAGGGGAGATTCAAAGTTTTGAACCTCTTGTTTTATGTTTTTGTAATTTATGTTTGACAGGTTTGGAAGATGACGATCCGTATACAGAGTTATGGAAGTTATGCGCTGGGCCTCTGGTGGATGTTCCTCGAACTGGGGAGAGAGTTTTTTACTTCCCTCAGGGTCACATGGAACAAGTATGGTCTTTCTTGTTTCTTTTGCCATTTTAGGGTTAGAGTTGCTTTCAAATTCTTTCGACATCATGTTTTCCTTACTCTTGTACTTACATGCTTAAAATTTTTTTTTTTTGGCGTCTGCGTTTGTGTGCAGTTGCAAGCATCAACGAATCAGGAATTGAACCAACAAATTCCCCATTTCAACATTTCATCTAAGATTCTATGCCGTGTTATGCACATTCAGTTATTGGTACTGCTGCGGTTTTGATTCCCTTGTGAATTTTCTTGTTCGTTCAGTAAAAGTAATTGTGTGTGTGTCTATGGAATTTAAACTTTTTTTTCTCAATTTGTAGGCGGAACCAGACACTGATGAAGTTTATGCTCGTATTACTTTGCTTCCAGAATCTGATGTGAGAATATTTGTCTCCTATACTTTTCTGCTTTAGTCTTTTCTGTCTGTTTGGCAGGATGGCGGCTGAGAACATGAAATAACATACTTTCCCATACTGTTAATTGCTAATTATTGCTAATCATCTAAAATCTGAAACGTTTCTCATTCTTAACCTTAAGCATCATTCACTAGCTAGTGGAAGACGCCTCTCTAATGAATGAAACAGTTTTGAACTTTAAATTGTCATTTATATTTTTTTTAAATAAAATTGAAAATTGATGAAGGGGTTTTCTTGGTATGGGTTATGCAGCAAACTGAGCCTACCAGCTCTGATCCATGTCCACCAGAGACTCGGACACAGGCTTTTCATTCATTTTGCAAAATACTAACAGCATCTGATACTAGCACTCATGGAGGATTTTCAGTTCTGCGGAAGCATGCTAATGAGTGTTTGCCTCAATTGGTATCCTTTGGTCACATCAATTTCATCAATATTCATTTAATATTCGATATATCTAATGAACTTCAGTTTTCCATGTCTAACACTTCATTTATGCATACTGTAGGACATGACCCAAGCAACCCCTACTCAGGAGTTAGCAGCAAAGGATCTTCATGGGTTTGAGTGGAAATTTAAGCATATATTCAGAGGTAATTTGAATTCTATGTTTAAACCTTGCTCCATGGATAATTTCTTTTTTACTGGGATGTTGAATATCTGAAGTATTTAAACCTTGCGTCATAGGAACGATGTCTTGTTTCATCTCTATTACAGTGGCATTGTGGTGTTTTCATTTATATTGATTAGGTCAACCAAGGAGACACTTGCTTACAACTGGCTGGAGTACATTTGTCACTTCCAAAAGATTGGTAGCTGGAGACGCATTCGTGTTTTTGAGGTACTTAAAATTTTGACAGCTTCTGTTATTTTGCGCTGTATAGTTTTGCCAGTTCTCCTGCTGAGGTTGCCTATGGTTTTGGTCTCTATAGGGGAGAGAATGGAGAACTGAGAGTTGGTGTCCGGCGCCTTGCCCGGCAACAGAGTCCGATGCCTTCATCTGTGATATCAAGCCAGAGCATGCATCTTGGAGTGCTTGCCACTGCTTCCCATGCTGTTGCCACTCGTACCATGTTTGTAGTTTACTACAAACCAAGGTCTGAAGTCTGAATGGATCTTATAATAATGTGATGCCATTGACTAGCTTGGAACTCTGCCTTACATTGCCTTTTTTTTTTTACGTTGATCTGATTCAGGACTAGGCAGTATATTATTGGTTTAAACAAATACCTGGTCGCGATCAACAATAAGTTAACAGTTGGCATGCGTTTCAAGATGAGATTTGAGGGGGATGATTCACCTGAGAGAAGGTATCTATGTTAATTATCATCATCATCACTGAGTTCTGCTGTTCTTTAAGTTGGTCATTTATTGCTGTATGATCCTTTGGCCAGGTTTTCAGGAACTATTGTTGGAGTTGGCGATTTATCTGCAGAGTGGCCAGACTCAAAGTGGCGGTCATTGAAGGTGAAACATCATTTAAAATTATTGGTGTGTTGATTGTGTTGTTTGCATTGGAGTAATTAAATTTTCTTTGTCATTAGGTACAATGGGATGAACCAGCAACAATCCCAAGGCCAGAGAGGGTTTCTCCCTGGGAAATAGAACCTTTTGTTACTTCTGCACCTGTAAATCTCGTTCAACCAGCTGTAAAGAGCAAAAGATCTCGGCCTGCTGATGTTCCATCTTCTGGTAGGAGAGACTTTCTCCCTAACTTCTCTAAGGCTTCCTTTATTGATCACTCCTCAGTAAATTCTAATATCCTAATATTGTTTTGATTATCTAATCATAGAATCACAAATCCAGATAATGATTAAAAATCTGCGAAATGACAAAATCAACAATAATTCGTCTCTCTACCTGCGTCACTGACTTCATTGACTGGTTGCAGAAATGGTTTCCAATTCAGCTGCTTCAGCTTTCTGGTATCAGGGGCCATCCCAGTCCCATGAGCTTGCTCAATTAGGTGGCTCAACAGAAGCCCAAAGTAATGAAAATCAGGTTTTATGGAGCACGAGGCAGAACAACAACATGAATGGCAATGCAATGAACAATAGTAGCTCCTGCAAGTCTAGAGTCCGGGTTGAAGGAGCGTGGCCTCCATCACATTTGAACATCTCTTCAAACTGTTTTCTCGACCCCAAAAACAACAAATCTGTTGCAGTTCAATCGTCTATCGCTTGCTGGCCAAATGATTCTCCTCCAGCATATGATCAAGTTGAGAATGGGAAGAAATCTGAGAATCCCGTGGGTTGCCGGCTATTTGGGGTCAATTTGACTAACAACTCTAACAATGTTACTCCTCTAGAGAAAGAGTCAAGAGGCTGCACTGCTAGTCCTAGTGGTTCCAAAGAATCTGTTCCTGTTGCAGCTTGTGAAACTAAGACAAGTCAGAATCCCAATTGTTCAGTGTCCATAAAGGAGCAGAAGCAAGTAACATCTAATGCATCACCAAATGAGAGGCAGAGCAAGCAGGCATCCTTACCATCTACTAGGACTCGCACGAAGGTACTTGATCAGCACAAGTCTAATATTCTAAGCCATCTCTTATGTTTAGGAGGAATTTGACTTGTGACACCTTGAAGCTTGAAGGAATAGTTCAATGAATCCATAAAACACCTGAGGACTGACAAAACCAATGGACATTCTTGATCACAACATAGTAGTTTTTGTGTGAATACTTTGATATTTTAATGAATGACTTGAGTGTATTGTTTGGATGACCAGGTACAAATGCAAGGAGTGGCCGTTGGTCGTGCTGTTGACTTGACTATGTTGAATGGCTACGACAGTCTGATAGAAGAGCTCGAAAGGTTGTTCAACATTAAAGGGGAGCTTCGTACACAAGACAAATGGAAGGTTACTTTCATAGATGATGAGAATGAGAGGATGCTCATGGGCGATGATCCGTGGCCGTAAGTAACTTGAATATTTAATGTTGTCTCTGCTTTAGCTTAGCTAAACTGGATTGTAAATATGTGGGTTGACTGCATTTGCAGGGAGTTTTGCAAAATGGTGAAGAGGATTACCATATATTCAAGTGAGGAATTGAAGAAGATGAATGCAACATGCCCGGTTACTGCATCTTCATCAGAGGATGATGAAACTCTGATCACTGTGAATTCACAGAATAAGGATGAAAGTCAGCAAAATTTAATCTCTTGATTGTTCAACTCTTTTTTTTTTTTTGTGGGGGGCGTAGCGTAGGGCTTGTGTGAGCAGTGGGGTTAGGTAAGGGTGTCGTAAGATAATTTGGGTTTGTTTAAATTTGTGGAACTCTCAATCTCAAGAACAGTGTAGTAGTAGCAGTGGAAGTAATTTAAGTGAACTTCAATAATAGTATATCATGTTTACAACAATGCCACCTCTGGCTGCTTTGTTGCTATCTTACATACAATAATGCATCTATAAAAACATAATTATTCATAAAACATTTTTAATTCTATGTTGAGAATAACAAATTTAATTTGTTTAATTTTGTATCTAACAATTCCCATTAAAAGTGCATTTGAAAATAATTTTTAAAAATTGCCTACAGTACACGCAAGGAACTTCTTGATCTCTACAAGATATGCTAGCATTCTTGATGAATATCTGTAGATTGGAATTTGATGTAGAGTAATGCAGGATAGAGGCAAATTATAATAAAAATAAGTATTTTTTATATTATTTGATAAAAATAATTATTGATAATGACCATAATATAAGAAGCGTTATTTTTACCCTAAAAAGGGTTGATGACTTGTGGAATCTTATGTTGATCTGAGTCATAAAACCAGCAAACACGCATAAGATTCGTCTCCCTTCTCTTGAACTTTTCAGAGCATAAAAAAGAGAATAGAAGAAAATATATGATGCTGGCATTTGGTGGCATTATCATTAATTATTAATTTCATTATCATTAATTATTAATTTCATTAACATTACAACAAATTTTCTCTAAGGAGAAAGCAAAAGAATACAGATAAAAGCCAAATAAAAAAAATGGAAGAGTGCCCAAAATTTGTAATTTCGAAGTGAATATGGTTTAAATTTTAATTTCGAAAAGAATATTGAGCTTGGTCAAAACTCAAAAGAAAAAAAGAAAAGAAAAGAGTATGGAGTTAAGAAAAGTTGGTGAAAATAATAGAAAGTCAGAGTGGGATCTAATGGTTTTCCATTAAGTGTACTGCTAGTAAATGGACACATGCATGAACCCCAAACAGCAATTTCATGTCTCAGATTTGATCATCACATGTTTCATGCTCCCATTTTTCACTTCTTTTTTTTGGGGTTTCAATTTTGCCAATTTTGAAACTAATTTGTCCTTTTATAATTCCAATTTTTGTCGCGACTTTTTCCTTCATTATTGCTTTACATATTCCTTTCCTTTTACTTTTCTTTAAAAATTATGCATTTTAGGGTTAGCTTTACATAACTGGTTTGGATAGAGGTAAACAATACTCTATCCTGTGCTTATTTTAAGATACTTTTTAATATTATTCTTATTTAAAGTCATTAATATGTAATGCAAATTTAAATATGGGTAAAATTGAAATTTTATTTATTTTTTAGATAAAGTAAATAACTTAATAACCTTTTTCTTTATTTCGATAAAATAGTTAAAAGTATCTTATAATAAGGACTAGATGAATACGTTTATAAAGTAATGAGAAATTGGTGATTCCATCAATTAATGAGATCATAATAAAAGGCTTTGCAACACTTTTAAAAATAGGGAGGTAATTATATTTGAGGTATTAACGGGTACTAAATATAAAGTTCATTTTTCAGCGAGGATTTGAACATTAGTTTGCTATATTGTAGGGGCTTAACCCCTTTCGTTAGACTCAATTCCTATTAGTAAAGATCTAGATTCAAGTCAAACTAGTTTCATATACCCCACCCAAAAAAAAAGTATGACAATTAACATGGACTGGTTCGTTTCAAGATTTTGTTTTAAAAAAAAACAGACGAATTGGACTTCAGCTACCATAGGTGAATGATGGTAGCTGGAGTCCAATTCTTATTTCTGTAGGAGGTCCATCTGTTTCTCATATCATGTTTACTAATGATCTACTTATCTTTGGAGTGGCTACGAATCAACAAGCACTTTGTGTGATGGAATGCCTTGACAAGTTCTGTAAAGCATAAGGGGCAAAAATCAGTAAGAATAAATTATTGGTTTTCTTTTCTCCAAGGGTGAACCAGGTGACTCGAAGATGTATTAAGGATATCATAGGGATGAATATATCTACTGACATAAGGAGGTACCTTGGTTTTCCTGTTACGAAACAAAGGAAGCCTTCACAAACCTTCCATTATATCATTGATCGAGTCAAATTTAAGTTGGTTGTGTGGAAGGAAAATACTCTTTCAATGCCGGACATATTACCTTAGCAAAGTTAATGATTAATTCCATTCCTTTGTACCTAATGTAGGTTTCCAGAATACCTACTAAGGTATTTTATGAAGTGGAGAAATTGCAGAGAAATTTTATTTAGGGGAAGAGTCATTTACAACATGCATATCATCCAATTGGTTGACAACAGTTGACTGAGCCAAAACTATACGGGAGACTTGGTTTTAAGAGGTTAATCTCTCTTAATCGTGCATATCGTGCAAAAATTGCTTGGAATCTACTGTCGGGTTCAAAAAGGTTGTGAACTGAGGTCTATTACATAAGTATATATTGAGGAATGAACACAGTATACTTGATGCTTCTAAAGATGATTCCAACTTATGGAAATTTGTATCGTAACAAAAGGAAGTGATTGCAAAAGGAATGAAATGGACCATCAAAGATAGAATTATGGTGAAATTCTTCACTGATTTCTGGTTATTTCCTGATAAGAAAATAAAAGATCTGTGCATTAGAGCACTTACAAGAGAGGAAGAAAATAGCTATGTAGCTGATTGGGTCATGTATGGAACTTGGAATTTTCAAAAGTTGGCAAGTATTGTCACAAGCAGTGTTTTCCAACGTTTAATTTCAATTTTACCACCTATGATCGAAGTTAGTCCTGACATTATGTCTTGAAGTGCTACTTCTAATGGTTTGTTCTCCATCAAAAGTGCATACTATTTACTGGAAAAAAATGTTGACAGCCATTACAGTTCCTTATATAGAGATATTTGGAAATGGCAGGAGGTTGAACGTATTAGAGTGTTTATGTGGATGGCCTTTAACAATAGGTTTTTTACTAATGTCTAGAGGAGTAAGTGGTCATCAACTTCTGCTTCTTGCCCAGTTTATAATGATAGAGAAGAGGATATTCTACATGCTTTAAGAGATTGTGATTATGCAAAGATTTTATGAAAGAAATTACTTCTCCCTAGATATTTTGCCTCTTTTTTTGTTGTTTCTCTTAAAGATTGGTTTGCCTTAAATCTTAAGAGAGAGCTAGGCAGTGTGGGTAGTAAATGGAACTTTATTTGGGGAGTCACAATTTGGAAACTTTGGCTTTGGAGGGATTCTATGGTTTTTAATCTAGGCGAAGGGAAGCCTATAGAACCAAAACATGTTATATTGCAAGTTTGGTTTCATTATGCTCACCCTAATGGAGACTATACGGATAAAGCAACATCATCTCATGTTTCCTCATAGTGGACTCTTCCACCACAAGGTTGGTTAAAGATTAATATTGACGGTGCCATGTCAGTCTCATGTAGTATTGCGAGTTGTGGTGGTTTAATAAGGGATTATACAGGCAACTGGGTGATAGGATTTGCCCATTTCCTTGGATCATATAGTGCGTTAGAAGCGGAACAATGGGCTTTATGTAAAAGTCTCACAATTGTCTGGGATTATGGTTACAAAAGGTTAATCCTTGAGTCAGATTCTAAAGTATTTATTGACATGTTAGAAAATGAGAACAATAATCAGTTTGCGAGCTTACTCATTATACAGATTAAACAACTGATTAGTAGGCCATAAGAGGTGCAATTAACATACATCCTGAGATAGATGGACAAGATGACAGATGCTTTGACAAAAGAATGACTCTTCAAATCTTGGATACATACCACTTGCCCTTTTCATTTGAGGAATCAATTAGATTATGAGAGATTGTGATTAAATTCTCCACTTGTGTGATTACTTTGTTTGGGCTATAGCCTCATATTTTATCAAAAAAAAAAAAGCAGACGAACAAAAAAGGGGGGCTGGTTTGAACTTTATTTTCTGGTCCAGTTGAGTAATTTGGACTGCCGTAAATATTTGTTTTCAGAAAGGGATGTTTTTTTTTGGTACAATTTCAGAAGGATGTTGATGGGCCTATAAGGCTTCCACAAAGTATGTATCCTTCAAATTTTTAAGCCCACATGGCCAATCATGACGTGCACGCACTCAACCTGTGATTCCTCACAATGAGATTACTTATTAATGTTTGAATGTCAATATATAATAATATTTTAAATATAATTATCTCTAATAGAAATATATATATACTAACAATATATATAAATTGTACTTGTATTAAGCGGAAAATACTCAATGTCTTTTAAATTTGTAGCAAGGATTTTGTTTAAAAAAACATATCCTTAATTAATTGTTGATATTTCTCTTTATAAATTACGAATTCCCCTCTCAAATTGTTATTAGCGCGAGGGGCTTTTTTCCCAAAAAAAAGAAGAAAAGAACAGACTCAAAGCATGAATTTTACTTTAGACCACCAAAATACTTTTAAGGTATACATTATTGATTCTAGTGCCTTTAATGATGGCCTTTGGCACTTACTGAAATCCATTAGCAATGATTGCTTGATTGATTGAAGTAAATTGCTTTTATGGGGTTTGTTTGGGTTGGTACTATAAGGAAGAAGGGCAATCAATCAAACTTGGGTTTTGATGTTTATTTGGATTTGGATTTGGTTTAAAGATTGTGTGATGATATGAAATCTCTGAGGACCCACATTTTTATTACTCTAATCTTGGCTTACGTGGCCACAAAGAGTATTTATGTTTAATCGTTTGATCCCACTTAAAAACAATTTTATTCATAATTCATCCCTTATTTTGTATGAATAGAGTGAACTTTTGGCATGCATTTCAACAACAAAAAGACTGGGGGAAAATAAATAAACGAGAAGTTATGTCTTCTGACTAAATAAGTGTATATTTTCTCAAGAAAAAATGATGACTTGTGTATTTAGACTAATTAGTTAAGAGGTTAATTTAGTTTAATTAAATATCTTAAGTTTGAGACTTATATATGCAATAGCACAAGTGGTAAGATAGCATCTTAAAAAGATCCTTTAATTTTTAATTTAAATTAATCTGGAGTTGTTATTACACTTGAAAGATGACCTACATAAGGAAGAGATCTAAAAATATAAAGGAAAAACGTACAGATGAAAGAGAGATAACGGTTTTATGAATGTGTGCGTCTTTGGTTGCTATTTATTAAATGCTCCCACCAACGAATTAAGAATCTTTAACTTTTCTTGCCTATATTTCTATTTATAATATATATAATTAGAAAATATATTATAAGAAAATAAATATATATATTTATTATAAATAATTGATTTAATTATTTTTTTTAATCTATCAAACTCACTCTTATATATTATGAGCAAGAGGGAGGATCTCAAGAATGGAAACCAAAAGTTGTTGTGTTTGACTTTGAGGGAAAGAGGATGGGGTCTCTTATTCAACGCTGTTGACTTTTGGATTTGAGGGAGGCACTCGCAAGAACAAGATCCTTGAGAGGAAAGGAGTATCCTATGGTGAGCCTTTTATCACACGCTAATCAATTCAACATACTCGACACTTGACAATCTTGATGCCTAAAACATTTAGATTACTCGCACTAGAAGGACCCATCCAAATCATAAAACACCTATCGTACTTCAACAAATTGTTTATAACGATATTCACTGATCAAATATTGAGAAAACGTAGCTTCTGATTCCTAGAGTTTTGATCAACTTCATCAAGGTCCTTGTAATTTTATTATTAAGAAATTAATCTTTACAGTTTTAATCAATTTTTGGTCAAGATTTCTTACTACCATTATCATCTTTAAAGATCTTAACAAAAGCTAATCAGAAATCTAAGGATTAACGTCTTAGTGAAAGAATTATATAGACATTATTAATTCATGTTATCTACAACTCTAGAGACAAAAAATTATGGTTTTTTTTACCCCTACAATGTTCAAAGTAACAGCAAGTCAGCAATATTACAGAATGAAAAAGCAGAATAGAAAGGGGAGTGATAAATGTGTGTGGGAAGCTAAGAGGCATGTAGAGAAGGGAATCTAATTGGGGCACTGAATGCCCTGTTTGGCATGACACTTTGGAGGCAAATATGAATGCCCTGTTTGGCATGACACTTTGTGTCCCTCCTAGTCTCATACTAACCCTATCTTACTTTTTTGCCATCCAAAACCATATATATATATATATATATGGCTTCTTCCATCCACAAAAACTACACATGTATCTTTTTGTGTGTATTATTTACCCCTTATCTGGATTGGTTGGAGGGGAGGGGGGATTTAATCAATTCAATTTTTTTTAAAAAAATAAAAATGAACAAGTAGAGTTATAAAGTTTTAATCAAGGGAAGAGAGAATTATTATACAATTACACATAAATAATTTAATTATTGAAAAGTCCTAAAAATTATCAATATAACATCACTTATTATTTTGATATTAAATTACATTGTTCATTTGTTATAAAATTTTTTAACGATTGAATTACTTACGTAGAACTATACAATAACTCTCTCTAAAAATAATACGTATTATAAAAGAATTAATTAAATTTTTTTTAACCCCCTACCCATTTTTTCTAAACCAAACTTATTAGAAACTCCCCTCCACTCCACTCAAGAGTTTGGAATAAATTATATTATTCATCGCCTATGAATACAGTAATTTGAGGGGGGAAAGGAGGAAGAAACGATTAAAACTATGTGAAGGGTCTATAATTAGCCAAAGACAAACCAGATTGTGTGGTACGTGGATTAAATAGGAGAGACAAAATGATTAAAATAATGTATTAAGTGAGCATGGAGTGTATTGGATAGTTTATCATAGCCACAATTTTGCTTTTGAGAAGTCTTGTTCACCCCCAACATCATTCTTACACTAATTGTTCTCTCTATGCTTTTGATGCTGATATTTCCTTGGCATTTTCTACCATTCCTTCATTTATATTCAAATAAAAAATAAATGGAAACAAGTTTGTGAATCCTTTTTTTTTTTGCCATTTGGGATTTTTGAACCCAAGAAAAAAAAAACTAGATAGCCACTCGTTTATATACATGATTTTAAGGTGAATATAAAATATTTTTCAACGCTAATTAAAGGGGGAATAGTCTAAAAAACTATCTTTTATCAAGGATGAAAATTGAGGAACTTATCTCCCAAGTTGACCTAGTTAAAATGCTACTATTTGAAACGGGGTTTTATTTCTTAAATTGAGGAACGTGCGTTATTAATCGGTTACTTGTTAGGGAGAAAAGGCTACCATTTATTCACATAATGAATTAATGATTATGCAGGTTAGAACAAATACGAAATCTGACAAGTTGTTAAACACAAGAAGCTTGTTGATAATACCCATAGGAATTTTAAGCTCTAACTTTAAGTAAATTGAAATTTGAAACCCATTTAAATTTTTCACCAAAATTATAATTTTGATACTAATTTTTAACATAAAAAAATTTAACACACTTATTAGTTATTACTAATAATCAAAGCTTAAGCGCAAGGACTAGATTTGAAGACTTGTGGGATGCTGTCAATCATATAAGTGTACTGAATCTGATACTCCTATTGTTTAATTAAATGAAATTTTATTTTAAAAATATACAGAGAACAGAATATAATATTTCATGATTGAGTAATTATTTTATCATTTTATTTTCATACCGATCTTATTTATAATTATTATATATTGTGTCGGAGCACGTTGTCCCATGCTCTTCACAAAAAAAAAACTCACTCCTTTTGGAGTTTTTCTTCGTCAGCGAAAGGCTAAACGTGACGGAAAGAAAAAGCCAACATTTTCTGCTGTGAAAGCCACAGTTTCAGCTTCTTCCTCCTCCTTTTCTTCCTCATTCTCTCTTCCCTTCCCTTTGTCCCAAAGAAAAAAGCACCTTAACTCCACTCACACAACAGAAGAAGAACATAGAGATGAATTCTGATGCAGAAGAGCATAACTCTATACCAAAACTTCCCTTGTTGCTCTCTGTCCCATCAATGGCGTCGCCGGAGCACTCCGGCTCCGCTACGCCTCCGCTCCATACTTCAGTTGCAGTCCCATTTCGATGGGAAGAAGAGCCAGGAAAGCCCAGGCCTTGTACTGCTCTTGTCCCCTTCAACAACGACAACAACCCCACTGGTGATCTTCCTCCAAAGTCCTTGGATTTGCCTCCAAGAATGCTTTTTGAAGCCAAGCTTACCAAATTACTCTCACCCACTTCCGTCTTGGAGGGCTCTTGTGCGAGCAGCGACAGCTTTCGCTCTCCTCCTTCTTTTAGACTGGGTGGTTCTTTCAGTGATGAGAAGGTTAGGCTTGGAGCTATGGTTCTGAACAGAGGAGGACTCAGAGAGAAAGGAGGAGGAGGCTGGTTTGGGTCTTGGCGGAAGAAGAAGGGTTTGAGAATCGGAAGAGAAGTGAGTTGGGGCAGTTATGTCTTTCCATCTTCTGCTGATAATAGGGACTGTGATGATTCTGTTATTATTGGTAGAGGGAGTCACAAGATGAAACGATCTGGCAGCTTTTCTAGCGTTTTGCAAGCCAAGTCTTGTGTCTGGGTAAGTTTTCACTCTGTTCTGCAATAATTCCTCTTTAACACACTGCTTTTGTCTGATTGTGTTAAAATTCGTGTTTGGAAGACTAATTTCAATGGAGTTATAATAAAAACAAAACTTTACTGTTTTAAGTATAGAAACCTATTAGAGGCCAGTTGCTTCTCAAGGGATTTGCTGATTTCACTGTGAAAATCTAGATTTTACTTCCAAAGATGGCGTCCTCTATTCTTTTTTTGTGGATAAAGCAAGAAACTTTTATCAAAAGCAGTGAAAAGTTTTATTCTTTTTCAATGGGTGTATAAATAAAATGGCGAAGATGATGCAACGTGTGGTTTGTTTTCAATTATGCAGGCAACAGTCACAGAGAGCTTGAAGCAGGTGGTCGTTCCATGGCGGATGAAGAAACAGAAGAAAGGTGGAGACTGGAGGGTATGGGCTTAAGCACTAGATATTGTTTATCTCTGGGGTCAAAATCATTTCTCAAATGCTGTGTCAAAGTTATCCACTGCATCATCTGTCCAATGAAAGAGGATGACAGCTTAGTTATTGGAAGTGGGTGGCAGAGAGGACCAGTTTCTTTCATAGTTGCAGGAAAAAAAAAAAAAACACTGCTGCTGCAAGAGTACTTTGGATTCCTTTTTTTTTTTACTGGGGAAGCCGTAGGTCTTCTTCCCATGTGACCTATCCCATCTCTGTAATCAAAGAGGAAACCAAACACGAAACATCCTCTTACGCAATCATGGTGTGAATGTGAGTCAATAATAATTCTCTACTATGAGTTTTTTTTTTTTTTTTTTGGTTGCCCACCCGGTTCACCGGAGCTTTGCCCCGACTACATCCGGATCCGACCCGCGTCGCGCACCTGGCTATGGTGGGTGAGTCTCCCAACGGGGATTTTCTGCGTACGCCAAGGCTCGAACTCGAGACCTCGCTTAAGCGATACCGAGCCGCTTACCACTCGGACCAACCCCCGTTGGTATTCTCTACTATGAGTTTATTCTTCATAGTTCCCTTTAAATATTTTGCACCTAGCTAGCCACGGCCCACTGCCCTTGATTTTTCTGATTGTTGAAAACTATAGACAGTAATGTTTTTTTATATAAAGACAGTAAATATTTGTTTGTTTTGTAGAATTATTACAGATAATAAATAATATATTTATATTCTATAAAAACGTGATTTTAATTCTCGTTATTATTATGAGAGTTTATTTAGTAAATAATTTCATAAATTTTTTATGAGTATTCTCTAAAGCCTAATTTTAGAAAAAAATTAGTATTAAATTTATTTAAATTTTTTTATACATTAAATATTTGTTTGTTACCGCAGAGAACAATCTCTAGAACGACTAGACTCAAAAGCCTTCTTCACTTTGATCCCACGTAACAAGTTCAAAAACGTAAATGCAAGTAAACAAGGTTACATCGAGCAAGGATATAGTGGCAAATGGCAACTGGAAATTTGGAAAACAATATCAACATAGCAACTCATGGCTGGTTAGAATTTATAAATATGGTTAATGGCTTTATCACCCCGGGATATGAAAGTTCTGATGTACTGGGAAGATAAATGCTTTTTCTTATTTATAAGTTTAAACTGTGAGTGTTTATAATTTTAAATAAAAAAGAATTTATAAATATGAAAAAAATAGGCTAAAGTCTAATTTTGTTTTTGAAGTTTTTGTATTGAAGTTGTAGGTATTTAGAAAAAAAAAAATTTGGGTCAATATTACCCCAAAAATATTAGAAAAAAAAATATCACCTCTAACTATTGTCAATATTTATTTTTTAACGGTTAAAATAATATTACTCATTTTTTAAATATTTTAAGGTAATATTGATTCAAAAATAATTTTCAGTTACTCACATCTTCTATACAAAAACTTCCATGATAAAATTATATATTAATCCAACAAAAATCTAAAGATGGTGTTGGAATATGAAGATGGGCATATACATGCACCCTAAAAATTAAGGAAGTGGGATCTGCTCATGTGACATGGATAGGTGCTGCATGAAAAAAGGCATACATATGTAGTACTTTCTCTGTCTTTTGTAATCAAACTTGGAAGGTGCCTTTGCTTTGGCCCCCGCCTAATTATAAAACTGTGATGTCACGAGAGGAACCAATGCCATTGATACTAGAATTATAGCAGAGGACCATTTCCCCCCTAGTGGTCCTAGTGATAGTGTATATCACAAACCTACCACATCCTAAGCTGATTAATGCCTAAAGCAAACTTAGCTTCCAACAAAATGTAAACAATGAGAAAGATTTTAATTTTTAAGATTTCAGTTGTAAATTTCACGAGTCTTAGTCCTTTAGATTTCATTTTTTCTCAAAAAGTATTATTTAGCCTTCTGTGGAAAGATAATGGGAGCCAATGAAAACTAAACAAACAGAACGAAAAACTAGTTGCTTCTGCTTCATCTTTACCCCAGATTTCAGGTGCATCATCTCAAAGTAATATTCATCACACAAGTTAAATGTCAAACTAAGATATTTGACAAGGGCTACAAAAATTTACAGAACTAGATACACATACAACACAATAAATGCAGCTTCTCTCTCTCTCTCTCTCTGTGTGTTTGCCTATTCCCCTTCTCTACCAATTTCATGCGTAAGCAGGACTATGTTTCAAATCATTAAATAAAAGAACTACAAATGAGGTAACATCCAACCCACACTACATCCTAAGAGCAAGCCAGCACCAACGATAGACAGTCCTAAAGCAAATGCAACAGCATATGTTGTAATATTTTCACTTGTTAGTCTTTGTCGTTTGGTTTTGGGCAACTTCTGCCTTCTCTTCCTCAGCTTTCTTCCTTCACAAGTCACCCATGGAAGTGCCGCAGGCAATATAGTTGAGAGTGGCTGATCCTTATTCTTGATTTGAGTGAGCAATTTTTCCAGCTGCAGCAACCTAAACCATTGCTTATAGGCAAAAAGTCTAGATGCCTGCTTAAAAATGAGTTTGACAACTTGCTCTTTCTCGGCATATGCTTGTTTTGCTGCGCCTTCTGCTTGTCTTGCCCGTGTTTGAGAATGGCACAGTGCTTCCATTAGTTGAGCTTTGCTCTGATCTCCCTCAAAAGCTTGTTGCTCCTCTCTGGTATCCTTATGCATGGTAGTGTAACTGTAATGAAGTTGCAAGTCCAAACATGGTAATATTAACATCCATGAAAACCAGGAAAATGCCTAAGTTGGACCCTATTAACAGAAAAACTTGTACTAGAAAATAAATAACCATCTCCTATTGTGCTAGTGCGTTTGTTTTTACAGGTTTTGGGAAGTGAATTCAAACTACTTAAAACTCAAAAGGCAAGGCAAAGTTCCAGTATTTACAACTAGATGATATTATTTTCCATTTACCTTGAAGAATTTTCAGAAGAACAACGTGAGAATTTCTCATTCGCTGATGCGCCTTGCTTTCCATGCATCGATCGTGAATCCAAACTGCCTTGAGCATGAGTAGTCAAGTTGGACAAGCCAGATAACTTTGTCTCCCAGTTAACACATGATGTCCTTATTTTTACATCACCAATGCTATCACATGGATCCCTTCTTACATACTTCCTCTGAGGAGGAGGAAGATCACAATTCTCAATATTGTTGAGTGATCTCATCAAAACAAAGGAAGCTAACTCATCTCTATCTGTAGTTTGCCACCATGGTTCAGCCTTATCACCTTCAGTCCAAGAGCTATCCAAGTTGAACTCATCTATTTGCTTGGAAACTGAGCAACCAACACTATCAATCTCCATTGGTTCGTGTTTTCCTGTCATATCCATCAATTGTGCAAATGGCTGAGATTTTTCTCTAGATTTCCCTAGCATTTCATACATGCCTGCTTTCTTCATCATATCAACCTGCGAATCATACTCCTCATCACCAATGCAAGTAAAATCTTCGTATATTTCATCTTCATCACTGGCTTTCAACATCTCTGGTTCATCATCTAATGCACATGATTGCTGATGCAATGTGCTCTTTTGATGCCCATAGTTAGTTTGCATTTGCAACCACCATCTCGAGTCAGGAGATAGATTGGAAAATGAAGATCTCCGGTTAAAAGGCATGACATTAACAGCGGCGTTAGCTGATTCATCTGCCGCAGTGGCTAGTTCTGCATCAGCCAATTTTGATGTCGCACATGAAGGTTGGCAACATGCTAATTTGGGAGCTCTTTTTGCGTCTTCTTGGACAAAACAACGATTAACAGTTCTCTGCCACACAGCCCTCACCTCTGCTGCTGCCATCACTTGCCTAAGATTTCTTCATAATCACTGCCTAGAATGGGGGGGAAATGTTAAAGAGTTAAACAACTTCAGGACTCAGAAGAGATATTTACTCCATAAAGCAACATATAATTATAAACCATGAAATGATGAAATCACTTAGAATGGATAAAACTGGTTCACAATTAGATGGTCATATACCAACATAGTTAAAACAGATCAATAATGCAAGGATGATTGCGTTCTATCAGCAGCAGCAGGAACAATCCCTCGAACGTACTTCAGCAAGTAATAATGTATTATTCCTCGAGTTTATCCCCAAAGAGAGAATCATAATTAGATTCCAAGGTAGTAATTTAATAACAGTGAGGTCTCAAAACAATCTTCAGTTGCAAGATTGTGGAGGAGAAGTTGCCAATCATAATCTACAAGGGTACAAATAAGGGAGTATTAGTTGCAAATAATTGTTTTACCACCTAACTATTATTAAATTGGTTTTTATGATCTAACTGAAACTGCAATTGTCAAGTCCACTGCAAAACAAGGCCTCAATTGAGTATATGTAATCGAAGTGAGCAAGAAAACCATGGATTTTTCATGACAAGCATGAAAATCCATAAACCAGATAAAATACTACACAGTTGCAGTAAAGATAACATATTCATTCAACATATTTGCAATCAGTTAAAGAAGCCCCAAAACATCCCGCACACACTGAAGATGAAACAGGGCTACACTAGAAGAAAAAAGACAGAAAACGGAGTAAAACAGAGGAGCACAGAGAAGGATCGAGAGGACGTACCAAGAGAGCAATATGCAGACAGGGGAAGAAAACTAAAGGAGGGCAGCGAATTGGGGAAGACTAAGAGATGCGAAAGATGAGAATCGAATAGGGATCCAAATGAATCACCACATGGAAAGGAAGAAGAAGATGAAGATGACGAAGATGACGCTTGTCAGAAGAGGCCAAGAATTGTGTGCTGTTTTCTGTGTGTATTCGTTATCATGTTTTGGGGTCGGTTTTAAGAGGCTTTTTTCTGCTTTTGCGTCGTTGAAGGGACAAGGCAGCTCAGGTTGATGAACGACACGACGCCGTTCTCAGCCCATCCTGATCAGTAGCGATAACCTCTCCGTCGAAAGAGTTAGGCCCTTCATAATGTGAAGCGTGGCAGTTCCATGAAAATCCGACGGCAGTCCCCTGATTATCTAAAGGTAAGAACTTTATCATTACAATGAGAAAAAAATCCATTATCTCGCAACAACACGCCATCGCCTAGGAAATATGAGACTGATTATGTAATTCTACTATTCTAGTCATATTTTTATATTAATAAAATAAGAATTACTAATAATTAATTTAATATAAGTTGGAATTCATACATGGGTTGAGATAGGGTGACAAGCAATAAAAGTAGAATTAAATGTTTTATGATCATAGTCATAAACTTTGAGAAGAGGGTATATAATACAGGGTATAAAAATATATTCCTTTATGTTTATTTTTTCGTATTTTTCATGTGTGCGGATAATATATTATATAATATGGAATGTAAAAAAATGGAGAAGACGTTAAAGGTGGCGGATACGTTAGCTACAGAGTTTGATAAACAGGGAGTGCCCATGGTTTTTATGTTGGGTGAGTCAGAAATCAGAGTGACTTGAATAGGCAAAAATGGGGAGTGAAGGAATCACGTTTCATGGTTTTGGTTGGGAAGTAATAAGATGATTTTGCAATTTTTGGTCAAGCAAGTAAAGTTACATGGGCTTCTACCACTTAGCTATAATAATGGTTGCTAATTACTCCCCATTATTTCCAATTAATCAGTGGGTGTAACAAATCCTCATGACAATCTTTTAGCTTTTTCTTTAAACCATTTAAAACTCATTAATGGGGCTTGTTCTATACTTTATTTTTAATACAATTATTTGATTATGCATTATTGAATATAATTGATGATAGCTTTTTTTTAAAAAAATCTACATTCATATGAATTAAAATTTGGTTCCTCATATTTAAGTAGTTAAATTTTTTTTTCTACTATAACCAATGCCTATTAGTAGACTTGTTAATATAAAAGTTTCAATTAATTCACATGAATTAATAAATTATAGTTAACTTATTAAAGCTGACTTAAATTAATAAAAAAATTAACTTTATCCATATTAATGAGATTTTGAAGAGTGAGAAAAACAAAAACAAAAAACAAATTCAAGCATTAATTATAAGGATAAAAAAATGAATAAATATTAATAATTCTTTAAATAATTTATATTAAGGATAAGAGAATCCTTACCGAAGAAGTCATATAATTGGGTCAATAGGGAGTACTCCCTCTCATCCCTATTATAAAAACACTTTAGTGAAGAGATGAATGATATTTATTAGGATGTATTTATATTAGATTATGTAGAATAGATTATTGTTAAAATAGATTATGAAGAATAGATTTTGAGTATAATAAATTTTAGAAAATTGATTTTTAAAAAAATTAGTATCCCTAGCTCATACCAAAATTATGATTTTGGTAAAAAAAATATATTATGAAAAAAAGTGTGTAGATCGCTTACATGAAAACTATGTTTTTTGTTGAAAACATTGATTATGGAAAAAAAGACAGTGTTTAGGTAGTTTTTTTTTAAACTATAGTTTTGTTTCCAAAACAATGGTTTAAGACTTAAACTTTAGCCAAGTAGGGTCTTAATTATATTTTTTAATATTATATTTATTTAAAATTTAATACAATTTTTGTCTATTTTTCAAGATGTAATTTATGGTTTAAAATATAGATAACTTTTTTTTTATTTTCTAATAAATTTAATGACTTAATCATCTCTCTTTTTTATTCAATAATTTTGGTAGAAGTGAGTATGTTTTATTTTTTGGTTTATAAAAATTTATATAAATTAATCTCATATACAGGACTAATATATATATTTATCTTATACTTAATATAAAAATTAATTGAAGAGTTTATCTTCATTTTAAATATAAGATTATTTTTTATATTTATTAATTTTTTTTAAATTACTCATAATAATACTCTATCAAATATAATCAAATAAAAGAGGGAGGGAGGGGGTTAATAAATATCATTATAAGTGTTTTAAAAAAATTATAACATATTAATTAATTTAACTAATTTTTTTTAATTTAATTAATTTAATTAAATATATATTATATTAATGATTGGATGAGTATATATATACATATGATGGTCCGTTTGGATTAGCTTTTGAGAATAGATTCTGGGAAGAATAGATTTTAGGAATAATAGTGTTTAGATAGTTATTTTCAAAATGACTTTTTAGGAAGGTAAATTATTAAAAAGGGTATGATTTTATTAAAAAGAGGAGAGAGGAGAAAGGGTGGGGAATAAAGAAGAGAGGAAAGTGGGTGGAGAAGAGAGGAGAGAGAGGTGAATTAAAAAATATGATAATTATATAAAATATAAATTTTATTTACAAATTTTTTATTTAAATAATTAAAAAATAGTTCAATAATAATATTTACCTGAAAGCGCAGGAGAAGAGAAGTGATTTTTTATGGATTACAATAATAATATTTCTTCCCCAGGATATGTGAAGCAGTGAAAGCACAGGAGAAGAGAAGAGAGCGCAGGATATGTGAAGCCAGCAGAGAAAGAAGGATATTGACGTAGCAATACGTGAAAAGTTGAAAAGTGCAGATTCTTAAGATTACCAGGTAGTTGGGCTTGGTCTTGCGCTTTAAAACTACTCAGGCTAATAAGAATTCTACTCAAAACATTTTAATAAATAATCTCTGTCATCCTATCTTAGATTTCAACTAGGTGATCCATATCTCATCCTCTTGTAAGTTTAAAGGATAAAGAGATAAGATATATAATTATTTAATTTTTAAAAAATATTATTTTGTTGTGGTTCCAGTCGTGTCGCTTAAGGAGGTATCATAGCTCTTAAATACTTAAGTTTACGCCTTAGGATAATTGATAGCTCGTTTTACCTAATATTAGTATCACTTAGGAGAAAAAGAGACTTCTCTCTACTTTTAAATTATGGGTGAGCCCAACTCTTTTTCAAAAAAAAAAAACTAGGTCATGCATATAAAAAAATATTTTATTGAGAGAAAAAAAACTTATCTCAATGATCTTTATACTTTTAGAGAACTAGTCTCTAAAAGCTTAAGAAATACCGTCTAATTTTTTAAAAAAATAATAATATGTTATTAAAAAAATCTCTTAACAAGTTTTTTAGATAAGTTGAGAAAGTTAAATAAATAATTATAACTAATATATGAGCTAATTAAAAAAATTAAAAAATATATTATTCAATTTGTATTGTATTGTGAGTTTAGATTTGACTTAGTTAATTTCTTTAATCTACTAAAAAAAAATTAATTAAATTTTATATTAGGCATTGATCTTTCTTCATTTTATATTATTAACTTTTTACCAAAAGAAATTATTGGATATTGATATGGAAGACACGTCTCAAAATCAACCAAATAAGTGAATAATTGCGTCCAATGATTTTCCAGCACTGTATGGAAGTTTAAATGTAAATTTAATTTTTTTAATAACCAAAGAGGTGGGGAAAGGATAAGTTAATAAAGAAGGACAATAGAGAATTACAAAATCTAAACAACAATAACAACAAATTTTATCCTATTAAATAGGGTTAACTACATAGATCATACGACGTTATTATATTTTATCAAAAACTAAATCATTGAATAGATTATTGACCAGGAGATCCTGCTCAATGACCTCGTTGAGTATTTTCTTTGGCTTTTCTCTACTCCTTTTAACCGGACTCTATACTGTTTGATCCGCCCTCTTCACTGGCGCATCCATTGGCCTTTTTTGCACGTGTCCAAATCACCTAAGACAGTTCTCTATTATTTTCTTCTCAATAGGTACCACTCTAACTCTTCCCCGTATTTGTTCATTATGAATCTTATATTTTCTTGTATGTCCACACATCCATCTCAACATCTTCATCTCAGCTACCCCAACTTTATGCTCTTATTGTCATTTTAAAGCCCAACATTCACTTCTATAAAATATTCCTGGTCTTATAACAGTGCGATAAAATTTTCCTTTTACTTTATCTGGTACTTTCCGATCACATCCTCCATTTATGGTTAACATCCATTTCTCCATTTAAAATATTCCCAGTAGCCTTTCTCCATTCTCCATTTATGGTTAAAATATTCTCAGTAGCCTTTCTCCATTTAAACCACCCAGCCTGAATTCTATGATTAACATCCTCCAAAATTTCACCATCATTCTGTATAATTGATCCCAAATATTTGAACTTATCTATTTATGGAATAACTTGATCTCCCAATCTGACCTCCAAGTTACTTCTAACTTGTCTCTTATCAAAATTATAATGCATATATTCAGTTTTACTTCTACTCAGGTGAAAATCCTTCGACTCTAAAGTACTTCTCCATAATTCAAGTTTAAAATTAATCTCTTCTCTTGACTCCGCCACAAGAACTATATCGTTCGCAAAAAACATGCATTTAGGGATTTCTTATTGAATAGGTTTAGTTAGAACATCCACTATTAGATTAAATAAATAATGACTCAAGGATGATCCCTGATGTAGACCAATCTTTATGAGAAAATTATTTATTTCACCCTTAGACGTTCTTACAGTAGTTGTTACCCCTCTCATACATATCTTTTATTGCCTTGATATATGCCATGCGCGCATCTTTCTTTTTCAAAACTTTTCAAAACAACTCCCTTGGTACTCGATCATACGCTTTTTTTAAGTCAATGAAAATCATATGCAAGTCTCTTCTTTTAATTCGGTACCTTTCTATTAACCCCTAATAAATGAATCGCCTCTATTGTAGACCTATCCGGCATGAAACTACACTAATTCTCAGTAATATCAGTTTATAATCTCAACCTCTGTTCAATTAACTTTTTCCACAACTTCATAGTGTGACTCATAAGTTTTATCCCTCTGAAATTTGTACAATTTTAAATATCTCATTTATTTTTGTAAATAAAAACAAAAGTATTTTTTCTCTAGTCATAAGACATTCTTTTAGAATTTAAAATTATATTAAATAATTAAAAGAACTTATATATATATATATGTAGTAGTATCGATTTATTGTAAGTCGGAGGCTCTTTCTCGAATCATTCCAAGTTTCCAACACAATCTTCAATTTCCACTGACCACGTGGCTTTATGCTCGTTTCTATAGAAAATTGAATTACGAATTCTTCTTAAAGCCCGAACAACAGATACGCTCCTTCATTTATTGCTTTGGGCCTGATAATCGTACTTGTGGCTCAAGCCGAGGATCCAACGGTCAGAGTTATACAACGGCTAAATCCATATTAGGGTATTCATTCCGTCTTCTCCATTCTCAAATCACCCCGATCCGGCGCTATTTTCATCTTTAATCCCTTCGTCTTAAACCAAATTCATTCCATCAATCGATCACCTTCCTCACGATCCCCACATGGAGAACAACGGTGGCTCCGCCATAGCTTGCGACAAACTGGATCAAGTGGCTTCCTGGTTCGGCAGCAACGTGGCCTCCGCCTTCTTCACCTCCTTGGAGCGATGCTCCTGCATCAACCTCAGCACCACCGACAACGATGACGACGAGGATTCCCACGAACGCCCTCTTACCTTCTCCAAGTCGGTTCCCCATATCGGATCAGAGATCGATGCTAAACCTTTCATTGATTCCGCCAAGCTTCCCTGATGATGATGCATGGACTTCTTCTTCTGCATGACTGTGATCTTCTGGCGGGTTTGTCATAGTTTTCTTTTCTCCCTTAATTTGATAAATTTCTTTTGTATAGTTTATGTGTTCTATTACCCTGTTTATGATTTTGAGCCTATTAATTTGTTGAATAGATGATGAATTATAAATAATTTTGTCGTCTGGATCTAGTTTGCGCTATCGTTCTGTCATTGTGGTTTTTTTGTTCCGGTGGTGAGGGGACATAGGCTAATTACTTATTTTGCTAGGTTTGTGATTTTGTGAAACCACGCTGGTGTGGGGTACATTTCAGTTTTGTCTTCTTATACATAATCGTTCTGTGTCACTCTTTTTTTTTTTTTTTTTTTTTTAATATCAGCTAAAATTAGCTATTTTTTGTTCTCTTCCAAGATTTGTTTTTGTGAGACAAAGAAAGTAGCTTTTTGTTCCTTTATTTGATAAATTTCATTTGCGTAGTGTCTGTTTTAGCATAGGTTTTCGTTCCTTTTGCCATCTGAAAAAGATTTTGTGCAATGTTCTATCTCTCGGTTGTTGTTTTTTATTATCAGCTACATTTAGGTATTTTTTTCTTCCAAGCATGGTTTTTGTGAGATAAATGATGTAGCTTTATTAATCAAACTCATTAAACTCATCTGGGGTTTGCCCATTTTTTTCTTCTTCCTTTATTCCATAAATTTCTTTTGCATAGTGCCCCTTTTAGCCTATGTTTTCCCTCCTTTTTATGATTTTCACCCTTTTAATTTGTTGAAAATTTGATGAAATATAAATGATTTTGTCACCTGAAAAGACTCTCTGCAATGCTCTGTCACTCTTTTTTAGTTTTTGAATAATATCAGAAAGTTAATAAAAAAAAAAAAAAGAGTTGCGCCTTAACTAATAGCTGCAAATTTTCAACTTAGTGATTGTACTTGATCCTACAAATAGTATCAGAACATGTTAGTGGTTGCCCATGATCCTATAATTCGGAGGAGAGATTGTTAGAGGTGGTTTGTATGAGAAGTCTGAAGTGATATGTATTATTGATGATTAAATAATACAGAGATACAGTTTATATAGGCTCCTGTATTTTCACGTGGGACTAACAATAAAGGTTAGAAAGTTATAACAGATTTACTATAACAGCTGGCACTATAACCAATTAGTTGGAATATAACTAACAACACTTTATCTTTAATATCTTCCCTCAATTCGAACTACCCTGCTGGTCTTCCTTTAACACCTAAGTATTCCCTGAATTCATAGAAAGTGCTTTGAGGAAGAGCTTTAGTCATTCCATCAGCAATCTGATCAGCACTTGGAATGTGTTGTACTAGGAATTCACCTTTGATAGCTTTCTCACGAACAAAGTGAAGATCCAATTCTATATGCTTGGTCCGGGCATGAAGAACTGGATTAGCTGTTATCATGATTGTGCTAAGATTGTCACATAGCACACGTGCAGGTCCTGAAAGCCTAACATTTAATTCTTGCAGTAATGATTTTATCCACAAAACTTCTGTCACAGTTGAAGCCATGCTTCTATATTCAGCTTCTGTACTAGAGTGAGCAACTGTTGCTTGCTTCTTGGAAGACCAACAGATTAAATTTGAACCAAAATACACACAGAACCCTGATGTGCTTCTTCTGTCATTGTAGTCTGATGCCCAGTCTGCATCACAGTAGGCGGTAACAGAACGATTTAAACATGGTTTAAGAGTGATACCATGATGAAGAGTGCCTGCCAGATAACGAAGAATTCTCTTAACAGCTTTCCAATGGACAACCAAAGGATTTTGCATAAATTGGCACACCTTGTTAACAGCAAAACTAATTTCAGGACGAGTGATGGTGGCATACTGAAGTGCTCCAACAATTGACCTATAAAGCTGAGGATTATCCATTACATCAGGACCTATTTTAGGAAGCTTCATGCCTACTGTCATAGGAGTTACAACAGCCTTAGCATTGCTCATGTTGGCTCGAGCTAATATATCTTTGAGATATTTTGTTTGTACCAACTGTAAAGAACCATCTTGATATCTTGTAACTTCAATCCCAAGAAAATAATTGAGAGTCCCAAGGTCTTTTAATGAAAATTCATGATCTAAAGCAGTAATGAGATTCATAATATTGGCATGTGATGACCCAGTGATGATAATATCATCCACATAGACAAGAATGAACATTAAATCACCAGAACATGATCTAATAAAGAGTG
This sequence comes from Leucaena leucocephala, assembly GCA_037074615.1. Taxonomy (NCBI): domain Eukaryota; kingdom Viridiplantae; phylum Streptophyta; class Magnoliopsida; order Fabales; family Fabaceae; genus Leucaena; species Leucaena leucocephala. Next base: position 20,718,400 of record CM073555.1, on the reverse strand, counting down.
AAGGGTCACATTTACTTGGTTTGAAGTCATACTTCATAAGAGCTCCTGCCAAACGCTCAAACCAGGCCCGTGGAGCCTGTTTATGGCCATAAAGTGCTTTGTTGAGTTTGCAGACCAAAGTTTTGTCCCTGCTTTCAAATCCTAGTGGCTGTACCATATACACTTCTTCTTTCAAAAATCCATTTAGAAAGGCATTATTAACATCAATTTGACGAATAGACCAATTTTGAGACAAAGCAATACTTAGCACAATACGAATGGTAATTGGCCTAATGACTGGACTAAATGTTTCATGAAAATCAAAACCTTCTTGTTGATGAAACCCCTTGGCAACTAGGCGGGCTTTGTACTTGTGAGAAGAAGTGACTGGATTAAACTTCTTCCTAAACACCCATTTGCATCCAATTGCTTTACGGTTGGGTGGCAAGGAAACCAAAGACCAAGTGCCATTCTTTAACAAAGCCGAAAATTCTTCTTCCATGGCTTTCTTCCAATGAGAAAACTTAAGTGCTTCATAGGGATCTGTAGGTTCAATATCTGCGGTAGCAACAAAAACTTTAGGCTTGAGTTTGCCTGTTTTGGACCGTGTTACCATAGGATGAATTGAGATATTTGGGTCAGAAGAAGGAGGCAAGGGATGTGTTTGGGAAGGTGAGGGTAAATCAAGTAAAGAAGGTGTGAAGGACTGGACTGAATTCTGAGAAGATGATGGTGATGTTGAGGGCGAGGAATTGGGTGAGGCAGAAAGATGATGAACAGATAAGGTGGGTTTGGGCTCATATAAGGTGGAAAGAATAGGTGGAATAGCAGATGTCAGGTGAGTGGGAGGTGAGGTAACACAAGTAGTGGTGTTGGGAAATAAGCTTGAGTATGGAAATGATGACTCATTGAAAATAACATCCCGAGCTATAAACATTCGGCCAGAAGATGACAAGCATTTATAACCCTTGTGTACTGGATTAGGACCAAGAAAAACACACTCAGTAGACTTGTAATCAAACTTATGCACATTGTAAGGCCTAGTTAGAGGAAAACATGAGCAACCAAAAACTCTAAGCCTACTATAATCTGGAGGCTTATGAAAAAGTACTTCATATGGTGTTTTCCCCTTAAGTACAGTAGATGGAAGAACATTAATAATAGAGACAACCATAAGAAATGCATCAAACCAATATGACAAAGGTAGAGAAGCTTGTGCAAGGAGTGTGAGCCCAACTTCTGTAATATGTCTATGCTTACGTTCTGCTAGGCCATTTTGTTCATGTACATGTGGGCAGCTGTGTCTATGAACAACACCATGATCAGTAAGATATTTGGTAAATTTATGATATTCACCTCCACAATCTGATTGAAAAATCTTCATAGTACTACAGAAGTGATTAGTTACATAAGCATGAAACTGAAGGAAGACAGAAAATGCTTCAGACTTCAATTTTAGAGGATAAATCCAAGTATGTCGAGTAAAGGCATCAGTGAAATGTATATAGTACATATAGCCTTCTTTTGTCTTAACAGGTGCTGGTCCCCATATGTCAGAAAAAACCATCTCAAAGGGAGAGAAATAAGAAGTATCTGACCTAGGAAATGGTTGTTTGTGGGATTTTCCCATTACACAAGCTTTGCAAAAATCAGTAGTATGCTTTTTATTGAAGGAAACATTACAAGATTTCATGATAGATGTTACAATAGGAGAGGACGGATGTCCCAACCTATTATGCCACAATTGAAAGAGATTACAAGAAACATTAGAAACTGAATTACAGCTTGCATTTGAAACAATAGCAGAGAAGCAAGCTTCAGAAGATGCCCGAAAATTCAGATCAAGAGCAGGATACATGCCATTTTTTGCATTGCACTGATAGAGAACTTGACTAGTTCTGGGATCCTTGACACGGCACTGCTTTGCATCAAATTCAACTGAGACGTTATTATCATAACAAAACTTGTAAACAGAGATCAAATTTTTGATAATTTGTGGCACATGTAAAATGTTGACCAATTTAAGAGAAGATAAATCATTATTGATAACAGAAGTACCAATATGTTTAATATTCAGACCTGCACCATCACCTATGTGAACCTGGTCTGTGCCTTTGTAGGAGGAAGAGTTAGCCAAATTGCTAGCATCATGAGTGAGATGACTTGTTGCACCAGAATCAAAGTACCAAGCCGGATCAGTTACCGTATCAGATGTAGCAAGAAGAGCAGATTGATTGGAAGAAGGATTAGAAGAGGTATGGACAGAATCATTAACCGAAAGACCTTGAAAAGACTCATCGAACCTGTACCAGCAAGTTGCAACAGCATGCCCTGTCTTGCCACAGAGCTGACAAACAACTTTGGGTCGATCGGACTGACCACGACCACGACCAAATTGACCACGACGGCCACGATTTCTACCACCACGATTTCCATTTGGAGGTATAGTCTGTGCAACATTAGCAGAGATTATAGAGGCTCCAGAGGTCGCCGGAAGAGAACGGCGATTCTTCTCGATGCGAGCTTCTTGTGCCAACAAAAGAGCTTCAATGTCTGCTACTGTATACGGCTCAAGCCTGGTTGAAACTGACGTGATGAATGGATCATAATCTTCAGGAAGACCATCGAAGATAAACTCCATTTGATCCGAGACAGAGACCGGCGAACCTATTGCTGCTAGTGCATCGACACTAGCTTTGATTTTTAGAAGATACTCACTCATTGGTGAGTTTTCTTTCTTTGTATTCTTGAGTGTTGTTTTGAGCTGCTTTACTTTAGCCTTGGTCTGGGAGGCAAAGAAAACATTGATTCGTTCCCAGATTTGAGATGTGGTTTCACATCCCACAGTACGAGTAAGCACCGAATTTGACATAGATGAGAGAAGCCAAGACATGAGCAATTGGTCCTGGCGCATCCGTTGAATATATGCAGAAGAAAGAGCAACACATTGGTCATCTTGATACTCATGTTGGTTTGGAGGAAGAATCGATGAATCCAAGAAAGATTCAAGAGCATAGCCTTTGACAGCACTGAGGACTTGTTTACGCCAAATGAGAAAATTGCTATCGTCGAGTTTTACGGAGATGGAGTGAGTGAAGGCTACCACATCACTTTTAGGTCCAGCGGAAGAAAGAATAGGAATAGATGAGGGGGACCCCATGGAAAGATCAGTGGCTCTGGATACCATATGAGAAGTCTGAAGTGATATGTATTATTGATGATTAAATAATACAGAGATACAGTTTATATAGGCTCCTGTATTTTCACGTGGGACTAACAATAAAGGTTAGAAAGTTATAACAGATTTACTATAACAGCTGGCACTATAACCAATTAGTTGGAATATAACTAACAACACTTTATCTTTAATAGTTTGTCCATGTCTATTTGATGCGTGTATTTAGATAAAATTAAAAAAAATGACTCATAAAAAAAAGATTTTAAATAGCTTTTAGAAAAGAATTTTTGAAGCAAAATTTATAGAAAAAAATAGTTTTAAATAAATGAGTTTACTTAATCATATTAACAGATATTTAATTTTGGGATTGGTGGCTACTCCTTCCAATATAAATGTCTCATCAAATAATTAAATTTAAAATCTACAAAGATTTTATGGGGCCTTATATACTGCTAGACAAATTAGTTATTACTTATTGGAAAAAGTTTTGCTTAAATAAATTATAAATATGAATAGAACTAAGTGCTTGTGTCATTGAAACGTCAATGCGTAATCACAACCTTATAAAGAGCTGAAGAGTGAAGAACTTCCATTACATGAGTACGCGATAAAACAATGGGAGAGCGACACTTAAGTATATAACAATGATATTTACACTAATTATCTTATAATTAAAGATAAAGTGTATTCGTTAATTATGGATAAAAATATTGACTAATATATACATGATGGCACGAAACTCATATCATATACATACATATATATAGCTCAATGAGGAAGAAAATATCCAACTCATTTTGACTATCTTGTTTCCTCCCTCCCTTGCTTTCAACGCCACTTTGGATCTCTCTCATCTTAGATAATATAATCCATTAATAAAGTAAATTATGATTCTTACAGAAAAGACTTTTTTACAATAGTTAAAAAAATCTTTAAAACTGATTTTAGTCTTTTAATACATGCGAGATGATTAAAAATATCTTATATTAAGTAATAAAATATTTTAAAGATTTTCATGAGCAGCATTGGCATAAGTTTAAAGCTAATCACTGTCAGAGAGTACGGCCACTTAATTTCAAATTCTTGCTCATGTCACAATTTCTTAACTAGTTAAAATAATCATGTGATAATATAATTAATTAAGTAATGAATTATATTAATCAACCAATTATTAGATGAAGTGTGAAAGAAATGAAAAGTTATGTAAAACTTATCACGTACTGCAGATTTTTAATATTGCACATATGGTTTATTGCTAATGCTAATCATACCTACCCTCCTCCAATCATTATCATTTGTGTAAATGATAAGAATTTTTATAGTATTTTTGAAATTATATATATACTTTAAATTTTAAATTTTTATGAACTTAATTTTTTATAAACGAAAGATTATATAGGTTTGGAAATTGGCAAAAATAGTTGTAAAATAATTATGTAGTCATCTCTCTCTCTCTTTAAATTAAAGCTCATTCATTACACAGTTTTTTTTCTTTAAAATAGTAAATTGTATAGGCTTTACCTAATTGTTTAAAATTTTATTACCTTTTTTTATAATTTAAAATAATAAAAATTAGTTAGTTTTATCAAATTTTATCCTAATTACTTTTTCCCCATTTTTCTTTCTCCATCACTTTCGTTTCTGCTTGGTTTACCCCTTCCCCTAGCTTCTTTCTTATAAAGGGGAATAATTCTAAAAATGTTTCTCAGTAAAAAAAATTAATTTACAACTATTGTAATGATAAATTGCAATAAATGATTAAGCTCCCACATATCTATATATGTGAATTATCTTTTTGCATTACGTAAAAATCTAAGCTATTAATTTCTTTAACAATCAATAATTAACTATTAATACACTTCAAATTTAATCCTTAAATTGCAGATGTTGATCCCAATTCTGCTGATGGCCCTTTTCAATTTATAATTAATTAGGTAAGTAATTGAAACTCAATTTATTGTAATTTTAATATCTTCAAAATTTTACATATTCTTGCCCTTTAATTTTAAGTATATGATCTGTTCGACGTGGATCCATGGATAATTTATATGAAAACAAGCTGCCGTGCCAAATTAATATATTTCTAATTGTTGGGCATATGAGGTACTTAATTCTATAGAAACATATGTAAACTTTTAAAAATTATGTTATAAATGTTTTTAAAATGCTAATTTTATGCATTTTAAATGTGACAATCGCTTTTCAAACGCTTGTGTTTGTGTGTAAAGAAAGGTAGGTAGGTAGGTAATACCTCACTAACGTTGACATAAAAAAAACTTTCAACATATGACATTAAACTTAATTTAAAAATATACCAAAATATTAATAAATAAATAAATACACAAGTAATTGTGTTCGATAAACTAAGAAAAGATAATTAAGTATAATATTCGTTTATGATTAAGCAAGTTATTTGCGAATCTTCCTTAAATTGAAAGATAGAACTGTCAGAATTAAATAGAAATTAAAGATAAGAATAGTGTGAATTATTGCTAGCTCAAGGTTTGAAAGTATGAAAAAAGTAGTGGAAGAAGAAAATCAAAGTTTAATGCTTAGTTGATAAGTATCGCTGAGTTTGAAATAAAGTAAGGGTATATTTTCTCCCTTAATTAAGAGGGAAGTTAGTAGTTGTTTGTACCTGTCAATGAGATTTTATAACAATTAATTAATTAATTAATTATATTATGTAGTTTAAATTAAATATTCTGAATTTTTTTTAAGCATCTCCTAAAAGGAACTATTGTCTATTGAAGGTCAATTATATAAGTTACTCCTTTTATTTTTTAATATAAGAGTTATATTTTATAGTGTAGAAGGAAGTATTTGATAGGTTATTATTTTTTTTAATATTAAATTTATAAAAAGAAGAGATTTAATGTCTGATGTAGTATATCTCAATAGTTTGAAATAAAAGTAAAATTGATTTTTCCTTATTTCCAGACAAAGTTAATGAATTAATAATCATATTTTTTATTCTGATAAAATCGTTCACAACTATGGAGCATATATTTTGAAAAATAGAAGGAAAACTAGAGCGATGATTCTATATATATATATATATATATATATATATAATCCCCTGGTCTTCAATCTAAAATATAATTTATAGTGCAATATGAATTATATTTTATATTAAAGATAAGAAGAGTATATATATACACACACACATACATATATATATATATATATGTGACCAAAACACATGTCGTTTTCAGTTAAGCCTGTAAAAAATGTGTTAATCAATAGAAGGACGAATGAGAGGTGTGATCAATATTTACACAAAAAGCTAAGTCAAAATCTTATTCTTAATAACCTTGTATATTCTAAATACATTAATAAATCTTTAGAGAAAGAAAGATTGAGCAAAAGAATCCAATTGCCCTTGGTTTTCATCACTAACAACATTATCATCATTTAAGAGCTGCAAGTACTCCTCGTATAGCCTCTCCAGTGACTCGCATTCCATATCATTATAATTATTATTATTAATACTAATATTTTCTTCTGATATTGAGGCGTTGACTCTGTCAATATTCTGATCTTCTTCAACAAAGAACCCAAACACGTCATTTTCACTCCCCGGCTCATAACTCATCACATCCATATCTTCCTTCTGTAACATCTCTTGGCTTGAAGATCCACTTGCTGAAGAAGAACCGTTCTTGGAATCTTCTTCGTTTCCGCTTATTTGCAAAGCCCTAACCCTGATTGGTTTCGGAAGATATATATTTGTCTTCTTCTCTCCTTCTTCTTCTGCCGCATTATTATCACTGTTGATGGATTTGTTCTTACTGTTTTTATTTTTTGTTGTGGGTTTCTTCTTCTTCTTCGTGTTCTTCTCTTTTGGTCGATGATGATGATCATCAGGTCCTGATTGTTGGGCCTTGACTCTTTTGCTGAGATGAGTGTTCCAGTAGTTCTTGATTTCGTTATCTGTTCGGCCTGGTAAACGGCCGGCGATGAGAGACCAGCGGTTTCCGATGAGAGAATGCATTCTGATGATGAGGTCGTCTTCTTCAGGAGTTATGTTCCCTCTCTTTATGTCTGGTCTCAGATAGTTCATCCATCTCAGTCTGCAACTTTTCCCACATCTCAGAAGCCCTGTACATAGATAGAGGAGAGAGAAGATTATTAAGAAACCAGCTATATAATTCAGTCAAACATGTACGATATATAATATACTTTTTTAGAGAGATCAGATGTTTAAAATATTTATGTGTTCATGTGCATTATTGAATTTGGCCGTTTGTCAATGAGATAATGTTAGAATCAATCCTGGCAATGATCTTGTAAACTAAAGTTAAAGTCATATCTGCATAAAATAATAGTAAATTCAAACGTTTGACGAAAAGAAAAATGAAGGAAACTTCAGGAGAAGAAAACAAAGAAACAGAGAGAGATTGGAAACACTGAGGAATAAGAGAAGATCACGAAGATGAATAATGATGAATCTGGAGAAAAGAAGAAGATATATATGTGTGTGTATATATACCAGCTTTTTTAGGGAGAGATTTCCATTGACCCTCTCCATGAGCTTGAATATACCTAGTGAGCAATGCATCTTCTTTAGGAGTCCATGGTCCTCTCTGCAACCCTACTTTTGCACAACATGGAGCTCTTCCCATCTTTCTTATATCACTCTCACTCAGATTTCCACTTTGATGTTCTGATATTTAAGCTTGAGTTTAGAGAGAGAGAGAGAGAGAGAGATTCCCAAGAAGCAAAGAGCCACCTAAATGATGATACAGCCACACACAAAGGTTCTTGCCCTTTTAAACCCCTCAATCACCTGACTTTTTCTTTTTCTTTTTTTTCTTTATCGAAATTCGAAGAAAAGTCAGTTGGTTGTTGAACTTGACAGCCCTCTGGCTGCCATTCTTTATTCCTTCTAACTTACTATTATTTTAAATATTTATTTTCTCTCAATTTATCCCTATACATGTATTTCTAATATTTATATATATACCTATATATAGTTTATTACTTTATACTGTTGTTATTATCATTATAATTACTTTAATCAAATGTTAATACTATTGTCAACATTAATTACTGTATTTCACACACAATCTATTATATATAGTTTCAACTGAAGGGTGAGACAAGCAAGTTTGTACTGAGTCTAGGATGAACCATATGATGTACTTTTTAGATTTTACATTGATATATTAATTAGCCAAGTTGGGTCTATATATTACAAGGAATTTAGAAATAAGTTATTATGGTGTTCACTACTTAAATAATAATATTGTAGTTTTCTTAGTGTTTTTATATTTTATATTAATATTTTAAAACAACTTTAATTTTATAGTAATTAATTTTGAGATTATTTTATGTGAAGGGAAGGTGTGGGTATCTTGTGAGGAGAAATAATTAAGTATGATAAATTTTATATATCTTTTTATGTCTCCAAGTTGCTTAGATTTATTTCAGTGTAATTTAAATTTAAATATTTAATAATTCTATTGACTTTGAGATGAAATTCGATAATTATTATTGTAACTAAAATTTAGGGATATTTTTTTTCAACCTTTCTTATATCTGTTCTTCGGCATATAATGGGTGCCTTTTCATTTATTGTTTTAAGTTAACATGAAAAACATGGCCATGTTATTTTTTATTTATAAAATATACAATTTGTTATAAATTATATATATTAATGTATTAATGTTAATATTAATTATATATAATCTCCACATTAGTCAAGAAAAATCTGTGGAGGGGGAAGCATAGTAGAAATTCTCAATCAATCCGATATCTGTAAGTATCCAAAAGTAAAACTATAGGTATATATATAAACGGAAGAATTATTATTGCATTTGAAACAAATTAATTAAATCTCTTATCATGCCAGACTTTTTTATACTAGTTAAACACACTTACTCAATCTCATAATCATAATTTTGGCCAAAAAAATCACATAATCATAATAATAATAATAATAATAATAATAATAATAATAATAAGATGTAGTCAGTGGGGGTGCCACTGGCAATGAACATTAAATAAGTTTGATCTTATCATAATTTCTGCATTTTTATATTGACTTATATCAAATAAAATAAAACGAGAAAAATAAAGTTGGTGGTTCTGGTCTAACTTCTAATTAGTCAAATGCTATTTTTTTTATTAAGAATATGCCCCACACATAGATGTAATTAAACAATTAATTAATTATATACCTAATTTGCGGATTCATGAGAAAACTTTGCCTTCTTTTGTACGTATGCTACGTTGAACCAGTTATTACCAGGCATCTAGTTTCATCCTTGGACATGGTCTGTTTTGTTTTAGTTAAAATCATCACCATGTCTTGTCTTATTAACTGCGAATATTTCAGACAAGTAACTAAAAATAGTTTTTTTGTCTTTTTAATTATTTTTCTTACTGCTTGGAAGAATTCACTTTGCAAATCTTTTATCGAGATTGCAGTTTGGAAAAGGTCTTCATATAAAACCATGTTTGTGTAAGCACATTCCTTTTTTGGGGGACGATAGATACTCATGGGATTATATATTACCAATTGAAAAAAAAAACAATGATTCACGAATACTTTTAATCAAAATTTATTTGAAGATAATGCATTGAATACAAAATTTTTTAATACTACACATTCCCTGACTAAATCCAATTCTCTCTCAAGATGGTCCTCAAAAAATCTGACTCATGCTGATTATGATTATATTTTTAAGAAAAAAAATCACCCATAAGTTCTTGGTAAAAAATTTAAATACAAAAAAGTACCAAGAAATTTATTTTAAAAAAATAAAAAATAAAACATAATATATATAATATAACAACTATAAGATCATAACTAAGATGATTTTATATTTGTTTATATATAATACTCACTCTTATCCTTAATATAAAATCGCATTAACTAATTTAAATATATTAAAAAATTTAAATAAATTAATTAATTATAATAAATATGATATAATTTTCTCAAAATACTTATACATAACATTAGTTTATATATCAGTTTATAAGTCAAATTAAATTAGTTAAAAAAAATAATACATATTAAATATAAAATAGAACAATATATTATAACTTTTTAACTAATTTTTATATTAATGACTGGAGGTAGTATATTATAAGTCTGGTAGCAAAGGTATTTTACATGAAATCTCTAATTATTTCCTACACATTCTCTCTTTAAAAAATTAAAAAACAGAGATGACCAGGTGGAATTTGTAAAAGTAGTAAATTTTACCATGAATATATTTTAAAACAAAAATAAAATAACAAAAGTCGCCACTATTTTGAAAATGAGAGGAAGTGATAAAAAAATAATGGCATTATGTTTTTAGAATAGTTTTATAAAATTGTTTTTAAAAATAAGTTTTGAAAAGAAAAATAAAAAAATTGTTTGGATGACTGTTTTAAAAAAGTTGTATTTAAAAAAACATAAAAATTTATTTAATACAACCGTTTTTAAAATCAACCTATAGAATCAAGAGAAGGTGGTGGTAAACAAAGTGGAGGGTATGTGGCGACGGACTGAGAACTGAATGATTAAGTGAAAATAAGAATTAAGAAAAATAAAAGAATATAATGAAAAAAGAAAGCAATAAAATATGTCAAAGTTGTTTTGAGTTTTTAATTTTTTAAAAACATAATTCTATTTTTTTAATAAAACATTAATTAGAAATTTATAGCCAAACAATTTTTTTCATTTTTAAAAAATAAAAAACTGTTTAATGATTAGCCTGCAAAGAAGAATATTTTATAAACTGATTAAGTGATTCCGATCCACATTTATCGATCAGTATAACTTTAAAAAAATTGATAAACAAATAGTTCTGTATGACCATCACTCTCTTACAATCGGTCAAATAAATAATTTAATAATTATATTCTTTGAAAAATCAAATTAAGTGACTTTTTTAATTTGACTACGCACCTTCTCCCCGAAAAATGGCACTGTTACGATTTTAAAGGAAACATTACAGGAAAATTACATTTATGGACCCAAATTAATGTCAATATTAATTAATATAAAAATAAAAATTATGAATAATATAATTTATTTTTAAACTAGGTGTGGTGTAAAAGAGGCCTTCTACATTTTAAAATTTTAAACTTGAAGATGTTAAACACTTAAACATATATAACTTAGTCAACAAAACTCAACACAGTTGATAGAAAGTCAGACTCCTTAAATATGATGTTTTAGGTTTGAGTCAAGATGTTGTATAAAAAATATTTTATTGAGAGAAATAAAATCTTTTTTAGTGTGATATATATGATTAGGGAGAATTAATCTTTAACTATCGGTTAGAAAATACGTTTGAACTCTAAAAAATAAATTTGTAAAATCTTATTATTTGTAAATCATTAATAGTGCTGCTCATGTTTTTTCATACTTTTAATAATACAAGAACTTATATGAGCTATATATTTTAAAGGTAGAATTTCACTGTGGAAAAAAACATCTCAATAAATCTCATAAAACTTATTAGTACCGAGAGTTTGATCTTTTTAAAAATAATTACAACTATATACCATTGAAGATTACTTAACTTAAAATTTTTGAAATCGGAATCTTTAGATATAATCTTCCAATACAGTAACATTAAATAATTAGAAAAATTTAAGCAACTAAGAAATAATAAAATAAATAAGTAAATTACGCGGAAGGTGTTTGAGTAAAAAACGATCAAGTCAAACACACTACCTATTGCGGTCCGATCCTTGCAGGGCCTGCAATATATAATGTTAAATTGTTAATTAATTTATAATTTAGAAAATAAATCGTAGTTTTTTAATATTAACTAATAATTAATTCGTCCCTTTCTCATTGGCTGAGTAAACTAAACTACCTCATACTCACTCAACGATACTCGACAATTTAACCGAGTCACGGGCCAAGGTTTTTCTCTTTAATTAATCGCATATGATTAACTATATAATTAGGCAAAAAATATGATCAACTTCATTGACTCAGTAGTCAGTATCTAATATATTTTATTTATTTTTATATTTAATAGGAAAAAGAGAACACAGACGAGCAAAAAATCAAAAAATGACACTAAACACTCCGTGGTGACTAGGGAATGTTTATAAATTACTATTACAAGTTGTCATTTGAAAAAAGAAGAAGAAAAATCTGGTTATTACTTGTAGTGTATACGAATAATATCTTTTTTCTCGACAGTAACGTATAACAATTTTGAATGTATTGAGATTCAAGTCAAACAATTAACATCAAGCAGCTTTTTGAGCTTAAACATCACAAGAGTGAAAAAATAATTATCCTATAATTTCTGTTCAAGTTCAATGAATTATTGTTCCGTTGGCCATTTAACTAAGAACAAATGGAGTAATTTTGATGATCAATAAATATTTTTATTGTTAATCAGTATTATGCAGGTGGTTGAATCTTTAAAAAATATTTTATATATTTTAATATTATTTATAATTTTGATCTCACAACCAAAGTATTTTTAAGTCTTGCTCAATAATTAGTTAATTAATTAATTTAAGTGCGCGTGAGGTTGTGGTTAATATTATCAACTAGCATTCAGTATTTTTTCTAGATCCTATTATAAAATATTTAAGCAATCGATTATTCTAATTTTAGGGTCTGTGATTTTTCTTCTCAGCATAAGTGTTTCAATTATAACTCGAATTTAATACCTCAAAGAATCTGTCTGGGCTTTACATATATGAACTAGTGTTGGTTGTGTTAACCTTTTTAATTAATCAAGCCTCCACAGTTCACAGTTGACCCTCAATTACGTTTGATTTGAAAAGAACTACATTTTTATTAATGACTTCTCTTTTGGCTAGATTTTTAGGAATGCTTAAAAGTCACTAGTTTTGTTTTTTCTGTTTTTGCAGTATAAAAGTCACTAGTTTTGCCCATTTTATTATGCTTTTGATGAACAATTGAACATCATTATTCATCGCCAACTTTGACTATTTGTACTTGCATTTAATTTCTAAGTTAAGATATTTTTGTACGTCAAATAAGGCAGGTCTTATAAATATAACAAATTGTCATGTTCTTGAAAAAAAAAAACAGGACAAAATGATATGAAAAGACAGAGGAGTTCTACAAGCTACAATAAGATAATGTATAATAGAATAGTCAGAAAACACTAGTAATAAAGAAGAAATGTCCTTTCAAACTATGATCGAAAGAGATAGAGACCTTGCGGGAAGATGAATGAATCATTTCTTCACATTTTTTAACTTTTCCCATTATTTCACTATTATATTACAAAACAGGGTTTTTAAAGGTCCCTTTTTAAATTGGTTCTTGCGGAGACAGTTTAAAAAAATAAACAGTAATATTTTTATAAATAAGATTAAAATATTTATATTGGATGTACAAATAACCGGTATAAAAAAAGAAAGCGATAACATTTTTGTAAATAAGGATAAATATTGACACCTAATAACTCATGTAACCGGTGTAAAAAATTTAGATATGTTATATCTACACCGATTATAATTTCATTCGGTGTAATTCTGAAGAGAAAAAAAAAGGATTGCACTTAACTAATCTTTCTGCTCAGCTAAAACTCTAATCTATAACCTCATCAACTCCCTCATCTGTTTGCTAAAAAAAAGGATTTCATCCAGGTCGAGGCCAGAGACCTGTGCAACGAGGGAGATGGTGTGTGCATCGAAGAACTCCGTTCCCCTTTCTTGGACTAGGAGATGAATGTCAAGGGCTTCCCTCGATGCTCCGACAAGCAGCAACCAGGATCTCATAAGTGATTTCCCAGAGTTCCGAATCAGACAGATTTGGAGCAAGGTCGCCAAAGGGAGAATGAAGGTCTTCAATTAGATGAACATGCATGGTGTTTTGGAGTGATCGGTATCTCTTAGAGCCTCTGCATGCTCTGTCCCTAAAGCTAATAGACATTCCTTGATTCTAATTTTTCATAATGCAGGCTAAGTGTGCCACTCATGTTTTTGCCGAGCTTGCTAAGAATGGTGAGTTCGTTCCCCTCGGAGCTTGCTTTTTGATCTCGTCTCGTCTCGCCTTGCATTTCATATTTTTATATTAGTGATGGAGAACATGTATGTTGTGATTCGTGTAGAGTCTATAAAGTGTTGGAGCACAAAAATGGCAAAACCAGGAGCAGGGAGCCTAGGCACTGTATGGAACAAGAAGCTGATGGGGGAGGTATGGTTCGATCGATTTAGCTTGCAGTAATGAGTGATTTACTTATTTTGATGTTACACTGTATGGAACGAGAAGCTTATTCATATGCTTATTTTGTATAATGAGATCTAAGGTATCTGGATGCTATAATGGGTGATTTGCTTTTTTATTCTAGATTTTTTAATTTTTATATTGCTTTTTAAACAGGTTGTATGGAATAACCGGTTTTAAAAAATTGATATTTTACACCGATCATATAACCGGTGTAGAATATTAGACTTTCTACACGGGCTGTTTCTACACCAGCCCAATATCCGATATAGAAGCCCATTTTCTAACAGTGTTTAAGTAAAGCATATATAAGACGTTATGATCTAATAACATAAAAACTCTCAAGAAGTAAAAGATTATGAGTTTAATCTTACTTATAATCTCAAACTATTCGAATTTACCCCATTTAATTCAAATAAAAAAGCATATATATATATTTGTGTGTATGAAAGAATCCAGATCTTATTCGAAACACATTCAGACGCAATGCTTGAACTTGAAAGAAAACACTGTCTGAGTTTCAAATACAAATCAATTCAAAGGTAGGAAAAGTTATTGTTGAATATTAATATATTATTGACAAAGACCAAATTGTTTGTGCAATTTTTCTCAAGTTTATTTTTGGTTGGTAGCAACCAATATGGATTATTTGAACACATATGGATATTTCTTATTATAAATTACGTCAATTTTACTTGAGTTTTGGTTGTAATTCAAACATTATGTCTTACTCCCTAGATTATTTTGATATGTATTCTCAACACAATATATTTTTAGCTATATTTTGAGTTATACTCTGATATATGAGAATTATTTTTTCAAAGAAGTAAACCACTATTTTTATTTTTAAAATGAATTCACGATACAAAAAAAAGTTTATTTTATTGATAAAAATAAATTAAAAATAATTAATCAATATATTATTATCATCAACGTTAATATGAAATATTAAATTTATGACAAGCTGTGTTATTAAAAGTCAGTAACAACATGAAATATCTCATTTGCCTAGTATCTCAGGAATTGCGAAAATCTGGAAAATATCTATAATTTTGAAAAGTAATTTTTTTTATACAAAAAATTTTAAGTGAGTTTGGCACCAATCCTCTAACAAAATTAGAGTATAAATTTAAGGCTTAAAAAATAGACTTACGAATATCGTCTACTAACTATAACAAGAATCGAAGCCTGGACCACGACCGCAATACACTTCAATTGTTCAGATCCAAGCTAGTATGAACTTTTGACTCTGACCTTTATAACGTTGCCTTGTGAATAATCTATGATATTGACTGCTCCAATAAAACTCCATATATTTGAAAAGCTGGATCAGACTAGAGAGTGGTTCTATTAAATAAACGGTGTAGAGTGACAGAATGTGTTACATGTTTTTCAATATCAGAATGATTTCAATTCTTAACCTCTATTGTGATCGAAATTTTTCTCATAGCTAGTGATAGGGATGAGAAATTTTTTCAAGGACTTCATCTTGTACAGGCAGAGGCAGGCATGCATGTTCAGACTTGGTTGCAATGATTTTGCCACCCATCAATATGGTATGACGAAATTTATAGCACTTTATATTATTGATCTGTCATAAATAATACCGCTCACTCCAAATTCTATACATATGTAATACTTTGAAAAATCAAGTCTGATTAAATTAATAGATGGTTTACTTTGATTTTAGAGGTAAGATCTCGATCATTTTATTTTTTAAACTTATAATATTCAATGCAAATAATTAAAATAGATATTTTAAAAACACTAGCAAATATATTTTATAAATAAATAATTTAACTAATTTTTTAATATATTTTTAAAATAAAAAAACAGTAATACGTTACATAGTAATGTGAAACTCTACGGTTTGAACGTTGAATATTATTCGTCCCAATACTTTGAATGGTAAACTTATTAGGACTAGAGGGCCAAACGTACTACACTATGTGTGTGTGTTTGGATAAATTTTTAGAAAAAAATTTATAAAAAAAAAATTTGGGTAGCTATTAAAAAAAATTTTTAAAAATAGTTTATGAAAAAAAAAGTGGTTTTGGATAAATGAGTGTTTGGATAGTTATTATTAAAAGGACTTTTGTAATTGAAAAATTACTAAAAAGGGTATAATTTTATTAAAAATATGAGAGAGGAGAGAGGGTAAAAAAAGAGAGAGGGGAGAGGAGAGATGGTGGAGAGATGAAAGATAGTGAAAAAAATAGAAGAGAGAGGAGAGATAGTGAAAAAGATAGAGGAGAGAGAAGAGATAATTGAAAAGATAGAAAAAAGAAAAAAGATGGGATAAAAAAAATAAGGATAAAATAGTAATTAAGTAGTCCATAAGCTCTTTTACTATTCAAAAAATTACTCAGATCAGCTTATCTGAAACCATAATTTTAAATTATAATTTGATCCAGGAGCTTTTTTGGATAAATATGACTGTTTGTTTTAAAATTTTCTCAAGACTTTACTAAAAAAAAAACTTTTAAACCTATGGTTAGTTTTCATGGAAACCAAACGGACCCTAAAAATTGTGGCATTTGACAACCACGTTTCATGAATACGGTTCGTACATTACATATACGTGTGTGTACGGCAACCTCCAATTTTTGATATTTTCTTCTCGAAATTACATTCTTGTTCTCTCTAATCGGTTCATTTGGATTTAAATGAACCACACGTATGAAAAGAACTTCCACCCACCACCCCGACCATGCCGTTATATTCGGAGAATTTCCAATACAAAAACAACATAATTTTCAAACAGGTCCCACAAGATTATGATATTTCCGTAAAGTATTTAAGAACAAGTTGAAATTATGCTTCAATAATAAATAACTAAAATACCATTCATTTATCTTAGACACTTATTATTTTATTATTATTAATTATTAAAATATTTAAATACTCATGTAAATTTGTCTATAAAATACCTATAAATTTTTGTATTGGTTGTTGTAAATTGAGAGAGGTAAAATTTCATATGTATATTTGTATATCTTTCTACTATTAGTTGTTAAAATATTTATGTGTATTTATAAATTCATCTACGAATATTTGTAAATTTTAATATAAGATGTTATAATGTAAATTGAAAGTTATAAATTTCTTAAAAAATTTGCTATTATCACTTATTAAGAAAAATATGAACAAAGGGTATTTTAGCTATTTATCTTCCCAACATAATTTCATTTTTTATCCTTATATACGTTACTGAATTTTTAGAATCTTTTAGGATTTATTAAAAATTACTAAGTTATTTATGCGGACTTTACTAAAATTCTCCCTACAATATTTGCACCCAACGATATTTAGATCAAATCACTTTTTAAATCATTAAATCAAATTTTAATATTTAAGAAAAAAGACAGTTAGGATCTTGATAATTTTTTTTTTAAACAAAAGAGTTGATTTAAATAATTAAAAATTCAGAAGTCTAAATTACAAATAAGACATTCATATTCAAATGTAACTCCCAATTTGTAATTGAAATTTTTGTTTGCGACTATATTAAATAGATGACATCTTAATCCTTTATACATGGTACCCCACATGCTATGAATTTGATCTGCTTCCATTTACATCTCCACCGTCCATGTGTACTCGTTTATGAATGTGCTTCGTTTTTGGTATCTACTTTATAGGCTGCTTATAATCAGAATAATTAGGAGTGCTTCTTTATAGAATTAATTAAATTGGCATATAATTATATGTACGTACCAACTTGTTCTTTCTAGTCAATATGCTTAGCTTAATTAGGAAAGCATATATTATATGTGATGAATAAAATATGATTTATTTTTTACACTCTATATGTAATATATGCATGTTTGAAATTGAGGTGGACTTAATTAGTTGGTAATAAACGCAAGTTTCAAGATTAGGAAATATTTTGATTTTGTAGTATGAACAGGAATATACTGTATATCAAATCATAGAAGGATGTATCATGTATGTGTCCTTGGGATGATAATTAGAGTTAGATTTTGTAGATGTGAATGGGATTTTCAAAACCAGAAAGATTTTGACATAAAACCCGACAAAAACAATAATTACCTGACCCCACCTTGCATTAGTCTTAATTTAGATTTTGATTTTGAGCTTGTTTGGTTTTTGTAGCTGGTTTGTCCTCCATAACAATTTTCTTGCTTCATCATTGTTTAAAGAATATATGTGGTAAGAGGTTATACTAGTTTAACTAAAGTTATCGAATTTGAGCTATAGAAATGCAGCTATAGAAATATTCGGTATCTTGGACTTACCTTACTTTAATCTGAATTGGAGTAAGGTATTTTTTTTTGCACAGAGCATTCGGTATCTTGGACGCACCTGGTTATAGTGGGTGAGTCTCTCAATAGAATTTTTTTGCATACGACAAGGTTCGAACTCAAGATATCGCTTAAACGATATCAAACTGCTTATCACTCGGACTAACCCCTGTTGGTATAATTTTCTTTTAAAATAAAAAACTATATAGATATAGGTAATGGTAATTTCTTAGGCCCAATGGTAATGATAATTTTCACAAGCTTGGGCTAGTGATAAGGAAATGGCCCTTGCCTTAGGAGGCCCAATACTAGTGTAGCCCACCAAGTCCTCAAGAGTCTCACCTTCCTTCGAAATATTCAAGCAATGAGAGTTGGCACATAGAGTAAAGAACATGTTCATGTTCTATAAATATGCAAGTTCAATTCTTATTGTCGTTGTAAGGACTCCTTTGGTATATAATCTAATAAGTCCCTAGTAAGCGCTCTCTGAGCTATGGGGCTGTGTTTTAGCCTTGGTGGGGTATTGGTATTAAATTCACCTAAATTTTTTTCGTAACAAAAAAAAACTGTTCAATTAAAAAATATACCAAACAGAAAATTAAAAAACAAAATATTCACAAATTATTTGGAAATACCATTTTTTTCGTTGGACATCCACGTTTTGTTGACGACATCATTGAAATTACTTCAAATATTACATATAGCATAAAGTACTCATTATTATTTTTTTGCCCAAATAAAGTACTCATTATTTTATTTTATTTTTTTGGTTGCCCACCCGGTTCACTGGAGCTTTACCCCGACTACATCCGAATCCGACCCGCGTCGCGTACTTGGCTATGGTGGGTGAGTCTCCTAACGAGGATTTTCTGCGTACGCCAAGGCTCGAACTTGAGACCTCGCTTAAGCGATACTGAGCCGCTTACCACTCGGACTAACTCCGTTGGTATAAAGTACTCATTATAAATACAAAGAAAATCTGTACTAATGCCAAAAAGAGAATATCATAGTTTTTAGGAAAAGTTTTCCACTTAGAGATAATATGAGATAATAATTATATTAAAAGATATTAAAATTTAGAATCATGTCAAAGTGCTAAAGTTATCATCGGTGCTTTATAAAGTTGTAATGGCTCTTCCAAAGTCACAAATATGCATTCTTGATATTGCTAAAATATTGTTGAATTTATAACTTTAAAAAATATGAATGATAATTTTAGTATATACTCGTAAAACCTTTGTAAAGGCATCC
Source organism: Leucaena leucocephala (assembly GCA_037074615.1). Classification (NCBI taxonomy): domain Eukaryota; kingdom Viridiplantae; phylum Streptophyta; class Magnoliopsida; order Fabales; family Fabaceae; genus Leucaena; species Leucaena leucocephala. The sequence goes on along the minus strand of CM073555.1, from coordinate 20,698,554 downwards.
TTGAAAAAAAAATGGAATATCGCACTTTTGAGGGAGTGACAACATTCAGTAAATCCCCAATTAAATACCTTCACTCCAATGATAATTGGTTAAATTACCACAGAACATATTCAACATAAGAAAAATCATTATGTTGGCAAAAAAAAAAAATTTATGTACAAAGGTAGTGCCTTTATGCTTCTTCTTTTTTTGCTGAGTAATTATTCTTCTGTTTTTTACTTCGAATATTTAATTTTGCAAGTAGTATTAATTAAACTCCATTTAATTTACTAGCTAGACGTATAATACTTAATACGTGAGTATTTAAGGTCCAACAGTAGAGTAGTGTCCGTGTGCCACTATAATATAATTAAATAATAATTAGCTACAATCCAATACATAAAAAGGTTAATATAATTAAATAATAACACAACATTAAAATCTCCAATGTTCATGATTACAGAAACTTATCTACCTTGCTACCTAAAAAGAATAACATTATATAAGATTTGAACTTTATATATATGCCCACACAAGTACACATCTATTTTCTGTCCAGTTCCAACTTCCAACGGGTAGTCTATATTTAATTTCCACGAAAACTAATATTTTTAGTTCACAATTAGACTTACAGATAAATATTCTCATTTAGAATACTATTTAATAAAAAATTAATACAAAAGGAGCTAGTGAAATTATGCTTAAAATAGGAGCGAAGTTCAGTCAACATTTGAAATTTATGAATAAAATTCCCCATCGTGTACTTATACAAAAATTAAAAGGGGAAAAAAGGGAAAAGAATAAAAAGTTCCCCAAATTTACATGCATGAATTTTTCTTCGAAATATCATAAAAAATAAATGACCAAATAAGCAAATGATTGTTCTGAAATCACGCTCACACCAATTTCGGACTAATGATTTAGTTTGACACGAGATTAAACTAATATAAATTGAGTTTGAAGCTTCCATGGTGCAAGACAATAATCTTAATCATAGGGATAACGATAGAACAAAGCTTATTATTAATTAAGTTTCATAGTACTTTTTTTATACACCTCTTTTAATGAATATTTGAATATTAATTTATCATATTACGTGAAACTAACTTATTCTACTAGATCAAAGTTCTGTCGTTATAATATTTATTTTTTGTTATATATGTCCTTTTTCATTTCGTTTTTAACTCTAGCCTATAATTTGCAAGTTTTCTCTTCATCTTTTGTCCAAACACACGAATATTCTAGTTTCTCACACTTGTCCTATTCCACATTAAACAAACAAAAAATCATGAAAATTAAATAATATTGTATACAACTATTTATTAAATCCAATACTATTGGATTATATTTAAATATTATTGAATTTAAATGAAGATAACCATCAAACTAATTTCTTTTTATTCTCAAATATGGAACCCACACTTTTAGTTAAACTTAAAGAACATTATTTGACCAATCATCAAATAATGAACTTGTTTTTAAGTTGAATATTCGTTAAAAGAAGTTAAAAGAAATATGCGACACCTTTTTTCAGTTATTAATTTAGTCTCTAAATTATGGTTTAGAATAACTTAGACCTTATATATAGTTTATTGAGTTAATTAAAAAATTATAGAGATTAAATTATTTCAAGATAAAAAAATATATAAGAGTTAATTTATTTTGAATAAAATTTTTTTAGAGATTAAGTTGTTTCAAGTTTAAGTTTTGAAACTAAATTGATGGTTGAGAGAATGTTTTGAGATTAAAAGTTATATTTTTCTTAACAAAATTCAGGTTAATTATGGGTGTAGCATACGTAGTATTCAAGATAAGGGATGAAGAGAGGATTATTCAAAGGTGAAGAGCCCACCATATCTGAAGAAGAGCGTCACTGAGATTCTGAGTCTCTCTGGTTGGTCTTCCCATCACAATGATGTTCCCATCCCCACCCTAAATCCAAACACTACACGACATCCCACCCTCCTTCTTCTAACTTTCCTTCTCCTTGTTTTTTTAAAGTTTTTAAGGCTCATTAAGACAAGGTATACCTCATTAAGATCAAATATACCTTCAGACTTAAAAAGTTTATTAAAACGTAACTCTTAACCTTTGTATTTTGATTGGACCAAACTCTTAACTTTCTACTTCTAGAAAGAACAGCGAAACGATTGAGTCACTGACCCAACGCTCTACTAAATGTTTTATTTGAAACTAACTCTTGTTTGTTTCTTTTCTTTTTCTTCCATGCCCTAACCCATTATATTAGGACCCCACCTCAATCCTTTTTGTCGTTTCTTGTCGGCTACTAATATTTTCTTCGATTTTCCCACTTGCTTTGGTGGTGTATATATATATTTATATATTTCGAATTCATGATTTGTCATAATTTAATTTCTAGGGATTGGGAATAGACATCATCATGGCACATAAAGCAACGTTGTATCTGAATTTAGGATGCATAAAGAAGCTTTCTTACATAAAGCATGTTCTTCAAGGAATGCTTAATTACTTCTCATATCCCATACGTCCATTCTCAAAGTTTAATACAAATCTTCAACATTATCATTCTAATAATATTCCTCATGATATATACTCCAATTTAATTCACAATTCCATTTATATATATACACACATGAGAAAATTTGTTACAAAATGTATTGTCCAAGGTATATCAAAATCAAGGTTTTTGAGCGATCATCTTCAAGATCTTATATCTTATTTGGTTGTATATAACATATGTTTAGTTATATCTAAATGTACTTTATTTTACACTAGTTGAATATAAATCGTATACAATTAAAGTATAGTTTCTACACCACTAAAAATAGGTTACACATCAGTTATTAAACAAATTTTAGATACCTTTAAATAATAAATTATTAATATATAATTTATGACAAAAAATTAAGTGATCATTCCATCACATTTCTTCAGGCTAATTATCTTCTTCTTAGCAGTTCGTTATATTTAGCAATTAAATATATACAAGCTAGTCACAATTATATATGATAAAATAATCAGATATTTTCATAACACGTGTTCTGTTATGTATATATGAGTCAATATAAACGCATGGCCACCTTGATGGTGGGTAATTTTATAATAATAAGCATGTAAATATATATAATTGAACATATAATGATGTAGGTTTCACCTAAGCTTTCTGGTGCTTGCCAGGTCTCCCAAGCAATCTTGTTGGTCCCCATCGAAGCATTTGACAGATTCTCCACATGGCAATTAGCTAGGTTCCTTCCCATATTTTTCTTACAACTATAACCTTAAGTACTCCATCATATTTTTAATACATTTATCTTTGAGCCATATATATTTATTATGTAATAAAATATCATATAATTAACCATAGAAAATAAAGCAATAGAGGTTGGCCTTACCTATTAAGTGTGATTTACAATGTTGTCTGATGAACTATATGATTAGCATAATATTAAAACCCAATTTAACTCAATTAGTCAAACCAATGAACCAATGAACATGTTTCTTGATTAGTTTGATCCAAAGTTTTAGATGAGCCAAATGTGTAAATTTTTCCCCATCATCTTGTTTTGAGCTTTTTTTCTTAAATAACATTTTTTTAGATTTATATATACTTTAGTAATTATCTGTTTTGTTAGCTTATATGTAGTTTATACATAGTTTTTTTATATATTTATAAATTAATACATTTTTTATTTAATATTATTCTTTTCAAGATTATATATAAATATTTTATATATTTTAATTTAATTATATAATTTTAATTATGATGGATTTGATTGAGTGGGCTAGTCCCCCATCAACTACTACATAGATCGATTCAATTATTGATCTAATTTTTAGTACCTTAACAATTAGAGATGATGGATCCAAGTTAGGGAAGAAAACTCGTAGGAAGTGAAATGAATGTACTTGATTAGGTTGTAAGCAAACCCTAGCTAGAGGGGAGATTAATGGAGATGGAAAAGGTTTTTTTTTTTGAGAATGAAAGTAAAGTATGAAGCAATCAAATCCGATGTTTCTGATTAATTAACCTCATGTTTATTGTTTGGGGTTTGCTCGTGAATGTTTCTTTATTTTAATTGATTGATTAGAGAAAAAGATGGTTTGACGATTGAACACATCAAAGAGTCCAGATCGTCAAAGAGCAATAATCCCCCATACACTCATTATTCCCCCACCAATAAATTAATTTTTAATCAAAAAATAAGAAAGGACACCCATCAAGAATTGCATTTACTTACTTAATATTAAAAAAACAGAAAAAGCATTAAACATCAGCCCACATAGAGATAATTAAATTAAACCTTAATAAGGACTGAAACAGTGATTAATAAGGAGGTATTATTGCAAGTATAGTTAAAACAAACACATTTCCTTCACTTTCTCTTTCTCTTTTTTCTCTCTTTTTCCGTAGCATCATTCATAAAGTAAAGCCAACACATAAATCCACCCCACAAACGAACTAAAACGTTCTTTCTCGCCACAAAGCTCAGCTTCAGACAAACAAGGTGAACTCTCTCTCTCTCTCTCTCTCTGAAGTCATCTCTTTGCTTTTATCTTCCTTTGTTCTGCTCTGAATTCATGTCTCTGAGTTTCTCAGTACAGCCACAGGTGACAGGTGGGTGGATTTTAATTTTTCAGGTTTTTTCCTTCTGTGAACTACCAGTTCTTCTGAGCTATGTATATATATTTATATTCTAGATTCTAGGGTTTGTTCAAAAGCTGACACAAAGGAGAAAAATATAAATCGATTTCCGCTAAGTTTTTTTAAAGATCCTCTTTGTATATATCTCTGATGATATTTTCTAGTTTCTATTATATCTTCAATCTGGTCCCAAAATACAAAGGCACTTCCTTTTACTTTTCATTCTCCCCTTTAATCACCACCTTTTCGCTCTTCATCAGATAAAGAGAGAAAATAAGGTACCCAGTTTGTTACTTTATTCTCTTTTGATTAATTCCTCTTCCACAACATGATACTATAATTATATTTTTTTCTTCTCAATCTTCTATATATGATGAATTATCTTGTCAAATAATCATAGCTTTTGTTTTCTTTTTGAATTTTCAGGAGGTAAAATATTATTGATTTGAGGTGTGTGAAAGGAAAGAACAAAGGAGATGGAAGGGAATATAGAAGGAAGCAATAATAATAAAGTAGGGTTAGAGAAGAAGGCCAGGCCACAAGAACAACTGAATTGTCCAAGGTGCAATTCTACAAACACCAAGTTCTGCTACTACAACAATTATAGCCTCACACAACCAAGATACTTCTGCAAAACTTGCAGAAGGTACTGGACTGAAGGTGGGTCCCTCAGGAATGTCCCTGTTGGAGGAGGTTCCAGAAAGAACAAGAAGCTCATCACAACTACTAATCCTTCATCTTCATCATCAAAGCTTCTTCATGAATTGAATCCACCATCAACTTCTTCTGTTCCTTCTTCTTCTTCTCCTCCTCAGAACCCTAAAATGTTAATGCAAGGAGGTCAAGATCTTAATCTTGCTTTCCCACCTATTATGGAGAATTATGACCACCATCATGGGCTTAGTTATCAAAGCTCTTCGTCTTCTTCAACTTCTTCTTCTTCTTCTTCTTCTACTTCTGCTTTGATGCTACTGAGAGCAGGCATGGCTTCTAATAATCATCATCACCCTTTTGTTCATAATCCGATACTGATGCAAAACTCATCAAATAATGCCCTTTTCCCAGCTCCTTCTGGGTTTAATCCCATGCATGATGTTAAGCAAGCAAGCCTTGGATTTTCAGTGGATGATCATCATCATCAAGGGCTTCGAAGCAGATTTGGTGTTCATCAAGAGAATGATAATATTAATGCTGGTGGAAGCAGGTTATTGTTTCCTTTTGGAGATGTCAAGCAGATTCCAGGAGCTCATCATGAAGTTGAAGAAAATAATAAAGAACATGCTGGGAATTCAGCTTCTGGGTATTGGACTGGAATGATTGGTGAAGGATCCTGGTAATCAGAGACAGAAAACTTTGGAACATTGTAGTTTCTTTGGTTATTGTTCTCACCAGCTTCGAGGGAAAAGCATGTCATGTTCTTATTACAGAATCGATCTGCTTATATATATAAATACCAAGACAATTAATGAATGGCCTAAGTTTTGTCAGAAGAAAGGAGAGGATCGAGAAGGCGAACAAGGGGCTGCATTTTTCTTCTGTTTTCTTCACAAAATGCTGTCTGGAGTTGCTCATCAGAACTAACAAAACCAATAGGATACATTTGGCTACTCTTTCTTCTTCTTCTTTCCAAACCCTGTCCTTTATGCAATGTGAGAGATCTCTTTGGGTGTAATTTCATGATGATTAGAGATACAATGGAAGAAAAGATGAATTCTTCTCCGTATTGATCATAACTGTAGAGATGAAGAACTTTATTGAATGTTGTGCTTTAATTTTTACTAATACTTGCTCCAAAAATTAGTGACTTTTTTTTTTATTTTGTTTTGTTTTGGTCATTAAGGAAATCTAAAAAAATCAGATATTGATTCATTTTTGTATGACCAAGAGTTATTGATCAATTTGGAATTTGCAGTACTGATTCGGATTCTATTCTATTTATAGGACATTCAAAAAGAAAATAAAGGGAATAAGTGAATCCGATGCACAAAGAACATTCTTTCATATCACTCTTTTTTTTTCTTAAAAAAATTAATAATTAAATAATTAGGAAAGATTTAATGTTATTCAAATGGAGTAATACTTTATGCCTTTTTCTCTACACCCACTTGGTCTATTTTTGTGAGTGCAAACATTAGTGGGTTGTCAGCCTTTGAAATCAAAATTATGACGTAGGAGATTCTTCCAAGTACGAAAGCACTTGATGGGATTATTTCAAAGAATATTATGATAATAAATATAAAAATAATAATATCAGAACAAAAAAAAACTTGAAAAGGAGAAACAAAGGAGTGTCCTATGATCTTCATCTTTTAGCTAATTAGGAATGATACACCCACTTTTGGCGGTGACTTAATGCAAGCCTGCATTATAATTATATAGATATATTAAATGCATCTTTTATACTAGAAGAAAATTGTAATATCTTGTTGATAAATCAAGTTTTTTTAATATCTTGTTGATAAATCAAGTGTTTTTTTTAATTTTAAAAACTAAATTAAATATATATTTGAAAAAAATCTTCAAGTTAATAGGGAAAAGGCTGATATGAAAAGAGAATTTATTCTTTTTTGACAAAACTTTCCAACTTAAAGCCGCCTTAATTTTAATTGTTTGTTACAAATTATATTAAAATTATTATTCATAAACGAGTCTTGATATTAAAGCTAAGTTTTGGCATGAGGTAGAATTCAAAGTTCAACCATGTGGGGATTGATTTTGACTCGAAATCAAATCAACAGGGAAATTTCTGATAACAAAATTTAATTATGATTTTATAATTATATAAATCATGAAATTGAACAAGTAGTATTTAGAATAATTTATAGAAAGAAATGAGAAGCAAAAGATGGATTAGGATGAGAAGACAGAAGAGAACGGAGAGCTTTATTAATAGCAAATTGTGCAAATCTTGAAAACTGGATTACCTGCCCCAACCAAACATTTAACCTAATGCATTTGTCACCAACTTTCTCCTTTTTTTAATTAACTTAATTATAATTATAATTATAATACTCTTCTGGTCTATCTCATCTCTATACAACATTATCCCCATTCCTTCAATCATCATCACTTCTTTTAATTTCGTAGCCCAAATGTTTTAGCAGAAGCATGAAAGCTATGAGACGCAAGTGAGCTGGTAATCATTACTTCTCATGTCATTCATCTACCTGCTTTTGAAATATACATAGAAAACTACACTATGGGGAATTGGGGATAATTACATCTAAGTATCTAGGCTTACAAAAATTACATTAAAAAATGTTTATACTGTAGTTATTTGTGTAAGAACAAATAGATTATTATCAAGTTCTAGAGACTTATTATAAGATTTTATATATAATCAGTTATTAAGAAAGTTTTTCAAACCTATTGTGATTTTGTTTTTGGAGAATTTTGAACAAATTTTTTTTCTTGAGTTTGGGCCCTCAGAAGGAATTTTGAAACCTTCCCCTCTTACTTTTGGCATTCAAGTAGGGACTTCAAAATATTCCCTGGGGATTGTACCAAAAAAAAAAAAATATTCCCTGGGGAAGAGAGGAAATTATATGCTGCTTCTGGGTCAATCATTAAATATTATATTATTTTCATGTTCTGTGTGTTTTTTCTAATTTCTCCTTTTTAACAACTTCAATTTGGAGCCACTTTCCTTCATCTCTTTTTCTTTCTTTTTTTAAATCTGGACCTGGCTTCTTTCTTGTGCCTCAGCCTTATTTCCATTTTCTTACAGTTCCTTCTCGTGTGATTAACCTACTAAAATCAGAATACTTTCTTCCGCATTCAATGTCTTTAGAAACATAATTTTCTTAAAAGTATTATTATTCCCTTAACCTCGTGTTATTCTCTTTTTCGAGGGCCATTTCACATTACTCACTGCCATAATGCTAAAGCTTTTTCCTCTGTCCTTCAATGAATGGAAGAGAAGAGTGGTCCATCTTTTTCCTGCTACGCAGCAGAATAAAAGTTCAAACTTTTTTTCTTAAAAAAATAAACTTTTCACAAGAGACTAATTTTTCATCTCATTTGTAGGGGTGTGCATGGGCCGGGTTGGGCAGGGCAGCCCCCCTGCCCGGTGCCCTGCCCGGAAAAACCATGGGCTGCATTTTGCAGCCCGATGCCCGGCCCTGCCCGGTAAAAGCCCTAACCAATTCGGGCTGGGCATATGCGGGCTGGGCATGGGCGGGCTGGGCATGCCCAAATAGTGATGTCCTGCTCATATTGTGAAAAAAAAATCTGCTACCATGAACTTATAAAATAATATCATATTTATATTTTTAAGAGTTAAATAATATATATAATTCACTAAGAATAAGGTATCAAAAAAATAGTAATTAAATTCTCAAAGTCTATTACATATATAAAAAAGAAATATTAAAATATATAGAGGTCGGATATTTGTAGCGTTATTGCAACACAAAAAATTGAATACTTGGCAAGTAAAGCAGAGGAGCAACTTTTGTATCTACATAAATATAAAAGTTATATTTAATATTTTAAAAATGAGCAAGGAGAGTTGCTAGTTAAAGTGAAAAGTGTAAAATTACAAATAAAATAAGTTAAAAAAAAATTAAAAAAATAATAAATATATATATATAGGGCCGGGCCAAATGGGCAGGGCAGCATGCCCTGCCCGGTGCCCGGCCCGACCCGACAACTGGCCCGGCCCGGCCCTGCCCAAATATATTTTGGGCACTTTTTTTAGGGCCGGGCCGGGCGATTTTTTACCGGGCTCGGGCGGGCGGACCGGGCCACCGGGCACCATGAACACCCCTAATTTGAAGTCATGAAGAAGTATTGCCAATAAAACTTAAATGCTGGTGATGCAAAAGGGTTCATTTTCCTATGTATGTTGTTCTGCACAGAGCCACAGACATTCCAGTTCTAAGGCTGAAAATATCAAACGGGTTGAAAGCAAAAGAAAGGCACATTTTCAACTTTCAAGTCAGTTATAAGCAATAAAGTAACGTTATCATCTCAGACACATTCTCTACTGTACAATAACAACTCCAGATATTTATTCCTTTTATAATCTGAGAAGTAGCCAGAAAAAGCAGTTGGCACAAAACATTACATGGTTGAGCATCCTCCCAGTTCTGACTTCTATACAAAGATACAACTTTTTTCCAGAACAAGTGAAGGATCAAAAGAGGCTCATCAGCAGGTAACCCAAGTCCCACATTGACTTGACAATATGGTTACATGTCGGCGTTGATTCCAAAGATTCGAACCTTGTGCATGTTGGGGAACTTTGCGACAACCAACACGATCACCGCGAGGGTGTTAAAGAAGAGCATTGGGTGTTGATAGTCAGTTGTGTGTGAGGCGATCAAGTACCTGACAAGAAAGTAATAAGGGTGAATAACGAATTTTAAAGGAAAACCCTTCTCAAGAACAAGAAAAACAGATATCCAGAGATGTGCTAAGTTAGCTTGGCAAAATCATGCATCACTTTCCGGTTTAAGCTTAGAGGGCACTACTAAATTGATCAAGGATTTTGACGGCCGCCTAAGTGGGATCAGAAGGCTTCCACCAGAAGCTAACTATTGCCGCAAGACCAACATACTTAAATGCCCTACAGTATATCCCAGACTACCACACTGTTATGGCATCATTAAGTAATTTTCCATAAGCAATTTTACTCAGATCTAGTAAATTCTATTCAAACAGACTCTATTCTGTTTTTTTCTTGGTCTACCGTCAGTAGAGACAGAACTTGACCAGAATCAACTATCCTGGGGCCTTAACTTCAATGGACAAAATCTTCAGTGCAGGAAGATAACTCTAATGGTCGATATTATCTACCATCTTTAAAACCTGCACCTTAAAGATCACGTTGTCCCGTGCGTCAACATATCAACTGCTTCAACTTGGCAAAATTTTTAAAACTATCCTCTCAAGAAATGCTCCTTCCCTCAAGAAGGAAACATTTAAATATTACAACCACTTAATCACAATGGGGTGCAACGATATTACTTGGACAGACAAATAGTTGTGTTTGCGTCATGTAAATACGTGTTCATCAAAACATGTTTAGTTCCATCCTACCATGTTACACTTCAAAACTATACCCATGTCCCAAACTAAATATGATAGTGACATGATACATGACAAATAAGGCCATCTATTTATTCGAATTCAAAGAGGTTTCTGAGTTCAGGGACATAAAGCCACTCTAATAGTCTCATTTGAGGAAACATGTTTCTATAGAAGAATGCAGCTACACAACACAAAATTGTGGAGCCTTTGAATACATAGGTTTAACAGAAGAAACCAATGTGATTGTCATGTGATATTATGTCTCCGTCATCTTTATGACCCCTCCACCCACACTCCCGGCTTAAGATATTGCATGTGTAATTGTAGGTTCCTCCACCAAAAGAAAGTCACAAGACTAGAATAGAATACAAAGCGTAGCAATTATAACAATGTTGTAATGAATTGCATGTATGGGTATGTATTGACAGCACGCTTTATGAATGCATATCTGTTAGTGTTGCGCAAGAAGACTGCGTGCAAAAGTTCCTACTCATATACTAATCCACATATAATCAATGTTCAGCGTAACCCACTCTGGCTAAAACAGAGGAAAACTTACAGCACCACAGGTACAACTGTAAGAAATTTCCTGTTACGAGTGAGCTGCTTTCCATTATCTATCTGCTCCCACCATGTCAATCCATTGTATATTCCCTGGTCTTCCGCAAATGGGGTTCCTTTCTTCCAGTGGAAAAAGTGATATGTTATCTAATAGAAACAACATAACCAAGCAAACCATTAAGAGAGGTCATATTTTATATGATAAAAATTATATAACTTGAACCAGTCATGCAATTTTAAAGGATGAAAACTTGTTATCTTGCTCAGACTCATTAGTTGTGTGAACAGATGTTTCCTCAGTATTAATTTGAGTATTATACATGGCAACCACAAACAACGAAAACGGAAATTTGTTACAGGTCTCAAGTCAAAGTTACAAATTAAATGATGTCACATGAAAGGTTAGGGTCATGTCATCTTAAAACATAAAAAAGTCTATTCGTATTATATTAAAGGAGGCATGCCATACTCGAAGAATGACCATGAAATGTGAAATGAAAATCAAATACTTCTCCACCAATCTGAACCAGCCAGGGGACAAGCTCCAACAAGACCATGAGGCAGGTAAGGCAAAATATTAATTAACAAGAAAAAGGAGATGAAAATTTGAGTTCCACGCTATCTCCACCAAAGATTTATATGTTTTCTCCTTTCTCCGTTGGTTAGGGCAAGTCCTAACTTCATGGGATAAAAATCCTTTAATTGCTCACTAGCAATAGTGATGCAAGAGAAGAATAAATAAAACAAGGTGATAATGGAGATGAATGCCTTTATTAACAATAGAGGTAAGTTAAGAATTAGCAATCCAAAGAAAGTTATGAGAGAAACGTTGCTTCTTCTATCCTCAAATTATAATTTTTATGCATCAACAAGACAAGTCAAAGACCTAGTTATCATCATCACATAGTGTCATATCTGATCTATGATTCATCTGAAGGAAATCTATGTCAAGAATGACTGAAAAATTGAATCCTGACTTTTTACCATTCAAGCTTCAAGATGTAGCAACTAGCAACTATTTTACTAATAAGTATGATTGAAACCTCACTTTTGGAGCTAGATGATCACCATCAGTAAAATCCAAAGGACTTTAATATGAACCAATAACCAATCAGGAGTTCCTAGCTGGAGCCCAAAATACAATCGAAGTAAAAGTGTAACCCCTAAATCAAAGTAATGAGACATTTAACCTCAAAAATATAAATGGCAGAACAAAAACAAGCAAATAAGCATTAATGACTCGTGAAAATTGTGAAAATAAAGTGTAAGTGCTAAATTGGGGGTCTTCATAGCCAGAAAGAAGCAAGAGTCCATACCCTCAAACCAAACCCAAGCAAGTACCAATAAATTTAATAGCAATAAACCACCGCATTAAATCGCCCTGAAAGCAAGTAAGCGAACAAGGATTAAAAAGAAGAAGAACAACAACAACAACATACTGCGAAGTGGGCGAGATTGACGATGGTCCAAGCCATGCCAGGAGAGCAGCCAAAGACGGAGAGAACAAGAAGCCATGAGAAGAAGAGGATAAGGATGTAGGTGGTCCATACACCCGGATAGGTGAACCACTCGGTGTTTCTATTCAGATCGGCCGGTGGCACGGCCTTGACATAAAGATTCGCCATTAAAATTCAAAGCCCAGATTTTGCGTAAGACTGGATAGAAAACAGGAAAAGGCAAGATTTTGGCAATAAGAAAGAAGATCAAATAGTCGGTGCCGGATTGGTGTGTTGGGTGGGTCGGAGGTTCAAACCTAAAACCTGGAAACAGCTTGTGTTTCTCTCTCCTCGCTCTACAATGCCTGATCAGATTTCAGAATGATCAATAAAGGGGTTGGCCGACTGAGATTGAAGGCTAAATTTGATCAATTGGCGACATTAATGACGATGTTGATAACTAGAAAGGAAAAAAATCCAAGGTGGGGCTTCGAACAAAATTGGTTGAGAACAATAAATTTCACTTGGACAATATCATAAATATTCAATGAAAAAACAGACGACGCCGTTTGTGATTCTACGATTTCGTTTTGGGATAGATTTGAATTGACAAAAAAAAACATTTGGATTTGATGTTTTTGAAACAGAAATAGAAGGGGTACATTTTTGTCCACAGAAGTGAGGTGGATTGGACCTTCAAACAAGCAGGTTTAGCTGTCACAAATGTTGAAGGAGAAGGGGAAATGACTTGTATCAAAAAAAAAAAAAAAGGAAGGGGAAATGACATTTAACCACCATCTAAGGATATTAATGACAGGTAAATCTTAAAAATTTAGCAAAAAGACTATGGTTTTTGACTGAAATTAAAATTTTCGGATTTAATTTTTGTCCGCACTCATATCCCATATCTTCAATACTTATCTTTCACTTTTTCAGTATTTATCTATAATATCTACAATAATTGTTTTTCAATTTTTCAATTAAAATTATTGGCTGTAGCAATGTTCTCTTACTCCCCCACACCCCCAAGGCATTGTATTAGAAAATTAATTTTAGATTTGTCAATTGTAAGTGTCTACATGTATCTCTATTTTTTTTAATTAAATAAACAAACATTAACACCTGAAATTAAACATGACTCCCATTTACAAAAGAGCTATTATGTCACTAATTACTGTTATAAAACTATTGGAGGGGTCTACATATATCTTCTGTGTGTGTGTTTTACTTCGTCAATTTCAAGCTCCTATTAACATGTTCGGATGAAATAATGTAAACTACATTTATTCTTAGTTTTGATTAGCTCATCAACATCAACGCTTCATTTTGCTCAACAATACAAATCTGTTTTATGTCATCCTTTGATCCTCCAAGCCTTTGAAATAAAAAAACTTTTTGGGAGAAAAAAGACCAATGCTACTTTATTAATGATCAAATTAACTGTACTTCATTTCATGCACAACCTGAATAACTAGACAACAATAATTTCTAAGACGTTTGTCCAGAATAAAATGAACAGGAAGGGAAGCAATATATCTAGTTACTATTTATATCACAGCTACACATATCACATTGCTGAAATTTCATGTGCACTTTGAGCAGAACAAGGAAAAGTAAGATCATCTGGCAATAATCTGTCAGCTTGAAGTTTAATTTTCAGCTACCTCTTCATTAGAATTTGTCCATCCCAGGTTTACAGCTAAGTCCTCCACTGCAACCTTGATCACGTCGCTTCTAACGCCGATATCGGTGGCGTACCGGCTCATACAATACATTCCGGCCGTTATGGTAGCCACGCCAACAGGACTTGGCATCAACAGCTTGAGGGGAGAAGAAAGTACAGCAGCCAAAGGAGCTCCAATGACAGAAGAAGCCTGACCACTTCTTCCCACCCCTTGCTTGTCTACTGTCAGAAGACCAGTTCTGCAGTACAAGGCAAAATCCTCACAGTTGTTCTGAAACACATCATAACTGCCAAATCCATTCTGGAGAAGATACATTGCTCTGTGGATAACGGTCTCCGGAGGATCGGATGGCGCGGTAGTGCATGTGCCACCCCGTAGTTTGGCCATAAAAGCTGATGGCGAAACACCGTACTCGAAACAGTAAAGGGATCCGTTTCGAAGGAAGCAGTCCAGACAAGAGAGAACTACGCCGCTATTTGGCTGCCTGAATCCGCAGTCGGGAAAGGTTGGACATGGGCCTGAGGTATCATCATCATCATCATCCATGTTGGAAGATGTCTCGGCGATTGACTTTAAGTTTCGCTCGGGTCTAAAATGGACCACCTTACTTCCACCAACAAAAATACCTGCAAGGTATCAGATTCAATGTGATTCAGAAACAAACCTGGTCTGAATTATGAAATTCCATCATGGATTTAGACTTTAAAAGTCCAGTATGGCCTTGAGTTGGCCAATTTTGCAAAATTCATTGATACTACAAAACGATGTAGTCAAATATCAGATCCTGATGAAAAAAGCAGAGGGCAGATAATAGGGTTCACAAAACAGAAGGCAATAGCTTAAAAACTAACCAAAAGCAAACAAGAAATTCCTGACATATTTGCATTCTTCAAAGGGCGGTAAGGATAGTCATGGGTCAGTCTTAAGGCTATGGGAAGCAAATGTATAAGGCTGCATAAGCCCAGATCGAATCAATGAATGACATTTCCAAAACATGCAAAGCAAAACGTAGAATTTTACTCACAAGGCAAACTAGTGATTCGGTCAGAAAGTAAAAACATCATAGCTTGCTTTAAACCAGTAAATAACCCATTCGTTGTGTCTGATCTTATAAGTAAATCCACATATAAGATACTAGAGGAATGTAGATGAATGCTTATTTATAAAACTGGCACAGTTAAGAGTAGCATTTTATTGCTAAGATTTCCTTAAAAGTGATAACAGTGAAAATTATCTTAAGCTTCAAATCCAAAGAGATTTCACCTTAGTTTTGCAGGTATACAAACTAAAGAAGTTAGAAATATGTAATACAAACTCTTCAACAGGGTAACATGACAAAATTATGAAGGTATAAAACCAGGAACTTGATTTGTAGCCAGAACCTTTCCCAATGACAAACGCACGGATTCACATCCAAATTAACCCATAATCTTTTGTGCACAAAATCAGTGCCGTTATGGTCTAAGGATTTTCCTGCATACATTGCTAAAGTAAGGTAGTACTAAACATCTAT
The DNA here is from genome assembly GCA_037074615.1 of Leucaena leucocephala. Taxonomy (NCBI): domain Eukaryota; kingdom Viridiplantae; phylum Streptophyta; class Magnoliopsida; order Fabales; family Fabaceae; genus Leucaena; species Leucaena leucocephala. Next base: position 20,682,723 of record CM073555.1, on the reverse strand, counting down.
GCAGAATTTAGATGTTAATTAAACAGAAAACCCACGCTGATGAACATGTTTAACCCACCAAGAGTGTGAAGAGTGAAGACGCTAATAAGACAATATCACAACAGAAGCATACAATTCTGATACCATCAAGTAACAGCTGAACCAATCATTAGTTACAATTAAGAGTTAAGACACTTCAGAGTTTCATTGTTCAAACACTAAGTAAATCAACATTCTACCTACAATTAACCAAGCAGAGCATGAAAACTATGTAAATCTACATATAAAACGAAAAACCAAATCGACTGAGTTATAGGGTCTAAAAATGGTTACGCATTGGACTGATTCCTTAAAATCCCAAAATATATACTGCCACGGATAATTCATTTTACACCATTTGCATTGTCCCTAACTATGTGATACCTTCTGAATTATAAAGCTTCAATTCAAGAACTCCGTCAACTTAGGACAGAGAAACATATTGAAAAAAGAAAAGTAAAAAAAAAAGTCGCAATGCATAAACGTGAAAGTTAAGCAAACTGCAATAAAAATTGAAAACAAAAATCAAACGACGCGAATAAAAAGCTGAACAGGAGAAATTAAAGCCGCACGGAAGCGAGTTATTTGCGAATTAAGTGAAAAAGACTTCCTATCCAAGCTCAATCAACTTAAAAAACAAAATCTCTTGCGAATTACGAAATTCAGATTTGAATAGAGAAACCAAATACTATCCTCGTCGCAGGAAGCGAGGATCCTTGAGCAACTGAGACTTCATGAACCCACTTTGCATAATGCTATCAAAATATCCATAAATAAAAGAAAAGCAGAAGGAAAACCAAGAAAATTACAGACAAAAGGAAGAATTCAGCAGAATAGCGATGAAGAAAACCCAAATTGCTAAATCAATTTCAAACAGAAAACCCACATTGCAAATCTTCCGAAAAACAATCTACAAATCTGCATTAAGAAAGAAAAAGAAAGAAGGCAGCGCAAGCGCTGAGAGAGTGAAAGAGACCATGATGAGAATAGGTGAAGATAGCTCTGTATGTATAGATATGATCGCCTGGCTTTATCTCATTCCGCTCCACTCTGTGGCTAAGCAAACCCATCTCTGCCTCTGTGTGTCTCTCTGTACTGTAACACCGCTTCTTCCTCCCTTCTTCCTAGTGCGACTAGACGACGATGCCCATTGCCATCAAGTCTGAAACTTTTGTGAAATTAGACTCGGGCCCACGTACATCATAATTGAAGAATTTATTTTTCCCCCTCACATGAAACATACATAAATAACGTATGGAATGGGCGTGTCAATAAATGGTTCGCTTATATATGATCAACAACTCTTACGAAAAGAAAAAACGTTTTGGTTTTTATGATGTCAATTAATAATGACGATGATCGTGATTGGCGATGAATGATGATGCCCCATTGCCCCGTTTTATCAGAGCAGATGAAGGAGAGCTACTTACTAGTCTTACATATGACAAATTTTCAATTGAAGTTATTTACCTAGTATTTGAGTGAATAATAATAATATTTTTTTTATTTTTAATATAGGAACAATTTAATTTAATGTAGATTAAATTAAGAAATTAAAATTAATAGCGTGTGGGCTCTATTTTTTTAAAAACACTCTGGGATAAATTAAATAAAAATATTTTTTTGTTAATATATCATAAATCTTATGCCTTTTAAGTTTAAAAATGAGAAATTCCTTGTTCCTATAAGGAGCAGAAATAGTGACAAAAGTGTTATAAATATGATAGGCCCCACAGCCGATTTGGCATAAGGTTCAAGTTTCCACCCACTTTGGAGCTTTGGATTCCTTGCCAAGTTAAGGAGCTATTCATTTAGAAAGACATATTAATTTTTAAGGTATTTAGATTTATGTCTAAAGATAATCGATAGTTCACCCTATTTTTAAATCGTGAGTGGGTCTAACTTATTTTTAAAAAATTTTATAAAAAAAAAATAGAAACGATTCTCATTTGAGATGCCCTCTTTCGCCTTTTTTTTTCTTGGTTGTTGGTTACCTTTTTTTTTCATTACTACTTTTATAAAGATATAATAATAAATATATATTACAATCTTAGAGATAAAATTGTAAGATTGTGTCAGTTAAGGGGGATAAAATTCCATGTTAGGTAAAGTTGACAACAATAAAATTTTGTATATTTATGTGGGGGGAATAAAATCTCAGACTCAATGTCTCAAGAATTTTAGTAAAAATGTTGTGCAAAACGCACTAATACTGAGTTATTTTTTTTAAAAAAAGTTTTAATAGTCATTTTTCTCTCAGTCCGCATCTAATGCTCAATATTTTTGCTTCAGGACATCATTATAAAATAAATCATATATTTATGATAAATAACCACATTTTATGTCCTTAAAATTTACCACCTCTTTTTAATCATGTTTATAATAATAAAGAAAAAGAACGAACAAAAACTTTATCAAACCGTTTCTCGGTTTGTAGCCTGTGCCTGAGTTGTTTGGCAGCCTCGGCATTTTTGGCCAGCAAGAGACCAAAACCACCGCCACCGGCTCCAACCAGCTTGTACCCACAGCAGTAGGGACCGGCGAAGGAGAAGAGCCTGTCAACAGACTCATTGCTACAAAATGGGTCAAGTTATTGATGCAGTCTCCAAGCTTCTAACATTATCTCGCTAAGTTCATCTATATCACAGTTCATTAAAGCTTCTCGCCCAGTCTTTGCCAGTTCAACAAGGCGCTTGATGCTCAACACAAGAAGGTTATCGCGGCGAAGATATCTAGTCACCACATTTTGCAGCACCTTCTTTGCAAGTCGAACCTAACAGAGATTCATGGTATAATCAAATTCATAGTTCACAAAAACTAAGGAGGGCAGAAAACATAAACAAGTTAATTGCTGTGTAACATTAGCCTAAGAATGATTAGAAACAGGTAAAAAAGTTTTAAGAAAATTAAATACAAAAAAAAAATAATTCTATGAGAATTCTATATCCAGACTTAAGCCTTCAGATTCACGTGGGTAAATCTGATACAACCAGAAAATGTACATGCACAATTCCGTATACCAATAATTCTAATTTTCTACTGTACAGTTACAATGGATTAGAGTCTTTTAGCCGGAGTATTACTAGAAAATAAAATTGGAAACTTCACCCAAAAAGTACAGGTTAAATGAAAGATCAACATGTTACTTGCTGTTGCGAAGCTTAAGAAGACAAATAACCCTACCGTATGAATCTCTAAAGAAAATTCTTGGTACATTTGTGAAGTAACAAACATAAAATACAAATCAGTACCATAAACTAATACTTACCTGACCAGTAAATACTACAAGCAGTCGTTGCTGCAACTCCGAAATCAACTGAGGTGAAGCCAACAGGGGAATGACTTGAAGCCTCAATGGAATTCAAGGAAAGCTTGAAGTGCATTTAATCCCAGGGTACAAACCACCAATTTGATCTTGCCAGCCTCCTCCAGTCCCCATGAGTTGCTCCAATACCAGAACAAGTCTAGCAACATTTTCAGCGCTCTCATCCCCATCAATTATCTGAAGAAGACCTTTCACAACTGCAGCAGCTAGGATACTTGAAGTACCCAATCCACTACCACGGGGAACATTGGCCCATGTCTTGATTCACAAGCCCATATCAGCAAGAATCTTATCATGAACAATGCCAGTTACTAGTAGTGCAGATTTAACCAGCCGAAATAAATCATCTTTGTCAAATGGTGCAGAAATTGATGTAAAATCTTCAATATATAACTGGTTCTCATTATCATCAGCAATTAATACTCCAGTTGTTTCAGTTGTTTCTATGACGGTGCCAATTGGAAGAGCACCTTCCAAGCTTATTGCCATATTCAGGACACATCCAGCACGCTCTATGCTCCAAGGGGGGGTATCACTCCAACCGCCAACAAAATCTACCCGAACTGGTAACTCTACTTGTACTCTTCTAGGATGGAAAGACTTATGGGCATCATGATTGTTATTCTGATATTCCTGACAGGATGCGGTGTCTGAAGACTCTGATAAATGTTCTACAGTAAAAGAAGCTTATAAACTTCTGAACATTTGAAGATCAAGAAGTGCTAAAGACAGTCATCAACAGAGGATGGGGAATAGAAGTGCCAAATATTATGACATCTGTGGCAAAGATAAAAGCATGTACTCTGTATGTTAAAAAAACGAAAGTATGAACTCGGTACCTTTAAATCCATATCTTACTGCTGAGGCAGTTTCATCAGCCACCGCTGCCCAAACTCTGTGCTCCAACTTGCATGCTATCATTTCATTGTTGCAGGCTCTAAGAAGATCAACTTGAACCTAGTAAGCCCGGCTTTTGGGAAGCACATTAGAGGTCAGCTCCTGAACTTTTGGACACATTGCTAGGAAATCCTTGCATACTTCAATGCCTGATTCCTCCTTTTGAAGAATTTCATCACATAATTGAGACAAATTACGGCCAAGCATTCCATAACTAATGCAAGCTTTAGCAATTCCTGCAGCCAGATCAGCTTGGTGATTACTCGAACCAACGCACATCCTTGAGAAATCAATTGATCTATGCAATTCCTCTAGACTGATGCGACGGGATGATTTCCATAAAGAAAAAATTTGCTCAGTCTTTTGGTTAACTATACCCATTAACCACATTGCAACCTTAAGCATCTCAGCATAGGGAAGTATAGGAAATATTTTTTAGTTCCACAAACAGTTATCATTTCTTGTGGAGGCCCATAAATCACTTTCTTGAATACCTAAATCATGTAAAACCTTCTTCCAAGGTTTCCCAGAAAAGGTACCATCTCTAGAAAGTAAACTTTTGGGATTATCATGAACGCCACAATATACTAGGACTCTTTCACCGCTTCCAACCAGGGGAACCTCCCAAAGACAATGCCGATCTGGAAGCATGAATTTAAACGAATCTTCTACTTTAGTGTAGTCATCAAGTGAGATGTTGACTCCAACAACAATACAAAGGGAACCAATTTGAATTCCACCAGCAATGTGTTATGAAAATTACTTGCCAACCAATTACTTTTACTGTTTTACTGTGACCGTTAGTTACTGTGACTGAAGTGTATAAATAGCATCCTATTTGATGATAGAAACATATATGATGACAGTGGAATAAGCATGTGACTTACAGTTTCTCTAATTTCTCTCCGTCTCCTTTCTTCTTTCTTCTTGAATCTCTTCTGTTCTGCTTCTTTCTTCTCTCTGTTTCCCTCTTCTTTCTTCAATTCTTTCATTTCTGGGCTTCTACCGCATCAGTGGTATCAGAGGCAATCTTTCTTCTGACCTGTGCGTTGATGGTCAAAACTGGCTGCAAGAAAACACCAGAAAAATGGAGGCTAGGATGCAGAACGTCGAGCGACGATTGCAGAGCTTGGATAATCTGCAAGAAACTGTCCTAAGCGTCCGGGACGAGATGCAGGAGATGGGGCGCACCTTCAGTCAAGAATTGCAAGCAATGATGATGGAGATACGAAGCATCGCCCACGGCCCACCCTCTGAGAAGACGATGACAGAGCTGACTCGCATCCGACAGTCAGGGACTCTGGCTGAGTTCAAGGTACGGTTCGATGCCATTTCAGCCAAAGTGGATTTACCCGAGGCATATCTGGTGGATATTTATGTTGGGGCACTCAAGGAAGAAATTGCAGAATCTGTGATCATGTTTGATCCAAGAACTTTGGTGGAAGCCCGACGGTTGGCGAGGGTGCAGGAGATTGCGATTAATCACCGTATGAGCAAGAAGAGGATTCCATTGATCAAGAACGTACCCCAAGAACATGTCGTGATACAAGGATGTGACGGTAATTTTGTGACAGACCAAGATTCTTTCATTGATATTGGAAGCACTTCGACCCTCAACTTTAAGACCCAAGGTTCGGTGGCAGACAGAAGTTATGCTTCGTCATTTCCTTCGAATACTGAGTTTGGGTATGTGGAAATCACATTTGGAGTTAATGGGACTTGGTGTCTTGATTCTGGTAGAGGGGTACAAGAGCGTAACAGACGCAGGGAAAGCGACGGAGGAAGGTTGCCAGAACCTTTCGGTCAAGATCCAAGATTCTGTAGTAAGCAAGGGCTCTATCCTTCAATCTCGTCGAAATCAGAAACTGAGTGTGCAGAAAATAGTGTGGAGAATTCAAGAAAGGTTGGGTTGTACAACTCACCTTCAAGCCGGGCGCCATCAAGATCTACTACGCTCCCGACGTCAACGCTGGTCGCTATACCGATTGTGCAGTTGAGTTCGTTTTCTTCACTGCTACCTCTGCTTCGGTTGCGTGTCCAGAAGACTTCACGAGGTACTGCGCAGACTTCAAAAAAGAAGGAGCAGCTTGTGGGTTGTACGCAGAAGTTCATGTGGCTGCAAGGTTCTCAATTTGAAAAGTCAGATTTACAGCTGGATAGCAATTTTGTTAAGCTACAGCAAGGTTTTAGAGGCTACACAGGAACCCAATGGGCTTATGGACTAGGCTGGAATAGTAAAGAGGAGAGCCCAATATCATTGCAATTCTGTTTCCCAATTTCTTTGGGTGTTAATAATGATGGGTTATTTCAGAAGTGGGCTTTGTTCCTAAACTTCACTCCAACAAGAATTATAATATTAGAATGGTTTAAGGGAGAATTAATTGCAATGTTGTTTGGAAAGGGTCTACTGTTTAAGTATGATGGAAACTGAGGAAGTGAAGTGCGCAGTGCGGCAGGGTAAAGTCATTTTTAAAGGAATCAGCTCCTGAATTCAAAGCACAGATTTATTCACTGATAAGCAGAAAATTCTTTCCAAGATAAAAGGGTCTATATTTTGTAATTTTGATTTTACTTGATCCTGGGGGGCAAGGATCTCTTTGGGAGGGGGGTATTGTTATGAAAATTACTTGCCAACCAATTACTTTTACTGTTTTACTGTGACCGTTAGTTACTGTGACTGAAGTGTATAAATAGCATCCTATTTGATGATAGAAACATATATGATGACAGTGGAATAAGCATGTGACTTACAGTTTCTCTGATTTCTCTCCGTCTCCTTTCTTCTTTCTTCTTGAATCTCTTCTGTTCTGCTTCTTTCTTCTCTCTGTTTCCCTCTTCTTTCTTCAATTCTTTCATTTCTGGGCTTCTACCGCATCACAATGGATGAATCATAAACCAGAGAGTCTTCTCCAATGGAGATACCAGGTGCAATTTTACTAGACAGAATAATAGCTGATGCAATGTCACATGCCGTGGTTGCTGGTATAGAACATAAGTGTCTTTGACCAACAAGTTCTGAACCAACCCCACTCAGATGATCTAAGACTTCACTTGAGGTCCCAAAATGCAAAAGCAACAAGTCATCTGCAGTGGATTGATATGACAATTACAATGTGAAAAAAAGGAATTATATACAGATGGAAAGGAGGAACGAAACAGACATAAATAGAAATGAAATGAGGTTTGTCATACAGGCACAATAGCTGAACATCTTTTGATTTCCCAACTTGCCAACTAATTCTTTTCCCAAGGGACGCTTCCTCAACCACTCATGCTTTGCAGGTACCCATGCAGCAACCAGGTCTTCATATAAATTCATCTGCACAAAATGATGAAATTGTTCTAAGATCAATGCCTTCACTGCTCCATAAAGTTATAAAAGCATCAAATGCTTTTTTATACAGGCCTCATAAATAACTCTCATATCCTAAAGTTATGTTGTTAACTGTCCTTACTTATTAAAACTGAACTCTTACAGCATACCTCCTTTTTGCTCTTCAGGAGCTCTTAATCATTTCTGGATAGGAGCATGCAAGTGTAACAAGCTCCAACCATGCCTTGCCTTTAACTGCTATTATTCCAGTATCAAGAAGTGTTCTACCATCACCTAATATTGCTTTACTTTCAGCTAGTTCCTCTATGGTAGGTTTCTGTAGGAGATTATCAACTAAACTGACTGCATAACTTTGAGCTGCAACAACTACACCATGGTTTGAAGCAACATCAAGGGTAATTGGAACAGTGACAATGCAGGAACTGTCCTCAGGAAGTGTCAACATGGATGCATCAAAACATGGAAGAACATCACCAGTCATGGTCAACATTCCACCTGTAAAGATTAAAAGAATTACATAAGCAAACATTAGCCCATCATTAATGCTAGAAAGTCAGCAGAGCACTCCTTGACAGACCAAGTTGATATAATCATTAAATTTAAAAGTTAAAAGTTAATATGAATTAAGAAAAAAATAAACACCTTAGGCAAGTATGCAAGAACAAAAAGGTGATGCCATTAAAAGTATTAAGCACTTCTATGTCAGATATTTCATCAGACACTGGAAGGACTAAGAGAAGTCAAGGCTATTCTTTTAAAATAAACCAAGTCACTAGAATGTACAGATAAACAGAAAACCTTCATTTTCAAAAGGTTGCCTTGCACAAGAAGCAATGGCAATTATATGGTCAAAAAGCAGTGGAACTGGCCCATCTGGATCATCTGCTGCCAAATACGGAAGAGGCAAGAAAACTTTTCCCATTGGGTTTGCCCATGGCACCCTTTTAGAATCACCTCCAGCATGAAGCAATAGTGCATGCCTTTTGGCTATGAAATTAACTGTTCGCTGAAGAGAATCCCCATGTAGCTCAACAGATCCAGTATCATTATTATTTATATTTGACACCTGTTAAGCGTAGATCACTCATCAAGCCTCACAATTGAGAATTAGATGCTTAAGAGTACACAACAGAAAGCATTTGATGCTGGAACAAAAGATGCGAACAGGATACCAAGCAGGCTGACATAAACAAATGCTACACGCACAGACAGATCATGTTAGAGCCACGTGTGGGAACCTCCTTAAAAGTTTTGCAGCCAGGAGGAGCATAAATCAGAGACAAGGCCAAGTTCCCTGTCTGCTGAATGTATGCAAATGTAATCAGATTCAACCCAAATGTGAGCAGCACCAATGCATCAAAAAACAATCTATTGAACCACTTTATTTGAAAATAAATATTCAGAACATTCAAATCAATTTGCAAAGCAACGAAATATAATTAGCATCACAATAGGCCAATTCAGGAAGTGATTCATTAACATCTTCCAATGCCATTATAAAACAGCAGCTCCATCATTTACCATTGGACAAAAACTTGATTAAAGTTTTTAGGTGTTTGGCAATAGGTTGTCACAATCTGCATCACATAACAAAATTCAGTTTGGCGTCTTAAACGTTTTCCATATGCCGTGTGTTTAGAGAATCTGATTGCAAAATTTACTAAAAAGGAATTTACCTAAGTCTAGTCCTTTGCCATTTCACCTCCACAAAACAAATTTATGGGCAGATGATTAGTTTGTTCTTCAACCATTGAATAGCTGTAGTGTACCATAACACTATTTGAATAATTCCAAACAATAAGAATATCACTTATCTTTAATTTCTGTACCTCGGTACCAAGATCCACCCCAAGGTTCTGGTAATGCCTGAGGAGGGCATAAATGGCGTTAAGGGTTGCGGCTCCAGACCCGATCCGCTGTCCATCCGGATCAGGCACAGCGAGTGTGATTGTGGACTCCGCAATCCGAACCATTCGCTTTGCCCGGTTGAGCTGCCAATTGTACAGCTCGGCTTGCTCCGGACTAGCCGCGGTGAGAACAATGGCATCCCAGGTCGGAACCTTAGAGGGGTCTCTGACGGACAACCTTAAATGGTACCATGATTTCCTAAGAACTGATATCAAGTCAGCCTTCTGCTTGGTCCTCGAAGTCTGGTGCCTCTCGTCGTCTCCATATTACCGAAGTTCCTCGAGAAAGCGTCGGATAAATTGGGAAAGGATTTGTTTTTTCCCTTTCCGGATCAGCAGAGAGTGAAGCAAAAGCAGTAGGAACAAGGAGTAAGAACCGAAAATAGAGAAGGTGACTAATCCATATTTTGTGTCTCAGTAATAACCATTAACCACCAATTATCGGTTTCCTTTTTAAGGACTGTTATAACTGCCAGACTATCAGAAAATGGGTCCGGACTCGTACCGGATACCTTCTATGTTAGACTGAATATGATAACCAACTACACCACGACACCATGTTGACATGGAGAAGAGAGTTTTAATATAGCAAAGAAAAAGGCGCGCCACGAAGTGTCAGATTTCTATATGGTAAAATTGCTTGCTATATATGGTTGGACCATTAGACATATCTCTTTTGCAAGGAGGTGTCAACTAATTAATTTGGCATTATTATAATATTTTTCATGTAGGTTTTCCAGCAAAAAATTTAAGCATCACAGAGAAAGTTGAATCTATTTGGAAAGGTTTCTTTTGAAGTTTAAAAAAGAACAAAGAGAATGGTAGGATTATACTCTATCCCATCCTAAATATAAGAGTTAGATGAGAAGTCTACTTTAATCATAAATATAATATTCTAATATACTTTATCTCCTAAAATTATAATTTTCTCACCAAATTATCCCTACATAATTACATATATTAAAGGAGTTTCTATTTAGGGCAGTTCAAATATATAAAATTAAATGAGATATTTTAGCAGAATATATAAATCTTATATTAAGAATCAAATATAGTAATATTATAAAATTCCTCTACTCATAACCGTAATTAGACATATAAAACTATCTTTATCCTAAACTAATTGATCATAAATTAACTATGGTAAAAAAATAAAGTTTAGTTAATTATAGAAAGCTACTATAGTTATAAAAGAACTTTCTAAAACAACAAATAACCATAATAAAAAAGACAAGACTACCATTCAAATACTATCATGTTTAAAGAGTTCACTTATTTCAAAAAAGTTATCCATAATAATTAAGAGTTATACTTACATTAAGATATTATCATTGATATAAAAGCTTTACATAACTATTGCATGTAAAATCATGTTAGAAAATATTCAATCATATTAACATGATTATAGAATTCAAGTCTCTAATTAATACAATTATTACAGTTATCAAATCCAAACTTCTGAAATGAGTTTTCGACTATCAAATTAGGATTATCACCACCAAAATCCGAAACACATAGATAATATTAAATAATACTTATAATATATCAAATAGTCAAGGTAAATCTACATTGTCATATGTATAATCCCTAAAGGTCTCAAGCCTCTACTAGCACTTACGATCAATCCAGTAATCAAAATACTAGTCAATAATCAAATATCTAATTATATGGAATATGCAAAAGAAATGAGCGCTATAATACTTCTTAACACATACAAAATGTGACGGAGGCGAAACAATAAGCTATAGAAGCTCAGGCCCCCAGCTTCTTCCCTAGAGTAGCAACTCTGGAGGTTTCACCTGAAAAATATAATAAACTATAGAGTGAAACACAGTCTTAGTAACTAGCAGTCATACTCACCATATATACCAACTAGTGCTCATGAAGTGCCAAGTGAGATAATTATAAAATCACAATCATAATTGAGTTCAGTATGAAAAGCAATGCGCTACAATATAATCATTACAATATGATATAATGATGCACCAACCCAACTCTTCCTTATCACTCCTAACTAGACTCATGGGTTGAGTTGCTTTTTAAGTGACTGGTTACTCTAAATTAAATTTAATCATAATTTACTAGACTTATGGGCTGAGTCATGGGCAGTAAATTTACTACATCACGAAACTTATTATAGAACGTAAACAATAATAAAAATATATTTGATATATTATTACAAACCCTATTTCATTGTACTCTGTTTAAATCAATCTCATATCATTATCAATAATCATGGTACTTTCAACCATATTACACAATTCAATTAAATCAAGTCCCAAATAGTAATTATAATATATAATATCATAATACTTCAATGTAATTATATATCTCATGTTATTTTCACAATGCAAATTCTAAAATACTCACAAACACTAACTAGTATCTAGAATAAGTGGAAAGTAGTTATCTTTTATCTAAACTAAAGATAATTACCACCAAGATCAATCACGTGCTCAATATCAAAGCCAACAATCAATCTATACAATCATATTATCATTACTAATTGGACGATTAATTAATTAACATTTAAGAGGTCCTATAACCCTTATCAACCCCAAAACTCATCATAAGATCAATTAAACTAATCAAATCCTTAATTTCATATCTCAATAGCTCAAATAATTCGTTAGGATCCTCAATTAACCTCCAATTAAATTAATTGATCAGAAGCTCCAAATTCTAAACCAAGATTCCACCTCAAAATTACCTAAATTTGAATTTCAATCCAAATTAATATAACTCAATCATAAAAATTCATTTTCTAACTTCACGTTATCATACATCATAAAAAATATCAAACTTTCTTAAAATCCTAATCCCAAAATTCATCAAACTCAAAATCTAACCAAATTAAACTAAAAAAATTCAATAATACCTCAAGAAGTCCAAATCAATAATTTAATTTGAATTTAATCAGCACAAATCTCATATATATTATAAATACTAAACTTTTTATATAAAAAATGATTTTAAATTCTTAAATCAACTAATAAATAAAATTAAACCCATAGAACTTATCTATTAAAATATTTATACAATATATTATAGTCATATATTGTTGAAACTCAATATTTTCCTCTAATCCTAATTCTAAAATTTGCTCAAAGATTCACAAGAATACTACCATTAAGAAGCTTTAGTTGAGGAGAATAATATTTATGAATGGAGTATGATAAATAGAGCTAGTTTTAGTTACCTAAATGATCTTCAAAGCTTAACCTTACTCCAACAATGGTGAAACGGCATTGGACCAAGAAGTAGAAAACGAAGAACAGTGTTTCGAAAATAAAATGCCGTGAGTGTATATTTAAAATTTTCAAATGGATGTTGATCCTACATCCATTCCCTTTATATATATATTTAGTCAACTTTCATTTTTCTCTTTCCTGAAAGTTTCATTTTACCGTTTTTTTTTAAATTCCATCGTATATTATTTTATTTATTTATTTTTATATTTATTTGTTTATTTTATTTGTTATTGTAATCATAATTAAATTCCATTTATACATCCTTCCTTTTTTTAATCTCTTTTATTTCTATAATTTATATTTCGAGTAAATCCTCTTTTAACTAATTAAATAGATAAAGATGTCATCTATCATGAATTAATTTTACTTAAAACTACTTAAATCTTAAATTAAAAATTAAAATGTTACAATACTTCCTTAAAAAAAGAGAGAAGGTAACCTTAATATCAAAAAGGGTATTTTTTTTTTATAGTAAAAGCAATGCATTCAATGAGAGTAAAATGGTTGGAATGAGGCAACTATTGCAGAGTCAATTGGGGACATTGCTCATATTATCTTTAGATAAAATGGACAGATGGAGTGGTACTTATAAAAAGCAAAAAAAAAAAAAAATGGACTTACACAACTATTGATGTTGGATGGTATTATAAAAAACACAATAAGGTAAAGCTGAAATCTTGCTCTTGGTTATGAAATGGAAAATGGAATACTACTCCTGGAAGGAATTAATCATAGAATTAACAATAGATATCAATGGCTTTAGGGAGATCATGAAAGAGTTAGGTATGATAATAATATGGTATATAGATCGTTTTATTATGTGCAAAATAAATATTAGTTAGAGATATTAGTTATCTATTTAGTTCAAAATAAACTCATAATTCAAACAAATATTTATAATAGAAACTACAAGAGAGAAATATAAAGGTAAGATATATGAAATAATTTTCATTTATATGGATTTTTTTATGTATATCTTTTTTATACTATTTAATAAATCCTATTACTAAGTATTCTTTTTTGGAGTTCGTGGTTACCTTTCTCAGCATAGTTATTTCTTCTAAGAATCGAATTTGAGAGCTAAAATAATTTAACGGAGCTTTACATAGCAAATCAACTCTATATTAATTTATGTATATCAATCTTAGTATTAAGCCTTTATATATAGGCCTTCAAATAAATAGAAGAATTAATCTATATACAACATAAAATTATGGGAAATTATAGGAATAAACACTAGAAAACCATCTATTTGAGAGTTGTAGGTACATTAACCTTAAGATGTAATTTTAAAAGGCCATATAATTATGGACATTCACTCATCATAATATTTATAACACTTTTTAATTATTTTCCTTTTTGTTGTAAATATGCTGAATCCAAGCCTCTTTTTGGCGGTAATGAAAGTTATTAAAAGTTTAAAAAAAAAGGTAAACTTAAAACTTACTGGCAGAAGGGACTGGAGTTTATAATAAAACTATATTTACATCAAATTTTTTGAGTCCATTCTTTAAATTCTTTAATCATACTTAGCTATATATATTTTTTTATATGTGTTTAAATTAAATTAAGATATTAAAAATAATAGGACATGTGTAAGATGTTATTAGAGAATTTAAAAAAAAAATTGATGTAATAAACTTGATCGTGAGTTTTCTGTTTTATAATATTATTCAGGTTATTTTGCCCAAAATATATTTTTAAGTTTTGAACCATTTTCCCTTTTATATATTGAACCGTTATTTGTCAGTTCCGGATTTCCGAAAGAGGCCATGGCCCCAACAGTCTCAGAACCAACGTTCTCCTCTTCCCGCACCGAAGGATATAAATATATGGATTCTCCAGAAAGCATCCTTCAACATGACCGTACAAGTGTCTTTTTCGTCGTTCTCTCTCGCATCTCACCTCGAATCAGCTCCGATTTTTCTCCTTCTCACCTGCCTCTCTCTCTCTCTTTCCTTCACCCATCATTTCCCGTTCCTCCCAAACGCTCTTTTTTTTTTTTTCACCTTTTCCTTTTCTCCTAGAGATGTTGTATTCTAAACCCACTAGGTAGAGTTTTATTCTTTGTGCGAGGGTTTCCCTGGGACTTGGGGCTGGTGGTGTTAAATATGGATTTCGATAGGAAGGTAGTGTTGGGTTTTGTTTGAGGATGAGTTTTTGCTATGATATGGATGGTAGGGTTGTGGATTCAGGTTCATTGCCTCCTACCATTGTGTTTGAATGTCGATCCCTTCGGCATTCGATTTCTCTAGCATCGTCTCCCCAGATTTCTTCGGGGTTCGTTGTTCTTTCGTTCCAATTGGGGTTGATGAGCCACGTCTGTGATCGATTCAAACAACAATAACAATAAAAGAACCAAAAAGTAAAAGAGATCCTGTTGGTATTGGGTTCTGAGAGCAGAATGGATTCTGGGGTTGAATCAGCATCGCCAGAAAACGATGGAACAGGGACAAAAGAGCCTGCTCGGTTCGAGGAGGATTTTGCAGAGAAAGACCCAACTGGCCGATATATCCGGGTATGAAGGCTATGCATATTCTTCACTATCTGCTTTTCAATTCAATTTGCTCTTTTGTACTATAACTTTTGGGGATGGTGCTGGTTAATGCTAGATAAGATTCTAAAATTAGGGCATTTAATATAGGGCTAGGCGTCATTTTGCTGAAAGTAAGATTTAATTAAATGTTTCCCGTTTAAACTTAAAAGATAAATTATGTTCAATCTGTACCTTTATGAACTACACATTTCAAAAGCCTTGATGAAGCAGCTGCAAGGAATGCCTTTACCTAAAGCAAAGCTATGGTTGATGACAATCGGCTCACTCCATTACAAGGATTTTTTTTTCAGTTCTATAATTTGCCTAGTCTTTCTATATTATTTTATTTTAATTTTTCTCTTTTTCTTTTTGTCACAGTATAATGAAATCTTAGGCAAGGGTGCTTTCAAGACTGTGTATGATTCTGATACTTTATCTCTTATTATTGTTGAGTTACTATTGTTACTTTATGTTACTTAATCTCTTTTTTCTCTCCCATTGGCAGTTATAGGGCCTTTGATGAAGTTGATGGAATCGAAGTTGCATGGAACCAAGTTAGGATTGACGACCTTTTGCGGTCAGCAGCAGACCTAGCAAAACTGTACTCTGAAGTTCACATACTGAAGTCTTTGAAACATGAGAATATTATGAAGTTCTATCATTCTTGGGTTGACGATAAGAACAAATCTGTTAACATGATCTCCGAGTTCTTCACATCAGGAACTTTAAGACAGTATGTTGTTATGTCAGATTTTCTTGCTTTACTTTAAGTTGTTCTGCTGTTACATTTGCATCTGAAATAATAGTACGTATTTTGGCTAACAGATACCGTAGGAAGCATAAAAATGTCGACATGAAGGCCATCAAAGGTTGGGCTAGGAAGATTCTCCAAGGTTTAGCCTACATCCATAGTCAAAAGCCTCCAATTATTCACAGAGACTTGAAATGTGACAACATCTTTGTGAATGGAAACCATGGAGAAATTAAGATAGGAGACCTAGGCTTGGCGACTGTGATGCAGCAACCAGTTGCTCGAAGTGTCATTGGTATGACATTACGCTCTTTAACTGTGAGATTTTCATCGTACTAAATCTTCTAGGAGTGCTCAATTTGTTGTTTCGTACTTTTAATTATCAAAGGGACTCCTGAATTTATGGCTCCTGAGCTTTATGAAGAGGAATACAACGAGCTTGTTGACATCTATTCTTTTGGGATGTGCATACTAGAGATGGTTACTTTTGAGTATCCCTATAGTGAATGCAAAAATCCAGCTCAAATATTTAAGAAAGTTACCACTGTAAGTATATTAAACATCAGTAATTCCATATACTATTTGAACCACTTCATTAACATCCAATGTTCTGATGCCTCCTACTTCAGGGTATCAAGCCTGCTTCTCTTAATAGGGTGAATGACCCCCAAATTAGAGAGTTCATTGAAAAATGTTTGGTTCCAGCGTCCGAGAGATTGTCGGCGGAGGATCTTCTCAAAGACCCATTTTTGCAAGTCGAGAATCCAAAGAATCCAATCCGAGATCCTTTACAGCTGCCTCCTCAAACTCCAAGATCTATAGATTTGTCCAGGTCTGGTCCTTTATCTATGGACATAGATGCTGACTATAACCAGATTTCTGTGAGTACCTTTGCTGAAAGCAACTGCGGAAGCACTCAGTCTCCAATTCTAGAATTCCAGAGGATATCTGAGGAGAATGAATTTAGGTTGAAAGGGACAAAAAATGATGATAGATCTGTATCGTTGACCTTGCGTATTGCGGATTCGTCTGGTCAGTATATGCTCCCCCCTCTCTATCTATTTATCTCCATCTCTCTCTCTATCTCTATCTCTTGCGCTGAGGGGGGAATTGAAGAATGCATGAACTGGTGTTAGGGTTATGCTACATTTTTCATCGTCCATATGGCAATGACATGGCATACTTATACTTGCAGGTCGAGTTAGGAATATACATTTTCTCTTTTATCTTGATTCAGACACTGCAGTCTCAGTGGCCTCAGAGATGGTTGAACAACTAGAGTTAGCAGAACATGATGTGACCTTCATTGCCGGGCTTATCGATCATTTGATAACAAAACTTCTACCTGGCTGGAAACCTTCGTCTGATTATTCCTCAAGTGAAGTAACAAGCCTCAATGGTGGTGGGTCTTCAACACTTGTAGATGGCCAGACCCAAACAAGTCTATGGGATTCCATCCTAACAAGTGATGCTGCTGCACTAGTTATGTACCAAGACGACGTGTTAGGGCCGATTACTGATGATCAAAACAGTGAGGTTACACATGAGGAGGGCTGCTTGCCGGCTGACACTGTTAATAATGCTACTTTTCATGGTGAGTGTAATTCTCCTCCCACTTTGGCTGACTTGGAATATCAATATTCACAAGGATCCGCAACCTCTGCGCTAGTTGCTAAAGATTCATCGATAAAAATTGACAACTTTCTCGATTTCAATGGGAGCTCTAAATCCTTGAGTTGGTCTCTCTCTGAACTGGATCATGGGGATACATATCCTGAGGCTTGCAAATTGCAGAGAACACTAGATAACAGCTTTATGAAGAATGAAATGATTCCGCCATTCAATGGAACATATAATGCTTTTAGCTTGACAAGCAGCTGTTCTTCATTGTCTTTAGCAGAGGAGAACGCAGATTCTGAGCTGAAGTTGGAAATTGATGCAATCAAGGCTTTCTATCGCGAACAGTTTCAAGAACTTTCTAGAAGGAAGTTGGCGCATTTGGATCTCATCAGAAAGAGATGGATGGCTAAGAAGAAATTGACTGTTCATTGATTCTGCAGTGATTGATTGACCCTTTTTCTTTTACTTGCTGACGTTATTTTGTTGTTGTGAAATTCATTATATTTGCTGAACTCTGCACATTGAATGTTTGCTTGGATTTGGATTCTCTCAATTAACCAAGGATAAAGTGAAAGAAACAAGAGACAGGGATGAGGGTCCCACTCACATTCTCTTCTTTGTTCTCACATAATTCTTTAATTGAAGGGATCTAACTCCAGTTGGATGTGGGTCTTGTTTTTTGTTAGTCGGTATCCTTATTCTCTGGAGTTTAAAGTTATTTCCTAAGTTTAGAGAAATTTGCTTATGAGTTGTACTTGTACGTACAGGATTATGTTTTCAATTTGTCTCTATACTATGAACCTTTGGAGAATATTCGTTATTAGTTAGAAATGCATGTACATTCTTTTAATTCTTTGTCAACATTGTAATGTAATGCATTTATCCAAGCGAATTCATTTGATAAGGGAAACTTTTGTTTCATGTCTCACTTTCCTCGCATCTCTTCTTTCTCTTCACTTATCACATTTGATAATTCAGTTGATTTGAACTCAACCAAATACATACGTAACAAATAAAATTTTGAAAAAGAAAGTCAAAATTAGTTTCATCCAGTTTAACTTTTAGTTGAATTAAACCAGAACAAATTATATTAATAGTGAGATATTTCTTTGTTTTTTCCTTTTATGATATATGATCTTGAGATTTTCTTTTTACTTGGTTTCAAGATTAATTGTCAAAAATTAAAAAACTAAATGAGTAATTTATTAAGTCCAAAAATAAATACTTGATAAATAAAAAAAAATCTCTTAAAAAGGCATAAAGTAAACTAAATCCATCCAAACAAACATAAATTCAATTACCCAAAATGAACAGGTCTTTCATTTGCAAATGGATATCGTTGTTTGTGAGGTTATCAGTTCTCCGTATACTGCAACTGAGAAACTATTGAGAATAACAGGTCAAGAAAGACTCGTGTGTCTCAAAGGAATAGATTATGGTAATTGCAAGGAATGATTATTCTAATTGTGCAACTTAGGATAGAAAAACAAAAGATAATGTGAAAAAACTTGGATCCATGAGTAAGCATGTTAGAGAATTTCGCCCTCACGCCATTGGTTTCTGCACTTATCATTCAAGCATATGTAGAATATGGTTGCTGGCTCATAAGCTGATCGAGTCTGAAACTCTGTGTAAGCAGCTTTATCATTATTGCATTTTGGACATGGGACTGACAAAAAAGGGTACAAAAGAGAAAAGAAAATGAAGATATTAGAAGAAAAATCAAGAAGCTAGAAAAAAAATGCATATCAAGCTAGCAAGTACATCATACAATCAAATTTAAAACTCTAGTCTAGAGTTTCACACCTAAAATTAGAACAGTCTCATGCTAGTGGTTCAAAGAATTTATCTCCATCTTCAGATTTAGATTAATCATGAGTAGATACAACCCAGAAGTTTAGATAACAATACATATGCCACTACAGATAAAAATTTAATTATGTGTCATGTTGTAATCCATGAATTTGATATGACACACATATTCATTCTACACCCTCTTAGTTTGTCCAAAATGATCGGTGAAATAAATCATTAAAACTGCTCTCACACCTATCTTAGTTTTCAACAATGAACACAGCTAAGAATTACTTGGGATCGCTTCTGATGAATGTGGCAAGAAAAATCCACTGAAAGTTATTAGCAATTGCATTCATACTAACACAACTGAATATAATCTGCACGCCTAGTTGACTCAGGAATCTGAAGAGTTACTTAGGATCACTTCTGTTCATGTTTCAGTATGAAACCAAGCCAGAACACAACTTAGAATAGCGTAGTTCTCAGAAGTACTTTACATATAAGTTCGATAAAGAGAAGCACCAAGGTTATAAGGTTCACATCTAAAGGATCTCTAAAGTCATGGTACCAGACATTGCACTGTAGTCACCCCCACAAGAAGGTCCATACTTAAGAGTAAATTCCCACAATGCATATATATCCTAAGATCAATTGTTTAAAGCATTAGATTTAGATGAAGTTTCTTGTATCTTTATTTTCAAGCTTTCAATCACAAACTCATCACGTTTTAACTGGAGAAGCTAATAGCAAAAACATAAAGATCAGCGTTAAAGCTTTTTTCATTATACAATTGGCATCAGAATAAGATAAAAGAGTTTCATCCAAAAAAGGGAATTAAAAGCAGTATAGGTTGCACTGATCCGCAAACTGGTATGACTATAAACAAACGTTTTTTGAAAAAATCATCACCAAAAACTAATGATTATCCAACTAACGAAGCAAAAAGAGCTTAAGGAAAAAGTAATTCTACTCCCGCAATAAGGGGGTAAAGATGAAGTGGGGATATATGTACCTTCAGCTGTGGGTGCATTCTTCATGTCACATCAGTCATTATGAATAATAAAAATAATTTATGACCTCCATATGGTTATAATTAAAAGAATAGTTAAAGTACGCTCAGCTTAAAATATTTTTTTAGGTGTATCCATTACTCTAAAATAATTTTTAGTACAACTTTACGCATGAAATAATTAAAATGATGCAATCTCATCCAGACTAACAAGAACTTTTAACTTTGACTGTTAACATGCTGTATCAGCTACATGATATTTGACATTAGCAGATGAGTTAGAAGTTTTTTTTTTTTTGCAAAAATAATGAAGTTTATTTTTGTTCTTTCTTTCTTTCGATAGCTTCTAGTCCTTCACCCTTTCCACCCCACTTCACCCCACCCTATCGCCGACGATAACCCCTTATGTGAAGCCGACTCTGACAGCCAACATTTTACGATTTAACAGCCTTCAAATTTTGACTGGTAACAACCCACCATCGATCTAGCACCTAGATGTAGAATAATGATGGCGATAACCCACATAAATGAAATTATCGAAAGAAAAAATGAGCAAAAATGAACTTCATTATTTTTACAAAAAAAAACTCTAATTTATCTACTTATGTAAAATGCTATATAGGATTATTTTAGTCAAATTCTAGTTGACTCAGCATTTTAATAGTCAAAGTTAAAGATTCTGTTGATTTGGATGAGATTACACTATTTTAAATATTTTAAAGATTGCACCACAAATTATTTGAGAACACTGGGCATCAGAGAAAATACTTTAGGGCATCGTAGAAAATACTTTAGGGCACTAGGCGCAACTTAACTCTTGAAAATAGTGTGACTTGCTTTTATATTTTATATTATCTCAACCTTTCAAATTTTATATTTTTCATACAATATTAAAATATTTGTATTTAAGGATAAACGTAGTTGAAAAATTATTTCACCATATTAAAAAAATATTGAGTTATATACTTTTATAATGCTATTTTATTTTAATTTAACCTTTATAATTTATAAAATGATAGTCGATACAGTTTAACCAAATACTACTCGTATTAATTAACTAGTCAAAAGCAAGTAAGCAACACGAATTATGGAATTTTCAATCAGTTTCTTCATTTTCCAGCCCACCTAAATTGACTTTAACCTCAATTACTTTCTTAATTTGTTGACCAATACAAAAATTAGTCATAAAATCAAGTTTCTAATTTTTTTTATTTACTTTTAACATGCTTACTCATCTGTTTAAAATTAATTTAATTAATTAGTATATTAATTTTTCAGTTTGCTTAAGAATCTAAACTTGATTATTTTATCCACTCTAGCCAAAAAAACTGAGTCACATTGATAGAACCCAAGATAAGGTAGAGAGGAATATGAAAATATCCTAAACTTGTGCTCCAATTAAACTAATCAGAATTTAACCTAAATTAAATAGAAATTACCTATTCAAATAAATATTTATTCCTAATATTTCACCAGCCATACCATAACATAATTTTTAAATAAATATATTATCCATATTAATATATTATCCTTTTTTTCTCTTTTTTTTTTTTTTTTTGCTTATAAGCAGGATGGTAGAACAAAACCAGCCTTGAAGACAGACAAATTCATCAATGGCATCTTTGAGAGGATCATGCTGCTGCTTTAAGTGCCAGAACCATATTGCTTTACATGATGATATTATTTCCAAAGAATTTCGGGTCAGCTTTATTATCATTATTACTACTACTATTTCTTTTTTCTTTTTATTACTTTCTCATCTCTTGTTCTAGCCAATTTGTCTCTTAAACCATTCTTATTTGTGACATCGGCCCAGATTTGAGTCCCATATCAAAAGCATAGAATTCAGATATAATATAAGTTTTATGTAGTTATTTTGCCAGAGTTCTGGTTTTGTTAGGCTGATATGAACTGGTTTGGGGCAAAAGCTGCATCAAAGTTCAAATTTAATTTGTTTTTAGAAAATTAATTTTTTAGTTCCTATAATTTTAACTCGGTTATAACCCAGTATAACTCAATCTATATGAGGGTGTATAGGTTTTTTTCAGTTGTAACCTAAAGTTAAAGTTCAGGCACTGAGTCAAAACTATAGAGGTTAAGTTATACAGAATTAAAATTTAATAATTGAGTTATAAAATTGGGACCACGATTTCTTTGATGTATTTTCAACAAAAAGATTTTGAGGGTTTGTGTTTGACAGGCAAGAAGTGGGAGAGCTTTTCTACTTTCTCATGCCATTAACATAAATGAAGGTGTCAAGGAAGATAGGCAGCTCATGACTGGTCTGCACACAGTTTCTGATGTGGGTTGCTCTGATTGTGGACAATCTTTGGGATGGAAATATATCAGAGCTTATGAACAATCCCAGAAATACAAAGAGGGAAAATTCATCCTAGAAAAGTCCAAGATCACCATCACCACTAATGGATCTTTGTGAATTTTCTGAACAAGTTGCACATTCAAAACTATTTAAAACAATAAAATGGTGAAGATAATTTATTTTACTGTTAGAAAGCTGGGCAGTTTAGTTGTTTCAATTCACAAGCATGGTATATGTATATGTATCTGTTGAAGTTCTTGATAAATCAGCAAGCTTTCATGTTCAACTTCTGACAAGTTAATAATAAGAGATTGACAATGTCATGAATTTGAAGGATCAATTTTTTTCTGAATATACAGTAACAACTAACCTTATCTTATTAGATAGAGTCAGCTATATAAATTATATGATATGATACAAAATTTAACGTCTCTTTAGTTTATGCAGTATGTTATGAGATCGTTAAATATTTTCTGAAATATGTTCCCTGCGTATGTTCTGTTGGTCTGAGTATTTTTTTCAGATAATCACTGAGCAAGATTTAAATATGGACACTGAAAGATTATAATAAAATTGTTCATAAATGGTCATTTAGTGATTTAGAGCAAGAACCTAACTTTGCCTGGTTTGGTTAGGAAAACAATATTGCGTACAGAGAAGGAAAGAAGAGGAAGATTCATGAAAGCCTATCCAAGTAGATTACGTGTGCCTCAAATATATGCTTTCTTCCCCACTAAATGCACCTTCCAAGAACCCATCACTATTACGTGAGTGCCAATGAAACCAGAAAATGAAATAAAAATTAATAGACAAGGACAAATTTGCAAAATAATAATAATAGATTGTATCCTTTTTTTTGTAGTTACCCACCCGGTTCACCGAAAATTTACCCCGACTATATCCGGATCCGACTCGCGTCGCATACCTAGTTATGGTAGGTGAGTCTCCCAACAAAAATTTTCTACATACGTCAAGGCTCGAATTTGAGACCTTGTTTAAACGATACCGAGTCATTTACCACTCAAACCAACTCCCGTTAGTAGATTCTACCCTTCTAAACTAAAGCAAAGTTGATAAAATAGACACATCAGACAAAAAAATAAAAACAAATTTTCCAGTCCCAAGTTAAGATAAGTAAAATATTAGTACGGTGGTCAAAATATGCGACCTTTCAATGTTAATTTTAAATAGGATTGGGTGTATTTAGTTTAGTAAAAAAAATACTTGGTCAATACGTCCCTTTATAGACCAGTTAACAATAGTACTATAGATGGATTATTCTTTCTTGTTGGCTTCATAAATAGCGGAAATTTGAGTAAGAATTCAACTCTTCCGGATATGGAGGGAATTAACAAAGAAGACAATATCAATTGATATTAGTAAGCATTTACACTCATAGATGTTCTTAGAACTTGCGAATCGGTATACTCACCCGAAAAAATACCTTACCCATACCGATAAATATAGGGCAAGGTTAGATATTAGGCTACAAAATGCAGCTCATACTTTTTTCGGGTTGGGCACTGGGCAGGGGTTGCCCTGCCCTACCTATTAGGGGTGTGCACAATACCCAGAGCCCGATCCGCCCGCCCGAGCCCGATAAAAAATTGCCCAGCCCGGCCCAGAAAAAGTCGCCCAAAATATATTTGGGCAGGGCAGGGCCGGGCCAAGTGTCGGGCAGGGCAGGGCACTGGGCATGGTATGCCGCCCTGCCCATTTGGCCCGGCCCTATATATATATTTATTATTATTTTATTTTTTTTATAATCTTATTTTTTTTTTAACTTATTCTATTTGTAACTCTACACTTTTCACTTTAGTTGACAACTCTCCTTGCTCATTTTTAAAGTACTAAACATAACTCTTATATTTACATAGATACCAAAGTTACTAATATGTTTTACTTGCTAAGCATTCAATTATTGATGTTGTAATACCGCTACAGATATCCGACCCCTACAAAATTTAATATTTCTTTTTTATATATGCAATAGACTTTAAAACTTTAATTATTATCTTTTTATTACCTTATTCTTAGTGGATTATGGATATTATTTAACTCTTGAAGATATAAATATTATATTATTTTATAAGTTCATGATTGCAGATTTTTTTCCACAATATAAGCGAGGTATCACGATTTGGGCATGCCCAGCCCGCCCATGCCCAGCCCGAAATGATTAGGGCTTTTACCGGGCAGGGCCGGGCATCGGGCTGCAAAATGCAGCCCTGACTTTTTTCGGGCAGGGGGGCTGCCCTGCCCAGCCCTGCCCATGCACACCCCTACTACCTATGAGCACCCCCTTTTTTATTTTTTTACTAGTTCTCCCTAAATACTACACTTGGAATGGACAATATGATAGTTATTAGTAACTAAATGGTCATTTTAGAAATATAAGTAGTTAAGTATGTAAATTACGTCTTTTAATATTTATAACTATATTGATTTTTTTTAATTTTATTAATCATAATAATAATATGATTACATTATAAATTATAATTATTTATTTTATTTTTTATAGATACTTCATCCTTGTCAACATTTGGGAAATTGATGTAAAATTGTAATTACAAACTATTTAGACTTCAAGGCTTTTTTTTATATGCAATAAATTTTAAGACTTTAATTATTATCTTTTTGTTATTTTATTTTTAGTAAATTTAGATATTATTTAATTCTTGAAGACATATAAATATAATATTTTTAAAAGTTTATAATTGTAGATTTTTTTTCACATAAGCATGACATCACAACTTGAGTATGCCCAACCCGCCCATGCTTAGCTCAAAATAGTTAAGACTTTTACCGGGTAAAATCGGGCATCGAACTGCAAAATAAAACCCATATTTTTTTTAGACAAAACACCACGTAAAAATGTTACCCTACCATGAACAACCCTACATATACATTAATATTAATAGAAGAGTAACTTAATTAATTTAAATTGATTAAAAAATTAAATAAATTAATTAATCAATTAACTATAATTAATATATAAATTATTTAACTATTTTAAATATATTAAAAATATATAATATAAATTTATCTTTACTCAGTCATAACTAAATAATTTTTTATTTAACTTTTTTAATCTACCTAAATTAATTAACATCAAATCCTATTAATTTTTAAGATTTTACCCTCGCATTAGTGTTGTTTGTCTCCGACAATACGGTTTTTTAATGGATTAAAACAACTATATAATGTCCCATAAATGTAACACGTTTCAGCAGAAAACTCCATACATGTTACTGTTCAAGACTTGTGCTTTGCCATAAAAATAAAAACTTAACACCGCAAAACACATCCCGATAGTAATATCCACTAACCAACCCTACTTTGAACAAGCTATATATCGAATCCAAAAAGCACAATTAGCTCAAGATGCTTAATTTTTAGATACAAAAAGCAAACCATAAATTGTACTACCAAGTGTCCACTTCATTACAGACAGCACTACTTCCTATTGCAACAGACAGTGACTAAGAACAACCGGAACCTGCTTCATTCCACATAAACGGACAATTTTCAAGTCCTGGACCTTCCGATTGGAGAGCGGCTGTAAACAAACAACAGAACAAATTAGTTCGAGATATAATTTAAACTGAAGTACCAAAATTACAAAAAGATTATTGACTACAAAAACAATACCTGCGATATCTACCATAATCAGGGCTCCTTGGCCTGCCATAATCAGGACTCCTACGTCTGTCACATGCTGGTCCATTGTACCTATCATACATGGGGCTGCGTGGACGACCATAATCAGGACTAGGTCGCCTACGAGCAACTGGACTGGGGGATCTTCCATAACCCCCTCCTCTTCTTGGGCTGTCATAATATCTGTCACCCCTTTCGTCGTCATCCCTCAGAGCATACTCCACTGAAACCACCCTATCCAGTATCTTGCTGCGAGAATAGGACTAAAATTTTATTCCCTATGCCATGAAAAGGAAACCAACAAGAAACTCACCAAGAAATATCATAACCTAATCACTGACCTCATGTGTGTACACTCGAGAGCTTTAGTAGCATCTTCTTGCGTTTCAAACTGCACAAATGAAAAATTCCGACGAATCCGAACATGGAGCACTTTCCCATATGGTTCAAAGTGTCTTTCTATGTCACGAACTCTAGTGCGAATTGGGTCGAAGTTGATCACAAATAATGTTTTTGTGGGCCTCTGGTTTGCTCTGGACCCATCTCTATGACGACCACGTTCACCCTGCAACAATCAAAACTACTAGTAAGTATTAATAATATTTGGGCAGGAAATTAATTCACTAGCCAATACAGAAGAATATGGAAAACAATAATAGTATCATACTCTAGCCCACTCTACAGACAGCCTTCGCTTGTCATGACCAAATGGAAAATTGTCTAATGCCCGAATTGCATCTTCAGCATCACGCTCATCCTCATAATACACAAACGCAAAAGCTGCAATAACAGTACTGATATTAGAGACACAAGTGATAATGGAAGGCATCAGCATGTCATCCCTCACCAAACAGTACATCAGCCAAATCAGGATTTCATTTTCCCTGTCAAGAACAACAGAATACAACACCTGCATATATGCGAGGGCTGATGCACATGAAGCGGTAGAGGCGTTCAATGAGGAACAAAATCATGATTGCAATAAAAGATTTAAATCCAAAATTCAGTTCTGGGACTGTCATTGCAAAGCATGCTTCTCCATTCAGACAGCACGAGTGAATTCAGTAAGATAAGGCATGGCATGGCATGGCATGATAGATTTCATTGATCCCCTATTTTCAGTGGATGCAGGCATGGCATTGCATGACACTGTTTCATTGATCCCCTATTTTCAGTCAATGTAGGCATGGCTTAATAAATTGAATGATGATCCCACTATGATCAATCTGGTCTAAAGGCAATGTTAAGCGATGAGGTGAGTGAGTGACTGATGATCAGGTGAGAAAGTGCAGAAGATGCTATCTGAGAGTGGAAGGAGAGCAGACAGGCAGGAAGTTTCCTTCCAAAAAAAGTTTGGCAGAGAAGTTGGCAAGCCAAGATAGAGCTCAGCATATTTTCCCTTAGTAGAGGTTCCTGCGTCAAAAGAAACACTTAAATATGGAGGATTTCTCCAAAGAATTGTAATTTTGTGGCTGCCACATATTTTCCATCAGGATTTAGGACTGGAACATACAACCCATAAAAGCAGCCATACATCCATATCCCAATATCCTGGTTTCAATATCTTAATTTTCACGATCTGTTTAAGACATTCTAATTAAGATAAAATTATTTACATAGAATTTTTTATCAATAGAACTTGCTTTAAAAAATTAGAAGTGACATAGTCACTTCATATTCAATCTGACAGTTTAAAAAAATTGCAAGCCCTAAGTGACGGTGGCTGAAAGAAGACCCCATAAATTCGGCAGGTCATTCAGAATGCCACACAAGCCTAAAAGAGATGCTAAAGGTGATGAATAAGCTGGATTGTAAATTATGGAACTGTGAAAAAATAGGACCTAAATTAGGGCAAAAAATGTACTTCATCATATTTAAAGTGCCATATAACAAATATCAGATAAACACCCCATTACAAGCCTTCCACCAGTAATCTGGCAGTAATAGATGCAGAAAGGAGAGCTCGGGCTGGCAGGTTCAAAGTAAGCTGTCTCTCACACGTCTGCCTATAGCCCAACAAATAGATTTGATAAAGGATTGCCCCATAAGAGCATAGGTACTATAAAGCTCTCCTATTCTACCTTCTAAGACAATTGAGGGCGCAAGCATCGAACTCTGGTTATAATAAATGAGTGCATGGAAAACATTTAAATTATGACAATCTTAAGGAATGGTTCCGGCGTAGTGAATGGTATAGAATGAGTAAGAGGGTACAAAAAGGGTGCAACGTCCAAAGCCATCATCACTCGTAAATGTACAAAAATATCCTCCTCACTCCGTGTGTGTGTGTATTGGCCTGCGTTCTCACTATACTATAACTTATCAGACACTGTCTATGATGGGATCAGGAATCTTAAGAGTAACAACGTTCAACAGAATCCAAGAGACTTCCTTCCAAAAGATGGAGATGGATGCCTCGATGGCCCCTTTGATACTAAGACACGATTGAGCAGAAATGTTTACCCGATTTCATGTCAACACGTTCTATCCTCCCATACTTAGCAAACAAGCGTTCCAGCTCAGATTGACGGGTATCGTACTCGAAGTTCCCAACAAAAACCGGCCTCATGTTCGCAACTATTCCACCAGGTAGCCTTAAGAAACAAATAGATAGTAGCAAACGTCAATATCAGAACAAAACTAACAAACCAATATATACCAACACCCCCATGCCCTAGCCCTAAAACCACAAAACCAGCCACCCCCGCTACAGGTTCTCAATTTTCCAATGCTATGCGCGGAATATAAACTAGCGGACGCTAAATAACCAACGGATCATTTTCTCCTCCTCCTCGACACATAACCACGTAACAATAGTTCCTTTAAATTTCTGGAAGATGGAAACTTCTTTCTTTCCCAACATCTTAAAAGAAAAGCTCTTACTTCTAATTAGTGCTTTAAAGAAGAAAAAAGGGGCGAAAGGAAAACGCTAACCTGAAAAATCTCGAATTTGTTTCCCTTACTAGAAAGCTCCGGAATATAAATATCGCAGCGAGACGACGGGACGATGACTGGTTTTATAGTATGGGCAGTTCGAATGTAACAAAGCCCTAATTTTGCTGTTGGCAGCTGGCCATCGGGACAAATGGGCTCCTTTGTACTGTTAGGGTAAATGCAACCCAAGAATAGCCCACATAACGGCCCATTTACAGTAGAACTATCGGCCGTTCGGCCTGAATTCTCCCATTTGTCATCCAAAATAAAACAAAATATATATATAAAAAAGAACATAGTGACTAACGGGGGTTGATCCGAGTAGTAAGCGGTTCGGTATCGCTTAAGTGAGGCCTCAAATTTGAGCCTTGGCGTACGCAGAAAATCCCCGTTGGGAGACTCACCCACTATAGCTAGGTGCGCGACGCGGATCAAATCTGGATGTAGTCGGGGCAAAGCTTTGATGAATCGGGTGGACAACTAAAAAAAAAAACATAGCATTAAACCAACGTAAACTTGTTTTTTTAGTGCTAGCCACGAGGGTTGAGACCCTCTCCATATATATCAATAAGGATCAAATCTCTGACTACATGTCTAAAGAGCTCAACTAAATACCAATTATACTAGGTTTCATAGTTTGTTTCTATTTTTAGGTTTTGAAAGTACGCAGATAATATTGATTGCTTTATAACTTAGTGACATAATTTTTTTCTATTAGTATAAGGTTACAAGTTTAATATCGCTTATAATTTTAGGCTATTAATATCTATTCTTTTAAATAAAAAAAAGTAAAATGATTAGATGTTCTACGTGAGTTTAGTAATTACAAAACCTGTGTTGAGTTATGTCAAGCAATAATCTGTGGTTTTGGTTTGTTTGGGCCCGGGAAATCTATTTTTTTATAGGTACGTTAACTTTCTATTAAAAATAATTCTGATTAATATATTATCGGTTACTAAATATAGTAATACCTCATAATAAAAATTTAGTTAGACTCAAACTTTTTTTAGTTTAAGAAATCTATGATTATAAAAAAAAAAGAATGGATAGATGAAAATGAAAACAAAAAAGGGCTGAAAATCAACGGCAAGGGTATGTTAGCATAAATGATATATGTTATATAAAATTGATAACAAATTGCCCCATTTATAAATTATACGGGATAATGTAGCCAAAAAAAGGGGGAAAGGGAAAATGAAGTGATGGAAGCTAAGCTAGAAAAAAGAGAAGGTTGAAAATTCAAAAGAGGAAATATATTTTATTAGCACCAACTCTCAACTTTGTTCAACTGTTCCTACCCCCACCAAACTCGAAAACTTTTTACAAAGCAGAAATGGGGAGGAAGGAGGGGCATGCCCGTCAGTCAAGCATTACTCTCCAATATATGATTTTGAAAATCGAGTTGAACCGGACTATTCCATAGGGGGCTTATTAGCCAATTGGGTCAGATTAAAAGTATGTTTTTTATTGAGCTGAAATATAAAATTAGATAAGAATTCGGAAGGACTTATTTCATCGAAAATTTCATATGTTACAGTATTTTAATAATTAGACATTTATTAATTTTTTTGTAACGTGTTTATATATATTATTAAAATTTTATTTAATTATGATGCCATTGGCTTAACCGCGATCTGATTGGATCATGAAAACTAAAAAAAAACAGATGCTTTTAAAATATTAACTCTTATTTGACTAACTTTATATTGTGATTAAAAAAATACGCAAAGAGGATAATCCAACTGGCTGTCAATCTCCAGAATCTTCTGAAATGGACAGCGTGACTTAAAAAAGAGCGAGAGGAAGCTTCATGGAAGGCGCCCTTTTGCGTGGAAAGTTTATATTGCATTGTAATGCTATATTATAATTATGCCATAAAGTTGGGCCAATATGAAGTTCCAGGGTTTCTTTAAGATGAATATTTCTACATTTTATTAATTACACTCTTTTCATCAACAACTTGTCGCCTTCACATATTCATGATTTACTCCAATCTTGAGTCATAAATTGCCTCTCAATACCCATAGGATTTGGTCAGGTAGAATATGAAATTTAAATGTTTAATACAGAAAACATCTTCAAAAATAATACATTTAATTAAGCTTAAAAATAATTGAATCTGATTTAATTAAATAATTACCAGGGGTTCATAAATTTGAACGATCTAATAAGTATGAACATAATACTGAAATGATTTGATTTTAGTTGTATAATGTGTGGAATTCTACGAAAGAAGGGAGTCAGAAAACAGGGGGAAGACACAGAAAAAAAAAAGGGCAGGAGAACAAAAAAGGGGAAAGGAGGGGGGTAATTATGTAATTATGTAAAATAGTGTGTATGTGGGGGAGTGTGAATGATAAGGGAGGCTAAAGTTAAAAAATGTTAGCTTTGTTGCAGATTTTGCAGGCAAGCACAGAGCACTTTAATCATCTTTGCTTCCACATTTGCTCTTAGCTGTTGCTAATTATAATTACACCTTCACAACAGAAACAAAAACACTACCCATAATAATACACTCACTTAACATAGCCTTTAACACCACACTACCTAGCACGCTTTCACGTTCTTTTTAAAATTTTTCCCATTATTTTATAATTGTAATTAAAAGTTAATGTATAATTTTATCTTAAAAATTTCCGCTTAAAAATTGTAAATATTAAAAAAAAATATTAAATCGATATTATTCTAAAAATATTTAAAAATAAATAAAGCCGCCTTAATTGTTAAAAAAAATTAACATTGATAACTAACAATTTTAATAGTAAAAGACAACATTACTTACTTTTTAACATTTTTAGAGATATTAATAAAAAAAACTTTTAAATACCCATAACGTTTATGCGAGAACTTTTAGCGTAAAATTAAACCTTAACTCTATTATTAAATATTATATATATATGTATAGGAGAGTATACATATATATATATAGTATTTAATAATAGAGTTAAGGTTTAATTTTATCATTACTCTGATCTTATTCTTTAACTTAATTAATTAATTTTTTTAATATTTATAAATTAATTATTTATCTCCTACTATATTTAAGATATAAGGGAGTATTTACATTTTTCTATCTCTTGCATGCTTTATATATATTTTTTTTTCATATACTACCTAGCTATTTTTTACTCTTTCCTTACATTGGTTAGAGTCCAATTGCAGGTGTATATTTTTTTTAGCAACAGTTTTCTTTATTACTAATAAAATTTGAATAGTAGAAATTTTGAGGAAAAGATACCGAACTACTTAAATAGCATAATGTGTTGGGTTTTTTACTCTTTTCCTGGAGAAATGTCTAATATTTAAAGCTAATTAATTTTATGTCTCACTTGTAGAAAGTGGAGAGGGTCATATTAGGGTTGAGATGAGAACAAATTTGAACAAAAAATAGTAGCCATTTGAGAGAAAATAAGAGAGAAAGCGATATTCAATTCTCTCCATCCTAATCTCAATAATTCGACACTTGCACATTTGTTAATAATTGGATTAGGCTAAAATTTAGTTAGCAGATTCGTAACACCAAATGCATTATTTGGATCATTTGGTTTTTTAATATTTTGGCTGGTGTGACAGATATTGAATTCGTATTGAATTCTAATGTTTTGGTATTTTTAGTTTCTTCTTTTTCTATTGTAAGTTTGTTGTATTGAATTCGTAGTGAAGTTTGATTTTTTTGATTTTGGACAACTCAGTAACTTTTTACCCTCGCATTTTGAAGGGATTTTTCATGTTAATAATTTTAGTATTTTTTATACTAAAATTTTGATGCGTTTGAATAGAATGAAGTTACATGTCATGTGAACATATAACCACTATTCATCAACCAAGCTTCTGATTTTTGTCTGTTGGATAAAAAGTTACAACAGTGCTTTATCTTAATAAGTCTTCCCACATCAGAAATATTTATTCTTCTGAGTTATATTCCTAATCTGTATTTTGATACTCGTTAATTATTGAGATAGTAATTTAAGAGTCAATAATCTAATTAGGATTAAATTGGGTATCGATCCAATCATAATTAAAATAATATAATTAATTCATTGTCAAAGGATGCAATTTAATTGCGGATGAATTAGCAAAAACAACTACTTCCTTCTTTTACATAGCACCTCAACAAACGAGAGCTTTGGTTTAGAAAGAGGCAATGGGATCACAATCCCCTGTACTTTATTTTTTGCCTTCTTTTGTACCAAAAAAACATAATTTAAATAAAATATACAAAAGTAACCATGTATAACGTGAAAAGAATAACATTCTTTTTGGATATTACCTCATTCAGGTTACACACTTATCACATAATAGGCAAAGAGAGTAGTTTAATTTCTTGATATTTTTAGTTTCTTCCTTTTCTATTATAAATTTGTTGTTTTAATTGTTTAGCTGGTTATTTGCACTTATTTTTGCACTTAATTAAGATTCACTTATAACTTATTTTGATCATAGTAGAGTTTGATTTCTTTGATTTAGAAAACCCGTAATTTTTTACCGATGTATTATTGAAGGGATTTTTCATGTTAATAATTTTAGTGTTTCTTATACTATTTAATTTTAGCTATATATTTGTTTTATTATTTCCTCATAAGTTCTTGCAAATGAGAGGATAATTTATTTTCGCAGCATATAACTCTTTAGTTTAGTTTGAGTTGTGTTTTTCTAATCATAATAATGTAGGAGAGAGTTATATAGAATTTTAGAAATGGCCCTATTATGAATCTATGATTGACTTCATATTTGGCTGCCCTTTAATGATAGGTTGTCACCAAACGCCAAACGGTCATAAACAAACCCAAAATAGTTAGAGTGTTAGAAGACTCTAAGATTATTATTTGATGAAATAATCCCATAGATTCGTAATTAAATACAGCTAATTTTATTTCATTCCCAGGCTGTCCTTGTCGTCGTTGGGGTTCGGTTCCCTTTTGTTCCTTCTTTTTTTGTTTGACCTTGATCAAATGTCTTTTTCCTTCTTCGTTCAAACTAAATTGACCTTTATCCTTTTACAAACTTCATTTGAATGATATGTTCTATCTATATACTTAGGAATAACTTATCGTTATACAGTCTCTTCTAAAATTTGTTATAAGTAGGGAAGTTATGAAAACTTTTAAAGTTGCTCGTAGAATTTGAGGAGTATTATTTTATTATAATTTTATTCGTAATATTTAGGGACACATCTTAATTTTTAAGTGTTTAGATTTACGTCTGAGAGTAATAGACAGCTCCTCTGGCTGATATTAGTATCGTCTAAGAGGAAACGAGATTTTATCCTACTCTTAAAACATGAATAAGCTTAATTTTTTTTAAAAATTTTGTAACAGAAAAATAAAATAAAAGTTGCTCATGGTACCAAAAAAAACAATTAAATAACAAATAATTGAAGTATATACTGAAAACATTTAATCTTAAGCCTGAAAAATATTTTCCGAGGAGTTATGAACATCCTAAAAACATATTGAACGATGTACCATTTAATTTTTTAAACCTAATATAATAAACTAATAATATATTTTTTCAATTTTTAATATAAGATATATTTAAATAATTTAAAATAAATTAAAAAAATTAATTAAATTAATTATTTATAATCACTATGTGTTAATTTTTTTAAAATATCTTATTTAATTATATTCATTTGAGCAATCCTCAATAAAAACCCTTTTAATGTGTCAAATTATATAAGAATACTTTAGAACAAAATTATAATTTAAAAAGATAAAGTTAATTAACATTTTATGTTTAAAATTAAAATAAATTCTACAGTAATCTTTTTTTATCCAACAATATTAGATTAATAATGATTTTTTTAAGTTGCACTAACGGTTAATTGTTAAAAAAAGGTAACATTACATTAATTTTAAAAATTTATATATTTGCAACAGATTTTTATCTCTCATAAATTTTCTAATTTAAATTTATGTTATTTTTTATTAGAATGAAATTATTTAATCTCAACCAATTAGTTGTTGGTTGAAGCCACGTCTTTCCTTACAGTTGTCCTATAATATTTTAAATCCAATAATTATAATTATAATATAAATATTATCACACCACGATCTGTTCGGCCGGGCAAACCGTTGCCTCAAGTACATCGCCGCACAGGTATGTTGCCAACAGATGCGGGAAAAAGAGAAGTCAAAGGCTCGAACCGTCGTACTCGAGGGTAATTCCGTAACTTCACATTCCACTTTCAAAAGATCAAGTTAACAGACTGACCCTTGGCCGTTCTCACGGTCACAGCGAATGAAGAATTTTGAAGAAGATTCCAAAACATCTGTGAGTCGCCTCGCCGCTCAACCGCAAATAGCTTGAAGCTTCTTCAAAAAGAGAGTTAGATAGAAATTCCAAAAGGTTTTTTATTCAAAGATAAGACTAGCTGTCCTTTAATCTACAGGAAAAATTCTATGTTTCTTGGACAAAAGGTTTTCTCATGGAATCTCAGGACTTCTTCGTCTTTGCTTTGTTTCCAAGCTACATACTTTGATGTCTTCTGCTTCTTCTAATGCCTACAACTCACCTTCTTTTCCAGTAAATTTAACAACCCACCAGTCTGTTGTCTTTTAACGCACTCCTAGATTTCGTTGGTGGCCCAGGTATGTGTTCTTTTATGATTTTCTTACTATGACGTTTTGGTTTCGCCGAGGTTCATGTCTGTTTTACTAGGAAGTTCGTTTCCTTTGTAGTTTGTAGAAAAGCTTTCTGGGTTTTGTTCCCTTCTCCTCTGCTCTGGTTTTGGAACTGCTTCCCTCCTCTTATTGGCAAAAAAAAAAAAAAACTGATTCATAGAGTTTAGTTTCCTTCCTTTTCTTTTGAATTTCACCTTCTCTTTCCTCTGTTTCTCTCATCTATTACAGCATTGTTTTTTACCTTTTCTCACATGAAAACTTCAAACATTATGGTTACTTTCATCAGTTATGGATCACAGAGCATTATTGGAACCAGAGTAAAATATGGTACCGTTTCAGATTTGTAGATGGTCTCATAGTTTGGATGGCCACCGGTTATTGGCACTGATTTTTCTTTCCAAATTAATTAATTCTGTTTAATTTGTTCATCATAAGAATTACTAGTACTTTATCAACCAAAAAAAAACACACAACAGAAAACGGTTTTCATTTTTGAATTTATGTGATGGTCTGATCTGCTTACAGCATTTGATTTTCTTCTTCGTTGTGAACTTTAATGCAGTACGAGTTGAAAACTTCAATAATGGAAGATAAACCATTCCCTGCATGGTCATGGTCCGTTGAACAGTGCTTGAGAGAATACAGTGTTAAACTCGAAAAGGGTTTGAATACCTCCGAGGTTGAGAAACGGCACGAGAGATATGGTTGGAACGAGTTAGCAAAAGAGAAAGGGAAGCCCTTATGGCAACTAGTATTAGAGCAATTTGATGACATGCTTGTGAAGATTCTTCTGGTTGCAGCTTTTATATCATTCATTCTGGCTTATTTACATGGAAGTGAATCAGGAGAATCTGGATTTGAAGCTTATGTGGAGCCACTTGTGATAATTTTGATTTTAGTACTTAATGCCATTGTTGGAGTTTGGCAAGAGAACAACGCTGAGAAGGCACTTGATGCTCTCAAAGAGTTGCAGTGTGAATCTGGAAAAGTGTTAAGAGATGGGCATTTTGTGCCTGATTTGCCTGCAAGAGAGCTTGTTCCTGGTGATATTGTGGAATTGCATGTAGGAGACAAAGTGCCTGCTGATATGAGAGTTGCGGCTTTGAGAACCTCGACATTGAGAGTTGAACAAAGCTCTTTAACTGGTGAAGCAATGCCTGTTTTGAAAGGCACAAATCCTATTTTCATGGATGATTGTGAGTTGCAGGCCAAAGAAAATATGGTTTTCGCAGGCACCACTGTTGTCAATGGGAGCTGTCTCTGTATTGTTATCACCACTGGAATGAACACCGAAATCGGAAAGATACAGAAACAAATTCATGATGCTTCTTTGGAGGATAGTGACACCCCATTAAAGAAGAAGCTTGATGAGTTTGGTGGGCAACTTACTACTGCAATTGGGCTGGTTTGCCTTGTTGTGTGGATTATAAACTACAAAAATTTCCTTTCTTGGGAGCTTGTGGATGGATGGCCTTCAAACATCAAATTTTCTTTTGAGAAGTGTACCTATTATTTTAAAATTGCTGTTGCCTTGGCCGTAGCTGCAATCCCTGAGGGCCTTCCCACTGTAATCACGACTTGTTTAGCCCTTGGTACAAGGAAAATGGCGCAAAAGAATGCGATTGTAAGAAAGCTTCCGAGCGTAGAAACTCTGGGATGCACAACTGCTATTTGTTCAGATAAAACTGGTACTTTGACAACAAATCAGATGTCTGTGACAGAGTTCTTTACTTTGGGAGGAAAAACCACTGCTTCTCGAGTCATACACGTTAAAGGCTCAACTTATAATCCTAGAGATGGAGGAATCGTGGATTGGACTTGCTATAACATGGATGCCAACTTGCAGGCCATGGCTGA
The DNA here is from genome assembly GCA_037074615.1 of Leucaena leucocephala. Taxonomy (NCBI): domain Eukaryota; kingdom Viridiplantae; phylum Streptophyta; class Magnoliopsida; order Fabales; family Fabaceae; genus Leucaena; species Leucaena leucocephala. Next base: position 20,644,884 of record CM073555.1, on the reverse strand, counting down.
AATATGTGCCATTTGTAATGATGCCGGGATTCATTTTGATGGTCGCCTTTTCCGGGCTACAGGTTTCCCCACTGAAGCAGCTCTCAAGGTTTTAGTTGAAAAGATGGGAGTTCCAGATAACAAGGAAAGGAACAGAATTCGGGATACAGAAGTTGCTGCAAGCAACTTGATTGATAGCAACACTGTTAAGTTAGGTGAGCAAGTGGACCTTATAGATGAGATAATCGATTGTCAAGGTGCCTTGGACTAATAACAATTTGCTATTTTGGTCTGCTTGTGCAGGAAGTTGTGAGTGGTGGACAAGAAGATCCAAAAGAGTTGCCACATTGGAGTTTGATCGAATTAGGAAGTCAATGAGTGTTATTGTTCGTGAACCAACTGGGCGAAATCGGCTTCTAGTTAAGGTGACTTGACTCTACTTTATCTTCATACTGGTTTTCATATTGAAAGAGAGATGATCATCCACTTGTTTGAAGCATAGCTCTATTACGCATCTAAAATCGACTTAGACTCATGATTTCATTAGAAATATGATCATAAGCTTCATAAAATATAATTATATGCATAAGAAGCATGAGTATGAAGCATATTTTGATGCCTGATCTCATATATTGCTTCTATTTAAGTGGTTTTACTTGTATTACAGGGGGCTGTTGAGAGTCTACTTGAACGTAGTTCACATGTGCAACTAGCTGATGGATCCCTGGTTCCTATTGATGAGCAATGTAGGGAACTACTGTTTTCAAGACTCCTGGAGATGAGTTCAAAAGGACTGCGGTGCTTGGGTTTTGCATATAAGGATGACTTGGGTGAATTTTCAGACTACTATACTGAAAATCATCCTGCTCACAAGAAATTGCTTGATCCTACTTGCTACTCATCCATTGAAAGTGATCTAGTATTTGTTGGTGTTGTTGGTTTAAGAGTAAGTCCCCATACACCTTAGTTTTTCGCAGTTTGTCGTACAGCTTACCTTAGTTTTTCGCAGTTTGTTGTACAGCTTCTTTGGAGGATGTTTAACATATCACTACATTTATCAGGATCCTCCTCGTGAGGAAGTTCATAGGGCGATCGAGGATTGCAAGGAAGCTGGTATTAGAGTTATGGTGATAACTGGAGATAACAAGTCCACGGCTGAAGCTGTTTGCCGGGAAATTAATCTGTTCTCAAGAGATGAGGATCTTACAGAGAGAAGTCTGACAGGCAAGGAGTTCATGTCTCTTTCTCCTTCAGAACAAGTTAAAATGTTGTCAAGATCTGGAAGCAAGGTATTCTCTCGAGCCGAGCCTAGACACAAGCAAGAGATTGTGAGGTTACTGAAGGATATGGGAGAGATTGTTGCAATGACTGGAGATGGTGTGAATGATGCTCCTGCTCTTAAACTTGCTGACATAGGCATTGCCATGGGCATAACTGGAACTGAGGTAAAGTTAATACTTCTACTTGTCAGAAACATCATTTGTTTTATCTCTAGAAACTAATGTTAAGTGTTTGTGCTCTCATATTCTGCTTTGATTTTATTTAATGTTGCATAATATTGCAGGTTGCAAAAGAAGCTTCAGATATGGTGCTTGCAGATGACAACTTCAGTACCATTGTTTCAGCTGTTTCTGAGGGTCGCTCTATTTACAATAACATGAAAGCCTTTATTAGGTATATGCTTCTTTCCAAAAACTAATCTATCTTTTGACTGATCAAGACAAGTTCTTGACATTTGCGTGATCAATCAGATACATGATATCATCCAATGTTGGAGAAGTGATATCTATATTCTTGACCGCTGCCCTGGGGATCCCAGAATGTATGATACCTGTGCAACTTCTGTGGGTGAATTTGGTTACTGACGGTCCTCCTGCAACAGCTCTGGGTTTTAACCCAGCCGATGTTGATATCATGCGGAAGCCACCTCGTAAAGCCGATGAACCTCTCATCAGTTCATGGGTTCTTTTCCGTTATCTGGTAAACAATGCTGAAGTTTATCTCATTCTTCATCCAAGATCGTTCATGCCTCTAGTCTAAATGACACTTTCATGACAATGTTCTTGTCAGGTAATTGGTTCCTATGTGGGGATTGCAACAGTGGGAGTTTTTGTCTTGTGGTACACGCAAGCATCTTTTCTCGGCATAGATCTGGCCAGTGATGGGCATACAATCATAGAATTTTCGCAGCTTCGCAACTGGGGAGAGTGTCGTTCATGGTCAAATTTTTCTGCTTCTCCATTTACAGTAAGTGGGGGTCGCCTGATCACATTCTCAAATCCATGTGATTACTTTTCAGTTGGCAAAGTGAAGGCCATGACTCTGTCTCTCTCAGTCTTGGTGGCAATTGAGATGTTTAACTCTTTCAATGCTTTATCTGAAGAAAACAGCTTGTATGAAATGCCACCATGGAGAAACCCTTGGCTTTTGGTAGCCACAACAATATCACTTGGACTCCATTGTCTCATCCTCTATATTCCATTCCTTGCAGAAGTGTTTGGTGCTGTTCCACTAAGTCTCAAAGAATGGTTTTTGGTGATCCTAGTTTCTTTTCCTGTAATTTTTGTTGATGAGGTTCTGAAATTAGTGGCAAGGAGGAGTAGGACAGTGAGAAAGGAGAAAACAGCATGAAGAAGAAGAAGTTTCAGTAATGGGCATTGAAAAGAAGCAGCACAAAAGAGGTTGATGTGTGTATCAAACGAGATTCTTTGATAAATTCATTCTTTAGGAGAAAAGGCATAGACATAGTTCATTTGTACGTAGCCGGAAATAGGTCACTTACAATCATTATAGGAGTAAATTCTGACGTCTTCTTTCATTGCTTACTATAAAGAATTGCTGGCTGATTGCAAAAGAAATTCTCTCTCTCTCTCTCTCTCTCTCTCTCTCTCTATATATATATATATTAATCAAACTCGCATTTACTCCCCCTTCGATGCACAGGTGAATTAACTCCATTGTAGTTTACATTAAGTTGTGAATATTTGTTACTTGCTTTTGGGTTATAATAGTTAAGTTTTGTAACGCCCCCCGTATTTAACCGGTTTGTGTGATATATTTCAAGTATGTAGAAATATTAATTTTTCTTATTTGGGATTATGTAGTCTTCACTCGCCTTTCAAGATATATATGAACATACATCAAAAGGCTCTAAGCACAATGATAAAAGAAGGGATATAAGAATATGAATAGAAGTGACCCTCATCTTCTATGGGGCTGGAGTGTTTAATAGCTAAAGATAATCATGAACATATGTAGATTGCACTTATGTTGATCTTGCAAATCATTGTCCAGATCAAATAGGAATCAGCACACAGTCCACGTCTGCAATTATATTTTGGGGGAATTCACCATAATGACATATATTATGTGTAGTTGTTCAAATCAAGTACAGAATGGAAATCAAATGCGCTTCTTTGAAGCTTTATTATTCTATAAACTCCATCAAGTAAAGCAAATATTTCCTCACTTTTTGAATGTGATCTATCTTCCACAATGAACTTATGAAGCTGGCCTCCATCTTCAATTAAACTATAGCCAGCTGCCTTTGTTATTTGGCCACCCCTCATCACTTTTCTGAGCTTTGCAACTCCGTTCCATTGACCAGCTGATGCATAAATGTTGGAGAGAATGACATAGTTTCCTGGGTTGCAAGGTTCAAGGGCGAAAAGTGACTCGGCTGCTATCTCAGCTACCTTGACATTTCCATGGAAGCTGCAAGCTCCCAAAAGAGCACCCCAAACTACTGAGTCTGGTTTCATCGGCATGCTTCGAATGGTTTCGTGAGCTTCTCTCAATTTCCCTGCACGGCCTAGGAGATCAACCATGCAACCATAGTGTTCTAGTTTGGGTGTAATGTGGAAATCATTTGTCATTGCATTAAAGATTTGTCTGCCCTTTTCAACCAAGCCTCCGTGGATGCATGCCATGAGGAGTCCCACAAATGTCACATCATCGGGCGAGATTCCTTCTCTCTGGCATTGTCAGTAAAACAGAAACACATATCAATGCTTGCATAAGTTAGGAGAGTTGTGATTTAGTTCCTACAAAGTTCAAAAAGAAAAAAGACACAACATGCAAAACTCATCAAATAATCAGCAGGCCCTACTTGAATGTGAGTCTCAAAATAACTGAGCACATCTCTCTTTGAAGTTTACCCTATAAATTTCTCTCAGAACTCTAGAGTATCCAAATCTAAGAGAGTAATAAGTAAACTCCGTTTTACAAAAGCTGGGTAGACCAAAACAACTATAAAGAGACATGTCAAAGGCAAGTCATGCTGAAAATTGTGCATGACAAATATATATTTCTTAATAAGTGGCCTAAGAACTTTTCATCAATTAGAAACTAGAAGCTTAAAAATTATGGTACAAGTCATAACGATGCTGGCCAAGAAGGTAACTAAGAGCTTAATAAAATAACTGCTTACTAGCATTTGATCATAAAGCACAAGGGCCATAGCACATTGTCCATGAACAGCCAAACCCATGATCATTGAATTCCAAGAGCATAAATTTCTGTGATTTCCAATCTCATCAAACAACCGCCAAGCAATATCAACCTTACCACACCTGGCATACATCTCCAATATAGCATTGCTCACATATACATTCTTAAAGAATCCATTTTTTCTAGCATATGCTTCAATCCTCTGCCCAATCTCTAGTGCCCCAAGATTCGCGCAAGCTGGTAAAATGCTTGCTAAGGTTACTTCATTGGGCTTTAAATCCTTCTCATTTTCCATCTTCATAAACAACTCCAAGGCCTTCTCATATTGTTTGTTATGAGAGTAACCGGATATCATGGCCGTCCATGAAACCACATTCCTAGAAGGCATCAACACAAACAATTCCTCTGCACCCACCATATTCCCAAACCTTGCATAGCCTGCAATCATAGCATTCCAAGTGGGTATCTCTCGCACAAGCATTTTATCAAACACCTTGCGTGCAAACTCCAACATACCCATTTTAGCATACATATCAAGCATAGCTGTGGAGGCAAACACGTCGAGTTCAAAACCCGATTTGATGAAATGAGTATGGATGGCTTGTCCAAGGGAAGAAGACAAAGAAGCGCATGCTGAAAAGAGGAAGTTGAAAGTGTATTCATTTGGTGGGCATCCTTGAAGAAGCATTTGAGAGTAAAGCGATAAGCTTTGATGTTGTTGTCCATGGAGAGAGAACGCTTGGATGAGCTTGTTGTAGATAAACACAGTTCGCTTGGTGGGTAAATGGATAAAAAGTAAATGTGCATACGGGAGGTTTGGAATTTCAAGTAACTTGCCCATGAGAATTTTGGTATGGTCTATGCCATTTCTGAGAGTATAGGCATGGATTTGCTTCAGCTGGTTCATAAGAGCTTTCTGGGTTTGGCCTAAAGTTTGAAACTTTATGCATGCTATTATGTTAACGGAGTTTCCACTAAATGATGCGCTGAATTTCGTTTTTGGAAAGCAAATAAGGATGCATTGGTTAATTTTGAAAGCTTCCAGTCTCACTCATGGGAATACTTGCGTTGAGATTTTCCCATCGATTAGATTTTAAAGATGAACATCTCTATAGTATGTAGTAATTTTACTACCCAACATGCGCAGTATGGAGTATCAGGCTCTGAGATGGTGATATTTTTTTTATATATAGTTGTATTGAAAAAGAAGGGGGAAAAAAAAAGAATATCTCTAATGCATATCTTGTTGGGAGATCTCCTTCGTAAAAATTTGATCTTTGTCCAAATCACGTGTTTAAGTTGTTTTGGATAAGAGAGCGAGTATTCTCATTTTCGGAGCATTGAAAGGAAATCCATTTTCTTCAATGCAATCAAATATGCCAACAATAATCAAGATTAAAAAAAAAAAAGCCGAAAAGAGTAATGAGATTCTGCAACAGGTTGTTCCTCGTATTCACAGATAGCCAACATTAATAATATGGTAGGCACCACAAGGGAAGACGAATCTTGTGCTGATTGTCATATCTTGTAGCTCTTGCTATCCCAGAAGAATCACAACGTGTCTAAATATTAAAAAGAATACAACTATGCCAGAGATAAGGAATTTTCTTCTTCTTCTTACAGCCAACTAATAAGGCAATGCAACTCAATAAATCCCTACATGTCCAATGGTTCTGCTTTTCCACACCTCAAACTACCCAAACTGATGGTCAGCCATGTTTGGTACAAGATCTATGGATTCTTTGCAAGATATAGACTCATCCCATGTACAAAGTTTCTGACTTTGGAAACTTGGTCACCAGATTCAAGAACATCAAAAAGTTGGATTCTCTTTTCAGGTGAAACCAAGTTATGGAACGGGTAATGCTCTCTGTCAAACATTTGGCCATTTCCTTCTCTATCATTTAGTTTCGCAACCACTGATCTCATGGAAAGGGGAGATTTTTTATGATCATTGTTAGCTCCTCCGGACATTTTGAATCAGCACTTCTCTTCAGAAATAAGAAGACTGATCATGAAGCACATTTAGATGCGCCAATATTGTAGCTGCCATTGATCTCATGCTACTATTACCGCGCTGAGTTAAGTCAACCAGAGGCATTTGAGCTGAGGCTCCATACTTTTGTTTGTACTCAATTAACCGAAAAATCCTCTCCAAAGCATTAAGAGATTTTTCCTGCAATCCAGGGGATGAGGAACTGAGAAATCTTATCATTGCTGGTATGGCATTTGCTGTGTCAAGCACTTTACTACCACTCTGCAGTCTCTCACCTTCAATCAAAGTCAGGAGTGCGTCCAAAGAAGCCTCACAAGCTCCAGGATCGGAATCCCACAGAGTCCGTGTTAGAGGCCCCACTGCGTTGGCCTCTACGAGGCAAAATGGTGACTTGACAGAACAGATTCCTCCATGAACCACGCAGCCGATTCCTGCAGGAGCTGAAAAGCACCAGAATCCCTTGTGCTTGGAAATTGGCTTGCTCAACCCAACTGAACTCTTTGAAAATTGACTAAGACACAATGCTGAACGTTGTTTTGCCAATGTGGTTCCACATTCAAGCAACTGTACTAAAACAGTTATAATACCAGTTTCTGCCGCACTTCTTTGCCACTCCAAGTTCGCTGGAACTGTAAAACGACGTAGGGCACCCACAGAATTCTCAACTAAGTTGCTCTTTTGGAGATCTCTGTCTTTCCCTTCTTGGATATATTTATAAATGATGGGCAGTATGCCATCATCTAGAAGCCATTGAGAGATCTGAGGAATTTCTGGAAGATGGCATATTATGCCCATAGCAGAAGCAAGTTCTTCTTCATCCGAAGAAGATCTAAGGATCCTTACTAAATTCTCACAACACTTTTGGTTTACATTCTCCAGAATGCTTGCCTCATCGCAACTTGCAACCAAGCATGATAACAGTTTTACAGTACTTGCTCGTAGATCAAGGTTTTCATTCTCACAAAACTGAACCAGTTCTTGAACAGCAGAGCACTGCAGGTAAATATGGAAATTGATTTAACTACAATACATAGAGATGCAGCAAAAACTGATCAAAAATAGATTAAATACTTTAAGTAAACTTGGAGACTTGAGAGAATTTTTCCTTAGAGGCAACTTTAAAGACTTTCATCCTCAACTAATACACGACTTGCTGGTATAGGGAATAATTATGACGGGTAAGAATAAGCATATTGTTCTTTTCAAACTCACAGAATCAAACAATAGTATGATATCAACGGCATCAGCATTGCTATGCAGAAACAAATTGTAACTCTTACTTTGTTTTTAATCATCTAGGCATCGAGAAATGTGCGTGCAACATATAAACAGTAAATCTCATTGTTCAATCCCTTGAACTTCTCAGGAAGTAAACAATGCAAATTCGCAGCTAATAACTTGAGAAACTTTCATTAGAGACTACTTTAGCACAGAGAGACGTGAAATAACCTGATCCTTTGTATGCTCAAGCCAATAGGTGATCTACTCAGCAAAGCTCATGAGAACAATGATGGAAACATGGAAATTAGAAAGGGAGAGAAGACCGGTTAAATGGTATTTGCTTTAACTAATTTCGCACTGATGATTCATAGTTCATCTGTTGTTTATATTACACAGGTCACAAGGCAGGTTTCACGTTTGTGTTTTTATACCAACAATTAGCACCTATGAGTCAAGGAATATCAAAGAATACAAATTTAAGAGATGAAGGAATCATGAATCACAACTTTGTTTTCTCTCTTTTGAGTCATACAGTATATTTTTTGGCGTACTAAACTTGATATAGTGCTAAAAACCATCAGACCACAACCCTTAAATGCCATTACATTGTGGATGTTTTATAGTTAAGGCATATAATATATCTGGCTAGAATCTAACAAGGGTTGTTTCTATGTGATAGAAAGTCATATCAATATGCTTGATGTCCGTGAAACCCACATTATCATTATTTTTGCATCTAAATCAGGAAAAAGTTGGCTATTGACTGAACAACTTGGTTCAAAGTTATTCATAAATGGATATTTCTGCTTAGCCAAATGCAAGATGTTTGCCGTTATTTTCATCTTTAGCTTTATATCAGTAACATGGTCCTTGTACAAGTTCAATGATGATGCCTATTAATGTTACATGCCATCCTTTGACTCTATTGACCACTCTACCTACTTAAAAGACTAGAAAAACATTTATAGCTGTAGGAATTAGTATATTTAGCTTCAATAAGATGCATACCTCTATTAGCTTGGTCTTGATGTATGAAGCTGATGTGGACTGACACAAGGCATAAAAGGTCTGGATAATGTTTCGCTTCACCTCAGGCCCCGAGAATCTAATTAAGGCAAAGAGGTTAAAAACATCACAATCGGATTCAAATAATAAAACTGGTGTCTGGGTATCTTGAGAAATGGTTGATTCAGCAAGTTGCATGATTATGGCAGCTACATGTTCCCACAAACTTGAGGGTGGTAAGCTACGTTGGAAAAGAAGCCTAAATAATGGGCGCACTGCTCCTTGTCGAATCATTTCCAGTCCATTTTTCTTTAAACTGGATAGGTTCCGAAGAGCTCTAATGGCCATGGTTCTCACCCGAGGATCACCATGTGAGATCAGGTGAAGAAGTGGATCCAGAACACCACCTGCAAATAAAGACTCTTTATTGTGGTCGGTTAACTCTATTTCTGCTAGAGTTGTGGCCATAAGCAATTTTACATCATCTGGTCCTGCATAAAGAAAGAAAGAAATAGTAAAGGGTTGTCATCAGCACATTTCCCCAAAATTATTCTCTCCAATCGCTTAACAAAGCTGATGATTTTATATGATGTTTGGACAATAGAAAAATCATACTAGAGGGTTTTAGTCTACTACTAGTTGCACATGTATAGGAAGATCATGGTTTTTTTTTCTTGCTTTCTGGGAAGATTTGCTATTCAACATATGGATATTCCCTCTAATCTCTAAGGCAGTTCTACACTGCACACATCTTTCAACAGTTAAATAAGATGAACAAGAACCTAAAGGAATCAATAATATTGATGCATGGAATAAATCTATGTAGGCTGAGGAATAAACCTGAGGAAAGGCGCTGCAACAGATGCTTGAAATAATTTGCCTTTGCCATCTGCAAAACATTCTGATCAGAGTATGAAAGATTCTCCAGTAGTTCTGCGGCATCCCTGGCAGCTTGGTTGTCATCACTGCTAGATATAGTCACCAATAGTAGTATGCAACCTTGAACCTTTCCAATGTATTCTCGTAACCTATCATACTTGGATAACTCCAACAGTAATGCTGCTGCCAATTTTCTTTCCGTCACACGACGTCCAAGAGTACGGACAATTGATTCAATTGCATTAGCAACATTTGCAAGTCTTTCCTGCAAAATATTAGGGAATGGAGAAATTAAATATCCATGAATATAGCAAAATTTGTGCAGCCAATTTGAAAAATCATTATACAGTAACAAAATAAGGGATTTAGAAAGTGGACATAACCATAAAGCTCATGTGTATAGTAAACCAGAATGAGAAGAGTGGGAAATAACTTCAGAAATGTCAAAGGAGTATAATATGACCAAATTTCTAAATCAAAGTTAATGGACCGTGTTTTAAATGCATAAGCTCAATAGTTAGTGTTGTTAACCACTGATATGGAAAGGAATGGCCCTAACTATTCTATGTACATAATTCATTGCTTAGAGCACTGGTGTAAACCACTTATTTCAGCAGGTCATCCCAAAGCAAACATATGAATATGAGAAGGGAGCTTTCAGTAGAAAGGAAGAGTTTGGGGAAATTGTGGTGAGTAACTGTGTTATATATTGAATCTCTACCGGCAGTGTCTAGAACACATAAACATAAATTTTGAATCTCCTTTCTTGACTTATGGGGTCATTGTTGCATGATGAATCTGGCCGTGGATGTAAAACAGAGTGGAACATATCAATTTTGAATTTCTTTTCCAGGTTCTCTGAATTTCTTGCCTAAAAGAAAAATTAGTTATAGGCTCAATATTGATGCTTGAATTACTACATAAAAATTGTGCATGCATTTATTTATCTGACTATAACAAGCTTAGAAGCTGTAGCTACAATTCATCAATACTCCTTCAGAATGTATAAATTATCTGTTGCATACCATTTTAAAGTAGAACAACAAAGAATTAAAATAAATAAACAAACTGAGCAAAAGTGATTATTTATAGAGGTACCTTGGCATCATCACTATCCTTAGCTAACATGGAAAGGATGACAAGTGCTTCATTCCTCACATCACGGTTTTTGGAGCCAAGAACCTGGACAAGAACAGGTATGTAATTCTCCATTACCATCCATTCTCTGTGCTGATCTTTGTCTTCACACAATCCCTTCAGAGTTCCCAGACAATGCAGTATTTCTTCATCCCCTCCCGACTGGATTTTTTCTTTCATTGAAGCAATACTAATCATAGTATTTCGATCCTTCCATTCTTCTATTGATTGTTTCAAGGTTTTATTAGGTCGCAAAACTGATGTATCTAAAGGAGTCATCGTCAGAGGACACATTTTATTTCCTTCTGCAAACCACTTTTCTATGGCACTTCTCTCAAATGTCTGCCCTGAAGAAGTTTCAACAGGATCCACCATAACGTCCCTAGTTATGGGGCAATAAAATGATAGAAGAGGATCTAAGGGTTGACTTCCAAGAGATTTGCGTTTGGCGAAGTATTTCAGTTCTTTTTCCCTTGGTGATGAGACTGCATCAGCACTTTCAAGCAAAGCAATGATCTGATCCATTTGTATAGCTTCGGCCAAGTCCTTCCTTAGACGGGTTTTTTCAACTTCACTCTTGAATTCTTCCATTTCCTTTTTCATTGTTGACTTCTCATTTGTTATGCCAACAGCTTGTGCAATAAGAATCAACAAATTATTGGCATAAGAGCGGTCAATGTTCTTTTCATGTATCCCTGTCTCGATTTTCTCCAAAATATGCTCTTCTGCTATGGCTGCCTTAAACTCAGCTTTCTGCATATTGTCACAGAGATTTTCAATTTCTTCAATTATTCCAGAAGAAAGATCTTGGGTAGCAAGAGGAATAAATCCAAGAGCACGGTTGATCTCACTTGTACTATTCTTTAAACGCTTTGTGATAGACCTGCAGTTCAATAAGAGATAGACCTTGCTTCTCTTGCTGCATTCTTGAATCAGATTTTTTGCCTCTCTAATTTCACGACTCAAAATGTCAATGGTGCGGTTAAATGTCTCAGTATCACTGACTTTTTTAGTCCTCAATTCTTTTAGGATGGGTACAATTCTTTCCAAGTAAACTGCAAGTTCCTTAAAACTATCCTTGTTCACAAGGACATCACTAGCACAGTTTACAAGCTCACAAATAGCTTCGATAAGATGAGAAATAACTTCTAAAGTAGGACCAGAAGTGGCAGAAGACAATGCATCTACTACCATCATCTTGAGACACGGTTAAACTATGAAGCTAAAATCCTCATTTTCCAATCAAACGCTGACAGCCTGACACTGACTAATGTTGACAGAAAGGTTGCAGAAATTTTCCCAGAATCCTGATTGAGGAATGCTTTGATCCCTATTTCAATTCAATTTCAAATGTCTGAGCACCTGATTCCATAAAAAAAATGAGTTTATCAGAATCATTTACCAATGTTTTTGTAAATGGCACACACAAAGGACGTTCACATCATAACTTTGAACAAAACAGGCTTCAAGCGTCCGTTTGAAAGCTAATGATATAGTAAATAAAGAAATCATACTAGATTCTAAACGAAATGTTTCTCATTTAGAATGGTATATCAGTAAAACTAATGGGTTCTGAACCTGCGCTCGTGTGCATCTTCATCAAAAGGAAGTAGAGGGAATATGAAGATCGTTTGCAAAAATGAATCAAGAACCTTAATTCACAAACTTGAAGAAGCAGTTTAATAAATTAGTTCAACAACTTCTATAACAACAAATAAGGTTTCTTGTCTATTCAACAATATTTTCTGATGCCTGAAAAGTGTTAGTTCTTTTGAAGTTAAAAGAACTCAATTCAGCAAAGGCGAACTTATCGGTTGACTTGAATAAGTGACCCTTTAATCTTCTCTGGCCCTCTCAATTCAGTTATCATCATCATTTTCACAGCTGCCAAGAGATACTGACAAAGTCGTTTTAGAAAACGCTACCTACTGAATCCCTCCCCTTTACTTACGTAACAACATCAATGAGACCAGCAAAGCTTAATTCTAGATTACGAAGCTCGTAGCAGCTATTTAAGCGACCCCATTGACATATTCTGAGACTAACCAGAAAAAATGAAGACCAAAAGTCAACACGCCTTCAGAGAGAGGGGAGGGAGACCTGAGAAAGCCATGGAAAATCACAGCTTTCCCGAGAAAACAGAGATCGCAGCTCAGAAAATGACCCCAGCAAGTGGAGGAGAGAAAAAGGGCCTCAGAAATGCATAACTTTGAAGAGGAAATTCCAATAGGAAATGGTTGTATTAATGGTTTTCGCCTTCCATCTGTACCAGACTCCTTGCTTGCTATCTCTCTCTGCCTTTGAGTTTTTGACCAGGCCCTTCTGCTTTGACGCTGTGTTTGTTATTTCTGAAATTATTTCATCAAGAAAGAAATCACCCCCATAATGAACGTTGAGACTTGCTTAATTACGATATTTGACTTTTTTTTTTTCAAAAAATATATAGTAAACTTTGTTTAACATTTTTACGCTTAAAGTGATAAAATAATAAATATATTCAACTTTAATATACGATAATTTATTTATCGTATGATGGTTAAGATAATAATGATGCAGAAATTCAGATAATCTATTTGTTTATTTATGTATAACAATAAAATTTGATAATAGTTAATAGTAATATATTATGATTATAAGGACCAATATAAAATACGATTTAATGGAAAGAGCCTTCAAATTCTATATTATCCCCGTCCATTTCAATCCAAATAATTACCACTAACAGCACAACAATAATAAATCTGTAAAAAGAAATTTTTATAGAATAAGAAGACTTTTTTACTTTTCACAGTGTTAAATTTTTTATGCTCCATATAGAAAATTTTAATTTTTATACTCTACCCATATTTTCAACTCATTGTGATTAGTTGAGCTAAGCTATGTCTATTCTGAATTTTTCCTGTCAGTTTTTTTTCTAAGTGCAGATATCCTTTATTAAAGCCAATCATACTCTAGATATTGAATATAAACATATTTTTTAATAAATATTTAAATATTAATTTATCACATTATAAATAATTAATTTCTTCTATCATATCTAATTTTGTTAAGTGATTATGATATCATATATTTGTGGTAACCCAAGTGGTCATCGGTGATTTAAAATTATAATTTATTTTAAAATAAACTAACACAATTATAAATACGCTTGTAAAATAAAATCTTTTTAGATTTATGATATTTGCCACATGTCCTTTTATAGTGTTGCACTTAACGACTTCAAAGTGTTTAGGATTTTTTTTTGTATAAAAAAATTTAGGTAAGTTCAATACCGACTCCTTACTAATACTAAAACATAACCTCAGAACTTAGAGAGTATTTATAAAGGACTTTCGAGATCGCCTACTAAATGAGTCCTCATAGCAGTAACGAGAATTGAACTCGCGTCCTTATTAGATATGAGCCTGTTTCTTACTATTTATATTAACTCTCATTAGTAAGTATTTAAAATTTAATTTCTCACTAGTCTAATTTTTTATAATTTTGAGACGTAGCATTCTCATGTAAAAAAAAAAAAGTCCAAGTGTCATATGACCACAAGCTAATATAGAAAATTTATCAAATTATAATACCTTCCACAAACGGATTAAATTTAAAAAAAAAAATAATGACAATCGAAGAATGGCTTACCCAAATCTACTGACTCCCAAATCTTCTTATAGTTTATCAACATAGTTACAAATTCAATCTCGTTTATAACTCTATAATACCCTTTAATTAAAAAAAAAATCTACTGGCCAGCTCCATTCAAGCATTCGTCAATGGCGGCTTAGATGTGGTCAATGATACAGTACTTAGGCAGTTAAAGAGATTATACACATATAATTATTTTTAAAGAAAAAATCTTTGGATTTTTTTTTTAATTTGAAAATTTAGAAAATATAAATGTAGCACATGAAGGCCGGTTAAACGTTGGGGGTGGGCCTTGTGTTATTGAATGCTCACTTTCGTGGCACACGGCACAGGTTGTCAACCAAATTACAAGCCATTTCATCTATGTGTAAAGCTAATTAGTAAATAATTGACTTATAATTTATAAAATTATAAATTTAAAATTTATTATTGATATAAAAATTTTATTAGTAGACGATCTAAAATATTTTTATAAACTCTCTCTAGTAAATCTCTGTAACTAACTCACCTAAATATTTATTATACCAAAAAAAGAGTGTAGATTAATTTTTTAATATATGTATTGACATGTGTGAAAACTTGCGTATAATCCGTTTAGTTTATTTGTATTATTGCAATTTCAATGTTCACGCAAAACCCTTGTAAAAAATGTATGAACTTCAACTACAAGGTAAATAAACCGATAAAACAAAATCAACTTAAAAAATGAGAGGACTTTGAAAGCCGAGTAGTTTGATAAGAAATCAAAATGAAATTGTAAGTCAAGTTACGTTGGAGAGATAAAGACCTAAATTTCCAAGTTCCATAGAATGATGTGTGATGGATATGCAATCTGATTGATAAACCTAACATGTGCAATAAAAGAACTAATATCCAATGGTCAAAAGGGAATAAGCCTTGAATTGGACTGCATTGATCCAACTCAGTCAGCATAAAGATCAACTCATTTACATGTGGTCCGTTTGGTTATGAGATTTCATGCTTAACAAAGCATATCCCCCTACCAATAGAATTAGTCTCTCATAGATTAAAATTTAAAATTTTATTAAGAGAAGTATTTATATTTAATATTTAGTATATTTGTTAAATATGTCAGACCAAACTTAAATTAGACTAATCATCTAATAAGTTAAAGAGGGTAAACTAAGTCTAAATTAGAGTAAAATGTAGGCCATTTAATAAGCTGGGGATCTATTTTAATCTATAATTACTCCACATAAACCATAGCTTTTTATTTAAACAATTTATTTAGGAAATTGCTAAAAAAGACCTAATGGCAAATATATTTGGTAAAAAGGACCATCCCCCGAACACCTTGGAAAAATATAAAAAATGCAAAACATGAGTCAATAACCTTATAATTTAATGGTATAAAATTTTTTTAATAGGTTGGAAGTTACAAATTCAATAACATTTGTAACACTAAGTGCGTGTTTGAAACGACTCCAAACTGTTATTTTATAAGTCCTTTTAGATAAAATTTATATTTGAAGAAAGTTTGAAACAAATAACTATATTTATCTAAAAGAGTTTTTAGATTAAATTATAGTTTAAAATTAAAATTTTAGATAAGCTACTGAGATTAGCTTCTAAAATAGTAAAAGAGTTTATAGACTACCCAATTATTATTTTACCTTTATTTTTTGTATGCTCTCTCCTCTCTCCTCTCTCCTCTCTCCTCTCTCCTCTCTCCTCTTCCTCTTTGTGCATGCTCTCCACCGCCATTTCTGGTCGGCATCAGAGGAGGAAGCAGAAGTCACTAGTCCATCGCTGAAAATGAAGAGAAAGAAGATGTCTGTTGTGGTTGTCATCTCTGTCGCCTAAAATGAAGAGGAAGAAGAGGTCCATTGTAGTCGTCTTCTCTGTCACCGAAAATGAAGAGGAAGATGAGAGAGAGAAGGGGAAGGAGACGCCGTCCGAGGGAAGGAGGAGATGTGCACAGTAGCTGCAGTATTTTTTATTTCATTAACCATGATGAACAGTATAGTGCGGATTTAATTAATATTTTTTTATCTTATACCATTTTTAGTAATTTACTAATCACAAAAACTCTTATAGTAATAATTATCTAAACACTCATTTATTTAAAACTATTTTTTTATAAGCTTTTCTCCAAAAAAAATTTTATAAAAGTTGTCTAAAAGTCTTTTTTTCTATAAGCTCTTTTTTTAAAATCTATCTAGACCCTAACTAGTTACATTCTTACAATGGGTCTTCCATGTTCTGTATTTAGCTTGCATTTTTTGCAATTTTGCACCCATGTTTCTGGATGGCGTTCAAGAAAGAATTTTTGATCCTTTTTATAGAATATCTTTGCCATGAGGTCATTTTTAGCAACATCCCCTTAATTTATTTAAGGAAATCATTAATCATTATTATGGCCAATATCAATATCATGTATATAAAATATGGATAGAAAGCAACACGCTGTACGCAAAATCCACGAAGGCTTTCTTTGGCTAAAAATATTTGTTTATTTTTATTATTTTTAGTATAATAAAATTTAGGTAAGTTTGACACCGATCTCTTACTAAGGTCAGAGTACAGTCTCAGAATTCAGAGAACGCTTACAGGGATTTATAAGATCGCTTACTAAGAAAATCTTCACAATAACAATAAGAATCAAACTCGCGTCTTTATAGAATACGAACTTATTTTTTATTATATATTTCTTACTATTTGTGGGCAACTCTCATTTGCCACAGAATTAAAATGGGGCTCTTTTCACTTGCCGGGTACTCCTGAGGGGGCTAAGGGCAATTTTTGGCTTGCTGCAGTCTCTTTTTGAAGGGCAAACCCTAAATGGCACGAGATTACATGAAGATCCAACTCGCTGATCTCTCATTTACAGACAGATTTCTACACTAACAAGGTTTGCACCAGCACAGAAGCATGTCTAAGTTCGCAGCTTGAGTTAGTGATCTCTCTGGTGCTATATAGCTTATTGATTTAAAGAGACAAACGAGCTATGAGTTGCTTGGCATGAAAAAGATGGCCATCAATAACTGAACAAAGCGTATCTGCTATTGCAGTTTGCAGCATTTAGCGAAAGCATAGAACAATATTAATCAAATGCTGATTAAGTAAACCCTTTGCAGATATTAGTTTACATATACCAAAAACACACACAAACAACCATGCCACCTTCATTATGATTCAATATCACTACCTGAAGTTATAAGCCACAGGCATTTCCAGATTATAATCTGGACCTGGAATGGAACAAATTACAACATTTTTCGTTGAGTTTTTTCACACAGCAAAGGAGGGCAAATTCTCATGAACCAAGTTCCTCACCTTAACCTTCAAGGCCCCACTCATTTTCTGCACATTCTCAGCAATCCCAAACAGTTGATCTTCCTCCATCTTAGTTGCTGAAGAAACCAAGACAACCTGCGTACCACAAAGCTCATCATAAATCCTCTCGAATTCTTCCAACACTTGCTTCACAATCCCAATCTTGTTCTTCTTTAGCAGCATCTTCACCAACACCACCAGATGCCTATGGAAACCCTGCTCTAACACTGCCCTCGTCGCCATGGCTAATTCTTCAAAGTTCACATGTTTCAGAAACCCCAGAAGCCTCTGAACATCCCTTTGGACCAGGTGAAGAGAATCGCTGCCTTGTGCTACGTCAATGACTGCTGCAGCATACCCAGTAGCAGGATTGCGATAAAAGATTGGATTTTGAGAAGATGGGGTGTGAGGAGAAGAAGAAGAAGAAAAGACCAGTGAAGGAAAACCCTTGTGAGAGAAAGGTTTAGTTTTGGGGGTTAAGTTAGGTTTAGAAGAGGAGGAGACATGGGCGTGAGGTTGTGGAGGGAGGTTAGGTGATGAACAAGGAGCTGTTTTGAAGTGATAGAAGTCACGATGAGTTGAAGGAAGGGAAGTGACTTTGAGGGTTGAAACAGAGCTTGAGAAGGTATCCATAGAAGAAGAGAAGAGAGTGAGACAGAGACGATTTTGGGGTTTGGATTGTTGTAGAGGAAGAAATTCAGACTTGAGGGGACAAGTTTTGGCCACGAAGTCTCATGGTTATAGTGGCGGGGCTTACTTGAAAGCCACGATTTTCTTGAAAGTTCTCGTTCGGTGGATGAATTATTGTCTGTTTAATGTAAAATTCAAGACGGAGGAGTTTCATCTGCTGAAAGCCGTTTTTTAAATACATATTTATACTTTTGGAAATAAGAAAATCATAAAATAAATTTAAAAATAGTGCTAAAACAAAACAAAAATTGTAGATATTCTTATTTATTACATCCTCTAGTCCTTTTTGGTTTTTACGAGGTTTATTAACTAATTATTAAAAGACATTATATAGATATTAGAACATTATTGATATTAGAAAAAATGTAACTTTTCCATATTAATTTTCTATTGTCCAAAGTTATAAAATCATTATTTTATGTTTAAATGAAAGGTTTTTTTTGGGCCTAAGTCGTTTTAAAGTCCAATAAACTGTAAAGGCAGGGCACCTATATACAGGGCAAACATAAATCTGATCCAAAGATGGGCCAATAACTGTTGTTTTGAAGAGAAGGAAGCCTCCGGTTAGGGAAGCAACAATGGAAACAGGAGCAAGTGCTCACGTTGTTGGATGCTGCCATGTTGGGCAAGAAACTATTAAGTAATATATATATATATATATAACGTGATATATATTGGTTATAAATATGTACCAAAAAAAATATTGGTTATAAATATGAGAAAAAAACCTATGATTTAAATCAATATATTTTTTCTTTTGTCAACTATGAAAGAATATGGTATTATCGATTCTATGAGAGAACTAGATATAAAACTTGTGTGTTGTACAAGGTTTAAGAATAATTGTATTAATTATTTATTATATATATATTACGATTACGATTTGTCTGAATTTTTATAGTTTATAGGTGATATACATGAGAAGTAGTTTCACTCCTTTTATTAAAGTTGTTCCTCTTTTATGAAAGATTCTCAGGTTATAGTTATAGTAGTTTCTTTTTCAAAAAAGAAAAGGGAACAAAAAATTCGTTGGACAATTGTCTCAGGGAATCTGTAACAGTGATTGTACGTTGCAGAAGAAAGCCCTTCAGAGTTCATATGTCTCCACTATCAACTCTAGATGAAAATTGCACATATAATAAATAATAGATTCGTATTTTATAAAGACGCGGGTTTAATTATTATTATTTTTATAAAAAAAATTTTAGTAGGCGATATTGTAAACTTTTTGTAAGCGTTCTCTAAGTCCTAAGACTGTATTTTAAATTTGATAGTGGCCTATACTAAATCTATCTAAATTTTTGTATATATAAAAAAAAAAACTCAGAGTGATAGGCCCTCCATCTTTACCAAGCTGCCTAAGTTTTTCTGATTGTAAGTTCAGTTGTCTTCCACTGTCCCTGTTACAAAGTGTCAAGCCTGCAAATACATATATATAATATCGTAGGTTTAGTTGTATTAATATCTTAATCATATTACTAAATATATAAATAATTAATTAATCCGAATAGAGGCTTTTGTGATCAAGATGCTTATCTTAAGGAGCATTTTTTTTTTAACAAATTGAAATCTGAATCGACATTCTTTTACTTTATAGTATAGCTGGTCCATTGCCGCTAGACCAAAATATCCTTAGCTATTAACTATCAAATGATTTAATGGTGTCGAAGAAATAGTTACAATTTATTTTGGAAAAAAATAAACAAAAGGTATTTATTCCAACACCGTTAAATCACAATTTAATGATTAATATTTCTCAATTGAGGCCTAAATAAAGGGCTCAATTAAGGGATGCAAATCCATTGTTTTGCCCCACCTAATGCTTCCATCTAAGTAGGCTCCAATCGACTTTTGGACAAAAAATCTATAAATAGTTCAATTGAACCCTGTGGGGTCTTAATCAATATATTAAGACCCCAAATCCCCAATCAATTAAGATTCTTTCACCTGATAGATCTTACTAGTACTAACACTCCAGCTGAAGAATAACACTTTTTCAAATATAATTTAAACTGTTTAGATATATTAATTATATTCTTATTTTTTTAAAATTCCCCAGAGGAAGCAAAATAAAAAAAAACTTATAGACTTTTAAACATGAATTTAAATATAATAATTTGAATTGTTTGAATTAAACATCAAATTCTTAATCAAATAATTTACTATTTATTTGAATTCATAAAATTTGAGTTGAGGCAAACAAAATAATTAAAATTAACTTCTTTAAAAGAATGTGTGGCAATATAATTTCTTTTTAGGCTTTTTGGTCAACGAATGGTTTGCCTTTAGGGTGGGGGTAGTAGGTACGAAAACGTTGGATCTTGTTGTGGATGTGGGCCTTCATCAAAGGTACATTAATTCTGTCGGTGCAAAAAAAAAAAAAACAAAGGCTGTTCTATGGAATTTAGAATGTTAGATGTTCCATATTCAGTCAATAAATATGGGAAAGCGTCATCACCTTATATTAATTTTAGAAAAATAATTAATATTTTAAAATATTTAAAAGATATAATTAACACTCTAAAACTAATTTTAGGAGTACGACTAACACCCTAAAATATTTAAATTAATATAATTCTACTTTTTCACTAATAAAAATATAAATTTATGTCCGATTTTTATTTTAACATATTATTATTTAAAATGTCCCAAGTGTCATATTGTTTAAAAAATAATACTAAATAAATTCTAAAATTGACATAGTATAGAATTCATATGTGAATATTGAGAAATTTTATAGTTTATTTAGTACAATTCATTAAAATAACATTACACATGTGACCTTTTAAATAATAATATGTCAAAATAAAAAATTTATGTGGTATGTATTAAATAAAAGATTGTGTTTTTATTAGCAAAGGGGTAAAATTATAATAATTTAAATATTTTAGAGTGTTAATTGTATCTCAAAAATTAGTTTGAGGTACTAATTACACCCTTAAATATTTTAGGGTGCTAATTGCTCCTGTAAAATTAATTTGGGGTGTTAGATACATATTTTACCCATAAATATATTCAACATATTAATCAAAATATAAAAAATAAAAAGTGAATAAATAAATAAATAAATAATATTTTTCATATATAATTTGATTTGATATGTTATGCGATTTTATTCATTAAGTACATTATTTATTGGTGTGCATAATCAAAAATATCTTTCAAAGGACTTGACCGACATTTCTAAGAATGTGATTTTTTCCTTATTTACTCGTGGCTGATGGTCATCCCATTGACCTGATGGACAAACCAAATTTATCAAAATCTTATCATCTCTTACATACAATATCTCGTACTAAAGATGGACCCTTTATTTCCATTTTATTCCTTTTTGAAAATAAGTAAATAGGTACTAAGATTAAGGGAACAGTTTAAAATAAGATATTTAAGTTACGTTAACTAATTAAAAGTATTTTGTTCAATAGTACTCAAAATTTTAAAATATTTTTTAGTAGTACTCAACATCTTAAAGTAATTTTTAATATAATTTTTTTAAAAAAATATTTTGATCCTATTCACTTAAGTGATATGGTACTCCTAATCTTTCCCTCAGTCTTCATTGTTATGTTATAGACTTATAGTCTGGTAAATATGGCGTCCCGGGTCTTGGAATTTATGACATTCTGTTATTCAATGAGACAGAGATAGCTAGGCAAGGACCACTTGTTTATTTTTGGAGTAAAAAGGATAAAAAGGAAGTTAACCGTTTGAGTCTAAACATCCTCATTAGTTGTTTGTGGCATAATTTTAGTACCATGTCAGATTGAACATCTTGATTCTATTCATAAATCCCATTATTTCTATCTAGTACAGCATGATCATGAGTCAACACGTAAATACATTCAAATGAATGGAATGAAAATTTTAGTCTCCTAGCAATCTAGCATGTTTGATGTCTCCTTACTAATTAAAAGTTTTAGGCTTTCTTTTATATTTTTATAGAGTCTTATTCCTATGAATCATTCCTTTTTTTAATGCATGAATGTACTAGTACTACAGTAGAGAATTCTCTTTGTTCTTTTTTTTTTTTTTTACTTTTTATCGATAATTTTTTGGTGTCATTTTTATGATTGAGGGAATTAAATTTGGAAGCCTTAATGATACCTCCTTTACAAGTAACACGGGCACTCGGCTTGAAAACCAGAAACAGCTCAGCAACGCAGACAGCATTATACCTAAGGAACATAGTTGATAAATCTTGGTCACTATCATTAGTTGTTTCAACCTCCCTTTTGCTTCAATGATGCAATTCAACTAAAGTAAGAAACTCTCTTTTAATCATCAAAATGGGAAATTAAAAATCCATTTGAAACAGACGAATAAGAATGAAGTTTCAAATTAAAAAACATAAAGCCATGAATGAGACTGAGAACTTTAAAAAGAAAAAGCAATGAATCCATGGGTTACGGCAGAAATTGGGAACAAACTGATGTGAACTAGAGACCACTACTCCAAGTCATCCACCACCCTGTGACGTAATTTCCAAACCCATTAACTTTAAGCAAACAACCAAATGTCACTTCATAAAGTTTAATATACTGCCAAATTAATTTATGTACTTTTTATATAACATGCATATTACCCACTACTAATTAATGAATAAGTGTTTGGAATATCTTATATTCATATTAAATACCACATCTACTTCGGGCATTTTGGTGTGATAAGTGACAATGTTGATGTATGTGATATTTCATATTAAATGATGGGAAATGAACCCCTACATGCCCTACTGTTACTAAAATCTCCCTAGAGGCCAATAATTCCGAAGAAGAATAGTGAAAAAATAATGTGTGTTGTAATGCATGGTGCCCATAATTTGGTAAAGCAATAAAAGTGAGACAAGGACTGTGCCGCATTTCATTGCCTATTTCTTTTGCCACCAGTAACTCAGCTCAGCAGCACTCAGTCTGGCTACTCTGTCTCATCTTTTTCCCAACTTCTTCCCTCTTCCCCTCCTCTACTTGCTCCTACTTAGCCCCCTCACCACCAAAGTCCTTCTTGGACCAAACTCGTGTCCTTTTGCAGGCAAAGAGATTCAGCTAAGATCAAGATTTATGCGTCTAGTTTGGTCAAGGTAAGGGAAAAAGCAGAGGTTCTTTGCTCCATTGTTCTTCACCATTATCAATTTGTTGCTGGTGTCAGGAGGAAGGAGGAAGATGAACCAGGAAATGAATGGGGTTGATGTTGAGAGGTTTCAGGAGAACGGGTATGAGAAAATAGACTATGTGTTTAAGATGGTGGTGATCGGGGACTCTGCTGTGGGCAAGACCCAAATACTGTCAAGGTTTGCAAAGAATGAGTTCTGCTTTGACTCAAAGTCCACCATTGGTGTCGAGTTTCAGACTAGGACTGTCACCATCAATGGCAAAGTCATCTCAGATCTGGGACACTGCAGGCCAGGAAAGGTTCAACTCAATCCCTGTTGCTTTTGAGTTTCCCTGATAGTACCAACTAGATTATTATCTATTATACTCAAGCAATTTAATAACAGTTTGCCCTTGGATTCTTAGAGGCATTTTTTCAAAATCATACATGCTGTTAACTGAACTCCTAGTATTTGAACTTTCTTTCCCCAGAGTTACATTTTAATAGTACCAACTAGAGGATTATATTGTATTCAAGCAATGTAATGCCAGATAGAACCTTGGACTTCACAGGCATTTTATCAAACACAAGCTGTTGTCTAAACTCTCGGTATCTAAATTTCCCTTCCTCAGAGTTACTTTGTCTTTCTATTACTCCAGTAAGATCAGGGCAAGAGATTTATGGTTTTTGTATACAATATTTATTGGACTATCCACACAGATCATAAATTATGTAAAACTTCAAACAGAGTAGGATCTAGCATTGTAATTGCAAATTTTGGCGGTGATAACAGGTACAGGGCAGTGACAAGTGCATACTACAGAGGAGCATTAGGGGCAATGCTGGTGTACGACATAACGAAACGGCAGTCGTTTGATCACGTGGCGAGGTGGGTGGAGGAGTTACGAGCACACGCAGATAACTCGATAGTGATAATGCTAATAGGGAACAAAGCTGACCTGGTGGATCTGAGGGCGGTGTCGATGGAGGACGCGGTGGAGTTCGCGGAGGATCAGGGGCTCTTCTTCTCGGAGACTTCGGCTTACAGTGGAGAGAACGTAGAATCAGCGTTCTTCAAATTGCTGGAAGAGATCAACAGGGTTGTGGCTAAGAAAGCACTGGAATGTGTGAATGGGAACGGGAATCATGGTGATCATAGTGCAGCCACACTAAAGGGGTCCAAGCTTGATGTAATTTCAGGTCCTGAAATGGAAATTAGTGAGATGAAGCAGTTATCTTCCTGTTCGTGTTGAATGTTGATGGAAAGTGAAAAACGTACTTGTATTTTTTTTTTCCTCTTAAAATTCATCTGTGTAGCGATTCACGATTCACGATTCACGATTCACGATCCACGATTCCCGAGTGTATTTGCTTTTTGTCATCTGAGGCATTGCTCTCCATGTCCAGAATTTAAGAGCAATATGACTTTTTTAGTTAGAAACGAAGATATAGTTAATGGACCCTCAATGCATTCAATGTCTGAATTCTCTGAATATTGTAAACAGAATTTCACATTAAAACCGAGGGAATATGACTTTTGCATGAAATTCATTCTCATATACTATCCAAAACAAGCGCCTCATAATTTTCAATGTGAGTCTAAAGTATTTTTTTTATTTATAGCTATTTGATTTAGTTAGATTTTAGTTTTATTGGGCTTGATTGGGATTAGTTCTTTATTTTTTATATTGACATGGGTTTAAATTTAAAATCACGCATAGAGTAATTATTAAAGTATATAGGCGGAGAAAATTAAAAAAATTAAGAAATTCATGTCATCCATGAAAAAGAATTGGGCCCAAATTCATGTATGACAAGATATAGGCCCTTAGCCCATATGACCGTCAGTAGTCATATTTACTGGGCCTCACCCCATTTGCTTACAAAACAAAAAATCAAATTGTTTATTTTTACCATTGAGATGGAATTAAATAAAAGAGATTAATCTCTCATATGATAACTTAAAATTTGAATCTTCATTCCCTCCAATTTAAGGATGCCTATGTTCAGCGAAAAAAATATCTTATATCCTTTTCTACAAAAAAAATCGTTTATTCTTCACAATAAAAACTTCATTTTAAATTCAATAAATAAATCATTGAGCAAATTAATATATATATGTAAATGTATATATATATATATAATTCTAAAGAAGATTCATGAATATTTGAATAACAGAATATATCCTTAAAACTTAACCTATTTTTCTAAAATAAAATAAAATAAAAGCGATTTCCTTATAGTTCTCTGGATATGATTTGTTGAATTTGCCTCGATTTATAGAATGCATTAAATAGATGGATTTTTACCAAATGCAATTAAATCAATGAGATGATTTATTCTTTTGTAACATGAAGAGAGGTGCTTTGAAATGGAAGGAAAAGAAAATTGAAAAAAAAAATAGAAAATCTTATGCAGTTGTTTCCTTTGGCCAATCAATCTAAACCTTTTTGCTTAATACACATATTCAATTACATTTCCCCTTCTAATCTAAACGTTTAAATCTAAATCACTCCTAAAATTGACAAATGAAAAATCTTGCACCCAAACCAATCAAATGTACCAAATCTTGGTGTTCTGCACAGAAAAGGCCATTTTGGCCTTTTTAATTTTTCATCCACATGTACAATTCTCCACTAACACGTGTAACATTCCCAGCCTATCATCGCTCTGACCTGGGACTCACCCCACCATCGAACGACTGAGATTTCGCGTTGCTCTTTACTCTGAACAAACCGTACAGCTTCCGTAAATCCTTCACCGTCGAGAGACCCTCGCTATACGGAGACTGAGAACCCCGTTGTTCCAATTCCTTGGCGTCGTTGCTCTCCCCCGATCGCCGCCCGATCTTCCCGCCTCCCCTTCCATCGCCGTCCGTTTGCAGCGCGCTGATCACCGACTTAATGGCCCGACTGGGTGAGGTCCGATTCGCGATCATTAACTCGCCTATCTCGGCGGGGCTCAAACTCGCACCGTTTTCAAAAATCTCTTGAACCTGTGGGAAGAGCTTGTGGTCCTTCACACCGAGATAGCTACTGGCGAGCGTCTTGAATGATGCAAAATCACAGAGCGGGAAATGGATATGGACGTCGACGCGACTCGGTCGGAGTAGGTTCGGGTCGATTTGATCCTTACTGGTCATCGTGAAAACCATGACTCTCTCCTCTGCGCAGCACGAGTTCAGAATCCCGTCCATGAAGTTCAATACTCCCGACAAACTCACACCCGTCGATTTCTTCTCCATCAGGAACCGATCAAGGTCTTCGATTACGATGATCGATTTCGGCGTCGTTTCCAGCAGCAGCAGCTTCAAATCGGAATCTCCAGGGACGTTTGAAAGGTCGATGTCGTATACATCGTAATTGAGGAAATTGGCCAAGGCAGCGACAAAGCTCGATTTTCCAGTGCCGGATGGTCCATACAAAAGGAAGCTCCGTTTCCATACCCGACCCAATCGTTGGTAGTACTGTTTAGCTTTGAGGAAAGATTCGAGGTCGGATTTTATCTTGTTCTTCAGATCGGTTTCCATGGCGATGGTATCCAAGGTTGATGGATGCATGAACGGAACGGATCTCCACCGGACATTCCCGTCGCCGCCTATGGATTGGGAGCCAGCATTCATGTACAGCTTCAAATCACGTTTTCCTTGTTGCTCTATTTCATCGGCAACGGTGTGGATGTGCTGGAGATAAGGCCGGAGAATTCTTCTCTTGTCGGCTTTTCTGATTTTCAGCACGAACGTTCTGTTTTTCGACTCAGGTGTTTGTTCTGCTTCGAGGAACCAGAACACTCTGGCTCCAAGAAATTCGTCGCCAATGGTTTGTTTGGGGTCGAGGCGTAGAACGATGTCGTTCTGCTTCTTCCCTGAGGAAGTGACGAAGTTGGTGAAATCAGAGTCTTCAAGGGAAGGCAGAGAATGCAGATAAAGAGAGACCTTCTTGTAAAGCTGATTCTCCTTCAAGCTCTCGTTGAGTTCTGGAATTTTGAAGAACTGGTAAACATGAAAGTAATCCTCAAAGGTTCTCCATAGTTTCTTCAGAGTATAGATGAATCCAGTTTTGAACAGAATCACCCGAAGGAAGAAGAACGTAAGAAAAACCAATACTGTTAGAAGAAGAATGAACCAAACTGAGCTGTAAACAATCATTGCGATGGTGGAAAACAAAATCGCAGTTGAGGGAATGGGTAAAGTAAGGCTAGAGTATCAGAAAAAATGATTTTCTGGAAAGCAAAGCTTTGAATTTTTGGAGGGAAATCATGGTGGGATGAAACGGAGTTAGAGAAGAACTTGATGAGCAAGTAACAGAGACAAGGGAGTGAGGGTGAAAGAGGAAGATGTAGAATTGTAGTGAATGGAGAAGAACTCTGCAGCAATTTAACAAAATTACGAGTGTCTTACGCGTTCAAATTGTGTTTGTTTAGTGTTTCATTGACTCGTGAGGAGGTAAATAAGTCACGTAATCTACTTCATTAATTATTAATTAATTTTAATTATCTATCTTCAACATTTGATCTTATAGCCTAAAAAGATAACCAGGAGATACGCTCTTGTCATTTTAGTTTTTGATGGCCATTTTGTTAAATTGTTTGTATTTAAAAACTTATAATCAATATGATTTTATTTGATTTCTTATTTGGTGTCGGTATGAAAAATTTAAAATTAATATCATTTCGTTTTTTGGTAGAATAATAACAATAATTCCATATTTCAAAATTGTGAGAGGGATTCATGTGGCATGTGAGAAAATACTTTCTCTATTAATTTGAAATATGAGAAAAGCTAGTAACTATAAACTTGCCTTGAAATCAAAATTACCGTCATAAAAGGACAAGTTGTTGAAACAGGATAATGACACAAAAAATGGTCAAGCATGTATCCGAATATTCTTCAATTATAGTATATAAATATTTGCTTGTGGGGATGGAACTCTTAAATCAAATCTCCAAACTTTGACATAAACTGATCATCTTTGGTCGCCAACTAGCTACTACACGTACGTAAGGCACAATTGCGTGTACACTTGAGAAAAGCAAAGTGGCATGCACAATTAGTAGGCACGAAGGCTCTTTTTATGTTAACTTGAGTCATTGAGGAACTTTTGAGGGTGGAACTTTTGAGAGTTTTGTATATTTGTCTCTTGACCTCCCAAAGTTAAACAATCCAACGCAATCACCATCACTTTCTAGTTTCAAGTAGAAAACTTACTAATCCTAGAAAACTCAAAGATCCCTAAATATATATTCAGTATCTCAAACTAATTTTAAAGGAATAATTAGTATTTTAAAATATTTAATATTATAATTAACACTCTGAATTAATTTTGGAGGTACAATTATTACCTTAAAGTATTTAAAGGTGTAATCTAAATTAATTTTAGAAGTGTAACTAGTACCCTAAAAAATTTAAATTTGTATAACTCCGCCATTTCATTGACAGAAACATAAAATTTTGTCCAAGCCATATTATTTAAAATTTTTATTTTGACATATTATTATTTAAAAAGTCACATGTATCATATTATTTAAACAAGAGTACTGAATAAACTATAAAATTGATATTGTATAAACTTCAATATAAAGATTGAGAGATTTTATAGTTTATTTAGTACAATTTATTAAAATAATATTACACATTTAACTTTTTAAATAATAATTTATCAAAATAAAAAATTTACGTGACATATATCAAACGAAGTTAGTATTTTTTATAACAAAAGGACAAAATTAAACTAATTTAAATATTTTAATATTGAATTGTCCCTCTAAAATTAATTTAAAATACTTATTACACTTTTAAATATTTTAATATGCTCATTACTCTTTTAAAATTAATTTTAGGTGCTGAATACACCTTATCCAATATACTTTTATAAAGAATAGCATTATTTCATAAGTATGGGATATGAATTCAATTGGATTTTGTTGGATTTGTCTCTCGAAGAAAATTAAAGTATATATATGGTGCAAAGCTGCCGACATAATGTTTTAATTAATTAAATATTGAATTATTATCACGATATTTGAGTTTCTAATAATGTTTTGGTGAAGATTAATTATTTCTTTTCCCCCTACCACTTTTGATATGGTGGTGTTTATCATGGTCAATTTTGACCATGGAAGAAATAATTCAAGCAAAATAAAATTAGGTTTGCTTCTTCTCAACTGCAAATTAATTTAAAGTCTTGGGTAATTAATATTCCGATCACCTTTACCGTGACACGAACATTTGATTATGCCCAGTTTACCGAGAGACGAATTCATAAGAAATTAAAATCTTCACAGTCAAGGAATCATAAAAATTTTAGTTCATTATTTTCATTTAAAATATAAAAACATTAAAAATCTTTAAAAAAATTTAAGTTAATTTTCCATCTAATTTAACTTTGAAACATTATTTTTGCCAAAAAAAAAAATCTTTTGCTTATATACGTTTAAAGTTAATGAAATTGTAGTTCAGTATTAAAAAAATATTAGTTTTTTTTTGGAAACATTTCCCCCCACCCAAGATGTTGATTTTATTATTAGGTAGGAAAAAAATACATGTAAAAAAAAAAACCTGTGACACAATATTTGATAACAACCTTATGTATTTCATATGGCCTATGGGATTTAAATAGTAAATCGCTGGTATGATTTAAAATAATAGATTTTATATTTTACAGAAATAATAGTAACTATTATAATAGAAATTATTAATTGGATTGTGGCTCGCCATTTCTGCCAGGGGATGACAGTTTATTTCATTTATTTATGGGAAGAAAGTGAAGATATGATTTTAAAACTAATATGTTAAATATATTAAACTGACGTATGAAATTAGAGTATTATAATTATGCACTGTTGGGAATTAATTAGAAGTTAACCGTGGCCACATAATTGAAAAACAAAAAACCTCAAAAAGAGATTTGAGTTCGACCTCATGAATTTTGTTTGATTTTAATATGCTTTTTGTAATCTAGATTCATTGGGTTCCTACTCCATCCTTACATCATGGGAAGGGCCGAAGAAAGTGATTAATTAAGAAGACAGAATTAATTAGAAGGCGCAGTAGGATAATTAATTATATTATGGGTGTGTTTGGATGCTTTTGAAACCATGATTTCAGAAGTTCTTTTGGGCCAAATTTTAGTTTGGAAAAATTTTAAAACAAGCAGCCATATTTGTCCATAAGTACTTTTGGACAAAATTATGGTTTAAAACTATAGTTTTAAATAAGCTATTAATAATAGCTTTTTTAACAGTAAAATAGCTTATGGACTATCCAATTACTATCTTACCCCTACTTTTTCTTACACTCTCTCTCCTACTTTTTCTTACACCCTCTCTCCTCTCTCCTCTCTACTCTCTACCCTCTCTCCTCTCTCTTATATTTTCTCTACTTCTCTACTCTCTCTTACTTTTAATCAAATTATATCATTTTTTATAATTTATCAATATAAAAAGTCATTCTAAAAATAACTATTCAAATATTTATTTATTCAAAATTTTTTTTTTTTCATAAATTCTTCTCTAAAATTTTTTTTTTATAAGCTCTCTATATATCTTTTTTTTTATAAGTTTTTTTTTAAAATCCTATCAAAAGCCTGTGAATCCTTCTTCAAACTCGTACTACGTACAATTTGCTGACCTATTGATGGTCTACCACCAGCTGGTTCTTGTTTCGTCTGCCAACCAACTTCATTAGAAGACGCTTAATTGTTCTGTAAGTAATTAATGCATTACTCGTACGTAAATTTAATGTTAAGCTTCAAAAAAGTCTTGCTATTAATTTTCTCCTCTACTAATATAAACAAGGTAGAAAAGAAGGAATTTTTTATCCTATTTATAAATTTATTAATTTTTTTATAAAAATATATAATTTATTTTTAATTTAAATATGACTAATATTAAAAAGTTTTAAGATATAGTTAATAAATTTTAAAATTTTTATTAATTCTGATAATATATATTAAAAATAATTTATAAATAAAATAAGGAAAGTATATTCTTTTTATTTTTTGTGAAAGGTGAGTATGTTTTTTTTATACAAAAAAAAAAAAGAATATGTTCATTTTGCGACAGCATAGTCAAGCATAAGAATCTTTCAAACCCAGTAATACCATTAAAAGTCTTTGGTCCAATTTTTGAAACCTATAATTATTGTTCTCTCCAATTTTAATATAATATTTACTTAGATAAATTTAAAAAAATAAGATAAATTAATTAATTATAATAAACGTGATCTAATCTTTTTAAAATATTTTTTATATATTTATTATATATCAATTTATAAATTAAATAAATTAATTTAAAAAAATAATAATTATAAAATATAAAGTAGATATTAAAATTTTATATTTATTTTAAAAAAAATCTAGTCCATCGGCTAATTCATATATTTCTTTTAGATTTAGACGGTAAGTTAGAGCTTAATGAAAGAGTTAGGGATTGAATCCCAAACTCAGAATATTTTATAAATG
Source organism: Leucaena leucocephala (assembly GCA_037074615.1). NCBI lineage: Eukaryota > Viridiplantae > Streptophyta > Magnoliopsida > Fabales > Fabaceae > Leucaena > Leucaena leucocephala. The sequence goes on along the minus strand of CM073555.1, from coordinate 20,613,051 downwards.
ATCTTTTAAACGTTACTCATGCCAAACTATTAATTTTTCCCCTTTGTTCTTGGCGTCACAGCCCATTTATCATAATTAAGAAAATCAAATGAATGTGCAAGTTGAAATTAATGAGTATATCATTTTCTCAGGCGAGAGTGATTCTACAAGTTGAAATCGTGTGGACATTACTCTCTTCTTATATTTTTTTTAATATCATTAAAATTTTTATATGATATTTTCAACCTTATGACATATATTATATCATGAATCGTTTTTGGTCATATCATCAATTAATTGTAATTAGAATAATCATGTAGTTTGCTCCGTTCATAATTGAAAAGAAAAAAAGAAATAATACATTTGCGAATCGTATTAGTCAATGAAATTCCCTCCATTTTTTAAAAAAAAAAGCGACATATGGAAGAAGAACTTGGATCTTTTTAATCATTCAATCAAGACAAGTAATTCATATTATTTAAATTTTAAGTTCTATTTTAATTTTCCCGTTTAAAATATCACTATTTCAAATTTGTAGCCAGAAAAACAATTTTTTTTTTTTTTGCTTCAATTTCCTTCATAAACATACCAATGAAAAAATGTCATTTTAAGCATAGCAACAATAAATAATTTAAATTACTTTTAAGAATTGTTGATGTTTTAGTTTTGATATGAGAGATATTTTGGGATATTGGTAAGGTTAGGTTTCCATATGTATTGGAAGAGGAAGCCATGGAAGCAGCGGTAGTTGTTGTATCTTTCAGTTGCCTGCTTGATTACGTTATACCCCTAATTAGGTGCAAATTAAACAAACATTAATTGACTTCTATTATTATTATTAGCTTACTTAACACGCAATTATTCGTACATAGTTAACTCAATGAAACATCACATTAATTAACAACTCAAACATTTATTAACAAATATATATATGTACGTGACAAGTTTAGTAATGTTATTTTATTAGGTCGCGTTTGGATAAGTTTCTTTTTAGTCTTGCCCTTAATTTACCCATATCCTTTCAAGAAAATCGCAACAGATTACTCTACACCCATATATACGGATACCTTCATGATGATAAGACCCCATGACTCTTTTCCTTAAAAAGAAATCAAAATAGAGAGTTAATTGGAAAAATTATAAGGGAAATAATTATAGAGTAGTTCAAGAGTTGTTATCCCTCATCCAAATAAAGAAAAAGATATCATAACAAAAGAAAAGGAGACCAAAAATCTTCATTCAAGGGAGAATAAGTAGAGGAGAGTTTGAAAGCAAGCAACATCATAGTTCGTATGTAAAACATATCGACGACGACGATAATGGCATGATACCTGAAGATGGAAGTTGGCCACTCGATATCTCTCCCAATTTCTTTGTCTCTCCTTCAATACTCCTCTGATTTCCATGGCAATGCTTTATATAAATAAAAGGGTTAAATACCCATTTTACCATAAAAGTTTATATATTGGAATTATGTTGTCTTGAAAATATTTTTTGAGTTTAATGTTGCTCATGAAGTATCCAAGTCATAGTAATTTTATCCTAATCGTTATCCTCGTTAAGTTTGTCTATTATTTAACTAAATATATTAAGTTGATAGTATACGTGTTATCTATGTAATTTTTATTGAAGGTGTAAATTTACTTTAAATTTTTTTACTACGGAACAATGTTGCTCTGTAAGATTTCAAATCGTAACAATATCACAATGACAGGTTAAATTTGATTATTAGTTGACTAAATATATTAAACTTATAGAGTGAATAACAGTAAAAAAAAACTATAGAGGGAGGAGGAATGTAAACACCAAACAAAAGGAACAAATGGAGTGGATGACACTTCGATATATATACATGATTAAATTTGATCAATTAATAGTTAAAATTAACTTATATAAGTAAAATTGTTACGATTTAAAAACTTCTAAATATCTAGTATTTATGAATAAAAACTTTAGTGCCAATTTGTACCTTAATCAAAATAAAAATAATATAGATGACACGTGAACTTTTAACTCAGTATAATTAGTCAATCAATAGTTAAATTTAACCGGCATATCAGTTAGGTAATAAAATTGTTATAATTTAAAAAATTTATGGGCGACATTGAACTATATAAAATTTTTAGGGTAATATAACATGTAAATTTTTAGGGTAAAATAAACATTTAACCTAAAGAAAATTTTGGAGAATCCGAAGGAAATCAATCATCATTATAAGAATTAATAATTTCTTCTTATTACACAAATTAAAAAAATATAATAATTTTTTCCAATTAAAAATATAATATTAAAGAAATATAGTTATTTATTTTTAATGTATAACCAATAAAATATTATAAATACTAATTTTTTGAGTTAAAAGAGGCGATTTAATGGCTTAAAATTTCAAAATCAATCCATTTGAAATAATGAATAATTCAATATTAATTACATTATTAATGGTTACTTCTGGAAATAATTATTTATTTTTAATCCCATTTAAAAATGATAATCTAAATTTTTAAGTTCGATAGATGTTTGTGTTATTTCGAGTTTAGCCTATATATAAATAAAAAATTAATATTGAAATTCATAATAATTTGTTGTTACTATTAAAGAATCGAATACAATTAATTAAAAACATTTTAAAGTATCCAATTAACAAGCCTTCAAAAAATTACAAAATAATCAAATTATTTATTAAGAATTTAGATTATATTTGACTAAAATGATTTTACTTGAAAATTTAATATAATCTTATCATATCTTTTGTAAAATATATAATCTCATCACTGTTTGTTATACAATTAGGTAGATTTAATTGCAATTAAATTCTCGATTTTTTTAAATTAATTGAAAATATGAATTTAAAATTGAGATAAATTGTAGAGTCGCAAGTTAGCCAAAGCGTCTAAAGATACACATCATCCTCTCAAGACATTAAATAAATAAATAATAAAAGTTCAGGAGACTTTTTGCAAGGTCGAGCGAAATAGTTTTAAATAACAGAATCGTCAGCGCTGAGGAAAAAGGTTGTGGGGCCCAGGGAAAGCAAAGCTTGTTTCAAAAGAGTGTATTCGTCACCTCAAAATCCAAGTCTCTTATCTTTTTCTCACTATCACCTTTCGTTCTCTTTCTTCTTCCCTTCGCTCTGCATTTTTGTCTTTAACCTCCCAAATCCTTGGCCTTGCCACAACACAGTATGGCTGCCACACTAAGTCTCCTCAAACTCCCGATTTTCCCCCGAAATCCTCGTCGATCATCCTTCCCAAAGCTCCTAAATCCCTCAATCTCTGCCAAATTGTCTACCCCACAGCAACAGGATTTTGATTTTCCCAACCCACTAAAGCCCCTTGACCAAAACTTTGATACTCTCAAATCTGCTTCTCTTTCCCTCTCTGCAATCACTCTTCCTTTCTTAATTCACCCCAAGGTAAAGCCCCTTCACCTCTCAATATCTTATCTGTAATGAGTATCTTCTGTTTTTATTTTTTTTGTTGATTTTTTCTGGAGATTTTTGTTTTGTTTGGACAGGATGCGATTGCTGCTGGAGGGGAATTTGGGATATTGGAGGGAAGAACATTTGCGCTGATACACCCCATTGTGATGGGTGCTTTCTTCTTCTATACCTTGTGGGCTGGATATTTGGGGTGGCAATGGCGGCGAGTGAGGACCATCCAGAATGAAATTAATGAGCTGAAGAAGCAAGTGAAACCCACTCCGGTGACCCCTTCTGGGAATCCGGTGGAAGCACCACCATCACCTGTTGAAGTCAAGATTCAGCAACTCACAGAGGTACTTTATTCCTCGTCTTGCAAATTTTGTTCTTGCTCTGTTTGCTAGCTATTTGTAAAATTGCCAGGACTGAAAATGTACAAAGGGCCTTTCCACATAATGTATGTCTAGTTTTTAGTCAGACAAGCTAACATTTTATCTGCTGAATTAAGTCCTTATTACAGAATTAATGCCTGGAATTTGCAATGTGATTAACAAATGCCTGCTAAACTTCAGTCTCAGTGTAAAAGGTTTAATGTAGTACGGATGATATCTTGTGATATTTGGTTAGACGCATTCCCTTAGTTTTTTTCGAGTTATTATTTATCCCATGCATTGTACGAAGAAGAAATCCAGTTTTACAAAAAAGCCTCATGGATGATTGAATCATGAGATGGTAAGTTCAGATGAGTAGCTAATATTATGTTTGCAATTGAAATTCAGGAGAGGAAGGAGCTGCTGAAAGGATCTTACAAGGACAGACACTTCAATGCTGGATCCATACTTTTGGGATTTGGAGTGCTTGAATCTGTTGGTGGAGGAGTCAATACTTGGTTTAGGACCGGAAAGTTATTTCCTGGCCCACATTTGTTTGCAGGAGCAGGTCTTGTTTTCATTTTGCAGTTATAAATGATTGTTTTATTTTAACACTGTAGCAATTTGTCTACATTCACTTCAACTGGAAAATTTAAAATATCGTGTGGAGGTTTATAACTAGTTATATCTACATTAAATTCAGTCCCTATACTTTCACTTAAGTTTATTTCCGTTTCCATAATTAAAAAATTTGTACAGTCACCTAAATCACTGATCATTCAATTTACTTGCCATATATGTGAGTTAACTTCACTTTTGTTTTTTAATTTTATCCCTTATATAGGGTTAAATCATGCGTATTTAAAGCTCTAAGATGACGTATGATAAGCTATGTTGGCAAAAGTTCCTAGAGCACTAACAAAGTTGGAACATAATGAAGACACATGTAGCATGCAATGTTTGGGGTCACTGGCTCAGTGGCTTCGCTCTCACTCCTAGAAGTAGGAGGTTGCAAGTTCAATTCTATCATATATAAGTAGGTGTTTGTGTGTCTACGTATTATGTATGAAGAAAAAAAATGTAGCATGCCATGTTTAGTTGCACATTAGGGTGTGTTTAGATTAGTTTTGAGAGAATAGATTTTGGAGAAAAGTGATTAAGAAAGAACAGATTTTGAAAATTGTTTTCAAAAGGCTGATTGGGGCAGCTTCTCCAAAACCATGGTTCTGCCCTCTCCAAACCATGGTCTGCCTCATTAATCTATTTTTGGTTTTCAACCGGGTGTTTGGATATCCTGCATAATAACCAAGGTTTTGATGAAAAAAGTACTTTTCTTGAGAGGATCCAAACACCCACTAAGCCTCAGAAACCCAGCTCAAACACTAATTTTGGATTGATATCATGATTTTACTTATATGGGGTGTTCTAGGGCTCCACCTTAATGAGATCCCCATGTAAATAGGTGAACCCCACTTTTCTGTCTTCTTCTATTTTCCCTTAAGCAACAGTATATTCATTTATAATCCCCAACACAAATTACTATTACATGGAGAAAATGACTAGTGTTGTGCATTTTTTTTGGGGTGAACCAGGTATTACAGTTTTATGGGCATTGGCAGCAGCACTAGTACCAGCAATGCAGAAAGGGAATGAAACAGCCAGAAATCTTCACATCGCCTTGAATACACTGAATGTTCTGCTCTTTGTATGGCAGATTCCCACTGGAATCGATATTGTGTTTAAAGTTTTTGAGTTCACAAAGTGGCCTTGAATGTATATAATATGATCTCTGAGTAAATTATCACAATATTCCCACTTTCTAGCAACTTCAAAGCATCAAAATTTTGCTCTTCCCCTCTTTCCTCTCATCGATATTCAATGAATATATAATATAAAATCCATAGAAAAGATTTTATACACTGTATTGCTTGTTTTAAAAGATTTACACTGCACTTTATTCTGATTTAGGGCCTTTTGGTTTTTAACAAAATCATAGTTTTAAAAGGACTTATGGCCTAAATCTCAGTTTGAACTAAACTATAGTTTCAGATAAGCTGGTTAGAGTAGTTTTTGGAACAGTAAAATAACTTGTGAATTATTCAATTACTATTTTACCCTTACTTTCTCTTACACTCCTTCTTTTCTCTCCTTTATCTTTTTCACTATCTTTCCTCTCTCCTTTATCTTTTTCACCCTCTCTCTCCTCTCTCGTCTATATTTTCCACTATCTCTTTTCTATCTTCTTCACTCTCTCTCCTCTCTCTTCTATCTTTTTTACCCTATCTCCTCTCTCATCTTTCATACATATTTTTTTAGTAATTTTTCAATTATAAAATCTTTTTTAATAATAACTATTCAAACACTCATTTATTCATAACTATTTTTTTTTTCTATAAACTCTTCTCTAAAAGCCTATTTTATAAGTTGTCTAAAAGTCCGTTTTTTTTCATAAGCTATTTTTTAAAATTTTATCCAAATATACATACTTAGTATATGAATGATATCAATCGATTGTGTTCTTTAGGTATGATTATGCCAAAAAGTTTCGGTACAAAAATGGACATGGGCAAGCTTTATTCTTGTTACTTTATTTTTCTTTCCTGTGTTGACTGTTCCTGATTCCGTTTGTTAGCGGTTGTGTGGAACGTAAATATGTTTGTTTATTATTCAGACGAAACTGTATGAATATTGAAACATTGTATCGAATAAAATGTGTTTATGAAGGAATCCTTGGCACGTATTCTTCTTGTTTACGCGGGAAAAACGTCAAGCTTCCCCACTTGGATGTTTTTTTTTTTGGTACGATTCCCCACTTGGATGTTAACTCTGATGAATATAGAAAATTAGTTGCCCAGACTACTTGTTCTGTTAGACTTGTTGTATGGCCACAAAAATTGTTTGAATTACATTCAAACAATAGTTACCAAAAAAGGAAATTACTTGTATTTTCTATATTTTGACAAGAAAACAACTTGAATGTCGCAAAACCCACGTTGTCATTTATTAAGAAATCTTAATAGATTGTTACTCTAAGTGACAAATGCAGATATTGTAAAGTTTTGGAGAATTTAGCATTTTGAGATATAAAATGTGGAGAGGATATGGTTCGAAGAGTATGGCACTAGTGAAGTGTAAGGTTGATATTTGAAGATTTTCCTTGAAATTTCTTATTTTATGGGATCCAATTCCAAGGAACAACTGTAAAAAAAAAAAAGATATTTTGAATGAGCTGGAAGCCAGAGTAGTAAAGCATGGATTTTTCCGAGTTTTTTAAGAAAATAGATAAATCTACACCATACCACACACGTCAAATTTAAATGAATGAAATGAAAAGTATTGGGAAAACATAATTTTTGGTCCCTACAATTATCATCAACTTAAGTAACTAAAGTTAAAGTAAGCGAATTTTTAATCAATAATGAATCTCTAAATTATTGTCACATGACCAGCGTATTATCTTTCAAAATATTGATTAAAATTGACTATAATTTTAAATGCTGCTGATCTTTAAAGACTAGATCTTGACTAAAGTTTGACCAAAGTTAAGATTATATCTTTTAGGGGGGAAATTACATGAATTTGGATCCAAGATGACGGATATTGTAAGGACAAAAACTATAATTTCCCAAATATGATTGAAAATAATGAATTGTTGATGGAAGAATGGAGCGAATAGGATAGGTTCTTTTCTTGGGGGGAAGATGACTTGGGATGGGATTTGTCATTCAGAGTGAATAAGGCGGCAGCATCCCCTTATATTCCTACCTCAGCTTCAAGCAAAGTCGCACACAAGACTGTGACACTTAAAGCTCCTTCATTTTGCCACTATTAATTCCATCTTTACAATACCCGCTTTAAGAATCTCTCTCAAATTACTAATATTTGTTTAATTTATTAACGAACTTCAATCAAGCTTCACACTTGAGTCAACCCCACAACAGCTCCTCCATTAACGGTTTGAATTGAATCTCATGACCACTAACTTAAAACTATTTTTCTCGTGGCTGACTCCAAAACGAACGGCTCCACTTTCTCTCAACTCATGCATGCATATGCTTCCAGAAAATTACTTCTTGATTCTCTGTTCAAGGAGTAACATGCACATGCTTGCTCCATTCTTCAACTTCATTCTATTGCATTGGTGCTGTTATTCCCACTCTGCGATTTGGAATGTAAGATGCAAGATTCTTCTGACACATGAATTGTGTGGGAGAACAGAGGCGAAAAGTCCAGAAATTTATTATTAATAGCCCAGATAAAACAAAAACGTGGCCCTGACACAAGCTTGTCTCTTCGTTCAGAATGACTCCCAGGGGATTCCAATCTTCAAACTGTGAGTTTGTGTCAGCTGGAGGTTCTTATTGAATCTGATTCTTTCCCCATTTCTCTCACCTTTACCCTGTTTTCTCCTTCAATCTCAACCTTCTTTTCATTTCATGTCTCAGACTCTGATCTTATTACGTATATCAGCTTTTGCACTTTCCGATGATTCTATAAATTACAACTTCCCCAGTTTTGGATTTTTGTGGCCGTCTTCTTCATCTTCCTTCCCTTCCCAAACAAACCCTCCCTTCTTCATACTCATGGCTAACCAACCTCCTGTTCGTCCATGGTTTCGCTTAGCCTCTCTCCGAGCTATTCCACCAGCTCCGGCTCCGGCACCGGCGCCTGCACCTGCTCCTGCCCAACCACCAGCACAGCCAGAGACGCGGCCTACGGTGGTGAGACCTACATTTAGGACTAGTTCAGCACCGTCATCGCCTCAGACTCGACCTGTTCAACCGGCTCCGGCGCCGGCTCCTGAAACACGCCCTCCCGCACCTGCACCTGCACCTGCACCTGTACCAGTACCACAGCAAGCACAGCCAGAGACGCGACCCGTGGTGGTTAGACCCACATTTAGGACAAGTTCTGCACCGTCATCACCGCTGACTCGAGCACCGCCTCCTGCGGAGGAACCAGTTGCTCCTCCTCCTCCGGAGCCACCGGTGGAGAGAAGGTCTGTACCGCCGTCACCGGTTCAGAAAGCTCCTTCTCCTGTTCATCAAAAGGTTTCTTCCCCGGTTCAGAAGTGGACACTCTCGGCGCCCCCACCGGTTCCATCTGACTTGAATGGTAAAGGCGAGTCTCCGAAGACGATAAAGCCAGCAGTTCAGACTCTGGCAGTAGAGTCGCCGAAGGTGAAGCCCATCACTGCTCCTCCACCTTCTCCATTGGTTCTTCCACCTGCGCAGACAACGAGGGCGAGCACTGAGACTCGGCTTCCGACAGAGGTAGAGGCGGAACAGAAGACGGTGCTGTTTCAGAAGACCGTGGAGAAGCCAAAGCAAAGGGTGAACAGTGAGAAACCCAGCATTATGCATCATCATGAAAAACATGGCGGACACAGAGAGATGATGAAGAAAGCAGAGGAGTCTGGATTGAGGGTGATAACAATTGCAGGGGAAAACAGAGGAGCTTTCATGGAAGTGATTCAATCCCCAAACAAACTCAACAAGAAGAAAGGGATCAAATTAGGTTCTGATGAATCGGAGAAATCCAGCGAAGAAGGAGATGAGAAGAATTCGAAGAAGAAGGGAAAGGGTCACAAAGGAGAAACATCGTCGTCGTGGCCAATGACATCATTCATGAACAGCAATGTGCAGGGCGTGAATAACTCGCTTATGTACAACTCATCGTGCACTCAAAACGACCCAGGAGTTCGCTTTGTCCTGTCCAAGAAACCACTCGGAGATGGGTTTCAGATCAAAGAGCACAAGAATTGATTTTCAAAAATGGAGTTTGATATATATATGTATGTGTGCAGAGGAAAAAAAAAAATAAAAGGCTAAGATTGAGGTGCATTGTTGGCCATGAGAGGTAAGGGAAAGGATTATTGTGCTTGTGCAGAAGATGAAGATTCTCCAATGCTTTCAATAAATGAAACGAACTCAAAAGATTAGTTTTTGTATGAGAGGGGTTTATTCTCTGAGTTATGAGATGAAGAAGCTATGTAATAGTAAACATTGTTATCGTCATAAATCATAATTATCATCCTTTGTTATTGTTTGCCACGTGTAATCTTGTTCTGCATGGAATTTGTTGTCATCAAGTCTCTTCCTTCCTACTTCTCTTTGAATTCTATATATTATTCTCTTTACATCTTACTTTATCATTCAACATCTTATTTCAAAATTATTATCTTCTATTATTAAATTTAAGTAGATTAAAAAATTAGTTAAATTAATTATTTATAAAAAAATATAAATTGATTTTCTTAAAATACCTTTTTTAAACATAATGACAAAGTTAAAAAATAAAATGAATTAGAGTCTTACATTTAGTATTAAATTTAATTTTTAATTAATTTTTATATTAATGAATAGAGGTATTGCACTTTAATTTTTGCAACTTTAGTAAAGCAGAGCGAAATTTCCTTTTTTTTTAGGCAATACTAATATCGTGTAGAGTGAACCGTCTATTATCCTCAGGCTAGGCACCTAGGAGCTAGAATGCCTCTCTAAACGCCGTGACTAGAATCACAATAAAGTGATACTCCCTAAGGTTCAGACACGCTCTAAATAATTATATATTTTATTTGTTTATCAGTTACACTTACCGACTATGAGTTTTTATTTTTACTTTAGTAGAGCATTTGACCATGGCTGTATTACCTTTTGTCTGATTCGAAACATAGATCAACATGCCCCAATCCAAAGAAATAGGGGGCTAATTACCTGGGTCGGTCTGTGAAAGGTCCTAAACAATGAATGCACCATTTCTCTTTCATGAGGCCCAAATAGCCCTAGAACTTGAATCCACCAGGCATGTCCTGTTTTTGTGCCTTTGCACAGAAAGGTTAGCCGCCGAGCTTAAATTTATTAAAAGGGATTAGTTTCTTATAATATGAGAAATTAAAACTTAAATCTTCATTATAAAAAGTATTTATATTTAATATTTGATAGTACTTCTAATATAATATCTTTAGCAAATTAATCTATCTTCCCCAACTAGATCTTTAATATAAGATATAATTTGTAGTATAATTTATACTTTTTATACTAAAAACGATATCTCATATTAAACACAAGAGGGCGTATATTTTATTAAGGAAAATTTTAAGATTTATTAATTAGTTTTATCAGACTTTCTTTAACTAGATGAAACAGTTAATTGGAGTTTATAAAAAAGAACCGAATGGAGAACTATTGGAAATTCTCTTACTTGGGTATATATAATTGATTTGTTATGGGAAAAAACTAAGCATATATCATAAATTTTTGTAGAAGATATAAAGATTGAAAATAAATATATAAATAGTTTTATCAAACTATTCCCTCACAATGGATGGATGAGATATGGGAAGGGAAAGGAATAAAATGATGACTCTCCCTTTGTTACCCAAAAAAAGTGATGACTCTTATAGACCAAGAAAAACGTTTTTGTTGTTTTTTACCAAATTAGATTTCCCTTTTTGTCAGAGGAAACCAAATGAAACTTAAGCCTTTTCTTTTCTTGTTTAACAAGAATAAAGAAAGGTCATAAACCACTCGGGTTTAGATTTCAATTGTGAGCTAGAATGTCTAACAGGTTACATCACACCAGAGTTACATGACAGCAAAGGGTTGATCTTTATTTATTTCCTCTATATTCGCTTCCTCAGAACTTGCTTTATAATTTTCATGGCATGCACGGGTTTGTAAGCTTGTAAGATGGAAGGACTTGAAATGACCCACAGGAGCATATATCCCACAAATATATAGGACATATACCCTACGTATTATCAACTTTATAAGGGACAATATCATCTTAGCTTTACCAAGGATCCAAAGCATTTCCTTTGTTTTTATGGCAAACACTTTGACCCATTAAAAAGATCAATAGTGTTTTGATCCATTTCCAAACAACTAGCTAGGGGTCAAACTAACACCACCATCATCATATCATTCCAACCCTTCAATTAATAATAATATATTGATATTAATAAGCAAGATATAACCACACGTACGTACATATATTCTGATCATTTAGACTTAATTTAAATAGATCATATTTTATTGTTGATTTTTATTATAAGTTGGTAATGCTTTTTATTCAAAAGATGAGAATGGTATTCTAATAATCAATATAGAAAATAAGATCTTAGATATAAACAGTGTACATCAAATCATCTAAATTGTTTATCTCAGCTTTCACTATCATACAACATTCTTTATGTGGTATAATTAGCCCATAAGAGCATGCTTGCTTGCATTTTTCTACATTACACAGTGTAAAAAGCGGATGACCAATGATTTCTTTGTGTAGTGAGAAAACTACATTTTTTTAGTACTTTCTAATTTGATGAACTTCAAATTCAAATAAATAATCTAACTTGGAGTTATATTATCTTCGTGGGCATAAGATTAATAAGCTAACTCACATTTTAGTATTTTAGCTTGAGACTCCACGCACCATGTTAAAGCAACCCATCACTCATACCCCATGCTATACATGACATTCAAACGTCGTGCATAGTAGATATATCAGTACTCTCTTTAGTCCGGATGAACGTAGGAGTTAAATAAATAATTTATGATATATTAAAAAAAGATTAGTTAAATTAGTAATTTATAAAAAATGTGAGTTGGTTTTCCATAAGTCTCCCTTCTTATCATTTGTATAGGAATCTACTCTCTTAATGGAAAATCTCACTTAGTATCTACAATTAATATTGAGAATTTAGGGAGAAAATTATAAATTTATGACATAAAGTGAATTGAGATTTTATATTTAAAACTAAATCAAATCTCTTTATTGTAGTTTTTATATTTAGGAGCTGAGAAGTGTGAAAAAAAGTACACCCTCTGGTCCTAAATATAAGAGTCAGATAAATAATCTATTTTGATAAAACCTTAATATACTTTATTTCCTAAAATTATAATTTTCTTCCTAAAATATCTTTATACGATTGCACATATTAAATGGTTCTTATAGTTTAAATATATATGATTGAAAGTGATATTTTAAGGAAATCAACACACAATCATTACAAATAATTAATTTAATTAATTTATTTAATATATCTAAATTAGTTAAATATATCTTATATTAAGTATAAGATTGTAAAAGAATATTGAGGAGTGTGTTGAGTGGAGGAAGAATTAATGACCACATGTTGAAGAAAGGAAAAGGAAGGAACAAGGGGGTGTGACCCAAAGAAGCTTATGATGGAGAGAGAATGATGAGAAGTGGTTGGAAGTATATAAACTCAATGTTTCTGGTTTCATTATCCGAATCATCAGTGTCAATAGGGTTTGTTCCCATGCCCTGTTTCATCATAGGCCTTGGTGATTGCAGATTCTTTGTAATTAGCAGTAGCAATTACGACATCTCACTTTGGTGTCTTATGAGTACTTCACATCTTTTCGCCCTATCCCATTCGTTCCCCCGGAATCCTAATCTTCAATCCCAACCCTATTGTGCAACAAGACACAAAAAGATCCATTCCCATGCATGTCTCTTTTCCTTTATTCTCCAAGAAGAATCAGGAGGGGAAATGGAAAGGGAAACGGAAAGGAAAGGAAAGCTGAAGGGAATTAATTAATGGAGCAAGTGGTGGGTTAAACGTATTATGACTTGGTAACAACCAGCAATATCACATGCCTGGTTTACACTGAGCACAAATCTACGTTATATCAGTCTGGGAAATGGGAATATTGCGGACAACTAACAACTCTAATCCAATACCTTAATTCATATGATCCTAATTAATCACTCTCTAGGATTAATGTGTATATATGAGTAATTAAGGATTTTAATGGTGGAGACAGGAAGCCGAGGAGGAAGGGTCGTGTCGGGGTTGAAACTTGTTATATGGTTAGGGAGAAGAGAAGCGTTTGGGAATGAATGAAGCAAAAGATAAGGGCACAACGGTACTTTCACGTTACCTTTTCTGACGCTTTTGCCTTCTCATTTTGGGACCCACCTACCCTGGTTTCACAGCCCATCGTCTTAATCCATGGTGAATTTCGCATTTTATCCACTCTAATCGCTTTTATTAAAGCTTTGAACGTGGGGATTCTTATTTCTTATTAGAAACAATTTTGTTTGAAATATTATGGGACATTCAATGTTGGGAATGACTATTCCTTTTTCGCTAGACCTAAAATCATGTAAATTACATATAAGGGGCTAGTGTATATATTTGGGGGGACTGTACTGGAGACTCGACACTAGACCGATTCAAATAACATGAATGGCTTCCTTCTCAAGTTCAGTCACACACATAATAAAGTCATGTGCTATTTAAATTCTACCTTTTCGAGATGAGTATTGATATCCCCTCCATTGATTGACGCGTCTTGAAGCCGGAACGCCATGCTACTTTTTGGCCCCACCTGTGGAAAATTCTGTTGCATACCCGATCTGCATTTCTCACATCTCTCATTGAGTGATCCCTTTCATGTCATTAATCCCCTGAAGCTTATTTCAGGGACTAACCGGGTTGTTAAGAATTGCACGCCAAATGTTTGTTAAAATGATCAAATAGTTATATTGAGTCAAATCCCATATGGACCCTCAGGTGAAAAGAAATACATGATTCCCAGCGGATTATCATGCTTATTGCAACATGAAATTTCTCATCAGGAAGTATAACCCAACAGGGAAGTTCAGAGAGAGAGAGAGTTAACTAGTAGCACATTATTTTGAGAATTTCGGCACATCGATAATTGCCAGAGAGATCAAGAATGCTATGAACCTACTAACTTGGCTGACCAAGGGCCCACTCCAGGAACACGTGGCATTACCTTATTGCCATCACCCAGTTGGCCCCTTTTATGCGTTAAACCCTTGATCCTCATAATGTTTTCCCTTCACTTAGACACTCACTCTGCAATTTCTTAGCTTCTCTGGCCAACTTTCAGGAGAAGAGACGCAATGAAGGTGATGGCAACTCTGCATATACCCTTTTTTTTTGTTTCTCATGAATAATCAATTCTTACTTTTTCTTTAGGCTTAGAATGAGTACAATAATGTATCATATGGTCTCTAAATTTTTCTGTCGTCTTAATTTCCATGTTTTTCACAGATATTCAACTGGGTGCACAAGAGGTTTCATCATAGCACTTCCAAAGGTTTCAAATTTTATCGAGTCTTTAAATGAAATGCCCACATTTTGCTTTGTAAAGTGTCCATATTTGGATGCAATCCAAAGACAGTTCTCCATTATGGTGTTTATATGATATCTCTAATAAATTTCCTTGTTTAATGTTCACTTTGAACCTTTTCCTTTTTTACTCAGATGGGTTCGTTTCAAACATTAAAAAGACTGAACCTAAGCTGAATGATGCGGATAGTCAAGCTTTACTCAAACAAATTGCCCTTGCTGATGTCCTTGATGGTTGGAAAGATGGCATTCTGACCATTGGAACCCTCGGGTATGATCCCCTAAGGTCCTTTAACCAACAGAAAGAATACTTGGCTCTGGAAAGTGAAGATGAACCAGCTCATGAAGGTGAAGGAGTGCACATCATTGTTGATGGTGATGAAGATGTGGACTATAATGTTGAACATGAAGAACTGAATCCATTGATGCACAACACATTTGAGCATAACTATGAGGATATTTTGGAACCAAACCACGGTGCCAATGCTAGTGAACACATCATGATCATGGCCCTCAATGAGAATTTTCTGTCTCCCACTGTGGTATCTCATGAAATCACTGAATTAAGCCCAGGGGGGGAGACCGATCAAAGGAAGAAGAAAGGGGAAAGAATCACATTAGCTGACCTCTTCTTGGCTGATTCTGATGTTAAAATGAAAATGGACCCTGCCAAAGTTTTGCTTGAGCAAAATGAAAAGCCAAGCCTTAAGTCAAAGCATGGACTGTCATTCCCCAAGAAGCTCTTTCCACCTGTGAAGGACAGTTCACACCCTGTGAAAAATATACAGCGAGTAAGTTAATCATGCCTCTCACTCTCACTCTCACACACGCTTTGTTCAGTGAATAGAAAAATACTGTTTTGAAGTTGGGAAAGCTTGATCAAGTCTAAAATTTGTTCTCCTTGGCAATTATAAACTTGAAAATTCAAGAACATAGGTTAGGGAGTTCCATTTAATTATGGGATTCACATAAATTCATCTGATCAAACAATTTGTAATGTTGTAGCTTATGAAGAAGATGTTAAAGAAGAAAATCCATCCAGAGCTTGACGTTAATAATCTCAAACCAGTGGACCAGGAAAATCAAGAAGCCAGTGACTCTACTACTTTGCTTCCAGTTTAAGGTATGAAAACCCCAACTTCTATTTTTCTGCATTTCTTCCTACTGGCTTTACAATGGATTTACTTTTTTTTTGTTTTTAAATAAAGTTGAAAGCCTTGCGCTTTCTCTTAGTCATGCAAAAAAACGAAGGGTTTCTATTCTTAATTGATAACCTGGGATTGTTGAAATTGTTTAACGCGCTCTGTTATCTTGAAATTCAGAAATGGGAGCACTTTCATATTCTTTTAAACTTTTTGGTCTTAGTGCGAATGATTTTGGTTAGGCATGAAAGTTGAAACGTCTCTTTGCTTGAAGTTTCTCTGTTTATGTCCTTTTATTCAAATTATATGCTAACTAACAAGAGAGTGTTATCACTGTACCTAACAAGACACTCCTCTTAGAACCACAAGAATTTTCCAATACCCATCAAGCTAGCTTATCTTGGCATATTTCTACCTACTATTCTTGTATATATGCATGCATGTCCCAAGCTAGATTCATGACTAAAAAGCCTCTTTCCCAAGTGTCATTTTCCATGGTGATAGCCTGATTATAATCATTTCTATTCCATGGGACCCTCCTACAAAATCACCATGAAAGTTCCAACCAAGAAGGTCAAAATAATCACATGCTGATCCTCCATATATTGAGGTGATGATCAACCCGTCACTTTGGCCTTCTATTACGGGAGAAATTTTTAGCGACAGCTTATAGTGCTCTAGCGTACATATACAAGGATTAGAATCAAATCTTGATTATCTGATTTAGTATCAACACGAATTATAATCATCAATTGAGTGTGTATTAATGTTAATTGCCCATATACTTAATAAATTCTATATTTTATTACTCTGGCTATGGCATCTGCTTCTGGCCCTCTTTGCCTGCTAAAGTGCTGATGTGAGTGAAATGTGGGGACAAATCTATTCACTTTATTTCTATCAACATGGAAAATGCTGTTTGTATTCTAGTTTCTGACATTTTTTCATACTAATTAATTAATTATGAATTTGACAAGGTATGAAGAAGCATAATTTTGTAAATCATTTTTAACATAGTTTAAAATTCTCTAGAATAGTTGGCACTTATAATCAGAAAATTTTATATTATAGGTTACGTTATGTTGTCATTAGCTCATTTAAAATATCTTCCTTTATCCTATTTCATTACCAAAATGGGTTAATTCCTAAAGAATTAAATGCATAGCTTTGAAGATGATTTTTTTTTTTAGATTTTTTATTTTGGCCAACAATTTTTTTAAAAGATAGATCAACGCTTATCAAGTCATCTACCAACAACAAGAATAAAAGCCACAACTTTATTTATATTATATACTGTATTGTGGTATAAGGCATAAAGATCTGATGTGGTGGTGTAACTTACATGGAAATTTTTTTCTTAATATTTCTGATATGGACATCTATTTGAAAAGCTTTTTAATAAGCATAAATCATCACTTCACTTTTCCTCATGGTAGTTGTTACTTCTGCATTGGTGCTGTAAAATCAAGGTGACATGATAAGCATTTTACAAGGTCTCTGAACTTACTACTGCCACTTCTCGCTTTGAATTTTCAACTTACTGATAAGATGCTGCGACCCCTCTTCACTATTCATTATCTCTCACACATACACAGAGGGGAATGCTGTGAGTTGATTTGCATTAGAACAGTGAAGATATTGGATTTAAATTGTTGTCTCTTTGCTCTTTGTGCTTTTTCAGGTACTAGCTAGGTGGTTCAGTTCAGTTCTGGAGCTAGAATCTCTGTTTTATCTTGAAACCTATTTTTGTTAATGAAACATAAGATTAAGATTAGGTACTTCATTGTGTAATTTAAGAACAATGCGTTGAACCCTGCCGGTGATTCTGCTTTGTGATATCCTTATATTGTGTTTGGTCTCTTTCTTTCCTCTCTGGCTGAACATTGTTGTAGTCTAACTGTGCTTGTCTCTGATATTTGTGGCTGTAATTCATATCTTCTCTTTCTGCATTATGATGCACACTTTTGGTCCGGATCGCCAATTGGCCTTCGTAAGCTGTTGCTGATTTTACTATGTTTTCATGGTAAAAAATTTACCTAGCCCCTTTTTTTTTAAGATTTGATTTCACCCCTATTATCTCAAAAGTAAAACACACAAAAATAAATGAGTTGAGATAACAAGAAGTTCATATGTATGTGGATAACGTGCTATTGCACTTGTCGGTAGTAAAGCTCCATATTATAGCATAGCAAATGCTAACCCTCCTGTCTTAGTTACAGGGTAAAGTTAAATAACTTGACGGTTGTTAAGAGTTGTAGTTAATATTCTTAAACTTTTAAAAGAAGCGTGTGACTTTTCAATTTTACCTTTTACTGAAATTAACGAACTCAATAAAATGTTACGATTTAAAAACATATCAACTTGTACTAATAAGGTTTAGGTCTAACGAGAGAAATTAATTCTTCATAATTTAATAAACTAAAGTTCGAATTTTTATTGAGAGAAATACTAATATTTAGTACCTTATATACTTCGTATAGAATTATCTCCAATAGGAGGAGATTTATATTTAACGAAAAAAGCATATCAATAAAGTGAATTATTAGTGTATTAGAGAAAAAAAACTGACCAGATAAACAAAATATTAAGTATTGTATCTTCACAATAAAAATCAATGAATCTTGAAAAATTGAAATCATCATAGAAATAGAGTCAGGAACACCGAGACAAAATGTTAAGAAAATTGTATTTAAAACACCAATCAATTAACTATTCCTGTTATCCTTAATATATGACTTAATTGATGAATTGATTTTAGTTCTAAATATAAGATTTAATTTATATTTTTATCTATTTTTTAAATTACCTATATTAATATTCTTTTAACAATAATCAAATAAAAAATGAATGAAAGAAATTAAAAAAGATGTTAGGATATTTTAAGAAAAATATTATATATATTAACTAACCTAATTAATTTTTTTAATCTAATTAAATTAATTAAATAAGTCTTATAGAAAGGAGTGGAGGAGTAACTTTAATTAGTTAAGGGAACAGTGGAAGTGTTGAAAATGAATAACAAGATAAAATAGGCTCATGGGACTGATCTGGCAAACTTGCTATTTATTAGATGATCCAAATAACCCATCGATTTGATTTGAATTAGGTGGAACGAATTCATTTCTTAAACAGACGAATAACTTTTTATCAGGCAAGTTAATTTCAAAGGCTTAAATTTGAATCCTCCATTAAAAGGCATTAAATATTTTCTTGTTGATAGAATTATTGTTGTTAAATAACTTGATTTACAATAAATATTAATATTAATATCATCCTAGTTAAAAATATTAACATTAATTGATATTAATAATTAATGAGTTAAGATATAATTTTGTCAAATAAATTTTTACGTATGAGTTGTGAATATCTAAATTTTTCTTTTAAAATAATATTATCTTAAAAATATTTAAAAATAAGTAAAATCACTTCAACTAGAAAATAATTAGCATTGATCATTAAAAAAATAATATTAATTATTAATAATTTTAACAGCTCAGCATTACACTTTTTTAAACACTTCTTTAATAATATTAATATAGAATACAAAATGTACAAAAAGATTATATCATTTATGAATCGTATATCAGATCCTTTTAAATTTGGTGTAAGGACCATAGACCGTAGTGATAGAAATAAAAAATAGCAAAATGCCAAATGTATTTATGTCTATTTATTTGAATAAAACAAGGCGCGTGGTCAGCGTGGCCACTTAATTTTTCTATAAGATTTATGCTGGGAAAAAACATTAAACAAAATCTGACCCCCCAGATTCAACATTGAAACTCGGAATCATACTAAAATATTCCTTCACTGATCCCACAATCCTCAAAACCAAATTCCCTTAAATATTAATAATGATCATTCATGATAATAATTACTAGTACATGAACATTTGGTTCTAAATTTTTTTAGTGATTTCTAGGTAATAAAACCCATTTAATATGAAATTTGCAGTCTTCTCTTTTGAAGGATTCCATTCATTGAACCGTATATTTTAACAATTAATGGGGTCAACGTTAATAACGATGTTTCCAACGACGTAGTTTCGTATTATGTATAAATTCTGACACTACTCCTCCCTATCAGCTGAATTCTGGGGAAGGAGGAGTCGTCTGCTATTCGGAAGCCCATCTCTATCCCCTGGTGAGGAAATGTCTTCGTTACCCTCTTCATCTTCACTTTCCCCACCAATTTCTGTGATTTTCTCAATCTGAAGACTCAATTGATTTTCATTTTGTTTTATTGAGTATCAAGCTTTCTTTTTGGTTCTTGTATGATTTGTTCTAAATAATTTGTGCTTGGGGTTTCTGTTAACTTTCTGTGATTGGTGGAAGAGGCATCAATGGCTTCAAAAACTTTAACTTTTGAGGAGGTGGCTAAGCACAATCATAAAAAGGATTGCTGGATTATAATCGATGGAAAGGTCAGTTTCTTAGCATAATGGCTTCCCTTCAGGATCATCAGTTTCTTGTTGAGCTGTTTATCTGTAGGCACTCCGTTTCAGTTTCTCAAGATGAGTTGGGTTTGTGCTAAAACGCTGATTATTCATTTGAATATTATAAAAAACTATTGAATTTAAGATCTTTTAGTACCAGATTTGACTGTGAAATGATCCTGCATGACTTCATATTCTCTGGTGTATATTTGAGATTGGGGTTTCAGGTAAAACAAAAATTTATGTATAACCCCTGGAATAGAGATCCCGCCGTCCTTGAATTTGATCGTTTGCGTTGATTCGGATTGTTGACTCAGAAAATAATACTTAAGCTGGATGAATCTTGATATTAGTAGAAGTTGTAGAATTGACTTTTTCCTGTGATTGAGCTGACTGTTAAACAGTGACTAATAAGTCATATTCTTGTGAACGAGATTTTCTCGCTAAAATGTTTTAGAACAGTAGAACTGACCAAGAAGATTGGTTAGTCCTGCAATTTATCAAGGTCTTGAGCCTTTTCCTTATGTGGTGTGATTGTGTTCATTTAAGCACGCCACCTCTGCCTACTAGATATAATCCTTGCCGATAAGTTTTAAGGACCAGTTGAATAAAGCTCAATTTGTATTGTTCCCTTCTGCTGCATGATGACTGTCTTTTGAAAATAGTTGTTGTAAGTGCAAGTTAAAAATTTGCCAGTGTACTGCAAATGTGAACGCTCAAACGGAACCTCTTAGTCAACAACTTATCCAAGTATTTTGTTTTTGATAGAGCACAATAGCGTCATGCGATCTATATCCAACCCCTCTTAGTGGGATAAAGTTTATTGTTGTTGTTGTTGTACTGTAAATGAGGCTTGTAGCATCTACTATGTTTGTAGTTACACAGACACAGTCCTTAGACCAGTGGACAAGAATTGTTCATCGGAGAGTCATATAATGTTGAATTGTCAACCCCAACTAATAGGATAAGGCTTATTTGTTGTAGTGTTCCTTTATGTCCAATTCAAAATTGTCACAAGTAGTTATAATTCTTTTTGGCTTTTTCATATATGATAGGCTATCTAAACTGGATCTGTTTAATATTTGACAAGTTGACATTCTGGAACATAAAGTTTATTAGCTGTTAATCTAGGCAACCTTAGAGGCTGCAAATGTTACTGGGTGAACAAAATTATATAAATGCCACTGTAATCTGCATTTAAGGAAAAAACGACTATGCTGATTTTGTTTTTCTCTTTATGCTGATTTTGTAATCTAACAATTGGATGAATTACCTCAATTAATGGGAAATTGGAAGCTGTGGTAATGCTAGTTTCAGATTCAGCACTTCCCACTGAAACAGTACACGGAATAAAAATCATGGAATCGAATGCGATACAATATACTTACATTTACTTTTGGATGTCATATAATTGAAACCACTGAATTTTAGTATCTCCAGTTTCCAGCTGCTGTAATTTCTCCCCACATGCTCTTTTTATTTCCTTCTGTGTTGGCATCATAAAATTTGCAGTAGAATTCTTAGATTTGTTATCTTATATTCATCTAAATATTTACTAATTTGCATAAATTCAATTGCACCAGGTTTATGATGTCACCCCATTTTTGGAAGAACATCCAGGAGGTGATGAAGTTCTGCTGCTGGCTGCTGGTAAGTAATTTGTAAGTACATTTGTGGAAGAAGCAGAAAGTTGGATAATATTTCCAAGTTTTTATTCCGAGATATTTTGTTAAAAAAAAAACATCTTTCTCACTTCTAAAGAGAAGCTCCACATTCCAGCTTCTCGCACAGCCAAAAAGCCAAGATCTTGTTACAATTTAAAAGCAGTTTTATTTCTCAGCAAAAATATCAAAACTTAAAAAGGGAAGTAATTACTTTTAGCAAATAAGTGCTTGTTTGTTCATACACAGCTGTGCCAGACAGGACTTAAGAATTTTGTGGTGTTTTCACAGAGAAGGATGCCACAGATGATTTTGAAGACGTAGGTCACAGTGACTCTGCAAGGGAAATGATGGAAAAATACCTAGTTGGGGATGTTGACACCACCACACTTCCAGAAAAGCCACAATACCGATCACCGCCACCTAGACAAGCACCACCACCTCCCACTGCTGCTGGTGACCAGTCTTCTGGAGTTGCACTCAAGATGTTGCAGTATCTAATTCCATTGCTGATATTGGGCTTTGCATTTGTTCTGCAATACTATGGTAAAAAAGCAAGCCCAGCCAAACCCGAGCACTGACTTTGAGCTACAACTTAGGTTTCGGTGTGAATGTTTTGGTATTTACAATCTTTAATGTTTGCAGAAGCATAGATTTTTGTTTTCTTGGATACCAGTTGAATTCATTGCGCTATCAGTCTCATGATCATGCTTGCATTGCTGGGCATAGCTTTCATGACCGTATTGTTCATTATGTGGCATTGCTCTTAATGTGACTTGAGTTTCCTATTCACATCTAAAATAGATTTTACTTTAAATTAATTATCAAATCTAGTAGTGGTCTTTAGTCAATCAATAAGATTGATTCAATTAGTAAAGATCCAGCCCATATCTGACAAAAGCATGGGTTTGAATGTATTGTCAAATTGGAGAGTCTCATTGTTTACCAATCTTTAATCCCCAAGTATCACTATTTATAAGTGGTTTCAGTTGTAGGTTCTGTCCTGACTGAATTTTCAAAGTACCACTTACCTAAAATGAAATTAGCGGTCCATAGATAAAGTTATTGTCAGTTATATGGCATATGTTTGAAGAAGTTAAGGTTCTACTGATTCGTAAGATGAAGCTTTTGTTTCTGAAAGGGAAAGTTTTTGGCCCAAAAAAGAAAGTGAAAGTTTTGATCACCCTATTGAGCTGGTTCTCTGTAGAAAACCCAACAACAATCGATGAGCCCATGTGTTGATTATCTTTGAAAAATTCACAAAGGTCAATCATCAGCAAGGAAAATTCTAGGCCACACACAAGAAATAATTAGCATTATAGAAAGGTGTAGTGCCCAGATTTTGTTATCACCCTATACTTTAGAGGCCAAGCTTTTTTGTGATATTTATTCTGTTTGGCTCAAAAAATATATATATTCTTTTTTTCCTCTTGAGGTAGATTCTTACATAGTGGCATTCATGTTCTTTCAAAATCTAGAGTAATTTGGTACCCCACTCTGTGTATATTAGAAATGGTAAGGTTTCAGTTGGCAGAGACATGATTGATGGAAAATCTTGCTTGTCCCACTCTATTTTGGCCAAACAAATTACAAAATCAATTTGTTAAACAAAAGAATTTAGGTCACCTTTTTGGCTGATTCAAACAGTTGATTAGCAAGCTGTGAATCCGTCCAGCTGGTATTAATGTCTTTTTTTTTGTAAAAATAAAATTATTTTTAAAAATTTAGGTCACCTTTATGGCTGGCTTCAAATAAGGTTTTCCAGTAGACTTTTGAAAAATAAAGTGAGAAAAAAAAAACAAGTTTGGAGTTTCAAGTTGGTCTGTAGCTTTTTTTTATTATTATTATTTTGAATTTTCCGTTAAACTCATACAATAATTCTTAAAAATTCTTGTAAAACTATAATTTATCTTACGAAATTTCTATATAAATCTGCATAATATTTTTTACTAAATATAGGTATTCTGTTATTTGAGACAATTTTATTCGAGGCACTGTCGGATATTAAATATGCTCATTTTTTCAGTGAGAATTCAAATTTTAATTTGTCATATTATAAAAGACTAATTCCTTCCGCTAGACTATTTCTTATGCATAATTTTTTTTTGTAAAGAAAAGTTTAAATGTGTTCGGCACTGGTTCCTCATCAATGTCAAGGCATAGCCTCAGGATTCAAAGAGCTCTTACAGGGGACTTATAATATCGCCTACTAAAAAAGCTCTCACAACAGTAGTAATAATTAAATTTGCATCTTTATAGAATATAACATTATTTTTTACCATCTATATCAACTCTTATTGATATTTCTTATGCATAATTGATTAAAACAGAGAAGGCCAAGAGTTGGGCCAAACCACACCATACTGTCTTCTTGGGCCAATCCTAACCAATTTTTATTTCTTCTAAATTTCCCTCACGTAACCATACATTAATAAGCTTTTTTAAGTAATAATAAAAAACAGACTCATATTTTATAAGGATGTGAGTTTAATTTTTACTATTGTCGTGAGAGTTTTTTTTATAGACGATCTCGTAAGTTTTCTGTAAATATTTTCTAAACCATGGGGTTATACTTTGACTTTAGTAGGGGACAGGTATTGATTTACTTAAATTTTTTTATAAAAAAAAAGCTTCTCAATATATTTATTTGTAACTCTTGAATTATGAGTCATATTTCTCCTAATTTTGGGATTCAACATGCATTGATTGCATCTGAAGAGGAAAAGACTATTTACGTTGGAAACAATCTCAGTCCTTGAGTTAGTTGTCTTTCTTGTTTTTTTTTTTTTAAACAAAATAAAAAGAAAACACACACACACACACACTTTAACTTTAACAACTGTATGTTAAGATGTGTGTTAAAGATGATTTTTTTTTTTTTTGTAGAAGTAGAAGTAAAAGTGAAAGTAGAAGTGGAAATAAAATTATATTAGAAATAGGATTTAAAAGTTTATTTGGTAGATTATAAATGAGTATAAAATGTATATATATTTTTTATAACTTAGGGTAAAATTGTCTAATTTTTTTTTATAACTTAAGAAGAGTTAAAATTGCTTAAGAATTTTATAACTTAGGGTAAAATAGTTTAAAATATTTTATTTTTATTTTTCTCATCTTATTTTTTAACTTTTCTAATAAAATTAAAATAGCTCAAAATATTAAAAGTAGAAGTAAAATAATTTTTATTATACTAAATAAAAAAATATTTAATTCTACTTTTAATTTTATTTTTATATTATTAAATATGCCCTTAACTAAAGCAAAATGAGGAAGTGGATATTGGAAGAGGGTGGGAGGGAATTCGGGAATGGCACAAAGAGTAGTGCTTTGAGTAATGTCACATGTCATCCATTCACTATTTCAATAGCCTTTTTTCTAGCTTTTAAAAAGTTTCACTTAAAACACATTATCAAATCTATTCTTCTTATTTAAATTATTATAAGACGTTTTTTAAAAAGCATGAAAATCTTATATAGCATATTAATTACATCTTAT
Source organism: Leucaena leucocephala (assembly GCA_037074615.1). NCBI lineage: Eukaryota > Viridiplantae > Streptophyta > Magnoliopsida > Fabales > Fabaceae > Leucaena > Leucaena leucocephala. The sequence continues at coordinate 20,587,422 of CM073555.1, read as the reverse complement.
CAAGATTGTTAAAATTTGATTCAATTTCCTATTTTCGATTATCAAAATGCAATTCATAATTTTAAATATACATAAATTTTAAAAAAAATTAATTAACCACCTCTCCTTAATTCTAATGAGGTGGTTGAACTTAAAAATACCTTATAACATATACTAAAGAGATTTTGTAGAGTACTATAGGACAAAAAAAATTATTTGATTTTATTTTTGTCAAACCTTTAACTGGGGGTATAACAATGGGAGTTACTTTTTCATTACTACATGCTTTGATTCCTTCTAAGTGCGTGTTTGGCAACAGCGGTGGAGAATAGATTCTGACCAAAATCGCGGTTTGGAAAATTTTTACACAAACAACAATTTTTGTTGAGAATTGATTTTGGACAAAACCTCGGTTTAAAACCTAGGTTTTGAATAAGCTACTGAAAATAGCTTTTTCTTTGAAACCTAGGTTTTGGATTATCCAATTACTATTATACCCTTACTTTTTCTTACACCATCTCTCATCTCTTTTCTCTATTATCTCTCCTCTCTCTTCTCTTATCTCTCTTTTTCTCTTTCCTCTCTCCTCTCTTATCTCTCTTTTTCTCTCTCCTCTCTCCTCTCTACACTCTCTTCTCTCTCCTCTTTCTTCTCTTTCATCTTTCATCTCTCTTACTTTTAATCATATCATACCCTTTTTAGTAATTTACCAATATAAAAAGTGATTCTACTACTAATCATCCAAACATCTTTATTCCCAAAATCTATTCTTCCCAAAATCTATTCTACCCAGAATCTATTCTCCAGAATCTATTCTTCCCAGAATCTATTCTCTAAAAGCTAATCCAAACACACCCTAAGATTCTTCCATCCCCCTCTTTTTTTTTTTTTTGTTGAGGATTTTTTTTTCCTTTTGACAAGTCTTGGACCTAGCAACTGGGTCTAACTTTTATGCAATTAATTAATTTTTGTATAATTTATCGTTTAAGCATTTTGTCTTATGACTTGATGCATTTGTCACGTATGCCTTGAAACTACAGGTAAAATTGAAGGCAATACATGATTAACAAATGAATCTCATGAGGGTATAGACCAAAACCTAAACTTTGACGATTTGACTAAAGATTTTGACTTTGTTTATGACTAGTCAAACTAAAACTCTCATTCATTGAACGAAAATTGTCAAATAAATTCCTAGAATAGCAGCTTGGAAAACTCAAAAGCACGCTAATCTTCTGTTACTAGTAAGCAAAATCAATAATTGTTTTATTTTGAACATGACCATGTCCTAGATAACTGCTTGGTAAAACAAGAAATCTGACCAAACCAACTTCTTTACTTCTTTATTTTCTTCTCTCCTACTCTTTATATTTCGAGTCATTCAAATCAAATATAAATAATTTAATTTAATATCTTTTTCAACTTTGATTTATATCAAGCATCAATATTTTTTTATGCTGCAGTAAAAAAAAAATCACTTCCATTCTACATCACACATATTGCATAATGAAAAGAAATATTAAAACTCAAGCAAAGAAACCAACTTTACACTGCTACAAAAATAAACATTTAGACCTATTAAAAAAGGTTTTTTAAACCTGATTGAGATAAGGACAGTTTAGAAAATCAGGTATTTTATAGATCGGATAGATAACTAGTATTTTTTATATCGTTCCTAATGTCAGGTCAAGAAAGTCATAATTTCTAGATCTGATGTAGCCTAGATTACCTGTTTTGTACTAATATTAAACTATAAGAGTTCAGTATCTCATAATATAACAAAGATAACTACATATACCGAAAGTAGAAACCTAAGCCTTGTGCATCACTTTCAATCTGCTATAATATGGTTTCCGAGGCTGCTGGGCTGAAAATAATTGGAAAGCTCATAGGCAAAAGAATGCCTATAATGTTCATAGTGATCTACACATAAAGCTAAAGAAGGGAAAAAGGGACAATAAAAATAGTGCTTGTGTATATCCTTTGCGTGTGAGAGAACAAATGCTCCAAATTATTGCAGGAAATGGCAGCACTAAGCAAAAGAAGAGTTACTGGCTTTGATTTGTCTCTGAAACAATTGCGAGATTTGGGGGATATGTAAATGTGCTCATAGTCAAGTTTCACCCAACAGACACACACATAGAATAGACATACATAGTACTGTTGGAAAAGTTGGTGTGGGACGTTTATGTCTAAATCATGATTGAAAACATTAGAACAACTAGTAGCCACATATCCTGACCCCTCCAAAATTGTCTGTGTTCTTCCTTATAATGCATTGTTTCTCCCACAATCTTTTTCTCCCAAACAAGTACATCTGCACTATGCATGCGTGTATCTAACCCTGCATTATTAGTCATCCCCCACGTTCCAAATGTCCTTTGGTTTTTTGTGTTCAATACAGTGTACTAATTTGTTTTCAATCATGTATAGACTTGGACATTCTCTGAATTTTGTTAGTATTACACATGCCTTCTTTCTTTCTATTTTTGAAGGAGGTTTATAGATTGGCAAAATCAATGATAAGTTTCTCTATACAAATTTTATTAGCCAAAAAGATATAAGTTCGAATACTCCTTTAGAGTACTAATATATTTTGTATATAAAAATATATTAGAAACTTCTCATAGAAAAGAGTTCTAAATAGAGATTTTTTTACTGATTTTTTCTCGTAGAATTGAAAATAGAGAAAAATCTATATAATTTCTGGAAAACTCAAGAAAAATTTGTGTAATTTACTTTGTTTGGAAAGAAGGGGATGTAAGTTTTAGGAGGGGGGATCTATATATCTTCAACAAAACTTAAAAATATCATGTGATTCAATATTTAATAAGTCACGAATTGAGGCACCCTAAATTAACAAAGATTTATATGGATTTCTTTGTGGAGCTTTATGCTTTTTTCAACGTTGTTATGAAAACCTTGCTGTGATTACACCTAACTTTGTCTTCTAAGCCTCTTTTGGTTAGGCTTGTGGAGAAAGATTCTCATCTTTATGACTGTATAGTTTAGATTTCAACATAGTATATGTCGCATATATATGTTACTTTATATGATAATTAGAGTACTTTGGATTGGAGATAATGGAAGGGAAAAATATTTTACTGCAACATCTTCCTTATTTGACCGTTTTATACAAAGTGAGAATTGAAGATGAACGGATAAGCCTTCCTTCTTATAGTTGGAGCCACTTTTTTTCTTTTGTCTTATTTCCTTATCCAAACATGGCAACTCATGATTCTGTTCCTTGTTGGAATTTCCTTTCAGGTTAGTGTCTGTGTCCTGTTAAATACAGGACAAGCTTTTAGTACGAGAGAGGTTGTTCATGTTTTATAATTGAAGCATTTAGCTTCATGAACTGTTGGCAAGTCCCTGTCAAATTTAACAAAGGAAAGAGATCATAATGCTGTCATTCGGCAGATGCTGTTCTTTGCCCTCCTTAGAGTTGGAGCCTACAACATATCTCTTCGCCTTGGTTTGTTGCCCTGTTCTTGCTCATACCACTGGCAGTTGGTCGTAGTACCATTTTATTCTTTAGTTTGTTAGAGGCTTCGATTTGGCCATCGGTTAGGGTAGTTTTAATAGTTGTTTTTGAAGTTTTTATGTTCTCTCCAATAAACTTTTTTATAAGCCGGTGCCAGTGTTGGTGTATGTTGTTGTTCTATGTGTGCTTATCTGTATGTAATTCTCTTTTTACATATAACAAAGGAAAGAGATCTAAATGCTATGTTACATCATTTTCAAGGGCTCCATCTCTTGTTTCATACCTCTTAATAACATAGACCAAATAAGAAAAACAGCTTATTAGCATTGTACACATGAGGCCTCACTGTTTAATTCATTAGTATTTATTAAAGTTTCAATTACTTTTTTATGAAAGGAAAAAATGTTAACCGACAGAAAATCGAGTTAATTAAAACAATTACTGATTGATTTCTCTTATCTAGTGCTGCGCTTGATCTTCTGCTTAATCTTATCTAAGTTCAATAATTTGTACTTACAATGATAAGTAAAGCAACCTTCTATAAAGTAAGATCGCTTAGTTGTACATAACTAAGTGCTAATCAAGTGATCTTAAATACCAAATCAGGGTTTAAAGAAAAGTTGATGTGACATTAATCATGAACAAACATGTTATATTATTATCATATCAGAGAAAATACTTATGAATACCGTATGTATATAAAGTCAATGAAAATAATAATAAGTTTTAACTGTCTTTAAAACCCCAGACAGTTGAAATAGTAAAAAATGTGCAGAAAGAACAAAAAGTTAGATTCTTATTAACTTAGAATGATTTATACGTAGTAGTAACACTACAGAGAGGTTACATTGCATAGGACATATATGTTTTTTGTTTTCCAATGAGAAAGGGAGGGAAAACCAAAGTCGAGACAGAACAAAAACATAAATTTCCTTATCTCTATGTCGTGCATGGGATTGAAGCTGTCCCCTGCAGTATTCATATTGTTCCCCAAAAAGTTGGAACATGGTATTTAATTGGGCTGGGCCACAATAAAGAAAACAAACGTCCTTCTTTTGATAAACTAGCTTCAGTTCTTGTACCTGCAAGTTGACTCCACAATTAGCCATGATCTACTGATTTAGCATTCAGTGGTATCCAAATTGTATTTGAAGATCCCAAGTTGTAGTTTGGTGCTTGAAAGAATTCTGGTTAAGTTTAATTCTGTCCTTTTTAAAAAAAAAATTAGGTGTCAATTTATAATGTATTAGTTGATAGTATAAGAAGAATTAATAAAAGCTTTCTAATTATGGATGTTGGTCAGAAAAATTAAATGAGTACAAATTGCACAGCTATATTTATGTAGAATGGGGCATCATAAATCACCATCATGCATGATAGTAACTATATATTCAAATGGGAAGAAGCCCACTTTAGTTGAAGCTGATTTGAAACTGTCCAAACATAGACAAAAAGATTCAGAAAGAAGCATAGCAATAAATATGTATTCTCTTCTGCATGTGCAAAATTTGAGTAAGAGAGAGTACTCCCCCTCTTCTTCTCTCCTGTCAATTAAAGAAACGCCCTCAGACTCAAACTTGAATATTTTTCACAAGTCAACAGATCAACAATATATAGAGAAATAGGTGGAAGAGGCCAAGAAAGACAGACAGCTACATTTGCCTGTAAGAGTTACAGTTACCTAGAAAAAGCAGAGGTAACTAAGTACTTTGTAGGAGCAGGATATACAAGGCTAAGGTTCCTCTCTCATATTTGCACTGCATAGGGCAGGATGTTCTGATCTCCCCTGAGACAAAACAGAGTTGATATTTTTTATCAATGAAAATTTAGGTGAGCTGAGAGTTGAAAATTAATCAGAATCAAGATAAGTCTAATGACATAATAAATACTCATCGAGGTATATGTTAATGATCTATTTTGATCCATCAACAGTGGCCTCATATTTACTAACTATATCAACTTTTACCGATGTATCTATACTTGTAAGTTTCATGTAACAAACATTATAGCATGGGGCTACAAAGGGAACATTAATGCATGAAGCATCCAATGTTATATATACAGGGTTTAGTTTGCTTTAAAGATTCCTATTCAAGGTCATATATTAACTTGACAGATTTCTTTAGTATCTCTGTCATGCTAAAACTTCAATCTTAAGTTCTTGTGGCCAGTAACAACCGTTTCAACATGTGTGAGAGATGAGTTTGTATGTGATAATAAAGTTATATGTGTAACACACGAGTGAATCTATCTTGATATTTCGTTTCACCCCAAGAATCATGTCCCTCCAAGTAGACAACATTGATAAGATTCTTGAAAAAAAGTTTATAAAAAAAATGAATTTTTGGACAACTTATAAAAAAAAAGCTTTTACAAAAGAGTTTATAAAAAAAATAATTTTTGATAAATAAGTGTTTGGATAGTTATTACTAAAATAGATTTTGTAATTAGAAAATTACTAAAAATAATATGTATGAGAGATGAGAGATGAGAGAGGGTAAAAAAGATAGAGGAAATGGGAGAGAGGGTGAAGAAGATAGAGAAGAGAGGGTATAAAAAAAATAAGGGTAAAATAATAATTGAATTGTTCATAAACTCTTTTATTATTCCAAAAGCTACTCTGACCAGTTTATTTAAAACCATAGTTTTAAACTATAGTTTGGTCCAAACCGAGGTTTAGATAAATATAGCTATTTATTTTAAAAAAAAATTAAATCGAGATTTGGATCAGAAGTTATTTTAAAACTATAATTTTATTATTTTTTAAATAGTCCCATCATGATCTTTTCACACTTTGTTTTCTCCGTCGCTAAGTGCCAAAAGCATAAAGATTAATTATAATTATAATCAAGCTAATTCTCATTAGTTTATAAACTCACAACACGGTATTAATTTCACAATATTTACAACGCCCATTACTTATATATCTTGCGTAATATAGAGAGACCTTTTATAGGGGCTTCTTCCTACTTTCAAACTTTTTAAAACAGAAAAAACCTTAATACCCATTACAGGCCTAAACCCATTATATCCCTTCTTGACTATATATGTTAAGCTTTTAATTTCAGATTAACTTACTTTAACAACGGCTTAACCCTAACCCTAACCCACGCCTAGGGCGTACTTTCACAGTAAGAGGATTAGCCATTTCACAAGACAGCCTCATCACCTCTGAGAGATCAACTTCACCCTGATCCGACGGTGTCCATTCAAACTCGTGCAGAAGCGTGGCCACCCAGGAGCACACCGTAGCGAAACCCAATGTCTTGCCCGGGCACACTCGCCTGCCCGACCCGAACGGAGCAAGCCTGAGGTCCGAGCCGAAGATCTGGAACTCCATCTCGCCTTCCTTGGTGGCAAACCGCTCTGGCATAAATTCCGATGGTTCCTTCCACCCTCGTGGGTCCCGCGAGATGGCCCACATGTTGACCATGGCGGTGGTCCCGGCGGGCACGTGACAGCCATCAATGGTGGTATCAGTTATAGCCAAACGGGCCCACGAGAGGAGTGGGCCTGGCGGGTGCAGCCTCAGCACCTCCTTCACCACCGCCGTCAAATACACCAGTAATGCCACGTCCGCCTCTGTGACGGCACGTGACCTCCCTACCACCTTGTCGAGCTCCGCATGAACCCTCGCTTGCACATCAGGATGAAGCACCAGTCTCGCTAGGATCCACTCGATCAAAATCGCCACCGTATCTGTCCCCCTGAATATCATTTCCTTAAAAATCGCAAAAATTAAATATTTTAGTTCCAGTTGACAATAGGGTGTAGGGACATTCTCGAATGGGGAATAACTAATATTAAAATATTAAAAAAATTATTTACTTACCCAAAGTACAGCGATCATGTCGGCGTCGTTCAATTTATCCGTTCCTTGGAGGGAGAGGAGGACGTCGACGAAATCCCGGTTGGTTTGGGTCTTTTGGGCTCTGTGGTCAGCGATGATTCTGCTGACGAACCGGTTCACCTTGGGGACGAGACGAGAGCACCTGAACCGGATTTTCTGAGCGTCGAAATTGGCGAGCCAGGGTAGGTGGTCCGCCCAATTAAGGGTACCCAATAGGTCGTACCCTTCGTCCACTAGCGCTGCAAGCTCAACCATTTCGCTGTTTGATTCGTCCAGCTTATAACGCTGTCCGAACACCGAACACATCATGCTATTGAGAGACGCTTTCTTCAGCACCTCGCGAACTAACAGGCTGCTTCCATGATTTTTTCCAAACATTTCCACCATTTGGCCGGCGATTTCGGACCGTTGAGATTCCGCCGCCTTGATTTGCTTTGGGCAGAAGAGGTGAGTGGCGGCGATCCTCCTTAGAGTCCGCCAGTAAACCCCATAGGAAGCAAACCCAATTGCTCTGTTAAACATCAAGCTATACGCCGACTCTTTCACGGGCCGGTCCGCAAACACCGAACTGTTCAGAATCTCCTTCGCAACGTCCGGGTTGCACGTGACGATCACCCGAGTCTCGCCGAGGCTGAAGGCCATGAGCCTCTTGGCTCCGAAAGCTTCTGCGGCGGCGGCGATACGGCGGTGGGCAAGTGAAACCATAAGACTCATGCTACCAAACAGAGGAAATCCTTTTGGTCCAGGGATTGTTAATGGAGAAGCACTGGGTTTGGATTTGGTGGTGTAGTAGTACTTGCCCCAAGCAGGACCACCGGGGTGAAACCAGTGAAACAGAGAGATGGTGAACCAGAGGAAGAAGGCTAGGAAGAAGAGGGACCAGAAGAGGTCGGTGTGAGTGCATTTGGAAGCTAAGGCAAAGAGCCACAGGTGATCAATGTGAATAGTCATGGTGGCGGCGACTGGCCGGCGAGCGTTTGGTGAATTGAGGAGCAGAGGAAGAGGAAGAAGGAGATCGAGGAGTGCTTTTAGTGGTGGGGAGTGAGGCGAATGTGGTGGAGTTCGTTAGAGAATATATAGGGACAGGGACTGAGTAACAGGGGAGGAGAGAATCGCTGGTTTAGAGAGAGAGAGAGGAAGATTAAAAAGGGCAAAAAGAAAAACCGTTATGCTTAAGTTAATACGTTTAATGACATGATTAGTTTGGTCTTTAGAACCGTATAACGTAAATTTTTAAAATCAGTATTCCCGGAGTATTCATTGAAAGACCATATATTATTTTATTCTTACTATGACCTCACAGTTAAGACTTAACTAATATGAGTATTTCTTTCATACATAAACATATATAATGTATATTATTTTCCCTAAAATTAACTACAAAAACTTTTATATATATTTTTCACACCGTCTCTTTTTTGGGTTTCCCCATAATTTAATTTTCTCATATATCCCTAAAATTATTTGATTTACTTATTTCTGTAACTGACTAAATACAAAATATTTTTTTTTTCTATAAATATTTTGGATCGTTTCTTGTTTCTTGTCCGATGCTAAGTGCAAACATCATGCGATCATGTTAAAAAAAAATAAAAGAAAGGAATAATAGAAGAAACTTCATACATATTTTCATTCTTTTATGACCGAGAATCATTTATACAGGGGGTTAAAAAATTGGTGTTGGTAAAAAATAAATAAATATTCATCAATGGTTTCTCTTCACACATTCTTTCAATTTCTCTCTTTTACTTCATATGTTTATTATCCTAAAATATAAAAAATTTTATTTTTTGGGCGTATATACTAGAGCTGGGAATGCGGGCTGGCCCGCCAAAAACGGGCCAGCCCGCTCCCAGCCCGCCAACAAACGGGGCGGGCTGTGCAGCCCGCCCCAAAACGGGCTGGCAAAACGCCAGCCCGAGCCCGCCCCCCCTTAGTGGCGGGCTGGCCCGCCAGCCCGCCAGCCCGCCACTTTTTTTTTTTTTTTTTTAATTTTAAAAAAAAATATTTTTAACATTTTTAAAATACTAATAAAAAATTTCTAATGTTATATTAGTATAATAAAAAAATTACTCATGTTATACTCTTAAAAAATTTTATTTTTTATAAAAAAATCTCAAATTTTATAATTATAAATCTAAATAAATATTAACATAATATTAATCAATTATAATATGTAAACATATATTAACAAATAAGTAATTATCTTTACTAGTATTCGATAATAGGAGTATTCAAAATAACATTTAAGTAAAATAAATATTAAATAATAATATTAAATTTTTAAAAAAAAAAAAAAAGTGGCGGGCTGGCGGGCTGAGGGGGGGCGGGCTGTGCAGCCCGCCCAAAAACGGGCTGGCATTTTGCCAGCCCGAACCCGCCCCCCCTTAGGGTAAAACGGGCCCAGCCCGCGGGCTGGGCCCGTTTTACCAGCTCTAGTATATACCATACAAATATCTTAAATGTGTTAAAATTAATCTAGATCCTCTCTTACTGGGAACAAGATGCCACCGTGTACTCCTGGTCTTAAATATATTATCTAAATCAATAGTTAATCGTAGTCCTATATACTTTATACAAAACATTTCATATTAATTAATTTTATTAATTTTATTAATTTAATCAAATTAGTTAAATATGTTATATATTAAAGATCGAATGAGTATAAAAGAGAAACATAATAAAACTCAAACATTATTCACTCCATTGTAGTGTGTGTTTGGATAAGATTTTAAAAGAGGGCTTATAGAAAAATGGAGTTTTGTACAGCTTATGAAAAAGGTTTTTAAAGAAGAGCTTATGAAAAAAAAGTAGTTCTGAATAAATAAGTGTTTGAATAGTTATTACCAAAAGAAATTTTGTAATTATAAAATTACTAAAAAAAGTATATATGAGAGAGAGTAGAGGGTAAAAAAGATAGAGGAGATAGGATGAAGAAGAGAGAAGAGAGATGGGTAGTGAAAAAGATAGAGGAAAGGAGAGAGATGGTGAAAAAGATAGAAGAGAGATGAGAGATAGTAAAAAATATATAGGAGAGAGAAGATATGGTGTAAGAAAAAGTAAAGATAAAATAGTAATTAAGTAGTTCATAAGTGATTTTATTGTTCCAAAAGTTACTCTGACCAGCTTATCTGAAACTATGGCTTGATCCAAACTGAGATTTGGATAAATATGAATATTTATTTTAAAATTTATCCAAACTGAGGTTTGAGCTAAAAATCCTTTTAAAACTATAGTTTAGGGATTTCCTAAACAGGCCCGTAGTCCAAATAATTTGGATAGCTTTGGTTTTTTTCCCCAAGTAAAAAGCCATTGATGCACCAACGGGGGTTGGTCTGAATGGTAAGTGGCTCGGTATCGCTTAAGCGAGGTCTCGAGTTCGAGCCTTGGCGTATGCAAAAAATTCTCGTTGGGAGACTCACCCATCATAGTCAGGTGCGCGACGCGGGTCGAATCCAAATATAGTTGGGGTAAAGTTCTAGTGAATCGGGTGAAAAAAAAAAGAAGCTATTGATGCTTTTTTTTGGATGAGGAGAAATTTTGAGGGCGAAAACGTAGAAGTAAAAAAAAAAAGAGTTTTTCCTTTATACTTGAATGACTATAAGAAAATACGCACACCATGAAGAGAAAACATGTGGATTTCATTTCATACATCCGTTTCTCTGATATGGCACATTTTTTTAAAACATGTTTTCTCTCGAGATTTGTTCCAAATTTGTATCCTCCTACTATTAAATTGAGGGAAAATCTACATCGCATTCACTGGTTTGATTACGGCTAAAGGATCGGTGTGGCTGACATTAGTAGGAAGGATTGTCAGTTAATAGATTTTGGCATATACGCTCTATTAAACAAAGATTTGACTTCAGATTTCATCTTAAATGTCAATAAATTATTAATAAATACTTTTACTAGCATCATTTAAACTCTGAAGCGGGTATTAAATATTAATTTTGGTGCGAAATTTGTAGTTTTTAATTTAAAAAAAAGTGGCTAATGGATTTTGCCAAGCGAAGTTGGATTATGATCCTCCCTGACTCAATGCAAGTTTCCTTCTTCACGTAACATCTTGAAGAGTGGCTGTTCAGGATTTTGTATCTTAAACTTAGAAGCTGCAATTTACAAATCATTTTTAAGATTATATGTTGGAAACAGTGGAGAGGTTTCGAAATCGTGTTTTTAAAAGCATCACACCTTCACCATTTGAGATTTGCTCGCCTGATCACACTAAAAAGGAGGTTGACATTTCAAACATATTTTGATGTCTCTAACTGGGTCCTTTTCTTTTCTCCCTTTTGTTATAATTAATTGGGGATACCCGTTTTTTATGGCCCTGTGTAATTTCATATTTTAATGAAATTTTCGCTTTTCTCAAGAAGAAAACGGTGGCTAACCGTAATGAATGATGATTTTCTGTTGGCCAAGAAAAAAAAAAAAAGGCACTCCCTGATCGGATCCTTATGTAAATTAAGAGGTTGTTTAAAGATAATATAAATGTAAAAAAATGTAATTTATTTCTTAAAAATACCTTAATCTATGTAGGGTGGGTGAAAGAGAACGATTGGAAAAAAAGGCTAAAAAAATAAGTACAATAAAAGGATGAGAGATATATAATTAATTTAAAATATAAATAAAAATATAATAAATACTCATAAATCTCTAAAATATATCGCTTTTAGAAAAGACAAAATTCATTTATTTATTTTTTTAAAATTATAACTTATGAAAAAGATAGGGGTAGGATCGATAGTGGAAATTTTAAAGTTCCATGGGTTAATAGTTAAGCAAAATTTACTTAAAGGAGCGCCGCCACTGGGGCAGGAGAAAATCTGGGAAAAAGTAACATCCTAGATTGGGTCGAGTGAAGGACACGCGCTCGCCTCCTCTTGGAATTGGATTATTCTTTTCGCGGTGCGTGCTTTTCTACTCTATTTTTTAAGAAAAAGGAAAATCGTTAACTTTCTTCTGCTTGCAGAAAGTCAGTACACTACAAATAATCAAACTAAATGACGCCATATATATAGCTAGTGTTTTACTTTCGAAATATTTGATTTCTTTTATTATTTATAAAATGATAGTTAAAAAGAGACCTTTAAAGAAAGGTTTAAGTATTGTTTGATTAACATAAGGGAGGGTAGGTTGAATTAATTTAAGAGAGAGTAAAGAAGGCTAAGGGAGGTTATAGGTGTGAAGGTAGGGGAGAAGAGATGATATTTTTTATTTGGTTCCGGAGGGGAAGGGAGGGGAGCTAATTAAAAATTAACAAATATATCCTTACCTATTTATTTAAATTTATTTATAATATTCATATCAAAATTATTATTTTTTAATTTATGAATCTCAATATTTTTTATCTCATTTATATATAATAATAAAATTAAAAAAAATAAAAAATATGATAAAATTTTAACGTTATCTCTTATTAATTAATAATTATTATATATATTAATATAATATATAAATTAACAAAATGCTTCAACAATCAACGTAAAATTGTCAAAAAAGAAAAAGGAGAGAAAATTGATGCTTGATGTGTGAGGAGAGGAGGAGGGTATAATTGGAATATTAAAATATTATAAAGGGTAATTTTATCAAAATTGTATAAAAAAATTCTCTCCCCTCCAAAAATCTCCACTTTTGGAGGGGAGGTGAGCACATGGGAACAAAAAATTTCACCCCCCCTCCCCTCCATTTTTTTTAACCAAACACACTTATATCTCTCTTTCCCTACCTTCCCCTTCAAAACCCTCCAACCAAACAATGCCTTACCCTATTATATTTTTTTTTCGGAACTTATAAATTTACTCAAATAAAAATGTACTGTCCACCAAAAAAAGTGTCGAGATATATACAAATAAATATGTAAATGTCGAAAATTACACAAGCCGTTAATTAATTTTATCAATTATATAAGGTATATAAATTATTTATCTATTTTTATATTTATATACAATATAAAATCTATTTATATATATATTCCAAGAGTATTGTATTTGAGAAAAAGATACGTGAATCATTAAAAATTATAATACATAGAGTTTGTGTCAACATGTTTAAAAAGCTATAAAAATCATTGAATTGGTCAATATAGTCATTTAAAAGTAGAGTGAATTTAACTTAGACTACATGTCCATAATTTTTAATTGAACTTATTAGAAGATTAACTCATTAATTTGCCAGTCTAACATTAAACTCAAGTTAAATTTTTAAATTTTAATAATAGAATACAACTATATGACGATATAGCATAACTCACTAGAAGTAAAACTTGCAACTAGGAGGTACATGATGCTTTTTTGACACTAAGTGTTTATTTAGATTGCTATCGTGGAGCTCCATTTAACTTCTAAATCGTGATCTTACCATTTACTAAATAAGTGTATGAAATCAGCTTTGTCTCGGTTTACATCAACGTGCTTAATTGTTAATCCAAACAAGCAGTGAACCATTAGCTAATCTTTGGCTATATTAATTAATTAATTAATATAAGACAGAATTGGAGAGGGAGAGGAAGCACGTAGGTGAAGACCCGGGAGGGCCCCACAGAATGATGGAGTGAACAGTGTTATACATTGCCTCTGGCTCTGGGCACCCCCTCCTCCGTCGGTATGGCTACATGCGTTGTCTCCTCATTTAGCCATAGGCCATATCCCCTCCCTCTATCCCTATCCTTTGTTCCCTGCCCTTTCGCCACCTGTCCCCCCTCCCCTACTCATCTTTCCACCCTTTAGTTTTTTTAATTATTTTAATATAACTATCTTACTAAATTATATTTAAATATTCTTGAATTTAATTAAAGATAATTATTTTAAAAATAGTTTATGTATTGATGAGGATTTAAATTCGTGATCTTACCCTAGCAAGAATAAGCACAATGCTGATAGCTAGGCTACAAGATTTTTGGATTTACCTCTGACTTTCACTTATTCCTCTCTTATTCATCTCTCCCCCACCATTTTCTATTCTCATCTTCACCTTACCAATACATGCATCATCGTACATGTGTGTGTTCTCATCTCCTTTTCTGTTTTGTCATTTTTAAATGAATAATGACCCTGGATTAATTGTACCGGGCCTGAATACTCTATACATAATTGGTTTCAAATGCTAAATTCAACTGAAAAATCACAATTTCCGTATCAATCTATATATCCATAAATAATTCACGCCTGAAAAAATGCATCCCGCAATCTATAATTAAACGAGTCATAGGTTATTATGAAACTCAAGTACTAGAAATCAACTCTAGGCAGGAGTGTGAGCAGATCTTGTGTGGCTTCAAAAGAGAGTGAGCCCGTGTGTCCTTGATTATTACATATATATATATATATATATATATATATATATATAGAGTATAAAATAAAAAAAGATGAAACCTACTAAACAGTCCCTACAGTTTTCTAGGATTTTCGAATATGAATATATGTGTAGTATATATAGACAAAAGTCTCGTTCAAATTCAATGCATCTAATGTGTAAAATGGTTATAAGAAGTCAACAAAATTAATTTAGTTGATAAATAGTTAGCTCATAATTGATAAAATTATAAGTTTAAATTTTTTTGTTGATATAAGTTTTTATGGGCGCCACCTAGCCTCCAATCATTGAAGACGGTCGGGAGTTGGCGGTGCCTCCAAAGGTCCAAGGTTGAAGTCATAAGTTGTTTTGATTGTAAGAGATTTAAGGTTCAAGTGGCAACGGGATCACTTGGGGAAACAATGGCTTTGACGAGTGGCTAGGAGTGGAGGCTTTGGCTACCATGGCTTGAGAATTATAGCTAACGGCATTTTGATAAATACACGCATGCACTACGCTTATTTATAATCAAAAGACATTATGAGATCTCAAAATAGTTCAGTTCTTTTCTTTTTTTTTTAAATGTATTTTGAATGAGGCGTGGAAGAGGCAGGGCATGACAATGACTACTATTTCCTAAAATTGGTTCCATCTAATGATTCGTGTAATCATAATCAGCATGTTTATACTTTTGTTTGTATATATTAACTTCTTTTATATAAGTATATACGCCCACCTATTTCCAGAATGGGTGAGATTTGAGATCAACTCGGAAATTCTTTACTGAAATTCAGTTCTATCTTTTTTATCACCGCCACTCGTCCCTTTATCCAAACTCTTCATTTCCTTTTCTTTTCTTTTATTTTTTTAAGGCCAAAAAAGCAGCCTTTCTTTTCTCTGCCACCAACTATTTCAACCCCTTTTTCAAGATATATTTTTAGTCGTTTAATCCACCGACTCCGGTGGTAGGGTTTACCAAATAGTTGAACAAATATTCTCAATTAAATCAGTATAATAGGCATATATTAAACAACCCTGGATAATTGTAACTTGCCTTCATTATCAGTAATTATCATCTATGATTGTGAGAGAATTTAATTCTGATCTTTTCCCGCGTGTCATTGTCTAATTGACTCGTTCGTTGAAACTTGAAAGAAGAGTTAGCTTACGTTTTGCTTAGTTCTTCATTATTGAAGGCACAAACAAATATCAATTAATCCCCCAAAAAACGTTGTTATAATATGTTGAATACTTCATTATTTCTCTGCCTATCGAGACTCATTAGTCGTTACTAATTAGTCTAAACTCATTTGTTTATTATTATCTTTTCCTTGATTTTTAACTATGAGCTCGGTGAACAATATTATTATTATTATTATTATTATGATAGATATTAAATATATCTGAAATGTTATATACTTGAGGATGGAAAAAATGAAGAAGCTTAGCAATTAAGATTTCTGTTCAATCTCAACAGTCCAATCATAGCAGACAAAAGAACAGCATGTAAAAATAAACATTTTGGAAATGTCATCGTGAAAAGTGAAGAAGACAGTGACATCATTCCAAGGGAAAATTAAAGGTTGACCTTTGATCTCTCTCTCCCTGTTTTCTTCAAAAAAGAAATTAACCTATAAAAGTTCTTCTTTATAAACGTATCCGGTGGAAACAGTTTTTTTTTAAATGACGGGATATGGAAGATCTTCTTCTTCTTTTTTATGTACATAATTGTTACTGAATTTAGTCTCGTATAAGAGTCACTCAACTACAACACTTTCACTAACAATTATGGTAACATCACCATATATTATTTAATTATTTTTCATTCTAAAATACTCTCAATTAACGAGATAAAAGAAAAAGTTTACACGCCAAAGACCTCAATGATATATATAAATATATAATCATAATATGCCTCTTTGAAGTTTAAGAAAGTTTGGTGCATGTAGCTTGATGTATCCAGCTAGCTCCTACCATGCACTTTCTAAGCAGATAGCTTCAATTATTTATTAAGAAATTTCAGATTAATTAACCCCAAAAATAAATCAACTTTAAGTAGGACAGAGTCATCATAGGGCTCTTTTCATAATCCAAAAATTAAATTAATCGTGAGATCCACTTCTTCATCTTCCTTTTTATGATTTAATTAATATTGAGCTGTTTCTACATTTCTTCTTAAGAAATTAAAATTAAAATTAAACCAAAATATACGATGGCATTGTCCTTACCGCCAACAAAAGCTACCTACCTAGCTTCTAGGAAACCCTCTAATGGTGGAACATTTGTGGAAATCAGTAATATGCTTGATTTAATTAATCATATTTTCCCTCTTAGTTAAAAGAACATAACAGTAACAGAAACAAGACAATTACATATATTAAAGTTAATTAGTGTTTGATCATAACTGGTTTAGGATATTGCCTCGCATCTTCTAATTAATTAGATGCCACTGCCGAGCAGATGAAAGTTAGGAAGAATTATTTGAGAAACTTCAATGGAAGTTAATAGGGAAACGTTTGATTAAAAAAAACAATTATTGTAGATGACTAGTTTTTTGGGGTTTAGTGTTTGTAAGTTAGTTAAAATGTCCGATATATATATGCTGTATCTTCAGCAACTTAGAAACCTAAGAATGGGTCTGTTATTATTCGATGTATATTATATTTTAGTATTCATGCAACGAAATTAATTAGTCTGCTAATCATCTTGATTATTCTCTCAATCAGCATGAGTTTTCGATGAGTTTCATGTTACTTGCTTTGAAGTTCACGAAGGTGCATGAGATCTAAGGTTTCATGCTTAAAAAAATAAAACGATTTGCATGGGAAGATACAACATTCATGTACGGTCGAAGGCAAAAATATAATTCAATAATTTATTTGTATGGAAATGTATTTTATTACTATATATTTTTTTGGCCAAATATTTTATTACTATATAGAGCATCTTTTTCAAGATCGTATATATCAATTCAATTTAATTAATTCTTATCATCATAATCATTTTTAATTAGATTCTCTAATAACTTCACAATCAATATATTATTCAACTTCAATTCCATCCGATTATGTTAATTACTGTACGTTAAAATTCTACTGATAGGCATTTAAAATGATAAAAATCACAGGTATAAATGCCATGCATGGAAAGCCTGGTAATTTAATTTATTCTCCAAATGAAATCTATTGGTCCATATTGAATTGACTACAGATTTCAAAATGAATTAGAATCAAATAAAATTTTTGAAGAATAAATACTAATTTTAAAAGTTAGTAATTCTGACTCTAAAATAATATTATATTGGTATAATTTCAACTATTAATAATTTATAAAAAGGGGCAAAGAATATGTATGAAGATAATAAAAAGTAGAGGTGGGAACATTTTCAACTATTTTGCGACATATAGCTGAAAAGATGTATCATGAGAAAAGCTAGATGAATAAAAAAATGCAAATAAATTGATATATCAATGCATAGAAATCTATATATCGATGACCAGCTACCTTAGTGGTTTTGCCTTATTTTGCAGAAGTCCCCAGTTCAAATCTTATATAGACATGTTTATCTATACCTGTTTAGTCATAATATCACACATGAATGGATATTACTATTGAAATTATCTGTTACTTGCTTGATGATTTAAGAGCTTCTCAGACATCCTCTATTGATATATATTGTGATAGTCAAGCAGCTATTAAAAATGCTCACATTGATAGGTTTCTTTAACAAACAAAGCATATAGAAATGGATTATTATATAATGTGTGGGTATATGTGACGTCCCCAATCACCAAAATGTACGTAAGAGAATATATGAAATATCATAAGTATGAACAGGGAGATGCAACTTGTAGAACTCCGGATGAGTCAAATTGGGAAAGTATTCGCAATTGGAAATGTGGTTTTAATATTTTTAATTTGGACCAACTTTGAATCATTAACATGTAGATAGGTATAGTGGGAGAAAGAACGAGGGAATCAAAAGCCAAAATAATAAAAAAGTTTGATATGTCTTTTATATATATATATAAAGCATATCAAACTTTTTGATTTAATTTGATGATGTGTGCCGAGTCCTATTATAAGTGCAACACAACATCATAACATAGCCAATCCTTAGTTACAAGGAAATTAAAGATCAGTATATAGTGAAGAGCAGACTTGGAAGGAACTTTATTGATTACCTTAATCTATGAAAGTAATGTTGAATTAATTACACAAATTTTAGTGGGAATTTTTTTTTTAATTTGCTCTTCCAAAAGACCTAACCCACTTGCACTTATACACATGATGATTGGATTCGATGCCATTATAAATCTCCATCTTTAATGGCTTTTTTTTTTTTGGGTTAGGAGAGAGAGCACCGACTCAACAAATTCTTGAGATTTAAAAAAAAATATTAACTTTTCTGCATAATTTTGTCCTAAAAAAATTTGGATCTTTGAATGAAGAAGAATATATCTTGGTCAATAATTATATATAATGAATTAAAGAACCGTGGTCCTTTCATGGACTTTGCTTAAAGGCAATGCGCGCGCGGGCGCACAAACACACATATGTATAAATTGATGCCACCAGCTTCTCTGACCTATTAAAAACCAAAACAAAACAAAAATTAAAGAGATTATATTGAAAGCACAAGTACACGGGGAGACAAATTGAGATATGTATACATAGTTGATGAGGATATATATGAGCTGCTTCCCCCACTAAAAACCAAACAAATGAAAAGAAAAGGAAGTATATAGTGCTTTCTTTAAAGGAGAAGCACCTTTGTATCTGAGTATGCTTTAACAAGTTCCATGATCAAACCAAAGTGCAATCAACTGCATTAATATAAAGAAAAGAAATGAATAAAAATAGGAGCATTATCTTCAGCTCGTAATATTCTTGTTTCCTTTCCAAAGATTTGATTCTTAATGCAAAATGTTAATTAGTATTTAATCCTTCAATTAAGTTTCCCCCTCATGCAATCAACTTGTCTACCTCTCTGCTTAATATTCACCACCACCCTCTAAGCTATAATAATTTGTATGCGTCACTTTAGCCTTTTAAATATATTCTCTCTCAGTTAATTATTTTATTATTTGGTTGGTGCCAAACAACTCAGTAGTTCCATATATATCATCAGTCTTCCAAAACAAGGTGCCGACTTCTGCATGTACACATGGTGTTAATCTAATCAACAACTATAGTTAGAATTTGTATTATTTTTTCATTAATTATAATATTGCACGATCGATTTGTTCAACAACCATACTCCTTAATAGATTATGCATGGATATCGATGCCTGTTAAGGATAAAATCAATAGTTTATATAGTAATTATAGGTGTTGATTACTGGTTAGATTGGAATAATATATCTAAAGGTACTAATGAAGGATTACTAATTCACTCTTAGTTCTAACCAAATTTTCAAACACCCCCACTATAGTTATTTTATATTTTTGTGCAGAAGATCAAAGAAAGTGGGTCTTCTGTCTAAATTCATTTGCATGTGCCGCAGATAAATAACTATATATATAATTAACTGAGAAAAATCATTATCAAGCCTCAATAAAAAAAATATAATCACTAAAAAATCTCATAATAATTTTATAGTAATTTTTTCAATTAACTATTTCAGATGTTTCCTGCAAATTTCCTGCGAGGTTGCTTGACAAATATATTATATATATGTATGCATGTGCATGGAACTTCATTAATAAAACAAAATGGATGATGCTGGTCATTATTCCGAGGATTCTCTCTTGGTCATGATTGGGATCTGTGAAATAAAAATAAATAAAACTAGAAGAAAATTATTACTCAGAAGGGAGAGAAAGAGTCAATGGTTATTTAGGGTTTATTTTAGTGATCACACCGACTGGCTAATTATAATAAAAAGTGAAAAATATATATATAGGAAGGAAAATGAGAGAAAGAAAAGTAGACAGAGGGGGAGAAAAAGAAAGAGGGGAGCAAGAAAAGACCATTGAAATGGAAATAGGAAGGGAAGAGGATGCCAAGTCGCCATTAGAATCTTTGAATCTTATTTGAAGCTCTGTGAGTGTGATCTCCAGATTTGACCCTTTAATGGTGAAACCAGACAAATGTGTCTCAACTCAACCTCCTTTAATGCATTGGTCAATTCTCTTGTCAAACACTTACACACACACACACAAACCATTTATACATATCTTTCCTTCCACTAATTAAATATCATCCATCAATCCATCAACTAGCAAAAAGGTATGTTTTGTTGTCTCTTTTTTTTTTTCTCTCTTTTTCTTCTTTTTCTGTGTATAATTGTGCGATGAAGCAAAACTCTTCAGCAGTTTTAGTTGTCGATCTTAGAATATAGGGGAATTAATTAGCTTCACCAAGTTATATTGACAAAAAAGTCAATTTAAATAAAGAGCAAAGTCATTCCAATGGAGATTATACGTTGGTGTTTATTTTAATCATTTTCTCAATAAAATGACGCCATAAAGCCAATATATACTTATTCACAAAAATATATTCTTTATTTATTTTAAGGGCTAAGGTACAAAAAATGGAGGCAATGAGGATGGAGCTTTTCTTCGTCGTGGTCACCGTCTTGGCGGCGGTGTCCCCTGTGTCGGCAGCCAACACTCCAGTTCCCAGCCCACGTCGGACGCCACCGTCCCCTTCTTGCCGACCACCGTTGCTTCTCTGGTTGCTCTTGCGTTCAGGCTTCTCTTCTGAGGGGAGCATTTTGATTCGTAATTAATTATGAGCGTAATGTAATGTGGATCTTGATCTTAGTATCTGAATTTCATTCTCTTCTTCTTGGAATGGAAGGGATTTTGATTATTCGAAGGGCATGTTGATGAGTGGAAGAGGACACTGGGTCTTTCCAAATTTGGTGGCGTTTTCCATTCATATTCATATGTACACATTGATTCTTAATAATGTGCTCTCTTATTCTCCTCTGATAACCAATTGGGCTGCATTAGTTTTATGGTGAAGGAATTTGCCTTCAAAGCTCAAGATTAGAAATGCCGGTGCTCTAAGGGGAGAGAGAGAGAGTTGAGACTTCGTAAACTATAAAAGATCGGAGGGGCGAGGGGACACCGGTCAGATTGATGGAAGAGGTGAGAGGGGAGAGAGAGTGTGGGAGGAGTTTTCTATTAAAATAATCATTTAAAAAAATAACGTGGGGCCCATAAAATGAAAATTTAACGGAAGTTTACCTCATTTAACGGAATTGGCATTTTTGCTCCTCTTCCACAGTTTATAGGCACTTTTGCCCCCAGTAAAATTTATGGTGGCAGACTCATTTTTTCAAAAAATTAATAGGTATTTTTGTACCTTCATTTTTTTTATAAAAATTTAAAAAACAGAGTTAAACTCACTTACACCTACAATCTAAGGGCAGTATAAAGTCTTATTTTTGTTAGATAATATCAATATCACGTAAGGCAAGTCGTCTATTGCGTAAATCTAAATACACATGAGTTAGGATACCTCCCCAAGCACCGTAACTGGAATCAAAATAAAATGATACTCTTTAAAAATCGAACACGCTCTAAATAGTAGCATGTCTCATACTTTTGGCAAGTTAAACTTTAATATTATTTTAAAGATTAACAAAGGGTATTTCTTTATTTAATCTGTTTATATTTTGAAAAATTTTATTCTTATTTTATTCTCTTTTTAATTTTATTCTATATTTAAATAAAAAAGCCATTCAACTATATATCAACTTAAAAAAATAATGATTTAAACCAAACAAAAGGTTAAAATTTCATCATTTCAAATCATATCATATCTTTCATTAATATATATATATATATATAGGGGATTAGATCATATCTTATACGCGTATTATGAATAAGGACCGCACAATTTACAGGGTCTTACACATATGACAACAACATAGAAAGAGTATAGCATAGACAAATTCACACATAAGTCACATGCATGATATCAATTTTAATACTTATTCGATCTTTAATATAAGGTTTAATTGATAAGTTTATTTTAATCCTAAATATAAGACTTATTTCTTATATTTATTAATTTTTTTTAAATTACTCTTTCAACAATAATCAAATAAAAAAATGAGAGAAGTAATTGAAGAAGATGATTAGAGTATTTTTAACAAAATACATCATATTAATTAATTTAACTAAATTTTTTAATCTAATTAAATTAAATTAGTTAAATAAATTTTTTATTAGAGATTAGAGGAATACTATTTACAATTTAATGAAATTTAAATGCTTGGGGTTTTGTCCTTAATTAATGACCTCAATCTAGTTATAATTCTCTTCTCCGACAATGTACGTAGTTTTACATATAACAATAGAAGTTTTTTATAGGTCAACCATATAACAATGAAAGTTAATTGAGATTCCTGATCGAGATCTTAGGCTCAGACCATGATAAAGACTTATTAATATATATATATATATATACACATATATTTCCTTTCAAAAGTAAACAAATAGCAAGTGGGAATTTGGTAGTTTTCAATGTAGTTTCTCCCGTTTCATAAATTAATCCCATCGAAAGTAACATCCCACCTTCCCTAGTTGGCAAACTTTCACTGTGACATCCCTTTTTAGCGGTGAAAAGCAAAATTAATCAAAGATTAAGTAATATGCAGCACTATAGATTTTTTTAATGTAATCCGGATTCTAAAATAATTTTTATATATTTATGATTCTAAAATATTTTTTTAATAGAATACAATATCCTAAAATAAATTTTGATACAATTTTATTTTTAAAATATTTTTTCAGTAACAATAAACAAATTAAATTTATGATATTAAATACTTTTAAAAGTATATTTTAAGGTGTTAAATATATTAAAAATTATTTTAAAATAATATATGTTATTGAAAAAATATTTTAAAATATTGGATGTATATTAAATAATGTAAAACTATATATATAATATTTATATATGTGTATGTGTCGTGCATCTTCATGCTAATGTTAATACAATTTCTTCAAAGCATCTTCAATGCCTGCCCTAGCTTGCTATATCAGCAATATTGACCCAAATTAAGTGTATTAGACTTTGATTAGAATCTTTTGAATCACATTTATTAATAATTATGTTCCAACTTCCAAGGTTTGGTAAATCCCAGAGAAGTGCCTATATTTTGGCCCCCATGAAACTGATGTTACTTTGACTGCTTCTGTTCCATCTTTGGAAGTGGTCAACACTCACAAAATAAGGTGGAAAATGCATAAACAACTCATAACTCATAAGGCTGAGACCAAATAATTATGGGACGATATTTTATGTTTAGGGATCTTCACATTAATTAAAAATACAAATAAGAAAAATATGACTATTCGTTATTTTCGTCTCTAACTGTTTCCATTGACGAAAATATGAATTTCAACATTAGAAATATTTATAAAAAACTCTTTTAAACGTGAAGTTGTGAATTCGAGCTCTTTATAGAAGGAATGGTAGATGTATACCCACAAATTCATCCTTTCACTCTCTTTTTAATTGTTGATTAGAGAGAATTCAATTTTCACTCATAGGATGTACATTTCAACTAAATATAACTTTTAGTTATGTATGTAAAATTATCCAAATGCCCTTTTTATTATTTATAGGAGAATTAATATGCATTAAGAAATAATTGAAACACAAATGTTCCCTAGATTCACAACTAGTCTTGGTTTAGGTAGGAAGCATATTTAATTTAAATCCTTTCATATTTCCCCATTTGATTATGTCCACTAGCTATGAATTATTACGGGGCATAAACTTAGCTTTGAGTAGCATTTTTCGGCTTTTAAAAATTAAACAAATATTAAATTTGATAATAAAAAAATCAACGAGTCACTTGTCACATGGCATTAGTCTCATGGATTAAAGTTGCGATGAGTTTGATATTGAAATTGACCCACACTACTTATTG
This sequence comes from Leucaena leucocephala, assembly GCA_037074615.1. Classification (NCBI taxonomy): domain Eukaryota; kingdom Viridiplantae; phylum Streptophyta; class Magnoliopsida; order Fabales; family Fabaceae; genus Leucaena; species Leucaena leucocephala. The sequence goes on along the minus strand of CM073555.1, from coordinate 20,562,917 downwards.
TTATCCTTTTCCCTATTTTTTTCACTCTTGTGTGCATTTTCTCACAACAAATAAACCTCATTTTCACTCCTATTTAGTTCTTCCATTCATTACTTTGAATTCATAGAAAGAGAGATAGAATAATAGAAGATTTGGTGTCAATTTATCTTTTAACCATATCAATCCAAACGTATCCTTAAAGTGCATAATCATTATATACACTTAAAAATGCTAAATATCTTATCCGCATCACAACCCCAAAATTGATTGTAAAATAACCCAAATTTGACATCAATGTCCTAAAAAAACTCTATTAATGCTATCACAATTCAAATTACCATGCATTTTTGGTTTAAAATTATTTAAAATAAGCTAATACAAATATACAAATACCTTTAGGTATCTATTTGCAATATTTTTTTTTTATACAAGAAAGTTTAAATAGCCTCGACACCAGACCCCCACCAAGGTTAGGGTACAGCCCCAAGGCTCAGAGAGCGCTTATAGGGGACTTACGAGATCGCCTACCAAATGAGTCCTCACAATGGCAGCGATAATCGAACTCATATTTTTATGGGATATAAGTATATTTCTTACTATATGTACTAATTCTTATTTACTATTTGTAATGTTATTTTTTTTTTTTGTTACAATATTTGTAATGTTATTGATGGGGAAAACGCGTGCGATTGCAAATGATAAGATCACCGAAAGAAGGTTAGGTGACCCACGAAGAGCCACAATGATAGGCCCAATTGAACTCATTTGAGTCCACAAGATTAATTAGATGGCTCTAACCCTAATCGTAATCAAGTTGGGTAATTAGGTGGTGAATATAGCTTAATAGTCCTAATTAAAAAGCCTTGGATAGTCCTACTTGATCTTAACTTTTAATAGTCAATGACTCTATCCAATCGCATAAATTTCTTTTGACTGAACTTTGCTCTAAGGATGGTAGAGAGCAAAATCAGCCATTAATATCAGTAACAATCACTGTTCTATGGGGGGAAAATAATTTGTGATTAGTGACTCCATTGCTCTATATTAGGAAAAGGAGCATTGTTTTAATGATGATAGATTGCATCACCCATTAAATTATTATAGTGACCCTTTCATATGTAAGAAAAGAAAATGATTGAATCATAAAAAGCTACATTAAAAAAGATACAAAATTTGATTTGAATGTGAACTTTTCCCAATAATATTTTCCATCAGCTCTAATTTTGACTTGTATAATTTAACTTTAAGTAATCAATTCCTTTATCAGCTGCAGCCGAATATCTATTCTCTTAAATTGTGTAATCTAAATAAAGATAATTTAATTTATATAAGGGTATTTTCAGAAATAAAATTAGAAGTAGAGTGAATCGTAACGTTATTTTTTTCTTTAACAAAATCTGTACAATTATTTTAAAAAATAACTCCTTCAATCTTAATAGTAGTGCGAGTACTTTGTTGTTGATGTTTTTCAAGTACAAGCAGAAAGTTCCGCCAAAAAAAAATCCGTTAGTTGGTAAAGAAAAAAAATTGAGATGAAAGTTATAGTGGAAGGAATTTTTGCCGCTTAAACACGAGTTTAAATTATTGTAAATATGGTACTTCTAATTAAGTCTGATAATGTTTAAATTTAATATAGTTAGATAGACATATTTAAAAATTAGGGGATCAATAACTATTCCAATTTTAATACTATCTCCAATCTTTAATATACGAGCTAGTTGATTTTTTTTATATATTACAAAAATCAAACAAGTCACTCAATTATAACTAACATATGAGCTACTTGATTAATTTTTGATAAATTAACAAGTATATAATATAAATTTATCTTTAGATATTAAATTTAATTATAATTAATTGATTTATTTAATTTTTTTAGTTTATCTAAACAAAATTGAGCTTGCCTAGAAATCAATTCAGTCAAATGGAATAGCCAGCATATCAATCTCCTTCACAGATAAGCGAATAGCAGATCCAATTCTGATGAGTCAAGTCTAATTCTGATACGTAATGACACTTAAGACTTAAGGCCCAATTCAGAATTCCAAATAATGATAATAATGATAATCCCAAGTCAATCCTGGAATGCTAATAATGATGGTTCATTTTCAATTAGGAGTGCATATTTCTTATTAGAAGAACAGATTGCAAGTCAGTATAATAAAATCTATAAAGCCATTTGGAAATGGCAAGAAGTGGAACGTGTTAGGGTCTTTATGTGGTTGGCTTTTCATAATAGGCTTTCCACTAATGTTTGGAGGAGCAAATGATCCTCTATTTCTGCAGTTTGTCCCACATGCAATAATGGTGAAGAGGATATATTACACATTTTGAGAGATTATGACTATGCAAAAAGTTTGTGGAGGAAGCTTGTATTGCCAAGGTATACCTCTTCTTTCTTTGTTGCTTCCCTTCGAGACTGGTTTGCTTTAAATCTGACAAGAGAAATAGGCAACATAGAAAATAACTGGAATCTTCTTTGGGGTGTTATTATATGGAAACTTTGGCTTTGGAGAAATGCTGTAATTTTTAATTCAGGTGAAGGAAGACCTTTAGAACCTGAATATGTTATATGGAGAACGTGGAAAATGTATACCTCCATTAATACACCCAATCATGATCAAGTTGTGGATTCGTGTGGATCTAGCAAGTGGAGTCCTCCACCAGCAAGTTGGCTGAAGCTAAATGTAGATGGAGCTATGTCATCTTTTTGTAATAGAGCTGGATGTGGAGGTGTAATACGGGACAGTCCTAGTAAATGGATAGCGGGCTTTACTCACTTCATCGGAACGTGTAGTGCTTTTGAAGCTGAACAATGGGCAATGTACAAAGGACTCATATTTGCATGGGTTTATGGTTACAATAAGCTAATACTTGAATCAGATTCAAAAACACTAGTGGATATTTTGAAGCGGGATAACTATTATAATGTCGGTAATTTGTTGATCACTAAAATCAAGGATCTCCTGAGTAAGCCATGGGAAGTTATATTAAAATTCATCCCACGTGAGAAGAATCACCTTGCTGATGCACTTGCAAAGGACGGTCTCACCAGATCTGTTATATTTAACTCTTGCCCGTCTCATATGTTACATTTAGTGGATGCTGAGTGTTTGGGATTAATTTTCCCATTAGTATAATTATTTTCTTCGGGCTTTGCCCTTCTTTCTTATCTAAAAAAAAAATTTACAAGCTAATAAACTTATAGATCACACAGAAAGAACCAACACTTGGCTTCATGATTAAATTAAACATTACAATCAAATATTTGTTCCAATAAACTCCCCAACATGAACCAGAAGACATTTTCACAGGAAAAGATATATTCCAACACATCAAATAAGCAACTGGAGCATAAGCTAAAATAAAAAACAGGATACCTTAATGGGAAAGAACCTGAATTAACAAAAACAGTGAGGATACATATTTTTCAAATTCTGAAGTATATTACAACGAAAATAAACAAAAAAGGTGAGGTATAGAAAAGACATTCTCATCATCAAAATCCTAGATGCCAATTAATTTCTTATGTTAGACACTACTGTTCTATGGGTTGGCCTGACTCTTGGTTGGTCACAGGGGCAGCCATCTGAGAGATCCCAATTATGAGTCCATCGATGTCAACAGGGAGAAGAAGCTTTTGCCACATACATCCGGTCGAAATTACGCCGGGTGGTTCAATGATCATGACGATATCATCATTCCTATGCAACATTCCAATTACCGTCACAGAGCTACCTTCCTGTACATACCTGTCCACATTTATGGAAATGTCAATTCATGAGATCTAAAGAGCTATGAAGCAAAGATCCAGATTGGATCCTTTCCAAATATGCAATCATATCTACAAAGGAATTTTCATGTCACTATGCCACAAGCCCACGAGGGTATTGGCTACTCTATTTCTCTCTGAATACAGCATATACAGTCACTCTTATTAACTACAATGAATCTGGATTGGCATGGACCTGCATCCAAAATGTGTGAGAATATCGAACATGACATTGACTATTCAAATTACACATGCTCACTTCAAAAACTCTATGTCCTGTTTCAGCGTTTTAAGAATTGAGACCATAACGTGGCCTCTATGTTGATGTTCATGCTTAGGATTTAGGAGAGGGTACTAAAAACATGCAATAATTTCAGACTTCCATATGTATTACCCTTCTTCTAGACGAAGAATGCGAGCTTCGGCTGAGAGGTTTCGGTCCTTTAACCATTTTCTAAAGTGAGGAGATAAGATTCTGTGTTGCCCTGAGGTGTGAATAATTTGGCTCTCTGCAATTAATGGTATAACCTTGCTGCCGGAACCAGCTTTCACCACCACTTGTGTCCCAGACTTCTGGTCCGTTATGTAAAAGTCTGTGGAGAATCTCTGTCAGGATTCAACAGAATAATGATATTAAACTTCATCAGCCATGGGTTAGTCTCAATTATAAGTTCAACTAAGTAGCTAGATCTTAGGATAATCAGATCTACTAAGGCAGAACATTCAATGCAGAATGCTGTGATATTTGTCTCGTTCATGAGGTGGCCATTTGCATCACAATGCTTAACAGAGTTTACGGGTTGATGGCAAAGAAAACACCACAGTCGGATGATATGGGCATCACTCTCTTTGTCATGTGCAGAAACATAAGATCAGGAAAAGGAGCTTTTTCTTCGCATTCATAACTAATATGAGGCAAGAAATGAAGGAAAAGACCTTAGTATAGATGAAATACCATACATTTAATCTAATATAACTAGGAGCGTTAGCGGGGAAGCAAAAGTCTAAGATATCTAAAACTAGAACAGAAATGGCGATAAGATTTTCATGTAATCAAACATATTATATGAAATATTTGTGTTGATCAAGAAAGAAGGTAAAACTGGTATGCATAGGATCCGGTCATGAAGCAGAATTGAAGATCAGGAGTAAGAGGGGGAAAAACAAACTGAATTGACCTCAAACTAGTTGAAATATGGAGAGAGAAAAAGTAAAGACACAACTGCCTTACATCCTTTTTCTTAATGCCAATTATCACTTGAATAAAAGCTTCTAAGAACACAAAAACAGATATTAAGGCAAGGTATCATCTCAGTCAAAACCAGGTAACATTTATTTTAGAACCTTTTTTCACTGACGCTGAGTTTTTGCTATAAATAGAATCATCTTCATCTTTTATTCTTCCAGCAACCCTGACTTAATTGTTTTATGTCTTTTTAACCTCACTTTGAGACCTATGACACCACTACCTTATTTCCCGCATTGTGCTGCCTAGAACAGTGTGCAAATTAAACACAGGTTTTGCCCCATCTTCTATGATTACTATGACAAGGTAGTTTGAAAGATGAAATTAATGAAAAGTCATTATCTAAGCCACAAAATTCTGCCAACATTCATAATTTCATATTAGTTGATAAGCTATGGGTCAAAACTAAACTAGACAAAGAAACATGCTTATAAAACTAAGCAGTGTCATTTTTCATGAAAAACATCAGAAATTTGCTTTTATTTACTGGTCTCACAAAATGCTAAATTCACATACCTCACAATATGCTAAATTCCAACGAAAGCACGATTTGTTTATGTTTACTGGTCTCATACCAAATCCTCTGCATTCATACAAAAGGGTAGATGCATAGACGCATCCGGTTGCCTTTTCATATGAAGATTCCAGTGAGACACGGCCACAAGTTGCAAGCTGAAATCATCATAAGTACCAAATGTGATGGGACCTTTAATTAAGTAGAACGGAATATTACACAAATTATGACAGTGAATAGTGAATATTATAAGAAAATTCAGAAAAATGTCCCCAAGTGCTAGAAAAATGAAAACAACTATGACCTCAAGAACAGGAACTTTCCAACTGATAAATAGCAACTTTCCACACATAATGAGGAAATATGATAAAGTAAGAGATCATTTTAGGAAATAAGTGCTAATACGATCGCAGGGGAAAACCTTAATTTACTAAGACCAAGGAGGCAAATGATTCTTTCTTTATCTGAACCAAACAACGAGCACAACAATACGTTGGTATAGTTGTCTCAAGGACTTTTATGATTCTCAACAAGTGTAGAGACCCGGAATAGACATAATTGACGAGGAATGAGACCATTCTAAACAAGTATATCTACAGTCCCTCAAATTCAGCTAACTGGTATATCTTTCAGGACTTTATATTTTTTACCAAAGAGAAAATCAAGTAGAAAGTGGATTAGTTAACTGTAGCAAGGAGAATGAAGTATTGGTAAAAGTACATTTACAGGATCCATGAACTTAATCGGGAGCTTAAGTTTCTTGGGCTTAGCTAAGAGTCGATATTAGTTTCCATAATTTTTTCTTCTAAAACAGGAATATTAACTTCATTTGAACATTTACCATCTCTATTCTCGTAGAACATAACACATCCAGAAGCAACAATTCTAACTTTTAAATGGAGTCAAGCACGCAGATAATACAAGAGATTGAAAGAGGAGTTATTCTCTTCGATGCTGACAAGTATAAAGCGACACAGTTCTAGTATCTGATGACATTTCCCGCCGCACATTACCAAAGCAAGGAGGGAAAACGATCAGAATTTCCTACTTCCATGTGTCTTAAAAAAGGATTATTCGCAACTTTTGAACTCCCTTAATTCCCCATTACGTACTAAGACAACCCTAGAACATATAATCAACAATAGGAGTTAAGGTTCAGAGAAATAGTACCCCAGTGATCTTCACGAGCTGGCCCTCTTTAGCACGACGAATGTCAGAGTCAGGAAAAGAGCGAAAGAAGAGAAAAATTGCACCTTTTTTCCTCCAGTTGTGAGTGTTCCAACCTATGAAAGCTAAAACGAGAGCAAAGAGCAAAACGAAGAAGACGAAGAAGGCTGCATTTTGAATTACAATGAGAAAGAAGACAGAAACGGCGAGACCCAACAAGAAAAGGAGTATCAAACTGTAAAGAGCGAGGGTTGGAATGGGTTTGAAGCTGCAAAAATGGTTGCTGTTATCTCTCAAAGCGGCATTGGACAAATTGTTCATTACGACTTACGAGTGTCGTTGCAATTTCAGACGCTTTACTGAACTTGCGAGTAGAGAGAAAAAGGAGACTTCGGTCCTCAGCCTGTCAGACTGAGATGTAAAGCTAGTAAGAAATGTCAAAAGAAATGATATGGGGAAGGCAACTAGCTAAAACGATTGGTCGTTTATCTGTCAATTATTTTGAAAACGACACCCTCTAGTTTTGAAATACATTAAGTGCCTGTTTGGCACCTAGTTTTCAAAATCAATTTTAGGCAAAATCGCGGTTTGATATTTTTTTATATAAACAGTAACTTTTGTTGAGAATTGATTTTGGGCAAAACTTCGGTTTGAAACCTAGGTTTTGAATAAGCCACTGAAAATAGCTTTTGGTTTGAAACCTAGGTTATGGATTATACAATTACTATTTTAACCCTACTTTTTCTTACACCCTCTCTCATCTCTCCTCTATTTTCTCTATCATCTCTCTTCTCTTATCTCTTTTTTTCTCTATCATATCTCTTCTCTTATTTCTTTTTTTCTCTATCATCTCTCTTCTCTTATCTCTTTTTTTCTCTTTCCTCTCTCTTCTCTGATCTCTCTTTTTCTCTCTCCTCTCTACACTCTCTTCTCTCTCCTCTTTCTTCTCTATCATCTTTCATCTCTCTTACTTTTAATCATATCATACCCTTTTTGATAATTTACCAATATAAAAAGTTATTCTACTACTAATCATCCAAACATCTTTATTCCCAAAATCTATTCTCTAGAATCTATTCTCCAAAAGTTAATCCAAACACACCCTAAGCGTAGTATAAACGCGGTCGTTACTGCTAGAGGTATTTATAGGCAAAATTGGACAAGGTAACCCCTACTTAGTACTCGGTCCGAAGAAAATATAGGTTATATTTTATAGCCCGATGCTCAACCCTACCCAGTAAAAGCTCTAACTATTTTAAGCTGGATATAGGCGAGCTGGACATGCCCAAGTTGTGATGCTATACTCATGTTGTGGAAAAAAATCTACAATTATAAACTTCTAAAATAATACAATATTCATATGTCTTTAAGAGTTAAATAATATCTATAAAAAATAATAATTAAAGTATTGAAATTCATTACATATAAAAAAAAGCCTCGAAGTTTAAATAGTTTGTAATTACAACTTTACATTAATTTTTCAAATGTTAACAAGGATAAAGTATCTAAAAAATAAAATAAATAATTATAATTTATAATGTAATCATATTATGATTAGTAAAGTTAAAAAAAATTAATATAGTTATAAATTTTAAAAGACGCAACTTACGTACTTAACTATTTATATTTTTAGAATGACCTTTTAGTCACTAGTAACTATCATATTCTCCCTTCTAAATGTAGCATATAGAGAAAAAAATAAAAAAAATAAAAAATGGGTGTTCATGGGTAGGGCAAGACAGGGTAACCCTCATGCCCGGTGCCCAGTCCAAAAAAAATATGAGCTACATTTTGCAGCCCAATATCCAGCCCTGCCCTATATTTATCGGGCTGAGAAGGGTCTTTTTTTTACGGGTTCAGATGAACATACCAAGCTACGAGCTTTATAAACATCTCTAATTACCGCAAACTAAAAATACAACTTAATTCACCACAAGTACTTGAGTTCGAAATCTCTTTTTAATATGATAACTAGATTACCTAATAGAACTAATTTTAGTCTTTGCTTAATTGCGTGATGATATTAAACTTTATCAACAACTAATTCCTTAAATATATTGTTCACGGCGTAAATTCACACTTCTTTAAATATTTTCTTAATCCTTTTCTATTAATTATTAATTTAAATAACTTTTGACTATTTATCAAATGTTCAAAATTTAAGCACTTAATGGTTAAAATTGAAACTCAAATAAGTAAAGTTAGAGAAAGTTGCATTGTAGAGAGTGTTTGGAATTATGAACTTGTCATCATTTTTCTAGTGAATGAACTTCTCATATTTTGTTGATGGGAATTCTCCTACTAGTTGTATGTGATCCTTGTGTTCTTGAGGTGTAAACCATTCAAAAATTTGGGGGTATCCACTGTGTTTGCAGAAAAAGGGTTTTGGTGCCCCTACCGATCATGGACCAAGTTCTAACTTATTATTGCAATTTGCAAAATTAAATCTCCGATTCTACAAATAATCTATAGATTCAGATTTACACAGAACAGAGTCCCCTGTTTCTTCTTGCTCTTTTTCATCAATCTGAAGTTAAAATTTTGTTTTTGTATCGTTTAATAAACAGATGTTTATATATGCATGCCTAGGCATTGCAATGGTTGGTAATTCCAATGTCAAATGCCATTTTGAAACTAGCATGCTACTGTAACAGCAACTTTATTAACCATTACTTACAAAAGAAAACTTTGGTTTGGATTCAATCTTTTGCCACATTACAATCTCCAGGTCTCTGTTTGAACAGGTACATGTAACTTGAGTTGTTCTTTACCTGTCATTTTAGTCTGCTAAAGAACCCTTCTAACTTTTCATCCTAATTTGGCAACGTTCACCTTCTTTGGTTATTACCTGACTCCCCATTGATTAAAAGGAACAAAGCAAAAAGTGAATGAAAAGAAAAGCTTTGGTCTGCATATTTGTAGTCATTCCGATTTAAATCAAATTTTCCCTTTTCTCATAAGTTTTTACCCTTAAGTTTCACCCTTCACTTTGTTATTGCCCTCAATCTTTCCATGTACCTTCATAAGAACAGAACTATTACCATTTCCAAAACGTGTCTTCACTATATTTCATTCATGACCAAAAGTCCCACCATTGATAACCACTGTCACACTGGGCCAGGAGGTCATCAGTAGATTCAAGATTTCTCCATACTTCTTGATGTGATGATGTCAAGGGATCATCTGTATTCTTATCAGCCAAGTTCATAATCGTGGGTTCTTCATCATCTTCAAGCCCAAAATATTCTGCCTTCATGCTCCTATCATCATCTGGAACAACCCCAACTATCTGTTCTGTTCTTTCCATTGATGGACTTGGCTTCATATTTTCATCTCTCACTTTCTTACAACAAAAGGTTTCATCTTTCAGCTTCTGCAACTGTTCAGGATCACACAATCATCATCATTAGCCTATTATCTGAAATGGGCATCAGACTAACATAAAATTCAAACTCCGAAACAGTGTTTTTGCAGTACCACTAGCAGTAACGCTTGATTCTCCTTCTTGAAGGCCTCGAATTCGGAAGCCAGAGCATCGTAATTTGCTTGGAGAAGAGAGTAGGAACGTTGGAGATGCTTGGATTTGGATCGAGCTCGTCTGTTCTGGAACCATATGGCCACCTGGCGAGGCTGCAAGCCAAGTTCTGAAGCAAGCTGCAACTTTTTTGTGTGGTCGAGCTTGGACTCTGTCTCGAAAATGGACTCCAATAACTTGATTTGCTCCTCACTGAACCTTATCTTGGTACTGCTGTTCTTCTTGTTCCTGAAGCTCGATGTTCTTGTTGATGATGATGATGAAGATGAAGAAGTTGGTGTGATGGTGTTGTGCGTTTCTGCTGCTGCAGAATGAGAGAATTCATAATGAGCTGACATCTTTTTCTGGGGATTATTAGAATTAATGCAATAGTCTCTGCAATTCACTTGTGGCTTCTTTATAGTGCTATGCCTCTGCCATGTTGTCCGGGGTCATAATATATGTAATATTTTTTTAAAAGTTGGGAGTCAAAATATCCAAAGAACATATCCAGTATTAATTAATTAACTCTAAACGATCCCCAAGAGCTTGCCTACCTCAGCTTTCTGGTTTTCATCTATTCCATTTTTAGGTTATACAGGAGATAGGTGTCCATCAATCATCAATATAGTCTAAACAATTAGGCTTGAAGCTATTCCTTGTTGTTTATTAACCATGTTCTATGAAAAAGATGCTAAAAATATCTCCATTGTAAAATTTATTATCTTAAATTACATCAAATTTGTTTTAAGAATGGTGATACAACATGTTTTCAGTAAATACAATTTTTTTAATTATATATAAAATAAAAAATTTATATATAACTAAAGAATAATTATATTTTTTAATTATAAGTTGTACACACCTAATAACTTAGGTCATTAGATACTTTTAAATAATAAACTTTATAATAAGGAACTTTTAGCAACTTTTCTTTCTCTTATGGATTATCTATTATATTACCTTAGATAGTTTATCTCCTTAATTTAACCAATACGATATCAATATGTCCTATGTTAAATGTTTTAGTTAAAATTAATCACATTTTGTTTATTATGAGTTTTGAATTGAAAGCATATTTTGATTTTCATGAGTTACTTAACTTATAATTTACAGAAAAAAATTAGTTATTTTTTGTTTATTATAAGTTTTGAATTGATTCATTCAAAGTTAAAAGTTAGATTATATAGATAACTAATATGGATCAATCAAGCAATAAATAAATATAATTATTAATAAAAGTTAGATATAATAAAAAAGGGTAATATTTCACATTATGACAAATTAAAATATAAATCTTTTAAAAAAGTACTCACATTTAATTTTTAATAATATTTTAAATAAAAAATACTTAAAAAAATAAACAAATATAATTGTTACTCAGTGTTAACTGAGATTTCACATTTAAAATCCTGGCTTTGAATTTTAATTTCGTTTACCTATGAAAACGAATTCCCATTCAAACTTTCTCAAAATTCTAAATTCGAAAGCAAGCAAAATATCCAATTTTGGAGCCAATCAAAGTGGTTGGCAAGGAACACGAATCTGTCGCCTGTCACGTACATCCAACCAAATACTGCCACGCGTCCATGGGCAAAGTAGAGCATCCGATTACGGAAGTTTATGGTTTATCTTTCATGACGTTGCGCAATCCAATGGTCGTCTTTGAAAGTTTCAGGGACATGTGGCGTTATGTAACCGAGTCGTATTCGGTGGGGAGGGTTTTTTATCCGGTATAGAGGATCTGTCCCATTCTCTTCTTTTTCTTTATCTCTAATATATCAGTATTTCACCTTTTCATATCTTATATTAATATTATTAAGAATCAATATTATAAATTTTAGAATGAAAATACGTCTACTGTTCCTATAATTATTATTATATATGTGAGTATATTTATTCGATCAAAAATTTATATGGTTTTTTGTGTAATCAAAATTATTGATAAAAAATTAATTTATAACCTATAAAATTATAAATATTTCTATAAACGCTATTTAAATTTAGACATATACTCTAATAGAGAATCCCAAAATTTAACTCATTTAAATTTTAGTTTATTAAAAAAAATTATCTCAACAACAACAAAACTAATCTCTCTTAAAATAAGAAGGATATATAGAAAACTCCTTCTAATTAATTTGAATCACCTGTTTACATTTACATTTACAGCATTTATTTTATGAAGAATAATTTTATACAACAAAAAAATAAAATGAAACATAAAATAATCAACTGATTCTTGGTCAGGACTCAATTGGGGTACAAAGGGTAAAAACAAGAAAATAATACAAGAAGTTAACAGAAAAATAAACAAATACGTAACAAGAGTAATAAGAAACTACAACCAAGGTAGCCCATAAATAGGTAGCACCTTAAAGATTCGCTAAAGATTGAGTCACGGGTCAAGCCAATGGTAATACCACCAAATTTGGCGGGACTGAAAGTCCTAAAGTAGAGGAGTAAAGTTACTCTGCAACAATAATATAACGAGAGGGACAAGGAAGACGCCATCACCTTCTTGAGCTTATAACAAACTCTTGCTGAGAAGAGAAAATGGGCTTTCAAGCCATACATAGAACATGTCGATAAACTTTGTGGAGTGATGCTGCAAACTCAAAACAAAACACACCCAAAACATATAGCATGTATATTATGAGTAGCCTAGAGTGAAGAACATCAGAATGAATTGCCACAACACTACCCATTATGTGACAAACGATCAAAAGGAGAAATCCTATGAAAAACCTATAAAAAAAAAGGAGAAGATCCGGTTTAAGAAAGGCTAAGAAACCTAGATTGGGCCGCTTAATCGAAACTGAGATCAGCCTAAAAGAGGCAGAGAAAAAGAGGGGATGAAATAGGAGTGGAAGGGGAAAAGTAAAGAAAATAGAGCCATATTTTATGTTTTGAATGTGAGACGGAGGGGCCAAGAGGTGGGGAAGAAGCGGTGGGGTAAATAATGAAAGGGGAGGAGTCGATGAGGGAAAGGCGGTGGAGATGGTGAGGGACGGTGAACGGTAAACGCAATGAGGAAAGTTTAAGCGGTGGGAGAGATGGTCGATGAAGGAAAAAACTGTAGATGAACTGCTGAAGGGAAACTTGAGAGGGTGGAAGGCGGTGGATGGAAGTGGAGAGGGGAACCGGTGGCAGGAGAAATTAGTCTCTGGTTGATTACTCATTTTTCCAATTATAGATATTGTGACGTAGTAAATATGGATACGTCCCCTTACGGGTTTTGAATGTTAATAGTAAGAATTAATTTATTTTACTAAATTTAATATTTTTTTTTGTTATAAAATTTGTTAAAAAGATATTAAACTCATTTACGATTTATAGGTATGGCGAAATTTTCTTTTTTTTTAGATAATATTAATATCAAATAAGATAAATTATTAATTATTTGTAAGTATAAATCTGAATACTTAAAAGTTACGATGTTTTCCCTGATATTTTTCACTCAAAAAATTTTTAATTTGGGATTTGTTTTAGCAGGCTAGCCCATCATTAAAATGTCATTAGCGTTGTTTGACGGTGACTATATGGGCTTAACCCATTCAAATGGACAGGCCCATTAAGTCCATCCATCCCTGACTATTTTAAAAATTTTAAAGGAAAAATCACTGTAATATACTAAAGAAAGAATATAATTAGTAACAAGGGTTAGTTTGAGTAGTGAGTTACTTAATATTATTTAAATAAGGTATCTAGTTCGAGCTTTAGCGTATGTAAAAAATTTTTGTTGGGAGACTCACCCACCATAGCCAGGTGCGCGACGCGGGTCAGATCTGGATATAGTTGAGGTAAAACTCAGATAAATTGGGTGGACAACTAAAAAAAAAAAGAATATAATTACTCAAAAAGAATATCTTATAATAAGTAAACGGCAATCAATAAAAATTTTCAATGTAGAAAATGGCAGCATGTTGTCATGGGGACTGTTTTAGTAATTACTTATTTTTTATTGAACCTAATAGTATTTTCCCAAGTTTCTTCCTTTTCCAGAACCAGAGCGAGAGCTTCGTCACATGAAGAAGGGAAAGTAGAGAAAAAAAACCGAACCGAATTTTAGAGATTGAATTGGCACTTTTTGAAAAACTTACCTTGTGGATCGCTGACTAGTGATAGTTTTTGAACTTCAACTAATTAGTTACGGAACCATGAAATCGGGTCTGTGGGACCCGATCTAACAAGACCGGGCTCATTCTGGTACCAAGTTCGCTGGGCTCAAATCGGGTGTTTTGGGATTTTTATTGGTAATAGAATGGGTTGAACCAACGTGGATTGGTCTGAGTGATAAGCGGCTCGGTATCACTTAAGCAAGGTCTCGAGTTCGAGCCTTGGCGTACGCAAAAAATCCCCGTTGGGAGACTCACCCACTATAGCCAGGTGCGCGACGCGGGTCGGATCCGGATGTAGTCGGGGCAAAGCTCCGGTGAACCGGGTGGGCAAAAAAAAAAGAATGGGTTGAAATAACTAACGGGATTAGTCCGAGTAGTAAAAGACTCAAAATAGTTTAAACGAGGTCTCGAGTTTGAGCCTTAGTATATACAAAAAAATTTTATTGGGAGACTCACCCACCATAACTAGTTGAGCGACGCGAGTTGGTTCCGGATATAGTCGGAGCAAAGCTCCGGTGAATCGGGTGGGCAACAAAAAAAAAGAATGGGTTGAAATAACCAACAAGGTTTGTCCAAGTGATAAGTGGCTCAGTATCACTTAAACGAGATCTTAAGCTCGAGTCTTAGCGTATACAGAAAATCCCCGTTTGGAGACTCGCCCACTATAGCCAGGTGCGCGATGCGTGTCAGTTTCGGATGTAGTCGAGGCAAAACTCCGGTGAACCGGGTAGGCAACAAACAAAAAAAGAATGGGTTGAAATAGAGGCCTAACATCTAAACTCTTAACTTATCATTTGTGTGTTCAACTGGCAAATAGATGAGATATGCGATCATTTAGAGCGTATTTAATTCATAAGAAATACCACTTTGTTGTGGTTCCAGTCATGATGTTTAGGGAGGCATCATAACTACTGAGTGCTTACGTTTACGCATGAGGATAATAGATGGCCCGCCCTGCCCGATATTGGTATCGCTTAGGAGAAAGAGAGATTTCGTCCTACCCTTGGATCGTGGGTGAACCTAACCCTTTTCTAAATAAATTTTATACCAACAAAAAATCTAAACTCCCATGATACCAAATAAATAAACCTAGAGATTAAATCTAGCAAAATGAGTCATTCACTCACGATATAGTAAATTAATATTTAATTTTTATTGTAAGAGATTGTAGAAAGATATCTATATTTAGTAAAAAGAAAAAATTTGAGCTCCTATGACACAGAATAAATAAATAAAGACAGAGTGATTAGCTTCAAATTTGGAGCTATGTATTTGAATAGAACACATAATTTTGTGTATTTTAATTTTAATTTTTTTAAAAAATAATGGGACAATGAGGAATATAAATAATGGGGGGTGATTTGATGTTAAACGAAAAACAATTTGACTTAGGGGGAAAGGAGAAATGTAAAAGCAAGGTCAAAAGTGTGTTTCACCTTTTTTGTGGGCTGCTTTTCAACCACTCCCTCATCTTCCATCCTCCGAGTCACGTGAGGGAGCACGTGCATGAGAATGAACGCATGCCCAGGACAGCTTTCATTGGAACTCTCCAATTATTGCTTCCCTCCAATTAATACAATTATTGTTTTAAACACTTCAACTAAGAAGATATTTGTTTATTCTAAATATAAAATATAATTTATATGATAAACTATGTTATAAATTAAATTTTATATTTAAGACGAAAAAATAATGAAACCTATGCAACGGCTATAACTGGAAAAAAATAAAGAATAGAGTAAGAAATAAATGAATTAATTTTGGTTTGATGGTCTTGGGTTTGGATGCGTGGGTGGGTGGGGTACAGAGATGGAAGGGATTAAATAGCGGAAAACGGAGCGTTGAAATGTGCACCTAAGAAAGAATCGTCGTCTCTCGTTGTCACTCTCACAAATTCAACCCCCAAACACACAAGACACTAGACGCCATTTACTAAACATAAACTCTAATGCCTCTAAACACAACATGCCACTGCCACCCCTCATTTCCTACTCTTCCCTTATTCTATTCCCTGTTCCTACTTTCTCCCTTCTCTCCTCATTTCTCTTTTACAAGTTTCCACTTGATTTACTATATATGCGAAATAATAAGGAAGAAATTACGGAAAATTTTCTCGTTATAAAATTTATTATTTAAAATTATCTAAAACTCCAAATTATTGAGTAGATGTAACTCAATTTCAATTGACATAATTTTGTTAACTGTATATAATATATTTTCAGTTACGTATAAATATCTTCCGTTTTAAAGATTTTTATGTCATTTCTTCGATAACAAAAATAAATCATGTTTTGCTATACATTCCTCTAGTTCTTAATACATAAGATGTTTAACTAATATGATTATAATAAATAAGTTAATTATGTTAGTGACTATAATATGTTTTCTTTAAAACACCATAATTATCTATATTAACTATTTTTCTCCCTCTCTTATTTTATTATTGTTGAAGAAATATCAATAAAAATAATTTAAAAAAATTATAATTAATATATAAAATATATCTTAATATTTAAGACTAATATGAATTTTTTAATTAAGTTCTATATTAGAGATTAGAATAGTGCTAAACCAAGTGTTGCACATTACTCCTCTAATTGTTATAAATATGACAAGAGAGAAACATTCTATAGTTATAAAACAAATAACACCCTATAAATTAATCTTACGCTCTTTGCGCATACGGCATAAAATGCTATAGAATAAGGTTCTTGGCCAATTAAAGATAATAAGAGTATAATATAATTACTGGTAATATTGATGATTTGACGTGAAAATGAAGGGAGTTATGATTATTTATATAGAGTTGGAGGGGGTGGGTGAGGTGTTGCGTGCTAGAATTCCTCACTCTTTTGGTTTATAAATTAATTAAAGGAAGAAGATGCCCTCTCATAACTTAATTCACTGGGATTGTTGCTGCCTCATTAATGCAGCCAGCTCACAATAACTGTACTGTTACATATTTGTCAGGAATTTAATTTTCATCATCAACTTCATTTCCATGTCTTTTTAATCAGTACTAGGTTCAAGTTCAAACCCCTCGCTCTTTCCTTTTGAAATATGGCGTCTCCTCCTATTCATTCATGTGCTATTATTGTAATTAGGGTGATTTCGTTAAACTCGTTTATTCCCCAAACAATATATGATACTGGTAATGACACCAAAATCAGAACACGTGATGAGAAATTTTAATTAAAAAAAAATTGTCACTGTAATGTTTTATTAATTCTAGAGACTACAATCACATTTTAAGATTATAGTGCTGCAACCATAATTGAAATTAAATCATAGTGCTCCTTCATGTTTCCCCCCGTTTTTGTTCTTTTTAATCTTCAAAGTGAAATGGATGGATGACTTGGCCTGGTGTTGACCTTGCATGTAATTCCAAACTAGGGGTTTACATTTAAAAAGAGATAAAAGGAAAAGGTCAGAAAGCTCAATAGTAAAACATGAATTTGCTAAGATTATGTTATATGACTCTTTTAAGCTTGATAAATACTTAGTGTTAATGATTCACAATAATTAGTTAAAGTAATAGGCACGCGCGCGCGCACATATATATATGTGTGTGTGCGCGCTCGTGATTTAATATTTTCTGTATTTTGAAATTGATACATATTAACGAGTGAGAAACTGAATGAATCAGAAGACGATTAGATATGTTAATGGCTTTAGGAAGATGAAAACTGTTTTTAAGGACATTGTGTGTTTGATCGGTTTATAACCTCGTATGGTTAGTATTATTCCCTTTAATTAATTCAAAAGAAGAGATCCACTTATGTGTGTATTTGGGTAAGATTTTAAAAAAAGGTTTACGAAAAAAACGGGGTTTTAGATAGCTTATAGAAAAGGGTTTTTAGAGAAGAGTTTATAAAAAAAAAGTGGTTTTGGATAAATGAGTGTTTGGATAGTTGTTATAAAAAAGGGTTTTATAATTAAAAAATTACTAAAAAGGGTATGTATGAGAGATGAGAGAGGGGAGAGGGTAAAAAAGATAGAGGAGATATGAGAGAAGTTGGAGGGTGGAGAAGATAGGGGAGAGAGGAGAGAGGGTGAAAAAGATAGAGGAGATATAGTATAAAAGATAGAGGAGAGAGAGGAGAGAGAAGAGAGGGTATAAAAAAAAATTAGGTTAAAATAGTAATTGATTAGTTAAAAATTATTTTTACTATTCTAAAAGCTATTCTGATCAACTTATTTAAAACTATAATTTAATACAGAAGTTTGTTTGAACAAATAAAACTGTTTATTTAAAAAAAAAATTAAATCGAAGTTTGGGTCAATTTTTTTTTTAAATTATAGTTTTAATAAAAATTAAATAGCCCTATAAAGAGTTAGATTTAAAATTTATATTAGTGTTCTCTAGATTTGAGAGCGTATATTTATTTTAATGTATTCTGAATTTAACTTATTTAGACTTTTTTATATATATAGAATAAGAAGAACAAGATGAGGAGGTGCTTAGCATGTGATGATGTAAATGCGAGGTAGACGTCAACTAGACGACATATAGGGGCCTACTCAATAACTGGGCCTGACTTTCCTACCTCTTAATTTCGAGAGCAATTGAAGTAAAACGGCGTCGTTGGAGTGGGGCTACAAAAAATAGGTCGCAGAAAAGTCGCCGAGGAATTGGGACGCGCGTTTTTCTTTTATTTTCCTTTTTAAAAAAAAATAAATAAATAAAAGGAAAGCTGGGAGCGAAAAGCAGTTTTTCTATAAAAAAGAAAAGAAGGTGGAGCCGAGAGTCCCATGTGTCGGTAAGCCTGCATCGATAGTATCGCCGACGGGCTTAAAGCGACACGCGACACGATGCTGGCTTTTCTGTCTCGTTATTTATGAGTACCAATCCCAAACAAACAAACAAAGGAAACAACAACACATTTTGTTTATTTTTTATTTTATTTTTAGTATCATTGATAAATTGGATTCCTTTTATGGGCCTCCTCCTCCCTCAACAACTCCTCTGACTCCCTCCCTCTTTGGCTTTTATTAAATTCTTTTTATAATTTTTCATCCGTTAAATTTAACTAACAGATATATAATTATTTAGAGTATATTTGATTTTTAAGGAGTATTATTTTGTTGTAGTTCCAGTCGTAATATTTGAGGAGGTATTCTAGCTCCTGAGTACTTAGATTTATGCCTGAGGGTAATAGACGGCTCGCCCTGTCCGACATTAGTATCGCCTAAGAGAAAAAGAGATTTCATCCTACCCTTGAATCGTGGGTGAGTCTAACCCTTTTTTTAAAAATTCAGTATAAAAAAAATCTTTTTTTGTAATATTGACAATCATATTATTCATAGCTCCATTGCATCTTCTGCGTTATGTATACATGTAGATTCCTGCACCCTCCTTTGGTTATTCAAAATGCATTATCAATATCAGTCTATCAGATCACATTATTTATAATTCTTGAAGGGACACACCACGTTCAAGGATCGAAAATTGTATATATAATTGTATCAGATTTCATTATATATGCAATGTAATTATTTTTTGTCAAGGAAATTGAAGGATCGAAAAAGAAACAATGAAACTAAAGAACAAAAAATAAAGCTAAATTGGTTTAAAAATCAAGACCAATATTACCAAGGGCTTGAATCAATTGGTGGTAGGTTGTTTCAACTTAAACAATTGCCCCTTATTTGAGTTTAATTTTGAGTAAGTAGAAACCCCCTGATCATTTTCTTCAATTAGGATACTCCATAGGTAGTTCTAGCATAAATCATTAGAAGAATTATATCATAAAAACAAGATGTGTGGATTAATTTGGAGAACCTAGGGCTTCATAAAATTCTTTTGTTTTTTTTAACATAACCATCCCACTATGGGACTCATACGTAAGCTTCTCTTTTTTTTACCTACAATGGCGTTGGCTTTTCTAAACGTACATGATCCGTTATAATTGGAAAATTATATAGATTGATGTAGTGAGTTAGAACCATTTCTATATACAAATTCTCCTTTCATTATTTTTTTTTATAAGAGACAATTTTTAGAATGATCTGTTCTTTTTTGCAATAGATATTTAAAAGTTGTCTAAATTTTTTTATTAACTTTCCATTTTACCTTTGTTTAATTATTTATATTACTCATATATCAATATATTTAATTCAATTCCCACCTTTCCTGATCTACACATTATCTTTCCGCACCATATAAATTGAGAGTATTTTTAAAGAAAGAGTTATACTTTAATTTTATTGCTGAATTAATTTTAACTAACTTGTTTTATTGACGTTATTCTGTTAATAATCTTTTATAAAAAGTATAGGAGGGAGTATTAGATAGAGTGGAATGAGATGGGAGGCGTGGGGTGAAATTATTAGTTTAATGAGTGAGTATATGAAAGCGGGGACCATAAATTGGAGCTGACTAGCACTTGGAATGGGGTTTACCTGATACGAGTACATTGGTAGAGTCAATGGACATAACAACATCATCATGACCTTATAATTAATCTGCCAAATCCAACGGTGGATATCATTGATTTGATAGCAACACATTCACTGATTCACATACACACACCCCCATACTTACGGAGAGAGAGACGTGGTCATTTCTGGAAGTGTGAAAACCAGCTGGTAGGTCCTCCCCTGCAAACTTTTTTTTGTCTTTTTCACCGTTCCTATTTCACTCTCCTTCTTATTATAACCCTCCCTCCTCCTCTTCATCTCTATCTTCCTCTCTTCATCTCTCTCAACACCCAGAAAAAAGTAACTAGCTTTTATTACCCTCTCTCTCTCTCTAACCCTACCAGGGTTCAAGATGAAGCTGATGAAGAAGAAGAAGAAGCAGAGAAGGAAGCTGTGTGTTTTGAGGGGAATGTTGTCTGGCTCGAGGACGATACTAGCTTGCCCTTCATCTCCATGATCTAATTTATGATGTCGTCGTCGGACCAGGCTTCATTCCCCCCAATTATATACGCTTCTCCCGCTTCATCATTGATTCAAAGGATCTATCTTCTTCATCGTTAAGGTTTGATCCATTTCTCTCTGTTGTATTAAAGTTTTGTTTTTTGTGGTGGCATAGGGAGATCTGAATCATGGGTTTTTGTTTTTAGAGCAATTAAAGATGTGGGTAATGTGCAGATTGGTGTAATCATAACCATTTTGACCAATTTCTCTCCGCTTCATCAAAAGGCTCTCATCATTACCTCCTTTTCGTGTTTCATCATCACTTTCTTCTTTTTTCTCTGATCAAGTTATGATGATGCTATTTCCCTCTTGTCAGGTTTCTCGTCCATCATTACCCTATCCATGAGATCTTCTTCTTCTACTTCGTCTCATCATGAATTCCAGTATCCGATCTGTCTGTTTCTGCCATTTTTTATTCAGATCCGGCAAGCCTAGCGCTCATCAACTCCCTCTGGCTTCCCCCCCCCCCCCCGGCTCTCTCTCTCTCTCTCACACACACACACACTTTTAGGGTTTCATGGGCTATGTCTTGGTAGCTATGGATGAGCAAGCAAAAAGGGGACACTACTTTTATCAGTCATTTTTCAGATGTCAACTCTCGGTGACATAACTGAAGCCTAACATGAATAATTATTAATTGAGCTCAATAATCAACCATGTGGCTTGTATCTCCCTATAATTAGCAATGGCGATAGACTCATAGGGTAGATATCTTTGTATTCTCCGCCATGTTCCATCGGATTCTTCAACCTTTGTCAAATCAGAAGAAAAAAACAATATGAAGATCTAAGCATCTTACAGCTCGATAGCCTTGTGATTTTTGCACAGTTAATTAGGTGACAGCTTGTTATCTCTTCATTAGATTCTTACTGATAATTAATGTCATGTGTCTAAGAATTTTCTGTTAATTCTTATTCTTTTGCCTAATTCCTCAATCTGTATCAAATTGTTTGGTAATTAGCATATATTTTACTCAAGAATAGATGTATAAATGTTTATTTGAAGACATACCACTTTGCCTTGGCTAGCTTTGATATCTCCACATCAGAACATTGAAACCCTAAATCTCCCCCCCCAACAAAAAAAAAACAGGATCTCAAAAAGTCCTTTTTTGAATTAAAGAAGCATTATGCCGATGAATGAGCATTGGCATGCCCAGTAAGCATTCTTGTGCTTTGCGTTTGTATTTGGGATCAATGATTAAGGTAAAAAAGGGCTTTTCCTGGTTTTTCCTTTTACACAACCTTTTTCACTTGCTTTACTTTTTCTTTTGCTGAGCTGCAGCTAGCACAGGGGCTTGGAAGAGACAATTTATATACTCAAAATATTATATATAAAAAAGGTTTGAATCAGATTGTAGACAGAAGAGTCAGCACCTACAGCTATATAGACATATGTAGGGAACCTAATATGACGCTAACACAGTCTTATTCATCACTCATAGCTATATCTACATAGCTACTTTCCTTTCTCACACTCATTCTTGCACGCAATATATATATGTGTTTCCTTTACTATGACAAATTTCACCCATCTCTTCTTTCTTGTATCATCAACCATCAATTAACACCATTATTATTTATTTCTCTATCTTCAATTTCCATCTCTGAACTATGATGTTCACATGACCTCACCATGAGTCACAAAACAACAGCTTTTAAGTACAGCTCGGTAATAAACTGCACAAACTATTAATAAAGCCTCACAGATGCATCATTTCTCTTAATCAACAGGGGAATATATACACACACACACACACACACACACTATATTAGCCTTAATATTAAATTCTCTATGTTATTTGGAATATTATATATAGAAATAAATATGTGTTGTAAAGAGGAGGGAATGTGAGAGAAAGGAGAGAGTGTCTGAAAAGGAAGAGGGTTTTGGGGGAGTGGAAACTTTTTGACCTTTGCAGGAGGGAGAGGGGTAGCTTTTGTGTTTTCCCCATGCATGCATGAATGAATGATTTGTGTGTGTGAGAGAGAGAGAGAATGGGCCATGGAGTGTGGAATTCTCTTCTTAGAGAGATGCAGCTTTTCTGGGCACAGCCTTTTTCCTTGAATAATTCAAAGTGTGAGAATTATATATCAAGTGATGACTGATGATGACCCCATCAACTTTTTTTTTCAAACTCTTTTTTTCACTGTTTGGATTGGAAGTTGATGTATATATGTTCTTGTTTGTGTTGTTACTTAGTCTTTGCATGAATAGTTTACTGTAGGTGCACTCTTCATTCCCCACATCTTTATGTATATTCATAGCCATATATGTAGCTTGGGTGGGAATATTGAATCTGCATATCCCTAAATATTTTTCTCTGTAAATTTCTTTGTAAGTTCAAATGAAGTAGCAACATACAATTAACATGTGTTCTAACACTTCATAACTACGTCTAGTGTTCAAAGTATTTGGTGCCATGCTCTATCTCTACTCCTTTTTTATGTTTTTTTTAATACGGAAAGACACTTTCAGAAGATTTGTTATGTTTGAGAATAATATAGTAGAGTGCTATAATTGAAAAATATATTTCTGACATATTCTGGGCCAATCAGAATCTTTTCAGCTTGTCGAATAACATTTGAGTGCTTTTCTTTACAATGAAATAAGATACAGCATTAAAATGATTCTTTGATTATAAATCTTCAGAAGACAATGTCAGAAAAAACATTTTTTAAGGTAAAAAATTGAAATCTAGATCATTCTGACTCAATTTGAATAATGTAGGACAGATCGCATGCTTTGAGCAGTAGAGTTAGATCTGATATGGGAGGCAACATTTGATTTCAGCTTTATCGTCTTTTGTTTTTTTCTTTGTGGCTCTCACCTTGGCGGAATTCATCTTGAATTAGGTTACATCTATATTTTTTGTAATCTGGTCCGAATCATATTATTATACTTTCATTTTTCCCTAACTCACTTACTGTTAGAAGCAATTATATTCAAGATATTGTCAGCACTAAATGGATACTTCTTTCAACAAGAATTTGAACTTTGATTCGTCACATCATGAAAGACTAATCATTTTCTCCAAACCTAACTTCGTTGGTTATTATATTACTTTTTTAATTTTTAATATAAGACATAATTGAGAAGTTGATTATAATCCTAAATCTAAGACATATTTTTTATATTTATCCATTATTTCTCAAATTATTTTTATTTGTACTCCCTCAACAATAATTAAGTAAAAGAAAGAGCGAGTTAAAAAAATGATTAGAGTATTTTAGAAAAAATATATTATATTAATTAATTTAGTTAATTTTTTAATATAATTAAATTAGTTAAATAGGTGACAAAAGTATATTTTTTTTGTTACAAGTATAATTTTTGTTTTGTTTTTTTATTGTACTTTCTACCTAAAAGCACATCAATCAAGTTTTAAAAAAAATTGGATTGGAAGGAGGCAAGGCCCAAGAAAGAAATTTGTTTAGTATAATATATTTAGTGCGAACTTGATTAGCAAGTCCCAAGTGTTGATCATTAGCCAGACCCCACTTTATTTCAAAGCCTAAAACACCTCCATGTTTTCCCAACCTTGTACCCATTATTACTCTTTATTACGTACCACCTATTTCGTTCAATAATACTTTTCTCCAATTCTAAATATATAAATTAGTTAGAAAATTTATTTGATCTTAAATATAAGATATTGATTTACTTGTCTCCAAAATTTATATTCTTTTATCAAACCATCCTTATGGACTGAATATATTGAGAGATTTTTATCAAAAGATAATTTTAATATAAATAATTAAAAATAGTATATTATGAAATCAACAATATTTTTTAAATAACTAATTAAACTAATTTTTAATTTATATAAATTAATTATATGGCTCATATATTAATGAGTAGAGGGAGTATTATTGCTTTTAATATTAGACCCATACAATTCAGATTGAGCCGGCACGACATCAATTTTTATTACTTGAATCAGCCTCTTATGCAACTCTTATGACAAACGTTGATTGGATAGAATTGGTGAATTTTGGTCCTTTATTTTCTTCAGTTCAATATTTTCATAATACATAAAAGAATGGCCACTGAGAATTGACACGCATAAACAAGATAAATGCATACACTAATATTTCTCTAATCCTTAATATAAGAACTAATTAATTAGTTTAGGTAGATTAAAGAATATAAAATATAAATTTAATCGTCTTAAAAAGTTAGATTTAATTATAATTAATTAATTTATTTAATTTTTTTAATTTATCTAAAAAAATTAATTAACTTTTATATTAAAGATAAAATAATGGAGTATTATCCTAAAAGGAGTGAGTGGAAGTCGCACAGCTTATAATGGAAAAGCCGACTTAGAGGAATTTAAGGACGACTTGGTCGTCACTCAGGACTCATACTTCACTACTTTAATTCCCCTTCATGTTCCTCCTCGTCCCCATTTATTCTCTCTCATTATCACCCTTCATCCCTATCCATTCCTCACCATTCCTATCAAACACACACACACCCTTATATAAAACGCTGAATTGCACAACAAACTATATTATACTTAACCAACAAGGCTTTCTTCTTCTTCTTGTTCTTGGTCCTTTTCTATTTAAAGTGTCTGTGAGAATTGAATCAAAGATTGATGGTGAAAAGGAGGAAGGGATTACCAAAAGGACACTTAACGATCAAAGTGGGAGGAGATGGAGAAGTGAAGGAGAAGATAGTGATGCCTGTGACGTATCTGAACCATCCTCTATTTGCTCATCTCTTGAAGCAAGCCGAGGAAGAATATGGCTTCTCTCAGAAAGGAGCCATTATCATTCCTTGTCCCTTGAAGCACTTTAGGTACGTTCAAGGTCTGATCCAGAGCCAATATTCCCTCCACCACCATGGTCAACATCTTGCTGCTGCATGCTTCAGTGTTTCATTTGATTAGACATATACATACAGTTAGGTCTTATTTTATCTGCTCTCTGTAGGATTGTGTTGTTGGTAGTGTCAAACTCAGAAGCTTTGATTCATATAAAATTTCAGATTTTGTTTTATGCATCTTGTTTCTCTTTCCCCTTAAGTTAATTACTGATATATAAGGACTTCATTTGCATGTAAAGTATTAAGGTCTGTGTGAATGTTATTTGAGCGGTAAGATTTTCTGCAATATTGGTAAGTAACAAGAGTGGCCTGCCCTGCAAGCACGGGGATGATGATGATTCGATGGGAAGTTTCTAATTTTTTGCTTGCAATTTGTAATATATTGTCATTGTCTTGTCATTGATGGAAGGAACTTCAATCCCTCTCCCTGCCTCTGTCCCTTTCGTCTTTTAAGATTTTTTCTTTCCTTTGCTTTCGCTTTATTTTTATGATTATTATTTTTTTTTCTTGGCGTCCTCTGTTATGAGACTGGGGAGTGCTATTAGTTGACAGAGTGATACACAAGTTGGCAACTTGCTGCAAATGAACCAAACGATTTTTAAAAAGAAAATTGGAAACAAATTGTGGGGCAAAATATGGTCCCAAATTTCTAGAATACAAACAAATACGCAGAAAAAGATGGAGTGGTTTATATTATAGAAAACCTAGAAAAAAAAAAGGAAAAAAGAACAAGCTAAAAGATTTGATCCTCTTGAAATCAAAGCCTGGCCTTTTGATTGCTAAGGTGTGAGAATATTTGGGAATTTTTGTTGGAATGTTAAACGTGAGTAGACAAGGCTTGATACGAGGAGAAGTCTCACCTCAAATAGAATTGAGATAGAAAAGAGATATATAACTTATATAAGGGTAAAAGACCCAAATAGGAATGCCTGAAGATGTTGGGTCGAATTCACTTATATATTCGGATCATATATGCCTTCCTTTGGATACTTTCTATATCGTTGTCTCATTGGATGGAGTACATTTAAGTTATGTGAAATAACAAACTAATCAACGACAAGGAGTTTATTTAAACAAATTACAAGCTTTAGGGGATTTTTCGTTAGGTTTGAAGGGAGAGACAAGTTATTTACATGTAACTTAAAAAAGTTGTGTATTTTAATATTGATATGAATATTTACAAGGTGGGTAAATATGTACACGTCATAAAGTATGAATTGGTAGCTGGATGCCAAAAAATTGGTCATATCGTCCACCAACTTAGCATCCCTTACAAGCTATATAGATTGTTACCATTCTGATTTCTAACACTTGATGACCTCTATAGAGAATCCCAGCTGCAATTGCAATGCATCAATCTCACACCAAATCAATTATATCCAGAAATTACCATCGACAGATCCCAGCTGCCTCTGTTTTGCACAATGCCAATACTTCTTCATACTCAGAAGCATATACAAAGCCCCACAACAGCATGATTCAACCAGTACTTGGCTAGTTATATATATTCTATTTGTATGAGAGAGAGAGATTTAGGTGCATCTACCTCTACTTCCTTAACTTCAAAGTCCAGAGAATGTGCAAGGCAAGGATTTCCACAAGTTTCCGAGACTGAACTAGAACCGTTCAATCTGAAGTGCATATAACAAAGTTCCCAAAAGAAATACGAAAAAGAACATATCAGGTAAATGATATCAATAAAATATAGCATAATGTAAGGTAGAATTCTTACAGATCACCATCCAAATAAAGCGCAAAATGGCCCCCACCAATTGCTAGAAAGTCAGTGGTGCAGAGTGTGAAATAGCGGTTTACCCCTGCAACATAGTGATATCAGCATATAAATTAGTTCTATTAGTTCAAAGTAATTGTTCTAAGAAAACCAAACAACACAGCTCATCTAACCAAAAACCCCACAAATTGGCCAAGGCGCTGGTCTGATCAAAATCTAAATTAAATTGGTCAACAACCAGTGAAACCAATAAAATTAGATGGGTCAATGAAAACTTACATAAACTCATGCTGTAAAAGAGGGAAAAACTGCCAGAGTGTGCCCAGACCAAATTAATCTCTGATTTTATTTGCTAGCAAAGCAGTATAATCATGCTGGAAAAAAGGGGAAAAGAAAAGGCCTATTATTATATGAATCAATAAGAAGATCCCGTTGGACGATATACAGTAGGATGACCGGGGGTGTCAATGAAAACACATGTACTATTCGTTCCCTGTATAAAATCTAATGTCAACAATTTATAACATGAAACAACAATAAAATTAAGATGGCCAAAGAAGAAAAAAAGGCAACAATGCAAATAAACTGGAGAACGGTATTAATATAATCTGTAGGGTAAGAGAGTTTAGTCATGACCTGGTATTTTCTGTTGTTTGATGGCTTTAATGGCGCTTCAATTCAACCAAGCCACCAAAAACTGCACCTTTGCGATCTCCAACAACCCGGATAAGATAAGATCATCTTGAGATAAGTGAAAAGAACTTATCCGAACAAATTACAGGACTCAAGAATGCAATATCTTTGTTAACTTTTAATTTGCTAAGGGGTGAGTAAACTGTACCAGCAAACTCAAGCCAGGCCAAATCATGCTTCTCCTGTACAGAGTTGAAAGTGATATCCCATGCCTCCATGTACTGCAGGAAGTGAGAAGAGTGGTTATAAAACAGACTTCACGATCATTATTTTTCAATAACAAGGTGTTGGAACTTAAAAATAGATAGAGCCTTTGCTTGCACCAATAAAACTTCATCCTCATATTACCTATATAGAAGCATCCATTTCCTCCCACGAATAAAGAGCTGGAAGAGAAGCATAAAGAACATTTCTTATTTTCTCTGAAAGGAGCACTGAAGGTTCAGAAATTTCTGGTAGATCATCCAATGGTATGTTCTCTTCCTTAAGTTCAAAATATCTCATCTCAACACCAGCTAATTGAGAACCATGGCCATCATCTAATTTCGTTTCGACATCAACCTTGTGCTCTTGAGAGCGGAATCTAGCAATTCTTGCAGCTTGGTTGATAGCTCTACCAAGTGATTGCTTACCCCTAGATAACAAACTTTTCTTTCCACTTCTTTCCTTCATGGTTCAGTCAGATGGAGGGACGTGAGTTCCACTTTTTTTGTCATTTTGCCCATCCGAGTTTGCATTATCTCCAGAATCTGAAGAAGCCAAGAAGGAATAGAGGAATGCAGAGAAGGATGAAGTATCAGGGCCATCAAATAAATTCTGGTTGTCATCTCGATTAGTTGACTCCAAATCAGTTACATTTGAACCGTCCACATCTTCCTAAGTAAACAATCGGCAATCAGATTTTAGAAGGAGATACCTCTTAGTTCCAGCTTAGAACAAAATTTTATAATGCAATGATGTATAGGCCAAAAAAAAAATTGTTCACCAGAGAAAATGGTATACCGTATCTCTATAATTCAATGAAGGGTAAGAGAGAAAAGGAGTCCATAATCCTAACCAAGTAACCAAAAATAAAATGGAAATTACAACACAGAAAAAGATAATCGATTATGACCAATATGGATGGATAAAAGGGTAACGAATTGATCGGGGAAGGAACGGGGAGATTTTTCAAGGTAAATGGGATAAGAAATAGAGAGAAAATGGAGGGCGAGAACTTACAGGAGGAGGCGGAGGGGGTTTAGAGGGCTTGTCAGAGATGGGTGTTGAGTATACCAGTGGTGAGATGCGAGACAAAGTGAGCCGCTTTGCTCCGCAGTGATTGCTTTCTTCCCATTTCTATGTTAGATGATGCTACGAATTTCCACCTCAAAATCTGGTATTGGGATTTGAGATGACAATCACGTTGGAATCGTCTTTAGACAAAGATTCCTATATTCCATCTTACACTTGCGCTTCATTTGGGAAAAATTGAGCACGGATCAGAAATATCTGGCTACCGGCACCGAACAGGGAAGAGAGTAATGTTGAAGCAACAGTGGTTGTGTCATCCAAAACCAGCAGCTCGGAATAGTCGTCGCCAGCCGGCTAATTTGTTTTCGGTTTTATTTGGATGCTTTATCCAACTCAAGCCAACCCTTTTTCACTAAGTCACAGTTGCGATCACCTAACGTTGACGAAAACTGAAGGTCAAAATTGATCACTCATGTTTTACCTTCCGAATCCATGTAATCAGGTAACTGTTGAGGTAGCTAACGGTAAACACTCGTAATTAATACAACACTAGTTCCCATTCAAGGTCGACTCCATTAGTTGACATATTAAAGAAGCCGAATCAGGTAACGTAAAGGCAGTTCAATATAGAGAATAAATTATTAAAAAATGATATAATTATATGTTTAAAAATAGGAAGATAATTCATGAGATGATAATGATGTTAGATATTAAAAAATTGAATTCCCTTCTAATACAGGAGCTTAATGAAAAAAATGAGTAATTAATCACATGAATTGATTTCGTATAATTCTATTTATAAAATATCATGTTATTTTCTAATTGTATAAAAACTACTAAGGGGGAAAGATAAAAACTCTTTCTACCCTACGGCTTAAAAGGGATTTTTTTCAATTTCAAAGTTACTTGGGTATACCTTTAATTAATTAAAAAATATTTAAATTATTTATTAAAGTGTTCTTAATAGACATTCAGATCTAGTAAATTATTAATACGTTTTTTAGAAGTAAAATTAAAGAACCTAACTGATTTGTTTTTTTTTACAAAATTTTTAGAAAAGAGTTGGGTTTGGTTCACTCACGAAGAGTATGACAAAGTCTTCATTCTTCTTAGGCGATATTAATATCAGGTAGGCAAGCTATCTATTATCTTCAGACATAAACATAGACATTTAAAAACTATGATGCCTCTCTAAGCACTATGACTGGAACCACAATAAAATAGTAATTTCTAAAAATCGAACACGTTCTAGATAGTTATATGTCTTATCCCTCATCAGTTGAATTTACTAATAATTTTTTTTATACAAATGAGGGATATACCAAATTACAAATAAATATTATTTAAGGGAAATAATTCCCAAACTCTCCTGCAAATAAATGGGACAAGCTCCTAAAGTTCATGGCTAATCCCACTGACAAATTACTATAGAGTATTGAATGAACAAACATTTCACTGTTTATATTCCATTGCCTTCTCCAGATAGGCAGATGTTTAATAGTTTTGGGTCTGGGCCCTAATGTTTAATAATTAAAAAGAAAATATTATGAATAGGAAATAGAAGCATTAGAAGACTCCATGGCCCAATGGATAAGGCGCTGGTCTACGGAACCAGAGATTCTGGGTTCGATCCCCAGTGGAGTCGAAATGATTTTGAATTTAATTTTTCGGACGAGGGTGAAGTGATGATTGATGATAGTGAGTCATCATACCATTGTGTTAAAAGGATAAAAGTGTTATCTTTCATTATCTTTCAATTAACGCAGGTAACTCCTTCATGTGAATATAATCTTGTGTACGCGAGACTAAGGGCATTCAGCATTGTTCCTTACTTCCTTGCATATCTCCCTTGAGGCTTGCGCTGTTCAAAGTTCCAACTGGAATTATCAAAAAAAGTTTTCAGACAAAAGTGCTCAACTATATTTCTGCTATAATGAAGTTCTTCCTAAAATTTGTGGTTGCCTTGCCTAGTTGCTGCTCAAGACGATAAAATATAGGTTACTTACTATCCATAACATTGTGAATCATCATCATCTGCAAGTAATTGACGAACTTGTGATCTACAAGCCATGTCCTGTTGCCTTCTTCCTTGTTTGTAAATTGAACATTTTTTTATGGAATAAGCCAACTTTGCTCAGTCAAAGACATAAAAGAGAGCATACATAGGGAAATAATAAAACTTTAATTATAATTAATCGATTAATTATAGCAAATTGAAAATTCTAAAGTATTCATTCCGTTCTTAATATAGAATTTAATTAAAAAATTAATCTATATTTATCAATATTTTATTAAATTATTTTTATTAATATTATTTAATAATAATTAACTAAGAGATAAAAAAATAAAATTTTAAAAAAAATATATTATATTAAGAGTTGATATAATTAAATTAATTAAATAAATTATATATCTAATAGATTCAATATTTTAGAGTATTGGATTGATGCCAAGTGTGAGAGTCTCCGTAAAGACTTTAGAATCGATGCGACACTATGGAGGAAGTTGCGTCTGGAAGTCAAAGTAAGGCCAAACACTTGTTTTCAGAACTTATTCACGGACGTCCTTTCTAATATTCTACTCTGCAGGATCCTTCTTTGCATTTTCTTACTTTGCATTTCATCATTACATTTTGTGTACATATATAACGCCGCCACTAATCATGTCTCTCCCATGTAATCATTTCCTTGCCTAGATTCTCAGCCATACACACACACACACACACATATATGTACACAAATTGGATACGTTTTATTATTTCTTCTTCCTTTTCCTACATTTAATTTATGTTATTATTAATCTTTCAATATCTGAATTTTGTCTCATTCGCATATCTAATTTTCACTTTATACTAACAGAGAGATGGAGATATACCTAGAACAAAATATAAATTTTTATTCCGTCGTTATATTTATAAAATATGTGTAAGATTAAAATCAAAGAAAATTTTAACTTTTGTTAATTTTGTGTTAAAATTTAATAATTTTTTATTTTATTCATATTTAATACTCTTTTTATCTTTATTAATTATAAAATATATTTAACTAATTTAATTATATTAAGAAAGTTAGTTAATATTAAAAGTTTTTTTTTCTAAAATACTATAATCATCTTTTTTAATTTTCTCATTCTCTCTCTTACTTAATTATTGTTAAGGAGTATGAGTAGGGATAATTTAAAAAAAATTAATAAATATAAAAAATATATTTTATATTTAGAACTAATCTCAACTCTTAAATTAAGTCATATATTAAAGACTAAAGGAATATATATTCTATTTAAAGATTACAAAATATAGACAATAATAAATAAAGAATAAAATTAAATATTAATATGAAAAAATAAATGATAAATTATAAATAAGATAAAAAAAAGTATCAACTTCCGCATAAACAGGAGTTGATGAGTAAGCTTATACACTTCGTGTACTCAATCTTCAATCAAATCAAAATAAATAAACTTTACTTTACATCTAAAAATTGATTACAAATGTTTATAATACATAATACTAATAGTGTGATTTGCGGAGGAGGGGGTACAGAGAGGGAGGGAAAGGTG
This sequence comes from Leucaena leucocephala, assembly GCA_037074615.1. Taxonomy (NCBI): domain Eukaryota; kingdom Viridiplantae; phylum Streptophyta; class Magnoliopsida; order Fabales; family Fabaceae; genus Leucaena; species Leucaena leucocephala. Next base: position 20,529,634 of record CM073555.1, on the reverse strand, counting down.
ATGCACAGGGGATGATAGCCTTGAGGGATGAGAATGAGTCCAACTCAAGAGGGAGAGAAATGAAGAGGACATGCTTGTGATTTTACAAAATTCTCCACAAATATTTGGCACCCTTCTCCAACATCAATGCCCACACCTATGTTATGCAGTTATCGCTCTTGTGTCTCTTCATTTTCCACTCATGTACGTCCCCTTTTATAGTTTTATTCCAATTATTCAATTTAAAGTTACAGATATTATTAATTATTACCAAATTAGTGCAAAATCATTTATATTATATAATTTTCGTAAAAAGTAAAATTATCAGAGTTTTAAGAGGTTACGTTAGATAATTATTCAAGTTTAATAAGATGAATCTAAATATATAACATCATGAAGGCACATATTCATGACTAATGTTAAATAAAAGCTAGTCTTGCTAAATTTAAATCAACAAGATGCCTTACGTACGTACATACATACATATGAGAGGAAGCGCTGCTATGGTTTCTTTAATTCGGAAAGAAATACTATTTCAAGAATATTATGAAATGCCTTCTCCTAATATTCATTGAACATGGGATTTAATTTGCATTGAATCTAATTCTCATCAAATTCAATTCAAATGAGGAGCTAAAGGTCATGATCTTCTTTTGCTTGTGAGGTAGAAATGAATTTGTGATGATCAAAATTGAATAAGGAAGGGAATATAGAGGTGTCCATTCATAATGGGAATGAAAGAACCAAAAAAGAAAAGAGAACAACGTTGGTACGTCTACTTGCTATTGGCTGTCCCTCCACCTCCCCTTTTCCACTCGACATTTCCCTGTCCCCTCCTTCATCACCCTCCATCTGTCCCTTCCCAACCCTATTCCCCCTCCTCCTCTCCCTCTCCAATGCCCATCCTTTCTTAAGTGGTATATTTAAATTAAATATAAGCATGTGATGATCATCATATAACAACATCTCATCTTGCCGTTTGTTGATTCACAAAACAAAGCTCCGCGTTGCATCTGATTCCATCCCAAACTCCCTATTTCCAAACACAATTTGATTGGTCCCAGACAGATGCCCATCAAGATCGTCAAACCTAGTAAGATCAAACGGTTCAGAATCCCGCCCCACCCTCTCGCGCACGCCTAGACATAGATGATCCTATATTCTCAAGCCCGTGTGTTTAAATTAACCTGCGCTTCTTCATCGCAGTGTACCACACCGGCCATGATTGAAGCAGCGAGGTCTCTGAGATACTCATCTCAGACACCAGTTTCCTGGTGAATTTTCTCGCTTTTTCTGGGGAAAATTTGCAGAGAGAGAGAGAGAGAGATGGGAGGTGGAGAGATCAACAAGAGCCTGAGGAGCTTCCAGTTCCGACATAATCATCATCATCATAGGAAGAGTCAGAGACAACAACAGGGGATTCCGAAAGGATGTCTGGCGATTAAGGTTGGACAAGAAGGAGAAGAGCAAGAGAGATTTGTTGTGCCTGTGTTGTACTTCAATCATCCGTTGTTCATGCAGCTTCTTAAGGAGGCCGAGGAGGTATATGGCTTCGATCAGAAGGGGACAATCACCATACCTTGCCACGTCGAAGAGTTTCGGACCGTACGAGGCTTGATCGACAGTGAGAAGTCATTTCATCATCATCATCAGCCCCACCATCATATTGGCTGTTTTGGCTTCTAATTAGTAGCAGACTGACATACATATATAACCCAAAGAGAAAGCAAAAGAAAAATGTTTTGATCGAATCTGAGAGATGAATAATCTTTTTGGGTTGTTCATGAATTGGTGATGTAAATTCCATGTACACTGTTTTTGGTTATTATCTTCCTTTGCTGTGCTTTTTAATATATATATATATATATATATATATGTGTATGTAATGAAAAAGAGATACTTTTTCTATCTGTTTCATCCTTTAATGGGATCGTCACTAGTCAGAATGCATAAACTTTTCAAAAATAAAGAGGAGCAAAGATATGGAGCGTATATATGAAGGCCCCAAATGGGTTCTCTATTCATGTTCATGATTGGATTCGCCAAAGTCAATGGTCATTGGTCACCAACCTGAACCAAGAAACTTCCCTTAACCACCCACTCATGAACAAAATCTATCATATATTACAAAAAAGGATTTGTAATTCTTATCGTGGTGAACTAATGTATAATGTATGAATGTTTATTAAGAGAGATATCTATATTTAATATTTTATAATATCTTGAATAGGATCGCTTTTAATAGGAGTATACTTATATTTTAAAAAAATAATTTTATAAATAGTATATTATGTTATAAATTTTATTGATATTGATATTAAAGATGAAATTTATTTACTTTGTACTAACCCTGATTCTAAAATAAGAGCGGGTTGATGGTTAAGTTTAGTTTTAAATATAAGAGATCAATCCATCTTATTTTTTAGATTTATAATTTTTTTAAAATATTACTGTTGATTATGCATATTAAGAGGACTTTTACTAAGAGTAATCCTAATACATATGATTAAGAATAGCATATTAAAAAAATCAACATACATTTGTTATAAATGGTTAATTTAATTAATTTTTTTAATACTCATAAATAATTTATCTAACTTTTATATTAAGGATATGTGTGAGTACTTCTTTTGGAATTCAACGAATGCATTATAATTTTTTTTTTGTTTCCTTTCGCTGGCCAGATGAAAAGGGAAGTGTGTTAATAACGAATACAGCAAGAAAATGAATTAGATAGCCAGGAGAGTCGTATTTCTCTGAACACACATAAATTTAGGTTCCCTGTATTCGTCAAAAAGTGTAGAGTATGCACGCATTTGATTTGGATGGTATAAACTAAACTATACTTAAATGATTTTTAAAAACTAAAATATAAGAAATCTGAATTATCTAAATAGAAATGTATGAACAAGACCGTGGTATAGGCATTTGAAATATGACACATCGCATTCATATCTGTGGGGTCTAAATTTAACTGAATCCCCGAGTTCTTTTCCTGGAATTTCCACGAATGAGTTATTAACATTAAATAATAAATTAAATAATGGGATTTTTATATTCGAATGGATGAGTACTTGTTATTATTTAAAAGGACGCTCCTTAATCCTTAATTACATCAATCAACATAGCATATTGAAGATATGGCCAAAGGAAAAAAAAAACATAGTGTATTAAAGAGAACATATTCTTTTAATTAGCAGTGGTCTAAAAATTTTGAACACAGAGTAATCAGCTTTTTTTTTTAAAAAAAAAAAAGGCAAGCATCTTTAATTAAATATTAAATTCAACACATTTGGAGTTAATTTATACTTCATTACATGATTCATGTATTGATTAATTAAGTAATAAGCTTCATGAATCATGCATGATTGATTGCAGCTAATAAAGTGATATGATATTAAAATTGAAACCAACTGTTTCTTAGACACGTCGAAATTAAAGATGATGATAAACATAAACCTATTTTAGAATCTTTCTTTGTTAATTATAGTTTTATTCTGTGTTAGCCAGGGAAGTAATATCTAGGCATCGCAATGGCAAACGATATAGCCGTGTATATATGTTTTTTAATTATTTCCAATTCTGTGTTGACTTTTTTTTTTTAAAAAAAATTATCTATCATGTTTAAGGTATATATTATAGTATATCTCTTTTAATAGGGGATTCAAATATTAGTTTATTATATTGTAAGGGACTACAAATTTTTGTTCTTCATTTCTAAAGTTGCTTGTATTTTATTATCTTGAAATGATTTTTTTCAATCAATATATCTATTTATAATTCTTTTTTTTATTCTTTTTCCTATATTATTTTCTCTTGATTCATGTTATAAATATTGATAGAGATTCATATATGATTGAATATTTTAGTTCTAAATCCCACCCTAACTTTGTTCTAAAGCTAAAACTGTAATCTGTTTTTTTAAACCTCGCCCGAAACGCTAGTTTAATCTTTAATGTTAACTTATCAGATCTCCAGGTAAAAACAAAAAAAAAACTTAATTATCATATCCAAATTAGACAGAATACTCTAAAGATGAATGAATCAAGTTTATATTACCATCCAAAAAGCAATCCTTGGGGTCATTAATTATTGTCTGTTGTGCGTGTGTTATTGTTATTATATATTATTATTAAGTCAACCATGTCAATTAAATGTGATATATTGGGCCTATTTGTTTCTTTTTTTAAAAAAAAAAACAGAAAAACAAAAAACTTTGTTTGGTAACTTTTTTCACTTAAGTTGTTTTCCAAAACAAAAAAAAAACGAAAACTGTTGTTAAAAATAAAAAACTAAGAATAAATTTTAAATATTTTATAAAATTATTTTCTTATTTTTCTTGTTTATAATTTTTTATTCTTTGTTTTAGAAAAATCACATACTATTAAAAAAATAGTTTCTTACTGCCACCACCACTAGTCACATCGGCCTTTGCTATTGTCGCCCGCTGTTGATTGCCACTGTTAAAGACCGCCTCCACTGACAACCACCACCCTAGACAATTGCCACCACCATCTCGTTGATGATAGCCACCGCTGAAAACTGCCTTCGTCAATGATCATTACCCTAGATGACTGCCACCTCGGACAACAACCACCTAGGACGGTCGCCACTGTCGTCGACCACCCCTCCGGCAGCCGAGCTACCATTGTTGCTAGCCGCCCTCGACCACCACGGTCATGAGTCACTAATGACTGCTGTAGATTATTATTTATTGTCGATACGATCTTCACTCTATCTCTCATATTTTTTTAATTCTTAAAGTTAATTTAAAAAAAATATAAAAAAATTATTTTAAATAAATTTTTATATTTTTTTCAAATACAAATTTTTAGAACAATTATCCAAACAAATATTTTCATTTTTTTTCTAAGACTTATTTTTAAAAACAATTTTATAAAACTGATTTGAGAATAAAAAAATAGAGAATAGAAACAAACACGCCTACTGTTTCTTACAAAAACATAGACAACGTACTTATATAATAAGAGAACTTGCGAATTATATCTACAATTTACATTATTTTTCATTATCAATAGGTCGATAAGCTAATAAAATATGGATTAATGTATGCCTCAGATAGGTTTTTTCATTAGCTCCAAGGTTTGGACGTGATTTCAAAATTAACTGAATTGAGAAAAAACAGTGTGCAAATAATATGATGGGAGTTTAAAAATAATTCGAATAAGCAATAATTGATGTGCTGACAAACCAATACCTTCTTATTGATAATCAAGAAAATGAATCCACTCACATTAGGTTTTAAAAATACTTTGAGTGACTATATATATTTGTGTTGACTATATATTATACTCCTCTGGTCCTTAAAAGATATAATTAGGGAGTTAATCTTTATCTTAAATATAATATTTATTTTCTATATTTATTAACTTTTCTTTAAATTATTCCTAATGATACTCCATCAATAATAAATAAGTAAGAGAAGGAGGGAGAAAGTTAAAAAATATGATTAATTAGGGTGTTTTAAAAAAACGTCTCATATTAATCAATTTAACTAATTTTTTTTAATTAAATTAAATTAGTTAAATGAATTTTATATTAAGGATAAAAGAAATAGTTTGTTTTTGGAAAGGTTATATTTAGATTTAGAAGGTATTGATTACGATATATATATTCCCCATATGTGTATATATATATATATATTGGTGTCACATGATTATAAGTCTCCCTAAATACCATTTGCAGTATTCACTACAAAATTATTGGCACATTTTTTGTTATCAAATATCAAAATTAATATAATATATACAATATTGAACATGAATGTTTAAGATGGGGTTGTTTAAATTCATCTGAAATTTCGCATTAAGCCAACTTTAGCTTATCTGTTCACATTTTTTGGGGGAAGAAAGATCTGATAGGTCTAATATTGCATTGAAAAATTATCCTTTGGATTCTCTAAAATGTATGGTAAGTTTGATGGTAACTAAATTATGAATAAATATATAAGTTGATGGAACTCGATTAATATGCTTATTGCTTACATACGTTTTGGATTAAAATATTACTGTTGTTCTTTATAATTTGATTGAATTTTGATTTGATCCATGTAATTTTATATTGTAATTTTTTGTCTTTATAATTTTATAAGGACTTAGTCTAAGTTAACATCGTTAAGTATAAGGACCAAAATTAAAACTTGTTAAAAGTACATGGATCAAAATCATATCTTATTTGGTTTATGCACTTTTAAAGAGTTTTAGTTTTAGTCATTATACTTTTAATCCATATATTTAGCAGTGTTAACTTGTCTGGTCTCTATACTTATCGGCATTAAACTCAGACTAAGTCCTTATGAAATTATAAAGACCAAAAATCCTGATTTGAAGATATTGGGACCAAAATCAATATTTGATCAAATTGTAAGTACCGTATAAACTTTTTTTTTGTTATAACAAAGTTCAGGTGAGTTTGACACTAGTCCTCTACTAAGGCCAGGATACAACCTCAGGACTCAGAGAGCGCTTACAGGAGATTTACGAGATCGCCTACTAAAAGATGACTCACAATGGCAGCAGGAACGAATTTATATCCTAATAGGATATGAATATATTCTTTACCATCTGTGCTAACTCTCATTTGCATAAAAAAAAATTCTATATATACAACATTGCTTACATACATGTTACTTGTGATCAGTTAAGTAAATTCAATTAAAAAAAAGTTATATTGAAAAAAATAGCTTTTAGCTTGATGCGCCAAAATTAGTTACAAGTCTCATTTTTGTTTTCAAAATTACTTTAACATTTAACATTTGGCAAAGATGATGAAAGAGAAAAGAGAGTTGGAAAACTTGTAAGAAATGGTTTTGGGGGCTTAAAGGAATTATTGGGGTGAAATTGTCAACATTTCAATCAACACCTTCCCTTCTGTTTAGATATTAGATTCAGTTAATCAAGTCCTTAATTAACTACATCAACCTTAATTATGATTGCCAAATATTAAAGTGTCCCTTGAATTCCTAGCTTGAGTTTTCCAGTTAATGGACACGCAGACCTGAATTTTTTATTTTTCAACCTCACACTAATTCCTGCTTCAATTTTAGTCCAATTTAGCATGCCACGTTCACCAAACTTTATTCTTCCACTGATTTGATTGAACTAAATCAATTGATAAGAGACACTGATACAGAACTAATCATCACCCGAAGTCACAAAATTTACAAGTAATAAAAAAATAAAATATTAAAAAGAAAAAGGTAACATGAATTAATTACAAAAAGTCAAAAACCAAATTCTTCGTGGAGAAAATTACTATTTCGGTTAAGTTTACATGCACTCATATCGATTAACTTTTATTTACTTTTGGCTCCTATGTTAAACATAACTACATTGATGTGGGCAATACCAATAGGCAATCGCTATCAAATTTATTATTCTAAAAAATCAATTCATGCATTAATTATTAAATTTAAAAAATTGGAAAAGAATTAAACAAGCCTAGCCTTTTGTTGGTTAAATTATTTTCAATTTCTTGAAAATGATCGCAATGGGCAAAATAAGCTTTGCTATAGTTATACACTATGTAACCATTTTCAGCATAGGTTAAGGTTCATGGGCTCACAGTAATTATGAAGTAAAAGCTAAGATTTTGATTTTGAACATAAAATTACTCAACATTTCTCCATATTGGCCTTTTTAACAATTCATTTACACACATTCTTCCCCCACCTTGAAAGAAAAATGAAGAGACAAAAGGGGGAAAAAATCCCTAGAAACTTTTAAATATTTGATCTCCTCTCGTCTTAAAACTATGTGTCAAATAGCTTAAAAGTCTAATGGTGTCTTGTATTTGAACTACGCAGTGTGACACCATGCAAAAATTTTGTGTATCCAAGTAAACTAAGCTTTCCATCAGTATTTCGTATCCAATCTCTGATAATCGAATAAGCCGAAGGACCAAGATTCAACTCCTGCACTCACCATAAATCAAGAAAAAAGAAAAAGGATTTAGGAACATGTAAAAGCTATGAAATGAGAAATTGGAAACATACTGTTAGAAAAACAAATAGCAACACAAGTTCAAAGAATTCTTTTAAATTAGACCAATTTGTTGAGACAAGGCCATAGTATTCAGTTGTACCTGACCACAATATCAACAAAAAGACACTATTAGCACTTACTCTTGCTAATTCTTCAACTGTTATCACACGGTTGCCCTCCCTCTCGAAATGCTCAAAAGCAGTGGAGGCAATGTGCTCCCACGTGTCAAGTGCCTCTAATTGGTATGTGCTGATTGCGGCTGCACAAAATTCTCCAAAGTCCATCTTCCTATAGGTAAGCAGTTCCATCTACAAAGTTATTCGAGCAAACAAGCAAAAGATAATATATCAGTTGCCGTTAAGTGTCAAGTAAGGATATAGAGCAACTTGCTCACTGTCTTTTTTATAAATAAATGCCATTAAGCAGAAATCCAGGGGTCATAGGCTACATGTCATAGAAAGTGGTTCGATTCCAGAAATCATTCCCACACTCAATTCCAGGTAACAAAAAATTCCAAGACACCTTAAGTCTGCACTTGGCAGGAAGTTTCCTAAAGCTTGACTCAAATGTTCCGAAGCAATTTCACACCATGTCATCCATCCAATGTGGCAGTGTATATGTTCTCCAGACCTTTTATCTTCAACTTATAGCAGGAAAATTTCTCTATTGGCACAAGTTTTCGAAAAATCTAGGAACTTTAAGCACAATAAAGTAATTTCAATTGCACTTCAGCAATCCAATTTGCTAAAGATATTTTCCTCAGAATAATTGCTCACCGAATGTATAATATCTAGAACCCTTGACTCCTTCACGGCATCTGTTGAATTACGTACAAGAGCCTGCAAAATCACTAAGAAAGTGAATCATAACGAGATTAAAATGTACTGAAGGAAATCTAGGGAACATAGGCACTCATGCAAAGATGAAGATAGTAAATTATAAAGTAATGACAAAGTTGCGCTAGTTATAACCATTTTGAAGTTGTCAAGGGAGACATAGCCGTCTTTGTTTGGTTCTAACAATCTGAATTGTGCTCTGAGATACACCAATTGATCTTCTGACAAGGCTTTTGCAAGGGCCTGTATTAGATAAATATGGAAGATGAGTTGCCATTCAGGGAGAAAGGAAATTAATAAAAGAACATCTAATTTGAGTTGACAGAAACAATGTGTTTAAGAATCATATTGAAAGATATTTTCTTTGAAATAAATAAGAATCCCATGGTGAAAATCAGGCGACCATCTCCAGGTTTACAAGAACATGTTTTAGTAATATAGATATATGTAAAGGAGCCAAAGAAAGAAAAGGTTTATAATGTAGAGGAATCTCATATCCAGACGAATATGTGTGTGTGTGAAGAAAGGAACACATAGAAAATATCAGTAAAATATGTAACATATCACATATGTATCAGTGTAAACGTGAGTATGTGAGAGAGAATGTGATAACAAGTAACAAAAGATTCAGCATGAGTATATCTAAGGAACTGAAATAAATAGTACCTTTAGTGCTGCTCGTTTGAATGGTGTTGCATGGAGATAAGACTTCACTAATTTGTAAACTAATATATCTAAAGGTATAGGACGGTTGTCATCCCTCAACCAAGGGTGAGCTGCATTAATAGAAACGTTGCGTTGATTCATTTTAAAATTTTGATCGAAAAACACACTTATAAGTTCAGACCCATCATCTACATCTATTATTAGTACATCCAAAAGACATGTAAAAGTAAAACCAGTAAAGTCCCCTAAAGCAAAAAAGACAAGGGATTTTTATATGGTACTGGTTTCTGAGTTTGTATCCTTTCAAGTGTAAAATCAGTAAAGTGCCTCTAAAGTTAAAAAGAGTAACACAGAGTAAGTATATGGGGTCTACTCCGTATCTTTCCCCCCACTTCTTTTCTCTTTATTTCTCTCTAACTATGGAAGCATATTGTAGGCTTCACACTCCAAAGGATCCAAATTAGTAGGAAGCCAGCAAGTGGCAATCCAAAATCAACAAGTTGCCTTATTTTATTTAAAATTTTAGGGTTAAAATGCGCCCAATGCCCTAAAATATTTTTTCAGGTACACTCAGTGTCCTAAAATAATTTATGATGCGCCCAGTGCCCTAAAATATTTTCTCAAGTGCGCCCAATATCCTAAAGTAATTTATGGTACGCCCAGTGTCCTAAAATATTTTCTCAAGTGCACCCAACACCTTAAAGTATTTTCTCAAGTGCACCTAGTGTCCTAAAGTAATTTATAATGTGCCCAACATCTTAAAGTATTTTCTTAGGTGCACCCAATGCCATAAAATATATAATACCTTCTTTCTTGTTTGTTTTTCTAAGTTCTTCAATGTCTATAGATAGGTAAAATAATTCACGGCATTATTTTCACTTTGTTCAAGCTTTATTTTTTCTTCTTCCTTACACATTTACAGCCAACAAGTAAAATAATTCATGGCCTTCTTTTCTTATTTTTCAAAATTCTGGAACGGAAATTAGCATTTCTCTTCTTTTTATATTATTCACCGGAATCTGATAAGAAAATAAAGAGTAAAGGGAATAAGAGAGAGAGTTTGGGATGGAATGAAGGGGTAAAGGAGAGAGAATGAGAAAGAAAAAAGCATGGACAGTAAAGGAATTCAGGAGAACTAAGTCATCTTTTTTGGAGTCAAAATGGTGTTGAATAATCATTTAACTGTCAAAATTAATGATTCTGTTATTGTGGATGATATTATATTATTTTAAATATTTTGATGGTGAAATTATACCACAAATTACTTTACGGAACTAAGCGTACCTGATAAAATACTTGAGGGCACTGGGCACACCTGAGAAAATATTTCAGGACACTGGATGCACCATAAATTGATTTAGGATACTGGGCGCACCTAAAAAAATACTTTAGGGTACTGGGTGCACTATAAATTACTTTAGGACACTGAACGCATCTTAACCCAAATTTTTATAAAGAATTTTGTGAGCATGCTTTTCATTATGGGTCCCTGAGAATAGCACCATCATAAAGGCCTGTATTGTCGCATTTAATTAAAACCCCCCAGCTCATGGGTAAACAGATATGAAAACTTACTTAGAGCTTGGACAGCAGTCATTCTTTTCCTGTAGTCCTTGTTCAACAGCCTTTTTACAAAGTCCTTGGCCTCTGCAGATACAGTAGGCCAAGGCAAATCATCAAAATTTGGATCAGCTCTAAGCACTGCACGAAATATTCCAGATTCTGTTCGAGCCCAGAAAGGTCGACTTCCACATAACAAGATATAGGTGATAACACCTATACTCCATATATCTGCTTCCAGACTATAGGATCTGTGAAGGACCTCAGGCGCAACATAGTAGGCACTTCCAACGATGTCATTCAATCTTTCATCTGCACATAAACATCAAGGAAGGAGTTAACAGATGCAACTATAGATGTAAAAGGTGTAAATAACTTTTGAACTTTGAAGGAACCTAATTTTATTGATTTCATAAATGTTGTTCTTCAATGGTTCAAAGACGATGAGCAATAGAATCAAGGGATCCCATGAAACACGCAAAAAATTAAAAAAATTGAGGGGCAACTGTATGTTTTAAATACATAAACATTTGAAATGCAAATAGTTTCACTAGTCACAACACAGCTTCACACCAGAACCTTATGCTAAGAGTAGCAGCAGCATTGAGGTGTATATTTAGTAGCAATTGCCCGTGTTCTATTAAGAAATAACGATTGGTATGCCTAGAAGACAAAAATCAAAGATGACTTTGATTATTAACCTGGTCTAATGAAGTCAGAGAGACCAAAATCAATAAGCTTCATATCAGCATCTTCACTTCGTGAAGTGAACAGAAAATTCTGTAAAAGACCAAAACAAATAACCAGTAAGGCTCCATAAATTCTTCTATACAGATGCATAAGTTGGATTAAGAAAATAATTAGATGTCAATATTGCAAATCATTACAGGACAAATATTTAAAGCACAAACCTCAGGTTTTAGATCACGGTGCACAACACCTTGAAGATGACAAAAAGCGACAACACTTAAAATCTGCAAAACTATAACTTTTGCATCCTCCTCAGTATATCTCCCTCCCCTATAATATAGGACAACAGTTTTTAATCAAAAAATTAAGATAACATATCAACTAGAAAAATCACAGTAGTAACAAAGAAAAAACTGACCTTGACAAAATTCTGTCAAGAAGTTCCCCCCCTTCACACAATCTGATAAGACAATAAAAGCCCAGAAAGATCACTATATTATGAAGCTACAATTAGAAGAGGCATGATCCCCACAATTCAACTATAAAATAAGAAAACCCATAATCAAAATCTATGTTGAACAAAGGACTTTATGTTTCTAATCAAGCATTTAAAGAGTGTAGTTGAACTTGTTTAGACCTTCTATTAATTAGGGAAGAGACAGAATCAATACTGGGAAACTGGAAATTGATTGTAGAAAGTAACAAGGAAGCAACAAGTTACAACAACAACAAAAGGAAGCAAGATGTTATAGTAACACTAACACCAACGGTCTTATTACTTAAATTAGTCAAGCATTTCCTATATAGAAAGGGTTGAGTTCTAAATTTGAAGAATGGTGTATTGAATGGAAATAAAATTAAGTGCTTCAAAGCTGTCACCAAGTTCTTCATGAAAATAATAATGAACACAGGATAAAAGACATACTCCATAACTATGTACACATTGTTGGCATCCTCACAAGCATCATGATACTTGACAAGATGCTTATGGCCAGATAGAGCTTTTAACATCTTCACCTCTCTCCGAACATCTTCGATTGCTATTGCTGTTGTCATCTGCCAAATAAATCTTACTAAGATGAGAAGTTTATTTAACAAGAACTAATAAATACAGCTGCAAAATCATGACTTCAAAATAGTATTCAGTAATATTAACTAAAGGCACATATATTGTATGACCTATCTAACAAATGAGTTTACATTTCAAGTTGGAATGACCATGAAATCAACACTATACTATTAAGCGCTTCCTTAGAAAAGAACTTAACACCAGGTATTCATAAAACAAATGCCTCTCTACAAATAAACAGACCACTTCATTAGAATAGAATGAATCGACTTTCACTTATTAAAGTGTTTGCTATTTTACAACCCTTCCAGGTTACAACTTTTTCTAAAGTAAATAAGAGGTTGCGCGGTTAATTCAAACAAAGAACTGAAGAAGTCCGATATCCTTTACAACTGTCAGTTGACAAGAGGAATTTCTCGTATATCATTTATTCCACACACACGCACACAATCACATATATATCCTTGTATGTAAAGATTTTAATTATTGCTCTATTCAGTAACAAAAAGACCTTTTTTATCAACACCACAAACAAACTGAAGAGATGAAATGCTATCAAATCTGTCCAAATGCAACGGACAAGGTAGGAACTTGGGGGATCTCATGCCACTGCCAATTTGACTCAGTATAAAATAAGTATGACTTCTGATTTATTTTGTGGTTTTTCCAACTTATATATGGACACACTGACACTCCTTAGAAACTCTCATATGCCATATCACATGTTCCACTCCACTGCCTCAGTGAAGCAGCACGAGTAGTCTAAGAAACTTCCAAACAAAAAAACAAATAACTCTAACGTCAGGGTACCTACGTCAAATTCCTGAAGTGCTATATATAACAAAATCCCACAGTACAGCGTCTAGTGGACAGTGGTGTTAACCGTGTCTAGTGACTTCCAGAGTAATCATTGTACCGTTAAATTATATTGTCCTGGATATCCAGTACAAATTTCAGAACTTCAGTCTGGCAGAAGCCTGTGTTTTTGTCGGATATCTTACCATCCATTTCAGTTCGATGGGCACAAAGGGGGTTAAAAGAAACAATGCTAAACTACAGGACAAGCATTACTCTAAAATACCCAAGATTCTCTCAGCTTCTAGGCAACAGATCAATCAAACACAAGAAATTCAAAGGTAACAAACGCAACCAAAAGAGTCCAAACGCCATAAGAGTCCAATTTTTATCAGAATCAACTAGCCAGACTTGTCGTTCGGGAAAAAAAAAAGTCAGACAATATAAATACAAAATGAAATGAAGACCAAGTCAGAGAGAAGATTGACTCTTTCAAGATCATGCCTATCACTATCAATTCAACGAATATCAAACCAAAAACATAAGCATGATGAACTAAGATTGATTATAAAATGAGGCAACTTCAATTTGCAAGAAATTAAAAATTTACGACGTTATACCTTCGCCTTCGAGATGATTTTCACTGCTACAGGATGGTCTTTGAGCTCTCCCTTCTTGCCCCATGCAGAGCACGTATGACCAAAATGGCCCCTTCCCACTTCCTTTCCTAGCTCATACTTAGCTCCAAAATTCTTACTATACCCAAAGCTCTTGTCCAGCGCCTGCTCCGGTTCCGTGCCGCGGTCCTCGGGGATCGGGCCCTCCTTGGGTTTCCCATGACCAAGCCGCTTTGCCAGCGACGCTCTTATATGCTTCGCTGGAGACGGAGGAGGGAACGGTCGTCGAAAAAACCTCCTGGGCGTAGAGGTCCTCGCCGGCGAGGGTGACACCCCACCGGGAAACGGGCTCGCGTTGACACCTTGCGGGTACGGGCTTGGCCATGGGCTCGCGTTGGACGACCGGGCAGGTGTGTTCTTCACCGACGGAAACCCGTTGCCACCGCTCACTGACGGCAGCGGCGACTGCGGCTGGCCACCGGAATCGGCGATAATAGTGGTTGTATTTGCGGCACCGTCATTTTCAGCGGCGGGATTGGTCTTGCCGTAGCACTGGCCCATAGGAAGAGCTAGCTCCGGCTCTGTATCTGATCAACGCTTAGTCAAAGTCCACACATCGGACGGCCAATAACCCTGGACAGTCCTGATCCAATTGTCACCGGAAATTTACGCGAATTAGAGAGAGATCTATAGCGAGAAAACGATAAACGAAGACAATTTCAGTCAGGTAGAGAGAGATATAGAAGAACAAGAGAGAGAGACTGAGAATGAGAATGAGACAGAGAAAGCAAGACAAGGTCTGTTAACAAACAAAGACGAGTGTGACGCAAAGGATGAGGCGGGAATTTTAACCAACTTCGCGGCAGAAAGGGAAAATCCTGAGGACCCTAATGAACCTACGATCTGTGCCCAACATGTGAATATCGAGAATAACTCGTTAATCAGAGCCGTTGATCCTCTTCATTGTATGTGTTTCCTGTTATACGGGATAGTTTTCCCGTGTGAGCTACCATGTACTTTTCGTTTTGTCTTTTCTTACTTTTGTTGCAGTTATTGTGATTTAAAGAAAAAGAGTGGAAAAAAAAGGAGGAGGAGGAGGGTTTAAAAATGAGAAGGGTGGGTTTCTCTTCAGTGGAGGCTGGTGTACAGAGTGGGACCATGGACTCGGGAATAGTGGGTCGAGGTTGAAAGACGGAAATAACCCATGAGGATACGGGGCGAGAGATGAGAGTGGAGAGTAGGATATGGGATTGAGTGGATGATGTAGGCGAAGATGAAAGTAGATTTGATTAGAGGGAATAAACAGCTGAGGAAGTTTGCAGTGGAATAACATAGGCTGGTCAGAAGGTTCGAAACGAGGTGAAATTCGATGCGGGAAGGAGTTTGGTACAGATCTGATACGATTTTATGGTCTACCAGGGAAATAAATTGAATTCATTTTACCATATAATACATATTGGAGAATGAAATCTTACCCGGATCTTCATTTTTATACATAGAAGATTTTATATAAATATTGAGAGGCAATGGTGCAGCTCTGTCGTCTTATTTGTGTGATTTATATTTTATTATATGCTTTTAAAATATTTTATTTTAAAACATATTTTTATATAGATGATTGATTATAAAGAAATTTAAAAAATAAATACAGAATTTAAACTATGGAAATGAAGTTTACACTGCCTAAGGATTTTTTTACTATAATGCTATAAACAGTAAAATAATATACCCAAGATACTATAATGTATGAAGTATTTACTAAAAATATATATTCAAAATTATTATCTACTAGTTGAATTTTTTATTTCTAAATAAATTATTTACTACTAATAAAATTTTGAGAATATGATATTTTTTTAAATTATAAAAATTAAAAATTACTATATGACAAAATAATTTTAAAAGTTATTTTTTGACATAACAATTTTAATTTTATTCTCATCTAAATAATGTCTCTTCTCTCCCTCTGAGAGAGGGGGATGAGTAGCTTGTACACTGAGTGAGTGTATGATGTTGGAGAGAGGGAAGTAAACTAGGGTAAGAGGATAGAAGTTTGTCGGAAGTTAGTGGAGTCCTAAAAATTACATTTTATTTATTTTTTTCCTTTCAATCACATAACTATTTACTTAGAAAACTCAATATTAACTATGTTAATAGCTAAAAAATAAAATATATATATCTACAACATTTGAATTTTTATAATTTCTTCTATAATGTTAATAAATATGTATTTAAATTTTTAAAAAAAATAAAATACACTATATTTTATAAAAAAAATTAGCATCATGTCTACATTTTTAATATCAAATTCAACCAATAAAAAAATTATAACTAAATATAATAACTTTGCTATAAAAATTAAAAAATAAATTAAGTAAGAAAATGCACCTTAATTAGATTAATAATTAAACTTTAAGTTGAAATAAAATGTAGCAGACCACATTACGTACACATCACCAATATCCAGCTAGAAGAGAAAAGAATCAATTGACAAAGAAGAACAAATATCTAATATCAAAGATAAACTAATGAACTGAGAAAGAAGAAGAGAAATGTATAGTGAAAACAAGGGCGTGTGTAATGTTTTATATAGCGTTAGTACTTATTACTCTCATAAATTATTCCCTCTTCTATTACTTTAAATCTTCAACTTTATACTATGTTTTCACGACTTTACATAGGAATTAGGGGTGTGCAAGATGCCCATGACCCAGTGAGTCCGCCTGAGTTCGCACAAAAAATGCCCTGCCCAGCCCAATGAAAAATGGCCCAGTGTAAAATGGACAATTTCGGACAGGGTTAGTATTCGGGCAGGGCCGGACATCGGGCAGGGGTTGCTGCCCTGCCCAGTTGGTTACCTTTTTATATATCAAAATTTATAGATTACATTATTTCACATAGAACGAATATGATAGATACTAGTGACTAAAAGTTAATTTTACAAATATGAGTAGTCAAGTAGGTAATTGTATCCTTTAAAATTTATAACTAAATTGATTTCTTTCTTTATTTTGTTTAAAATTTGATAACCATCATATTTTTTTCCAGATGCTTTATCTTTGTCAATTTTAGAGAGATTTATGCAAAGTTACAATTGCAAACTATTTAAACTTCTAGGCTTTTTTCTATATGTAATAAATTTTAAAATTTTAATTACTATCGTTTTGTTACTTTATTCTTAGCGGATTATAGATATTATTTAACTCTTGAAGACATATGAATATAGTATTATTTTATAAGTTCATAATTGTAGATTTTTTCCTACGATATGAGCAGGGTATCATGATTTGGGCATGTCCAGCCCGCCCATGCCCAGCCCAAAATGGTTAGGGCTTTTACCAGGCAGGGCCGGGCATCGGGCTGCAAAATGCAACCCATGCTTTTTTCGGGTAGGGTAACGGGCAGGGAGGTTGCCTTGCTCAGCCCTGCCCATGCACACCCCTAATGGGAATCATTGGACTTTATGAAGATAAAGAATCTGATGGACTGATAGATTAGGCTTAGGAATCTCGTAGGGAGAGAAAGTCACACCGTAATACTATTTAGATTAGGCTTAGGAATCTCATAGGGAGAGAAAGTCACACCGTAATACTATTTAGATTAGGGCAAAACTGAAGTTATTTTGTCAGATAATAATTTTTAAAGTTATTTTATCATAAAATAATTTTTAATTTTTATAATTTAAAAATTTATCACATCCTCAAAATCGTATTGACAGTGAATAACTTATTCAAAAATTAAAAATTCATCTAATAAAAAATAAATTTAAATATAAGTTTTTAGTAAATACGGTATAGTATATTAGTAAATTTATTTATTGTTTATAGGATTGCCATTCATTTCCAGCGACAAACTAAGAGGGGTTGGTCCGAGTAGTAAGCGACTCGATATCGTTTAAGTGAGGTCTCGAGTTCGAGCTTTGGCGTACGCAAAAAATCTCCGTTGGGAGACTCACCCACCATAACCAGGTGCGCGACACAGGTCGAATCCGGATGTAGTCAAGGCAAAACTCTAATAAACCGGGTGGATAATAAAAAAAATTCCAGCGACTAAAAAGATACGATCTTTCTTTATTTTATTCTTTTCTTAAGCATAAAGTTCATTATTACAAAAGAAAATCCCATATCAGGGGCGTTATACTGGCAATTGAATTTGGTAAATTAGGTAGATTAAATTAGTTAATTATGAAGATATTTTTTGATATGTCAGTTACTCCATCTTGTAAAAATATTCGTCACATAATTTTTTTTTTATATGCGTTTAGTTTGTTACTTTTTTATAGACATCCGCTTAGTCTATAAAAGCTAATGAACACACACAAACAATATACATATATATCAAATTAGTTTTTTCAAATAAAATTTGATTAACAAAATTAAACTACAATGCATTAAAAGGATCTATAATGGGCCATGAAGTCAACCACTACCCAACTCGAGAAACATCATTAAATGCCAGTAAGGGGCTTTAATTTCTAGCTACTGTAATTAATGGCATTATGAAGCTGATTCATTACTTGATTTGGTGCACTGCCCCTGAATACTAAAATCTAACATTAATAAACAATAATGATATTATTATTATTAGGAAGCCAGCTTGGAGATGGCATTGGTATGATATCCATTTAAAAACTGCTCCCTATAGGAAGAGACTCAGTTTGAATTTATCCTTGATGATATGTGAGGTCGTGGGCTCAAAAGGATGGTTTATAACATATTTAAGTATAATTCTTCATAATTTGGCTGGTAAGTATTAGCCACATTCTTGGGCAATTTGATTAATTACTATTGATTTTGGTTAATGTTAATTGTTGGAATCTTATTTGTTTTATTTTTCTATACAATTTAGGTTGACACAATCATGTTTATTGTGATTATTTGTAAATCATATTTTCCTTACTTTGTGCCTTTCTTCAACATTTTCTCTCTCTCTAGACTTTATTTTCTCCCATGTTTTATCTTTTTTAACAATAATAATAATTGTTAATGTTAGTTAAAAATGAGTGAGTTGGTTGATTATTCATATTAGGCAGTATGCGTTGACGTACATATGGTTCTGCATCCCTACAGTTTTCTAAAATATAATATTATTCGTTGCTCATTATTGCTAAATTTTCAATTTAACTATCCTATTTAATTAAGTGTCATCTCACAAGTTAAAATATTAGATGTATTTCTGTGGCCATTATGTAATTTCAGTGGAATGAGCCCCACCATTCACAATTTATTATAAACTCTTTGTTCTTGAAATGATGCATGAAGATCGTTCAGGATGATATTTGTTTTTGGACAAAAAATAGTTCATGTTGTTCATTTTAAATGGTGCATAAAGATAATTTGAGAATTATTATTCATGGCAAATAAGAAATTGTAGATTTTAATTACCATATATAATTGTAGATAAAATATTTAGTGAATTAAATAATTTTTTTGATAGACTTCCTCATTAGAATCATTTTATAGATACAAGATACGACCCTCTTATAAAATGTTGAAATTTTCTTTTAATCTTTTTTTTTGTAATAATCCATCCAATTTATTCCACACACTCCCCCTTCTAGATATAGGACCAAAAAAATTATAAAACAAACCAATCTGAATTTTGAATCTTTGAACAATTTAGGAATAATGCTGCCATCTATTATAAATTTGCATTTGCGTTGAATATTGATAGATAGATGTTTAAGGATACAATGTTAGGTGTATATGTGTGCTATCCTATAAATGTAAAAGGTATCCTTTATATTTTAAGTTATTTTATCTAAAAACATGCGACATATTTTTCATAGATTTATATCTATTTATGAACCTGACTTTAGTCCCTAATAATATGCCAAACATTAATGTATTCAAATCAGTTATAATTAATCGATTTATTTAACTTCTTTAATCTACCTAAAAAAGTCAATTAATTTTTCTATTAAGAACCAAAAAAATATTTTTTTTACTGGTATACATGTGCTCCCTTATTAGAGATAATAATATTTGAGGCAGTGTCAAATATTAAATGTGGGTATTTCTCACAATAAAAAATTAGACCTTAATCTATCATGTTATAAGTAATTAATTTTTTCTATTAGATACAACTTTCTTCATCTTCAGCCCTAGCTAATAACTGGATTTACGATAAAAAAAGATTGGGCTTT
Source organism: Leucaena leucocephala (assembly GCA_037074615.1). NCBI lineage: Eukaryota > Viridiplantae > Streptophyta > Magnoliopsida > Fabales > Fabaceae > Leucaena > Leucaena leucocephala. The sequence continues at coordinate 20,509,274 of CM073555.1, read as the reverse complement.
ATCTGACCCAATAATGGCGGATTCTTCCATCAGACTGCGGCCCAAGAGACACACCATGGGATCCAAATCAATGCCTCAATGGCTTTTACGCGTAGCCAATGAGAGTTAACACAGAGAAAAAAAAAAAGAAATTTTATCATGTTCTTAGATCATGGATGAGTCCAACCCCTTTTTAAAAATTTTTGTAGCAAAAAAAATAAAGAGTTGGTACAGATGATAAGGAACAGACTTATATCTCATGAAGACTCAAGTTCGATTCCCGCTGCCGTTGTGAGTGCTCCTTTAGTAGGCAATATCGTAAATCCTCTGTAAGTACTCTCTGAACTCCGGGGCTGTGTCCTGACCTTAGTAAAAAGCTGGTACTAAACCCACCTAAATTTTTTTGTATAAAAAAAAAGTCATTTACACGTCCAATAATTGCCCTCTAACTATTGTGAATAGTACATCGTTCCCATTTAATTACGAGTGCCACGTTCAAAGGTCCCTTATCTTCCCATAAAATAATATTTCGATCTTTAATATAAAAACTAGTTGATTAATTTAAGTATGTTAAGAAATATATAATACAAATTTATTTTAAGGATTTGATTTTATTATAACTGACTGATTTATTAGACTTCATTAATCTATTTAAATTAGTTAAATAATTTTTATATTAAGGATATAGGAGGAAATAATATTTTGGTATGAAAACACACACACACACACACTGTCTTGAAGCTGAAACTGGATATATTTTGGTTAAGAAGGTTCCTTATAGTGGGTGGTGCATGTTAGTTAAGCTGTTATACATATACAAAAGAAGGGGAAGTAACTCATACCTAGCTCTAGGGCATTGAATGAGAAGTTGGAATTTTATTCTATAGTCCACAAAAATTCAACAGACACTCCAAAAATGACATCTCATATTTCATTTGCCAAATTCAACCTTCATTTTCATACAAAAGTCTATCGATCGAGTACTGATGGAATATATACATACATAAAGTCAAGTTAGAATCATGGATCAAACGTATATGGCGGTTTATTAAGTTGACAAAAGCAACAAACCAAAATAATAAATATACATATAATATATATATATGTATATGTAGAAGATTTTTCTGTTTAATCTTCTCATCATCTTCTGTTTTGTTGAGTTCACTATTTTATATTTCCGTTGTTATGTTATTTTGTTTCATGCAAAAAATGTTTGTTTTATCCTTGGAAGAGCTAAATTTTAATGTATGTGTTCGTGGTCTTGGACCTAATTTGAGTGTTATAGGTTCATTGGACCTAAAATTACACAAAAACAAATACTTGTGAGTGAGGATATATATATATATATTAACTTTTTTTTCTTAAATTAAACCATAAATAGCAGGAAGTAAAGCCTGAAATTAACTATTTTTGCAGAATAAATAGGGCTTATCAGCGTACTATAATTTCAATAATGTTTTAGAAAAAAAGAAAATGCGGTGGGGACCCGGGAGATGGTGAGATGCGAGGAATATTAGAGAAAAGAAACCTTATTCGAAGGTAACATTTCCATATTGAAGTCTCAGTCTCTCACTATTTTTGTACTTTTCTTCCAAAGTTGTTCATTATTTCATTTTCTCCCTTAATCGTGTATTGGCATGCGCTATGTGGGCCATCGTCCTGCCACGTGGGCCCAACATCCACCGTCCATCCTAGTCTTGTTTTGACGGAGACGATGCATGATCATGTGATTGTGAGGGCTGATTGGGATGTGGCGCCCAAATACCATCCAATCATGATCATAAATACTTTTTAAATCAGGAATTCGCAATTTTGGTTTGTCGCTTTTGTCAACTTAATAATTTTTAATTTTTAAAATCTCTCTCTATATCAGAACACACATATCACGGGGCACATTGCTGCAATCAAGAACAAAATTTTCCCCCAAAAGGCCAAGTTTCAACCATGAATATACCTCAATTCACTCTCATCATCTTCTTCTTAGTTTTCATTAATGGGGTTCTTTCTTCTCCTCCAGAAGACCCCGTCCAGTGCACTTCTGGCAACACCCACTGCACCATCACAAACTCCTACGGCGCCTTCCCGGACCGGAGTACCTGCCGAGCATCCCAAGTGCTGTACCCAACCACCGAGAAAGAGCTTGTTTCCATGGTGGCTTCGGCATCAAAGTCCAACACAAAAGTGAAAGCGGCCACCAGATATTCCCACAGCATCCCCAAGCTTGCTTGCCCTGGAGGCCAAGAGGGAATCTTAATAAGCACCAACAAGCTCAACCGTGTAGTGAAGGTGGATTTGGAAAGCAGAAGGATGACCGTAGAGAGTGGCGTGCTTCTGAGAGAATTGATCAGTGAAGCGGCGAAGAATGGGTTAACGTTGCCGCAAACGCCTTACTGGTGGGGAATAACGGTGGGGGGATTGTTGGCGACGGGGGCTCACGGCAGCTCGCTGTGGGGAAAGGGAAGTGCGGTTCATGAGCATGTAGTGTCGCTGAGGATTGTGACGCCGGCGACGGCAGAAGAAGGGTATGCGAAGGTGAGGAGCCTCACTGAGTCTGACGAAGAACTTGATGCAGCCAAGGTTTCGCTTGGGGTTCTTGGGGTTGTGTCTCAGGTACGTCTTCGAACGTATAATTGGATCTCGACTAGGGGAAAGTTTTTATCTATTTAAATATTTTTTTAATGAACCTGCATGATTTTCATATTAAAAAAATATGCAGTATCTTATAATATAGGAAGTTGACTACTTCATATACAAGTAGAGATACATATCAATTGTTAAGAAAGTAATTACTGACAATTAATATTCGATATATCTTATAAAAACTTTTCTTGCTATTGCCATTATCGTTGAAACTGTCATCTTGCTTAATATTTAGTTATTTACTTTTGGGAGATTACGTTTAAACGTTTTGGATTGGCATACTAAGAAGTAAGAACCGATCAAATGGATCGGAAGTCTTTTGTTAGAGATCTATATAGTCAACTTGATTGTCAATTTGTCATCATATAACTTATCAAACAGAAATCTGACTTCACTAAAATAATGTAAGGAGTATAGAATTTTTTACATGGTGGATCGGCAGGTGACCCTACAGCTAGAACCCATGTTCAAACGAGCTCTTACGCATGTGGAAAAGGATGATTCAGATTTGGCAGAAGAATTGGTTCGTTTTGGCAAAGAGCACGAGTTCGGTGATGTAGGCTGGTTTCCAGCTCAGAGGAAGGCTTTTTACAGAGTTGACGATCGAGTTTCCATCAAACACTCTGGAAATGGTCTCTATGACCATTTTCGTCCCACTCTCACTGCTACCTTAGCTGCTTCCAGAGGCGCTGGTTAGTTTATCTTCCTTATTTTTCTTCATCTTCTTACACATTCATTCATTGACACTAAGCTAAATAGAACTCGATAATCTTTGTGTAACAGAGGAATTTCAAGAAAAAACAAGGGACGCTAATGGCAAATGCATTGGAGCCAGGCTGGTGACAACGCTGGAGGCCGCTGCTTATAGCTTGACTAACAACGGTACTCATTCTTTTTTCATTTACACATTTCAACAAACACCTTTTAAGCACTTATTCCATTCGTCCATTGTTACTTTAAACAACATTAAAACTCGATACCTTTTGGTTTCTTTTTTCTTAAACAGGTACACTCTTTACTGGGTACCCCGTGGTTGGACTCAACAATCGCATGCAATCATACGGCACGTGCCTAAACAGTACAGAAGACGGAAAAATCACCATATGCCCTTGGGATTCTAGACTCGGACTCCGATTCTTCCACCAAACAGCCTTCAGCATCACCTTGTCTAACATTCCAAGTTTCATTAAAGATGTGCAGAAGCTAAATGAATTGGAGCCACAGGCAATGTGTGGATTAGAGCTTTACCGTGGAATTCTCATCCGGTATGTCAAAGCGTCGAGTGCTTACTTGGGGAAAACAGAAGATGGTATCGAGTTTGACATCACTTACTTCAGAAGCAAGGACCCATTGTTTCCGAGACTTTTTGAGGACATTTATGAGGAGATCGAGCAAATAGGGTTGTTCAAATATGGAGGGTTACCCCACTGGGGAAAGAACAGGAACTTAGCGTTCATTGAAGTGATGACGAAGCACCCAAATGCAAACAAGTTCTTGAGTGTGAAAAACAAGTACGATCCACAAGGGATTTTCTCTAGCGAGTGGACAGATCAGGTTCTAGGGTTGAAGGAAGGTGTGACAATATTGAAAGATGGATGTGCTCTTGAAGGTTTATGCATATGCTCCGAAGATCGTCACTGTGCACCAAGCAAGAAGTATTACTGTAGGCCTGCGAAAGTTTATAAAGAAGCTAGGGTTTGTGCTTTTGATGATAAGGTTGATTCGAAGGACGAGCTTTGATAGTGACGAGCTTTGAATCAAGGGGGCTTTTCATGATGTACGAATAATATTTGTATGAGACGGTCTTTTAATTTGTTGCAGAAACGCTGTTGCTTTTCCCAAATAAATGCAAGATCTACCTGACATTAGTCTTGAGTTAAGGTATTAAACTTCCACTGATTCTCATCATCAACTTAGGTGTATATATATGTGTGTTATCCTATAAGTGTATAAGGTATCTTTTATATTTTAAGTTATTTTATCTAAAACATGCGACACATTTTTCACTTCAGAAGATTCTATGTATTCACGAACCTGACTTTAGTCCCTAATAATATATCAGGCACTAGTATAATTAAATTAGTTATAATTAACTGATTTATTAGACTTTTTTAATCTATAAAAAAAATCAACTAGCTCTTATATTAAGAGTTGGAAGAATATTTTTTTACCAGTATACATGTGCTCTCTTATTAGAGACAATAATATTTAAGATAATATCAAACATTAAATATAGGCACTTCTCGTAACAAAAATTTAAACTTTAATCTATTATATTATAAATAATTAGCCTTTTTCTACTAAATACAACTCTCTCGTTTGCAATCCCTAGCGAAGTACTGGATTTACGATACTCTGGTAAAAGAAAAAAGATTGGGCTTTATCTGACCCAATAATGGCGGATTCTTGCATCAGATTGCGGCCCAAGAGACCCACTGGGATCCAAATCCATGCCTCAATGTCCTTTACACGTCCAATAATTGCCCTCTAAATATTGTGAATAGTACATCGTTCCCATTTAGTACAAGTATCAACCAAGGATTGGTCCCAGTAGTAAGTGATTCAATATTACTTAAGCAGGGTCTCGAGTTCGAGCCTTGACGTATGCAGAAAATTTCCCGTTGGGAGACTCACCCACCATAGCCAGGTGCGCGAAGTGGGTCGGATTCGGATGTAGTCGGGACAAAGTTCCGATAAAACGGGTAGACAAAAAAAAGTTACAAGTACCATGTTCGAGGTCCCTTATCTTCCCATAGAATACTCTTTCGATCCTTAATATAAAAAATAGTTGATTAATTTAGGTATATTAAGGATATATAATAATAATTCGTTTTGAGAGATTAAATTTAATTATAATTAACTAATTTATTTAATTTTATTAATCTATTTAAATTAGTTAAATAGTTTTTAAATTAAAGATCGGGAGGGAGTAATATTTTGGTATGAAAACACACACACAATGTCTTGAAGCTGAAACTGGATATATGTTGGTTGAGAAGGTTTCTTATAGCGGGGGGTGTTTTAGTTAAGCTGTTATATATACACAAAAGAAGGCGTTCACCTAATTCCTTTCTTCATTCATATCCTCCATGAAAACGCCTGCTCTCTCCCTCTGAACTTCGAAGAAAGAATCTCTTGGAGTAGCTTCAAAGTAACTCAAACCTAGCTCTAGGGCATTGAATGATAAGTTGGACCATTTTATTCTATAGTCCACAAAAATTCCACAACAGACACTCCAAAAATGACATCTCATATTTCATTTGCCGAATTCAACCTTCATTTTCATACAAAGTCTATCAATCGAGTACTGATGGAATATATACATATATAAAGTCAAATTAGAATCATGTATCAAACGTATATGGCGGTTTATTAAGTTGACAAAAGCAACAAAACAACTCATTGTCTGTAGGTTTAGCTGGCTAAGGATGAGACATGTGACCATTTAGAATATATTCAATTATTACAGAATATCACCTTGTTGTGGTTTCAATCGCGACACCTGGGGAGATATCCTAACTCCTGAGAGTCTAGGTTTATGCCTAGAGATAATTGACAGTTCATCCTGCCTGATATTAGTATCACAAAGGAGGAACGAAGACTTCGCCATGTTTTTAGATTATAGGAGAGTCCAACTATTTTCTAAAAATTTTTGTAGCAACAAAAAAAGCAACAAACCAAAATAATAAATATACATTAAATTAAAGAGAGCCCACAATTCACGTACACCTTTTAATTTCTCTTGACCTCACAAGAACGTACTCTTTTTAATTTGGTTTTGGTTCTCTTGTCGTGTGAAGAATATTGCATATTATTGCTTGAAAGGCAAGCGAATTATATATAATGACGTTCGTAGTATACATGATTACAGTTAATTAACCGACTTCTAAAAGGTATTTAAATTATGTTTGTCGGAAAGCTAATTTAGTTGGAGATCCTACGTTACGTAGCATTAGTCTTAGCTCTCAAGTATGTTTTCATTCAGTTAACTGAAGGGGACGTTGGTATGAGAAATATTTATCGTAAGCATCACATATTATTCTGGCAACTCAACTACTTTCACTTATATGCATTCAAGGAATGTCGTTTTAATTTACATGAAAGAGATATTTGATATGTAATATTATGCCTCTAATTAAAGAGATCTTTGACACTACGACAACAAGAAAGTACTACCTCCATTTCTTATAAATAGTAATGAGGAAGTAATAACATGAAAAAAATTACTATATTCATTCTTTAAGATATTGTAGTAATTTTTTTTCCAAATAATATTAAGGAGGGGAGCTAGGTAGGTAGGGTTAATAATTTAATATATATATATATATATATATATATATGAGTAGTGCATGGGATGTATGGGGAAGAGAGAGAGAGAGAGAGAGGGGACCAGGGAGAGCTGCCCCACCGTCCGATCACCATCAAGCGGTCACCATGAAGTAATGACGCTACAGGGTACCCCCACCCTTGTATTTAAAGCCACGGTGCCCACCTTCCCCACTCTTTCTCTTCCTCTATATCTCTCTCTCTTCATTAAGTTAACCTCTCCACCTTTCATTTTATTTTTCCTTATAAAAAAATTAATCAATATATTGTTCTAAGATTATTTGATTTGTCCTCAACTCAACGAACTTTTCGAGATTCCATTTCTGCCACCTTCGATCATTCATTTCTTTTTGGGTCCATTGGGAAATGTTGGATTTAATTGGAGGATATTATTATTTCTCAAAGCCAATCACTTCGTATATTATTATATTAATTTCAAACAAACTACTATGTCATGTTTGCTTATTGACAAAGTTAACCTGTGCGATCAAAGGTTCTCTCGACGAGAAAAGCATGGTCTCGAAGCGAGATTATGTGCTAATTAATATGCATTTATATATACGTAGTACAAGCATGGTCGTGAATTATAGATATACTCTATATATGTCGTTTGGACTTTCAATAATAGCATAGGTCTATGATAACTCAACTTCTGATTCTAGTTTGGGTTCTGAAGAATGTAAAGCTGATATTACAAGAATAGCTATGGTCTAATCTAATAGTGGAGAAGAAGAAGATCCTATTTTAAAAGACCCTCCTGATCATTTTAAGAGAATGAAGGATATGAATCATATATAGTTTGATATTGATCTTTAGCCATATCTACCTCCATTTTGTGCCAGTCTTTTTTGTCTTGAAAATTACTAGTTCAACTAACCCTTATTATTGCCATGGAATTGGAGAGCTCGTTTTCCCATACCATACATACATTGCAAGTAAGTTACACATCCTATGGGTATGGGTTTATGTTTATTTCTGTAACCAATACAAATATAAGAGAATAATCCAATCTCAAATGACTAGTTTAAAGGCGGATGATCAGGCTGCCAACTTCCCTAATAACTCCACATTACAGTACGCACTTCATTTGACCTCCTGTCGGTCAAATCTTTCACACGGGTAACTCTTTACACAGTCATTAACGTTCTCACATAAATACTGGAATGTTGGGTGGAAGAGTCTAATAGTCTATTGAAGTTATAAATTATAATTTATCTATGAAATTCTCAGACGTAGTGAGACTCATGAGAACGTCTTCCAAACGCATTTCATTTCGGATAATCGAAAGAGACATATGACAACTCGATGCCTACTTGGTTTTAAGAAGGAATATAATTTGATACAATATTAGAACCAATGTCGTGATCAGTGGTAGTCATGTATTTGTACTGTGCATGGCATGTTTCGGATCAAATGTTCCTCTCGTGTCTGTTTCTGACTAAACATACATATTTATCAACAAAGATCACGTTATTGAAAAAAGCAGAATCTGAAGCTGTAACGTTATTAATTTAATGAGAAGATAATAAGGATCTGAGATTAGAACAAGGAAAGAAGCAAAAGACGACATGCATAGGGAGAGGCACATGTGACTTGTGAAGGTGAGCATTCCAAAGCAAAGAACTGAGACACAGCCAAGCAAGGGAAGATACTTTTGGTTGGAATATCCAAATTCCAAACCCAATCATCTCAACATTATTGAATTCCATTCCACCTGTGACTTCAAATTTTTCATCCTTTTGACAAATGCCCTTTTCTCAGAATGTTCTATACACTCCGTGAACTAACCTCATTCAGACTCATATATATATTTATATATATAATATCCCCTTGAGATGATATCATGATATTGATCTATCAACTTTTGCTGATGGATCGCCTTTTCTGTTCAGTTACCCTTGTTTGGAGGCAGAGAATCTTATGTTTCTCAGTAATATAATATAATATTTGTATGTTTGTTGCTGTCAAACGTGTAGCATCAAATTTTGGTACTATTTGTAATTCAAGACAAGTGTTGATTAAGGGAAGTAAAAGTGTGGAATATGGTAATAATAATAATCATATATATACTTGCTTGAGTTAGATGTGGCTTTCAAATTAATCTCTACTTTATTTATTAATTCTTCAAAAATTAACAAAATTTCTATATCACTTCCACTACACCCAAAGACAACAACTCATGACACCACCATGACTCATTTGTCATTTCCCCTCTCCACCCCTGACAAGTAACCACATTCACCAACTTCCTTTTGTTTTCTTCCTTTTCAAAATTGGGGTTAATCTTAAAATTTAGTTGGTAGCTAGGCTCTTGTCGGGCATAAAAACAATATATGTTATAAAATGACTAATATGTATAATTTATATGTCTTTGGATTATAAAAAACAATTGGCCATCCTTGTTATAATCCAAAAGCTAACAATAGGAAACATTAATTTTTTCCCCACAATTTGTATTTAAATAAAATAACAAGAAGTTTAGTACTAGAGTAATACATGTCAGAAATTAATTAAATATTAGTACCTTGTAAAATATGTTTGGGTGTTGAAAAGAAAGAAAAAAAGAAAAATAGAAAGAATAAAAACATTGAAATATGATTTTTATTCTGTACAAATACATGGGCCAACTTTAATTAGCTAAATAAAAAATATTTATGATCATCCTCAAATTTTGATGGATAAATGTTTTAAATCCCCTCCCTCCCCAGGTCCCCTTCAGAACTGGCCAAACGTACTTTAGGTCTCCAAAGTTAAATATTTCTTTCCTAAAAGTATTTGGTGGCCCCAAAAAAGAGATGTCCTATCTATCCTGGATGAATAAATGTTTCATTCCTTCGCTTTTTTTTTTTACAAGTTCTTAAAAAAAGTAAATGGCATAAATAATAACAATAATGATTATGTTATAAAACTAGCAATAAGATTAGAAAGAGAGAAAAGATGGAGACAAGAAAATGAGAGAAGTATATATTCTATTCTTTCTCCTTCTTTACAATACAAATGGCATGCCCTATTTATAGGCATAGAAGTTGAAGATGAAAAGTCTAGTAATTAATGGAGGAGTAATGAAGAGTCTAGTAATTAATGGAGGAGTAATGAAGAGTCTAGTAATTAATGGAGGAGTAATGAAGAGTCTAGTAATTAATGAAGGAATAATGACCTAGGGAATTTGAAGAGGTAGAGAGAGATGAAGATGGACATCTATATTCTAATATTCATAACACTCCCCCTTAGATGTCCATTCTTTAATAATGTGCCTCATTAAAAAACTTTAACTAGGAAAAATCCTGTGGGATAAAAACCTAGTAAAAGAAAAAGAGTACACAATTAATTGATACACTTACAGAGCTGCCTCATTAAAAACCTTGCTAGGAAAACCCAGTGGGACAAAACCTCAGACAAGGGAAAAAGAGTACAGCGTGTATCGACTCCCCCTTTTTGTAACATCAATTGATATCTCTGAATCTACGAAGTCCGATATCATGTATGAGCTTCTCAAATATTGTTGCTGGAAGTGACTTGGTGAACAAATCTGCTAGATTTTCTTTAGACCATATTTGCTGGATATTAATCTCACCATTCTTTTGAAGATCATGTGTGAAAAAGAATTTTGGAGAAATATGTTTTGTCCTGTCTCCTTTGATGTACCCTTCTTTTAGTTGGGTAATACATGCAGTATTATCTTCATATAGAACTGTTGGGATCATTTTACTAGATGACAATCCACAAGTAGTACGTATATGATGTATTATCAATCTTAAACATACACATTCTCAATTTGCTTCATGTATCGCTATTATTTCTGCATGATTAGATGATGTGGCTGATATGGTTTGTTTCATTGATCGCTATGAAATAGCTGTACTATTACATGTGAACAAATAGCCTGTTTGCGATCTACCAACATGTGGATCAGACTGAAATCCAGCATCAGCATATCCGACAAAGCCAGTCTTATGTTCATTTGAATAAAATAATCCCATATCCATAGTACCATTCAAGTAACGAAGAATGTGCTTAACCCCATTCCAATATCTTCGTGTTGGTGAAGAACTATATCTTGCTAATAAGTTAACAGCAAATGATATATTTGGTCGTGCGTGACTAGCAAGATACATAAGTGCACCAATTGCACTAAGATAAGGCACTTCTGGGCCAAATAGTTCTTCATCACCTTCTTGAGATCTAAAGGGATTTTTATCTTTCTCCAGAGATCTTACAATCATCGGAGTGCATAATGGAAGTGATTTATCCATATAAAAACGTTTTAAGACTTTTCTCGTGTAAGTTTCTTGACACACGAAGATCCCATTTTTCAGATGTTCAATTTGTAGTCCAAGGCAAAATTTTGTTCTTCCCAGGTCCTTCATTTCAAACTCTTTCTTTAAGCAATTCACCGCTTTGGAAATCTCTTCAGGAGTTTCAATGATATTTATGTCATCGACATAAATAGCAATTATAGCAAATTCATTTCCAGATCTTTTTATAAAAATGCATAGACATATATGATCATTCTTATATCCTTCTTTCAATAGATATTCACTAAGTCGATTATACCACATGCGCCCTGATTGCTTTAATCCATATAAAGACTTATTTAACTTAATTGAGTATCGTTCTCAAGAACTTGAATTATATATTTTTGGTAACTCAAATCCATCAGGGAGACTCATATAAATGTCATTGTCAAGTGAGCCATACAAATAGGCTGTAATAACATCTATTAGACGCAAATCGAGGCCTTCTTTTACTGCCAGACTAATTAGATATCGAAAAGTAGTTGCATCCACCATTGGTGAGTATGTTTCTATAAAATCAATACCAGGTCTTTGTGTAAATCCTTGAGCAACAAATCGTGCTTTATATCTTACTACTTCACCATTTTCATTTCGTTTTCTCACAAAAACCCATTTATATCCAACTGGTTTTACATCTTCAGGTGTAAGAACCACAGGGCCAAAAACTTTTCGTTTTTCTAATGATTTTAATTCAGCCTCAATTGCGTCTTTCCATTTTGGCCAATCATCTCATTGTTTGCATTCGCTAATAGATCTTGGTTCATGATCCTCATCATCATTTATTACATCAAGCGCTACATTATATGCAAAAATATCGTCAACGTTGACTTTATCTCGATCCCATCGTATTCTATTGACAACATAATTTATTGAGATCTCATTATTTTCATATATTTCAGGTACCTGAATGTCTCTCGAAATTGAGACATTAGTGTTGTCAAAGGACTCTTCTGGAGTCATTAAATTTTGTTGAATATCCTCGACCTGGCCATCTATATTTATAGCTCCTTTTCTTTTTTGAGGATTTTTATCTTTGGAACCGATGGGCCTGCCACGCTTCAAGCGTGCTTTTGATCCATTAGATTGTCCAATAGGAACATCAATTCTGATAGGAGCATTCGCAGCTGGAACATGTGATTTGGTCACTTTCTTGAGGTCAGTGAATGCGTCTGGCAATTGATTGGCTAAACTTTATAAATAAATTATCTTTTGAACTTCTAGCTCACATTGTTTTGTACGAGGATCAAGATGATATAATGATAATTCATTCCAACTAACTTTATTTTCCAGCTGTTTATTTTCTCCCCCTAATGTTGGAAAATTTGATTCGTCAAAATGACAATCAGCAAATCGAGCAGTAAATAAATCTCCTGTTGTTGGCTCTAAATATTTTATTATAGAAGGAGATTCATATCCAACATATATTCCCATCCTTCTTTGAGGGCCCATTTTAGTACGTTGTGGTGGAGCAATCGGAACATATACCGCACATCCAAAAGTTCTTAGATGGGAAATATTTGGTTCCTGACCAAAAACCATTTGTAAAGGGGAGACCTTAAGATAACTAGTTGGCCTGATACGAATTAACATCGCTGCATGTAAAATTGCATGTCCCCAAGTAGATATTGGGAGATTTGATTTCATAAGCAATGGTCTTGCAATCAACTGCAAACGTTTAATTAATGATTCTGCAAGACCATTTTGTGTATGAACATGTGCTACAGGATGTTCAACATTGATTCCCAGAGACATACAATACTCATTGAAAGCTTGTGAAGTAAATTCACCAGCATTATCTAGACGTATTTTCTTAATAGGATAATCTGGAAAATGTGCTCTCAATCTAATTAGTTGAGCAAGTAATCTCGTAAACGCCAGGTTACGAGAAGATAATAAGCAAACATGTGACCATTTTATTGATGCATCAATTAGAACCATAACATATCTAAATGGTCCACATGGTGGGTGTATCGGCCCACAAATATCTCCCTGTATACGTTCTAGAAAAGTGAGAGGCTCACTTTCTATTTTTATCGATGAAGGTCTAACATTAGTTTCCCTTCAGAACATGCAGCACATGAGAAAATATGGTATCGTGGAATTGATTCTCTTCTCAACGAATGTCCACATGAATTCTCAATCATTTTTCGCATCATTATTGTCCCAGGATGGCCTAACTGGTCATGCAAAAAATTTATTCTCACTTGCAAACTTCTGGTTTGCAATAGCATGTGTTTCAATTGTACTAATAAATGTGTAATACATTCCAGAAGAAAGAGCAGGGAACTTTTTCAGTGTGCATTTTTTACCAGAAATCATATCTGTGATAACGAGATATTCCTGGTTTTCTCTATTTGTTGTTTCAATATGGTATCCATTTCTGCGGATATCTTTGAAACTCAACAAATTCCTGTTAGATTTGGAGGAATAAAATGCACTATCAATGTATAATTGTGTTCCTCCAGGTAACAATATATTTGCTCTTCCAAACCCCTTAATCATCTTTATACTTCTAAAACAACATATAAAAAAATAACACATATGACTATAATAAAAATATATTAGCAAATATAATCATAAAAAGAAAATAACTTCATTATAGCAAAAAGAAAACACACATAATCATAAAAGTTTAGCTTATTTTTTGGACACTCCCATCACCAATTAGGTGATCAATTCTTCCGTTAGGATCGGCAAAGAAATCAGCAACATCTAAATGAGTCACATCCATGTTGCCATAATCAGAATCGCTTTCTTCCCCAACAAAATTTGTTTCTATCTTTGGCTCTTTGCCTTTATTTTTATTTTTCCCTTTAAGCGATTCTTGATATAATTCAACCAAATGTCTTGGTGTACGACAAGTACAAGCCCAATGACCTTTTCCACCATAACGATGACATAAATTTTCAATATAATTATCATTCCCACTAGTTTTCTTTTTGTGGTTTTCATCATTATTTGCCCACCTCGAGTGGAAACCACGACCACAATCACGTTGACCACGGCCTCGTATATAGCCTCAGGCCCATCCACGTCCACGTCCATGTCCCCAACCACGGGATGATTCATTTGTTACTAAATTCACTTCTGGGAATGTAGTAGAGCCAATTGGACGGGATTCATGATTTCTCATTAAAAGCTCATTATTTTGTTCAGCCACCAAAAGGCAAGAAATCAGTTCAGAATACTTTTTGATGCCTTTTCCACGATATTGTTGCTGTAATAGCACATTGGATGCATGAAATGTGGAGAATGTTCTTTCTAACATGTCATCATCAGTAATTTTCTCTCCACATAGTTTCAGTTAAGAACTAATTTTAAATAGTGCAGAATTATAAAATAATCGAGATAATTCTTTCCAATAATGTCAAGAGCCACAAACTCAAGTTTTGCAAGATTCGACATGATGATACTATCATAAAATGTAACAAAAGTTAAATGGAGATTTAGATTAAGAAGGTTGAGTAATTAGTAAACAATCAAACATGAAACTACAATTCAACATAAGAGTAATATAGAAACTCACCTTCCAATGATAGATTTTACAATACTATCAGTTGGCTAGAGCAGTCGTGCTGATAACGTGTTATAAAACTAGCAATAAGATTAGAAAGAGAGAAAAGATGGAGACAAGAAAATGAGAGAAGTATATATTCTATTCTTTCTCCTTCTTTACAATACAAATGGCATGCCCTATTTATAGGCATAGAAGTTGAAGATGAAAAGTCTAGTAATTAATGGAGGAGTAATGAAGAGTCTAGTAATTAATGAAGGAATAATGACCTAGGGAATTTGAAGAGGTAGAGGGAGATGAAGATGGACATCTATATTCTAATATTCATAACAGATTACTCAATCTCACAAAACCGTATAAAAAATGAATTCCATTGATTATAAGATGCTTCATTAAGGCTAACATTATTCCATGAGGGGTAGATTCAATTAATCAATTATTATAGGAAATCACTAGTCAATCCTTTTCGTTTGAATTCTAACTAAGGAAAGGGATAAAGTAACGTCCATGGCGGAACAAAGAAGCAACTAATTAATTGGCGCCATTATGAAATCCAGAACATTCAAAACCATGAAAATGGCTTTCTTTACCGCTCCAGAAATCATTATAGAGGCTTCTAAATCTAAGTATCTAACAATATTATGGGTTATATTTGGTTAATTAATGACAATGCATTATAAAAAAAAATCAATGAAAATCTTCAACTTGCAGGGCAGGAAATATTTCGTTAATATTTTAATCCGGGGTTTACAAGATTAGTGCTTTATTATGTTCTGCTCATGACAAAATGACCTTTAAATTAATAGAGAAAAATAAATGTTAGTCAAAGTACTTGGTAGGAGGGTGGTCATATTCATAGAATTTAAAATCTCAGGGTTTTCAAAACAAGAGAGGCTAACATAAAAAAGTTTAGATTTTTATAAAATAAAAATTACGTGTACTATATTTCCTCGCTAAAATTGAGGGAACTATAGGGAAAAAAATGAATCTCATATATAGTTATAGAGCTGGGAAAGCGGACTAGCCTGCTCAAAACGGGCTAGTCCGCGGGCTAACGGGGCGGGCTGTGTAACCCGTCCCAAAATAGACTGGTATTTTGCCAGCCCGAGCCCGTCCTATTTTGGGGGCGGGCTAACCCGCGGCCCGCCCCTTTTTTTTTTTAATTTTAATATTTTTAAAAAATTATTTTTAAATTTTTAAAATACTAATAAAATTTTTTTAATATTATATTAGTATAATAAAAAAATTGTTCATATTATACTCTTAAAAATTCATATTTTTTATAAAAAACCTCAAATTTTATAACTATAAATCTAAATAAACATTAACAAAATATTAATCAATTATTATATATCAACAAATAAATAATTATCTTTACTAGTAATTGATAATGAAAGTATTCAAAATAATATTTGAGTATAATAAATAATATTATTAAAAATAAAAAAATAAAAAAAACGGGTTGGCGGGCCAGGAGGGGGCGGGCTGTACAGCCCTCCCCAAAACGCGGGCTCAGCCTACGGGCTAAACCCGTTTTACCAACTCTATCTAATTATATTTATTGTGTCACTCCTTTCACCTCAAAACTACTTCATAAAGGGCGTACTTAGTAATTTTTTATTTTGAAAGAATTAAATCAATATCAATGCATTATTTGAATTATTTTGTGGATTGAATCATTTATGAAGTGCAGTCTAATTTATATATCCAAATAAGAATAAAAAGAATTTGGAGAGGGAAGATGATGATTGGGGATGAACTTTTTGGGGGAAAACAAAACAGTTTTCCACAGTGAAAAGCAAAGATGGGGTCATGTGTTTGTGTTACGTGAGAGATAACAACGTAACACGAATCTTATTATTAGCCAAAACATGTCATCAACTGACTCCAGTCTCATACACTAACTCTCAGGTCTCTCTGCTCTGTAGCTCTTTCTTTGTTTATTGTCTTCTTCTTCTTCATCATCTTCTCTCTCCTCTGTCACGAGCTCATTTTGGCTTTTTCTTTTCTTAATTTATACAAAAAGAAATATACAATTGCCTCAATAACTCCATCTTCTTCTGCCTTGCCAGCACAACACTATCCCATCCCAAGTATCTTTCATCCTCCTCCTCTGCTTCTTCTTCTTCTTCTTCCTCCAATTTTCACTCTCTTTTTTCTTCTTTGCTTAAGCTTAACCAAACCCATCTCACATTATTCTGATTCCCACTTAAATTAACCCACTTTTCCCAATTCTCTCTCCTCTGTAGTTCTGAATCAGATCCCTTTTAACCATATCCATATTGCTTGCTGGTTAGTTGAACCCCAATGACTCGGCTTTTTCGATCCAAATCTTGCGGAGTCGTGGGTCGCACTCAGTTCAACCCACCTACACCGACTCCGGATTTTCAGGATGTGAAAAAGGAAGACGAGGAGGAGATGGAAGAAGAAGAAGAAGAGGAAGAAGAGGAGGGGGAAGACGAGGAGGAATTAGAGAGTGAAGGCGATGAATCAAGTAACCCTGTGTCGACGCCGTTCATAAACCCTAGCTTGAAATCCGCAGGAGCGGGAAGTCAAGCTCGGCAAAATCAGAATCAGTTTGCGATATTGAATATGGTGATGACGGCGCTGAGGAAATCGCTGGTCACTTGCAGTGTTGAGAGAGAGGACGTTTCTTCATTGGACATAAGCTGGCCAACGGAGGTTCGCCATGTCTCTCACGTTACCTTTGACAGGTTTAATGGCTTTCTGGGTTTGCCCACAGAGCTCGAACCAGAGGTTTCCGGGAGGGTGCCTAGTGCCAGGTCAGCCTTTTTCTTCTGTTTTTTGTTTTCACACTAAAATATAATTCAAGTTTGCTTGGGATTTCTTCCAAGTCAATGAGTCTATTAATTTTAAATTTTTGTAGAATTAGATTTAGATGCAATTTTAAGGTTTAGATATGCCCTGCACCGAGGACAAATTATTGCCAATTTAGCTTATTGTTTAATTAAATGCATTTAAATTCTTTGCGTGAGTCAGGGTGTCCTGAAAGATGGATTTAGGTTCTTCTTGGCTTCGGCGCAAGTTCCACCACAGATCTTTTACTTGAGTTTTTGAATTAAAAAAAGAGCTTCCTGTATGTTTTTCGATCTAGAAACGGAAATGAGGTATTCACTAGTAAGTTAAACTCAACATTAACTATAGGTTGGTTACAGTTGAAGTTTTTACCGTTTCAGTGCTGGTTTCTTCATGTTAATCGCTGTAGTTTTGGTTTGGTTGACTCCAGAGGAATATGGTCACCATTAACGCTTAGCATGTTAATTTGCTGGTTCTCTTCAGATTACTCGATAGAAGATAATTTCAGATGTCTGTTTGAATTTGCACTGCATATTTGATACAATTAAAAAAGGGTTCTTATATAATCTTGTGATGCAGTGTGAGGGTTTTTGGAGTTTCTGCGAAGTCGATGCAGTGCTCTTATGATTACAGGGGAAACAGTGTCCCCACGATTCTGCTGATGATGCAAAAGCGACTGTATTCAGAGGGAGGCCTTAAAGTATGTTCTGTATCCATGCAAATAAAAGAATAATTTAATCGCGTAATAATATTAAGCTTTAATTTGATGCCTGCAATTCCTGAAGGCCGAAGGAATATTCCGAATCAATCCGGAGAACGGCCAAGAGGAGATTGTTCGCGATCAGCTGAACAGAGGCGTAGTGCCTCATGGAATTGATGTTCATTGTTTATCTGGTTTGATAAAGGTAAGATAGCTCCATTCTTTCACTCATGTTTATGATTTGTATGTGATCTGCAAAATGAAAGTGAACGGACAAAAATACATTTTGGTACATTTAGTTTAACAATTCAGATATTTACAAGGAAGTCTTCTTGAGATTGTTCGATTGAACATGTTCGTTCATGCCATGCTCATGTCTTCTTTTTATGACTTTTAGGCATGGTTTAGAGAACTTCCAGCCGGGGTGCTCGATTCTCTCACGCCGGAACAGGTTATGTGCTGCAACACCGAAGATGACTGTACTAAACTAGAGGAGTTGCTTCCTCCGACAGAAGCCGCACTGCTTGACTGGGCCATCAATCTGATGGCGGATGTCGTGGAGCTCGAGCGGTACAACAAGATGAACGCTCGCAATATTGCTATGGTTTTCGCACCCAACATGACCCAGGTTCGTTGCCTGTACGAAGAGAAGATGTACGGTTTATTTTCCTCCTAGATGTTTCCAGATAGTCATACTCAGTACCAGAAACGCTTATTCATTTATTCAAAAAACAGTACAATCCTCTACCTCTCTTATTACTTGTCAAGAGAGACAGTTAGTTAGTTGTACGGTTATCCCAACTCTAGAACAGCTTCTAACAGATTTAACCACGCATAAACAGAAATGCACTTGTTCAACATTCATAACAGAGATTTTCTACTAAACCGCTTCTATATAATACTCCTCCAGTCCTTAATTTCTGAATGTTGGATTATGCAGATGGCTGATCCTTTGACTGCGCTAATTCACGCCGTGCAAGTGATGAATTTTCTGAGAACTTTGATTCTGAAGACCCTTAGAGAAAGAGAGGAATCAGCTGCTAATGAGAGGATGATTTATTCTCCGTCTTCCTGCAAAGACGATCGTGTTCCTCTAGATTTTAACAGCAAGGAATTGTTGGAGCAAACTGAAGATGTTAATGCCAAGAAATCGCCACCTAGAAATGAGTTGTTGAGTGTGGAGGAGAAACTCAGGACCTCGGAGGAGAAGGGAAATAATGGAGAAGAAGGGGAATTTGTATCTGTCTTGGGCGGAAGCACGCCGTGTAGATACGAGAGTGGTGGCATAGAAAATAGATATAGAAGTAAATATGATAGTGAACATTGGCTAAGATTGAGAAAGGGCGTACGCAAGCTATGCAGGCACCCGGTATTTCAACTGACCAAGTTCAAGAAGTCTGCAAGTATGGGCATTGTAAATAGTAGGGGAAGGGGTGGAGAAGCTTGGGCTTAGAACTGTTGTAAAATGCCCTCTTATTTTTGCTGTTTTGTGTGATTTGATTGATATATAGAGATGATTGTGTGAGATTGTGTTAACATAGCTTCAGTTGTAACTTGTGCTTTGGCTTTTCTAGTAGGATATAATTTGCTGGAGATATTGAAATGGTACTCTTGAGAGCTGTGTATCAAATGTAAGCCTAGAAGATGTTTTTCGTTTCTGACACAATAAAATTAGAGCTTTACTTTAGATTATGACTGTTGCTCGGATTCCACCAGCATCACATGATAATCTAATGAATACCCATTGAACCCCCAAACTCGGCCAAGATCGCAACCTTAAGATTTTGCAGTGATAAAAATGCCAAGTGATGAGGAAGGATGCTGATTGTGAATGGAGCAGAGGAATCTTTGAATCATCGCTTTCCAAGATTTCTGTTCCTTTTGGTGGTTAGCTTTGCGGAAGAGGCTTAGATATACTATTCATGATATCCTTTATGTTACCTACCGTTTTTCCATTACTAAATTGATTCGTGTAACTTATTTATACATTTAAGCGGCCTTTCGCTATAATTAATACCTATTGGTAGTGGGTGTCTTTGGCAAAGAAGGATTAGGAAGCCAAACTGTAAACGGTGGGCATCGAAATGATTCTGGTAGTTTGTTGGAAACCAGGTTGCTGCTGCCTGTTGCTATCTACTCTGTGACACATTTCTTTGATCTTGATTTAGATGCCCAGCTTGTGAAGAATGAGCTTCTGACGATAGTTTTTCCCCATTTTATTGGGGTGCATAAGCCTTTACTTAAGCTATAACTATGATGGTAGATAGATGGTGAGTCGAACAAAATGTGACATCAGATCAACTCAGATTAAATGGCAGAGACTCTCCTTTCTCAAGTAAGTAGTTCAGAATTCGATCTCTAAGTTAAGCCTAATTGGAAGATATTTGCTATTTACCCTTCATTTCCTAAGGGATATTAGTCTCATCCGTTAGCCAAAGATATGCATTGAAAGTTGTCATCATTAACTCTTTAATTGTCATTTAAGACTTTTATTTGAGACGGCCAGGTTATGCTTGTTTGATTTTGAATCTTCTGATCATCCTTCATGCCACTATGGAAACAGACAAATTTTAAACTAACAGTTGTGCACAAATGTTTACAACAAACTTAATTAACGGTTACACCAACAATACCCATCCATTTCTGAGATTCACCATAATAATCATATTATGATTGCTATGCTTTTTGTGGTTTGTTCAAAATAAGTTCATAGTATTAACAGGAATATGTTTAGTAGAAATGACTAGTTCCTCGTAATTTCGTAAATCAAAGTTTAAATTTTAACTAGAAGAGGTGTCTATATTTAATACCCAATAGTAAATCGAATAAGATTGTCTTCAATAGAAAAATACATATGCATAGAAAAAAATAAGTTGAGAGTTAAGTGTTAAAAGATATTAGTTTGGTCAACGTTTTTTCTAGAAGCCAAAATATCATTTCAGAAATCAGATCCAGTAGACTTTATCCTTATCCGTTTGTTATATGGACCATCTTACTGTTATATGTTACAATCGTAGTTATTGAGCCTCTGGGTTACAAAATCTCTTAGCAACACGTGCATACATTCTACCTACTAATGAGCTCACATCATTTAAAATTCTTTCAGGATCATATAAGATTTCATTTGTGGTTTCTCGAAAATTGGGCTCCCAATGCGTGGAAACAGGCCCTAATACGATGGCCCAAGTTAAGTGACGCGACACTTCTTGTAATGGAGGCCCAATAAGAAGATTTTGCCCTTGGACCCATTGGGCCTGTCCGGACCATATTTATAAATCACTCATAAGATTCGTGGTTCAAGCATATTTTTATAAAATATTGAAATGTATACTATATTGTATATCACATATTTCATAGTATAATTTAAACATTGTAAGCCGCGACTATAAATAATTAGTTTAAAATTACAAACGCATATGCTTATTAAGATTAATGTCTAAAGAAATACTGAAAGGGAAACTATAAGAAAGTGATTGCGGGTACTATTCAAATTAAAGCCCCTGTCTTTATCCAATCGTTTTCTAATTTCCGTTTGTTTCTCTCTCCTCCGGGGATACCTCTAACCCCGCTTTTATTATTTTTTGGTGCCGCAGAATTAATCCTTCAAAAACACACAGACATGAGCAAACCCCTTGATCTTTTGATACCTGTTAGTACCTCCTCGTGGTTTAGCAGCACTTTCAAGTGTAAGTACCTCTTTTAATAATTGAATTTGATCTTTAAACAAATCTAATTAGACCTTATACCGCTAAGTCAACTCTACGTTGATAGAATTGTATATGGTATTAGGAGATATTATATTGTATGCATTAGACAAGAGGGGAAAGTACAAAAAAGCAAACACGCGTCTTATAGAATCTAAATAGAGAAGGATCTGATCAGCCAAATTTGGCTGTGAAAAGATTATTTTGTTTCCTAATTAGCTCACTAAAGTGATTTATACACCCGACAACAGTATCTAGGGCGGAAAAGAAGGTCAGTCCCTCAAATATCTACATAATATATATCGAAATAAAGACAAAAACACATAAATTTGAATTTGATTGGTCCATTGCTACGAATCAAGCAAGAGATTTATATATAGGTGGTGCTAATTAATTGATGGAATATAATATCTGGGTAAAGAAAGAACAGAACAAACACAATGGAAATTTGCGGGAGGTATGTATACCCCATGAAAAGCACAGCATAACTAATGTATTAAAGTGCGTAGGGGAGGAGCGTGGTGTTAATGGAATGATCGGCTTAATCAATAAAAAGAAATGGAGTAAATAATAATACGCAGAGAAGAGAGGGAAAAGAGTAAGATAGGTTGCTGCAAGAACAATAAATGCTGATAATGTTGGCGTGGTTATGTTAGGTGGAAATGAGTTCCACAGATGTCCCATGCAATACATATATATGTCAGACTTCATCATTTCATTTCAATCGCTATAAGCTCATCATCTGCATGTTCCATTGTATTTTTGCTGCTACTTACTGATGGCCCTCTTCTAGATCTATCAAAGTACCACTTAAATTGTACCTCAATGTATATCATTAATAATATATTACTCATCACACAACTTTTTCTTGAGAGAGTAGTAATAATATTGTTTTCCTTTAAATACATAGCGTAATCTTCTTTTTGAGAAAATTGGTGAACTCTATTTGAAAATTTTATTTGACAGAATGATTATATGAATTTGAATACTAGTGCTTTTTATATATAAATTATGTAAAGTATTAGTATTTTTTGTATATAGAAATATATCAGGATTTTTTATATTATTTACCGGATCCTATTACCAGGTATTCAATTTTAGGGTTTATGGATGCTCCTCCCAATTTAGGTATCTCCTCTAGAAATCAAATTTAAAATCTAGAGAAATATTGCAGGGCCTTATACTGTTAGACTAGCTTTACGTTGGTAAACATATCAAATTCTTCTAACTGATAAAATTTTTAAACAGAGATTTTTCACTGATTTTTCCAAATTTTTCTTTTTTTTCAATTTAAAAAATTAATTTTGTTTTAAAAATATGCACAAACATTCTATAGAACCATAAGGAAACCTATTTCACACTCTAGTTTAATTTGATGCTTTTCTTATTTAAACTTATGTATGTGTATATATCTATTTATATTTTAAAAAGTAATGAGGGATATTTTGATCAAAAATTTAATTTATAAAATATTTATGTATATTTTTAAAATTAATGCCCATGGCTTGTACATCTTCGGAAATCTATATGATTCAGTCTTGTTGGAATCAGACATGCAGCTGGTAATTGAGGAAAAACAAATTGTATATTACAACACTAATGATGAGAAATCAATACTATATATTTAGATGGATTCTATTATATAATGATACTTAATTCTTATTAATTAAGAAAAAAAATCATTTAAAAATGTGAGAAAATAAGGTATAGAGATTTGTTTTATATCAAGAATTAATGTTGATTGTATTAGCAGTTATGAACATTTAATATGAAAAAGGAAAACTGAGGCGGAGTGATTTGTGAATGATTTATTCAAAATGCTATATATCGCCGGGCCTTCTATAGTAATATAATATATGCATGAGGGCTTAAATATATATATATATATAATATGTATATGTATGTATATTTATAATTTTTGTCCTATTATATACATGCCTCTTTATACTTGTCTCTACCAAAAAGGAAATCATGCGAAATTAGGTTATCAGTCACTGTTGTCCATCGAGATATTGTTAATTCGTTAAAAAAATGTTTATTGGTTGAAAGGCTAGCTAAATAATTGAAAAGGAAATTATAAGGAATTCCGATTAAATATTTTTTAATTGAGAATATCTTTCCATGATCGCAATTTTGTTTTTGTTTGTTTTTTTTTTTCCTGAAAATTAAATTTCCTATATTCTGTACGTATTCCTGCTGCATTCAAAGAGAATTATATAGATACATTGGAATTAGAGATTAATTCACACAAAAAGCACATACTTTTCTTGTATTATTTCTCTCTTAATGCACGATATATATATATATATATATATATATATATATAGCTTCATGGATGTAATTAAGGAAATGGGATACGTTTGCATGGAAATATTAATTTTAAGCGAGCTAGCGAGAATTTGTATATATCGGATGCATAATTAGAAGGTGTTAAGCAATAAGTAATTGGGAATTTATTTTGATTAAAATATAAGAGATCAATTTATTTTAATTTATCTCTTAAATTTATATTTTTTCAATTATTTCTGTTAATTATACATATTAAGACTTTTCCATCAAATAATAGTTTTAATACGAATGATTAAAAAAAAAATTTAAAAAAATTAACAAACATATTTTATATATAACTAATTTTTTTAATTGTGTCAAATTAATTATATATCTAGCTCTTATTACCCGCGGATAGGAAATTAACAAGTAAATGAAGGAAGATATTTGTGAGGATGACGGAAGCTGCCAACTTGCAAGCACATTTATGGATGTGAGGCATTAAATTGACGTCATGATCTCAATAACTTGGGGATTTAAGTAGTTTGGTGCCTTTATTTCACATAATTTGGATCCATTTTATATCTACAAGCTATATCTACACCCGTACATGTGTACTCCTCTTAGCAATTCAATGCCCTCGTTATGCTTCGCTTCCATTTCCCCCCTCTTCATCCATCACCAACACATTAATTATTCGATCACTAGCTCTCGTTTTTAACCTCCCAAACGGTTCTATGTTTGGTCTCTAGGGAATTAATTAAAGCGAGTAAATAGAAATAATCCCTTTATCTACAAAATGAAAAGGAGGTAACTTGGGAATCACACCATGTCGTGAGAGAGTGAGATTTATAGTATTGTGAATTTATGATGGGAATGGATGGAGATGGGGGTGTTGGAGTCACTTCATTTGATGTGAATCTAAGAACCTGTCTCTCTCGAGGATTGTTGTGTTTCTTTGGCTCCATCTTACAACATGTGATGGGGGATTATATGGGTTGGACAATTACTCATACCAAATCGAATTATTAGGGGTTTCCGAACAAACATGATCCCCAACCTCCCTCAACTTGTCCCCCATTCTATAAGGATGTCATGTATTTTTAATACACACATGCTTATAATATACCATCTAATTACATTAGTTTTGTCAATTTTAAACAAATTGAGTTTCACATTCATATAACTCCCCATATATTATGAGTAAGAATATCAAATAAAATATAATTCATAAGATAAAAATAATTGAAGATATATAATGTTAAAAAAATCTTATCAAATTGATTTAAGTTATTTTAATGGAAAGATAATCTATATATCTATATCTTAAAAAAATTAATAATATATCGTTGTTTGAAATATTTTCTACGCGTTGATATTAGCTTTTCAAGCAGAGGAATTTTGATGCTTGAGTAGGAGGAATTAAGACTCATAGTTGTAGCTTAATTCAGCAATAGGAGGGCAGACGATAAGGTTTTTGAATTCCATTAATTTTCAACGGGGCACGTGTCAGAACTTTGCGAGCAAAACTTGAAATATATTTCCAAATCTGATACATAAAATAAATTATTGTGAAGAAGAAAATTATATAATTTCTCAGGGTTATTTTGGTTTATTTTATTTTACTTTTATTTATCAATTAAATATAAAAAATAGAAATAATTATTGCCGCTTTCCATACCATATATACCAAACACATTTCAAAATCTGCTTCCCCATTACAATATATTCTTTTTTATTAGTTAATTGACTAAATAATATATAATATAAATTATAATTTTTAATCATAATAAAGTTATTTATTTAAAAATTTTAATTTATTTAAATTAGTTAATTAACTCAAATATTAACTAATTAAACGGATCTAAATAATGCTGATTCGCCAAACACACAACCAAGTGCAAAAGAAAGTAATAAAAAGTTATACAATCAATTCTCACAACCGTCAATTGTGATTAATTAAAATAATTAATATAATTTAATACAACTATACAAGTATGGCCATGGATCTTTGTGTGTCTATGAGTGTGCATGTGAGTCAGGGAGAGAAGAAAAACGATAAAAAAAATGAACAGGAACAGATTATTTTAAGTATATGTCTTTAATCATTTGCAATGACGATGAATATATGGTTATATAATATACAAATATTTAATAATTTTTGTATTACTATTGATTTACATAATGCTTTTACCTACTCCAGCAAAACCTTGTCATAATTGTTCCGAATAAAAGCAACGCGGTTTAATATAATGGAAACCAACCTCTTACGTCTTTCGAAGATAAAGCATCCCATCAACTAGAAGACCACTTGTTTTATTATATTAATATAAAATAATATTTAATTAATCTACTCATGATTTCAGGAAAATCTTCCCTAAATCGTGTTCCTTTCTTTTTGGGCAAAGGTACAGCGCCTAAATTAATTTTAAAAAAATAATTAATATTTTAAAATATTTAAATATACAATTAATATTATAAATTAATTTTAGAGGTACGACTATCCTTTAAAGTATTTAAAAGCACAATTAGTATATTAAATTAATTTTAGAAATGCGATCAATGCTATACAGTATTTAAATTGATACAATTCTACAATTTTACTGATATAAACATAAATTTTTATTAAATCTATGTCACTCGAAATTTTTATTTTGATATGTTATTATTTAAAATATCAGATGTGTTATATTGTTTAAATAAAAGTATTAAATAAACTCTAAAATTGATATTGTATAGAATTTATATGTGAAAATTAAAAAATTTTATAGTTTATTTAGTATAATTTATTAAAATAATATTATACATGTGATATTTTAAATAATAATATGTCAAAATAAAAAATTTATGTGACATGTATCAGAAGAAAGTTAATATTTTTGTTAGCGACGAGCAAAATTACACAAATTTAAATATTTTAGGGTGATGATCATACTTCTAAAATTAATTCAAGGTGTTAATTATATTTTTAAATATTTTAGGGTACTGGTCGTACCTCTAAAATTAGTTTAGGATACCGATTACATACTTAAATATCTTAATGTACTAATTATTTTTCTAAAATTATTTTAGATTACTAAATATACATTTACCCTTGTTTTTTCAAATAGATAATCTCTCACTCACACACACAAGAGCAAAAGAAAAAGAAACAAGAGATTCGTTAGAATATTCGACAAATTAAAAAGCATAATATTAACGTTGTTGTTGCTTTGAAGATTGGATAAATATATATTATTTTTTTAGGTGACAGCTAAAAGCACCTCTTCTTTTCTTAATTAGTTTATATATTATTTTATCCCCACAAATGATATCTTTCGCAAATTAAACTTTGTTAATGACACGTGATTATAATTATTAACTGTATTACGACGCATAATTACTTGACTTTTACGTACAAATATAATATACTTTTCTCAAATATGCATTAGACGCATTTAAACCTCATGCGCGAAAAAGGTTAGTGCGGCTTCAATATCAAGATTTTTTTATCCACAATATTATCCTATTATATTTTTAATATAAAAATTAAATAAATTAATTAATTATAACTAAAATCTAACCTATCAGGATAAGATCATATTATATATTTTTTTATTTATTTAAATTAATCAAATATTTTTTACATAAGTTATAATCAATTGATTCATTTAATTTTTTAATCTATATAAAAAAATTAACTAACTCTTATATTAAAAATTAGATAAATATTAATTAATTTATTAAATTGTGCCCTTCCTTCTTTTTTGTATTCATGTGCTGAAACACGTTCTCATGTATTCCTTTATTGTTGATGAGCCAATTCATAGATTATTTCATAGTTTCATGCAGCAATAGCTAAAAATATTATTACAGTTTTTTTTGATGAAAAATTGCTTATAAATTTCAGATAAAAAATAAATAAAGAGAAAAGTTAAAAAAATATTATTTTTACACGTATAACTTACATATTTACAAGTTAAATTTATAAATTTATATGAGATTAAATTTATGCGACCTTTTTGTATTTAATTTTTTAAGACATATAAATAATTTTCCTTTTTAATTATTCTCATAGTTTAAATAATTTTTATATTAATTTATTGAGGGAAACTCTATTAAGAGAGCTTTTTTATCTGATTAATGAAAGGGATAAGAGCAATCAATTACTTCTAATTTGCTATATCAAGCTAGCAACAAATCGAGGTTTCTTTGCCATGAAAATAATATGGAAATAACTATAAAAGTTACTACTCTTTCTATCTTTAATATAAAATTTAAGAATTAATTTTAATTATAAATATAAAATTTATTTTTTATATTTATTAATTTTTTTTAAATTATTCTTATTAATACTCTCTTAATAATAATTAAATAAAAAAAATAGAGAAAGTTAAAAATATGATTAAGATATCTTATAAAAAATATAGCATATTAATTAATTTAATTAATTTTTTTAATTTAATTAAATTAATTAAATATATTTTATCATATACAAAATTAAATGTACTTTTCAATGTTGATGTGATCACTTTTGTTATATATAAGAGAGAACAGTATTATATTTTCTTTTATTATAAAAAATTAAAGTAAATTTGACACCAATTTTTTATTAAGATTAAAATATAATCCTAAAATTTAGAGAATGTTTACAGAAAATTTATGAAATTATCTATCAAAATAATTTTCACTATAATAATAGAAATTAAACTCATATTATTATGAGATATTAATATATTTTTTTATTATATATGTTAATTTTCGTTAGTAAAATCAAAACATTTAACCAAAATATCATGTCGCTCCGAACTCAGTCGTTTTTCTGAATTTTTAAATGTCAAAGGCCACAAACTTATTTGATATTATCTTATGAGGTACCTAGTAAGGCATACATATAACGTTACTGCCACATGGCCTATTAAATTAATTGGATATCCCATCTTTTCATAAGATTTTGTCCGACCTGCTACTTTGAAAGTTAAATAACAAAATTATTAATTCCAAATTTATCATGATAAATAGAAAATTATTGATACCCGACCTCATTAGCTATCAACTTGTCTAGCTGAAACATAAAATATCATTATATAAACTACCAATTATTAATAAGGTCAAAAAATTACCGATTATTAACTATTTTCTTCTCAGACGTACCGATTCGGATAACATTTTTATTCTCCATATGACTCTTTTTTTGGCAACTAGAACTGTACATGGTCATAGCCGCAAGAGTAATGAAAATTAAAATAGGAAGAATATTCATTCAGTGATATTATCAACCTGGAATAATTGATTAATTTGCTGATGACTATTGAACCCCGTATGCAACTGGCCGAGCTGGCTTGTGCCTCACATTGAGTATGACAATTCTTTGCATATTCTTTCATATACGGTATTTGTTTATTTTGGATAGTTGGAATTTCAATTTATATCAGTTAATTTTTTGCCACGTTGAGAGATGGAGGACCACGATAGCAAATTATTGAGGAAGACTTGACTATATATTTTTCTAATTTTTAATATAAAAATTACTTCATTAATTTAATTATATTAAATAAATTATTTTAATTATAACAAATATAATATGTTATTGAGTTATTATATTGGAGGAGTTCTCTCATAAAAACGTTTTTTTTATATACATATAAACTTAAATTTAAAATTTTATATTTAAGTGATAAGCTCGGTAACTAATTTTTATGTTTAAGGTAGGAAGGGTATTTAATTAATAGAAGTGGGGTATGGCCAACCATACACGTCCTACACATTATTACACACAGTACATGTGTAAGTTTAATGACCCTTCATAATAATTGATCTTCTCACAAAATAGGGTCCCCTAAATGGCTAAATCCACGGCCTTTCCATAGTCTTTATCTTTTACGTACGATTCTACGTACGTCTTCATTTTTTCTTTCTTTTGTAAGGTTAATTCTTAATTAGTACGTCCGTACGAGATATTGTTTGAGGGTAGTTTGTATATGAAATTATATATCTATCAACTGTAAATTGATGTAAAGGGAAAAAAAGAAGAAGAAGAAGAGAAATCTCGCATTGGATAAAATTAATTTTAAAAAATGAAAAGACTATTAAATAACTAAATATATTTTTTTAATTCTATTTATAATTTATTTTTAGCATATTTCACACAGATTAAAAAAAATATTAAAATTTATTAATACTATTTTAAAATTCAATAACTTCTTAACTCTATCACTATTTAACATATATTATATTCTATGAGACTATAGTCAATACAAGAATAAGTGACAGATAAATTTATATATTCATATAAAAAAATAATAATATAATTTATAAATATAATAAAAAAATTATTTTTCTCTCTACTATATAAATAGAATAAGATAAATATTCTCCTAGGACAAAAAAAAAGGGACCATACTATGCCAATGATCAAAATGACATTTATATCGGGTCATATTTTTCACATGGACGTGACAAAGAGCGTTGGGTTTAAAAGCGGATGAGAGTATAAATTGGATAGTAATTAATGAAATAAACACTACATCTTATTAACTCAGAATTTTATCCCAAATTTATGAATCTTTTCACAGAAAGTCAAATTCATGCTGACAATTGACATTCGAACAATGTGATTTTTATTATCTAATGACTTGTTTGAATTTGTTTATCATAGTCCACATAAGTTAAGATGGAACTCCTCTCTCATACCTACTCTACTTTGTACATTATAAAATCATGATTGAAAAGTTATATTAAAATTTTAAATCGTCAATCCAAATAAATATTAAGCTATTTGGTGCTTAATTAAGTAGATTGGATTCCTTGAAGTAACCTTACTAAAAATGAAAAAAAGAAGAGAAGAAAAGAGCATGTAATGGTGAGCCTATTTTTTTTACGGAACTCATATTAAAAGTAGAATTTACTATTATATGTTTGTTTCTCTCTTTTTTTAGAGTTCATATATCTGTTAATTAATAGCTAAAAACTAATTATCCTAAAATTTAGAGATTACGTACACTTGTTTTAGGGGTGGAGTAAATAAAGCGTTGATCTTTAGAGGATACTTAGCTTTCTCACACATAACTTGCAATTAATAATTGGGAGGAAGAAAAACATTGTGCGAGCTTGTCCCCTTAACAGGAGGAACAATTAAAATCGGTGCTTAAAAGGAAAAGCGGCATCTTAAAATGAATAAAACTTAGTATGAATTTTGAGAATTTACGAGGGACTTGAAAACAGGACATGTTACACCTCGGATTAAGATTGTGTCATGCGTTACAATTGATCAAATTAGTTTAATTCATAATGTTTTTCTTAGGAAATCCAACCCATATCCCGTTAATTCATGTTAATTTTCTCTTGTTCCGTTTCCAACAATCTTCCAAGTAACTCATTTCATGTAAGAGCATTTAATTTTCATTAAAGGACTTTAAACAAATCACTATATATAAAAGCGTACACAAAAATAATGAGCAACTTTAAGGCATGAAATTGATTTATGAAGGATCAAATTTGAGGCATTTGTCTTGGAAATTAATCCTCAGGCTAGCCAGATCCAGTCATCATTAAAATCAGAATGAACATGAGCCTCAAATCCATATTCAGAATTAATTCACTTCAAATATGCATTTCCATGCCATAAATTAACTCTATTAAATGTTCAAACAAGCCCAGCCACATACTTTTAATGCAAGTAAATAGCCACTAGAATTATTTATGAACATTTCAAGTCTCTATAAAATGAATATTCTCGATACCCATCACTCTTGTGAATGAATAATATAACATGACAATTAACCGAAACAACAAATTCAATTACCTCAACAGTATGATCAAAATCAATTTTAAATGCACAATAAATGAAAAAATATAAGGAAAAAAATGAAATGTACGGGGTGCACTTTGAAAATTATATTGTTAGGTATTTTCAGTTATATATGTTCGTGGCTTAGTTATACTTAATAGAAAACAGTAAAAGTTTTTTTTTTTAAATAACAAAAGGAGTTGCTATTTAGCTAATCTTTTTTTAATTCATTTGCTGTTGGGTGGACAGAGAAATCATCTAAGATTCATGTGAAAGAGTACGTATATTTGTCCCACGGGGGAGACGCGGCACCTCTGATAGCCTAACACTAATTTTCAAAAATTGCAAACAAATTACTTATATCTATATTTATTCTTCTCACAATCGGAAAATATAAATATCCCCTTTTGTTTCTATTATTAAAAATGTATTCAACTTTCAGTTTAAATTATTTTTTATTTTGTTGCCGGAGAATTAGTTTTAATTGTATTTAGAAAAACTACAGGCACTTTTTAATTGTAAAATTTACTAAAAACTTATTATAAGGCAAGTGTGATTGTCTATATTAAAAACACACGGGGTATATGGAGGAAAATGATCTGAGCTTTTACCTCAGTTGACAAATATTGATGAACAATTAGATGAAATATTCAGATTATAGAAAATAATAATGGAACCAAAAGATATTTTAGAATTGTTAACAATTATTTAAGGTTAATGAACCTCATAGTCTGGTCTAAAAGAAAAGGAAAAGTAAAAAAGGGG
Organism: Leucaena leucocephala; assembly: GCA_037074615.1. NCBI lineage: Eukaryota > Viridiplantae > Streptophyta > Magnoliopsida > Fabales > Fabaceae > Leucaena > Leucaena leucocephala. The sequence continues at coordinate 20,476,498 of CM073555.1, read as the reverse complement.
GCCTCGTTGTCAATTCACGTCACGTGCTATATACTTAAAATCAGAAAATTACCCGATGCTTTTTTATTTTCTCTGACATAATTTGTTCAATAGATTCGAAGCGGGAGAAAGATGACAACAGTGTAAGCAAGTGTTTAAAACGTAACACCAATACTTACTGTTCATGGTGTAAATATATTAAAAATATACAGAAATCAATAAGGTATCAGAATTTATGTCTTATATAAAAATTAATTCTTTTTAATACGAAGAAAAATAATCAAAAGTCATTCAATCTGCGTCCACATGTGGCATGCACCTCCCTTGGAGTAGATACGCATTTCCCTCCAGTCACAAATCTGCCATCAAATTGAGGCCCCACACTGGGCCCCACTTGTGCTCACCATATAACCCCCCGTTCCCTCATTCCCACCCAACCCAAAAACCACCACAACAGTTCCCTTCCTTCTCTCTTCTTGACCCTACACACTCTTCGATCCTCTCTGCTCTCTGAACTTACCTGCCATGGATGACTTGATCATCCCTCCTTCTTCCTCTTCTTCTCTTCTCTGTCTCCCCCGAGATACCCAACCTTCTCTTCAGCAAAAGCTCCAATTCCTCCTCAACAGTCAACCTGATTGGTGGGTCTACGCCATTTTCTGGCAGATTTCCAACGACGACGTTCATGGCAATCTCCTCCTCTCCTGGGCTGAAGGACATTTCAATGGCACCAAGGACACCTCCCCTCGTCTCTCCAGTTCGACCACCACTACTTCAGCCGCCCCACATTACACAGACCTCCACTCTGACAGAACAAGGCTCATGAACAACATTCACTCTCTCATCAACGATAATTCCCGCAATAGCGCCAACATTTGCAGCGACCTCCACGATACTGAATGGTTCTACGTCATGTCCTTGACTCGCACCTTCTCTGTTGCTTCCTCTGCTTCTCTCCCCGGTAAAGCCTTCGCTTCTGGTTCTCTACTATGGCTCAACGGCGACCACGACCTTCAATTTTGCAACTGTGAGAGAGCCAAGGAAGCTTACTTACACGGGATAGAGACTCTGATCTGCATCCCCACCAATCACGGAGTCATCGAAATGGGCTCCTCCGATCTCATCCCAGAAAACTGGGCTCTCGCGCAGCAAGCTAAGGCTCTGTTTGGGTCTGATCTAATCGCCAAGCAACCAAACAACAACCTGATTCAGTTCTTCGATGATCAGAACATTTCCTTCGCCGATATCGGCATTATCGCCGGCGTGCAAGAAGAAGATGACAATTCGCACGTGCCCGACGGCAATAACAGCTCAAGGAATAATAACGGCAAGCGGAAGGCGGAACAGAGGAATAAGGCGAATTCGGGATTCAAGTTCGGGTATGCGGATTCGGAGCATTCCGATTCTGATTGTAATCCTTCGATAGAGAAAAGGACCCCCAAGAAGAGAGGGAGAAAACCCGGTCTGGGCCGTGAAACGCCTCTGAACCACGTGGAGGCAGAGCGTCAGCGTCGGGAGAAGCTGAACCACCGGTTCTACGCGTTACGCGCGGTGGTTCCGAACGTGTCGAGAATGGACAAGGCATCTCTGTTATCGGACGCCGTGGACTACATCAACGAGCTGAAATCGAAGATCGAGGACCTGGAGTCGCAGATTCAGAAACATACGAGCAACAACGATAACAGCAAGAAAGTGAAAATGGAAATGGCGGACACCAGCACGGCGGACAACCAGAGCACGACAACTTCAACGGTGGAACAAACGACAACTTCGTCGGGAGGGGGAAGCGCGACGGGGATGGAGGTGGAGGTGAGGATGATGGGACCGGAGGCAATGGTGAGGGTCCAATCGGAGAAGACAGACCACCCGGGGGCGAGGCTAATGGGGGCGTTGAGAGACTTGGATCTAGGGGTTCACCATGCGAGCATGTCGTGCGTTAATGAGCTCATGCTGCAAGACGTGCTGGTGAAGATTCCTGAAGATTTGAGAAACGAAGAAGCTCTCAAATCTGCCATTCTCGGGCGTTTGGCTCCCTAGAAATTCAGCTTCATCATTCAATGTTTACCGCGACTCTCTCTTCTTACCATAGTATGCGCATATATGTTTCCCAGAAATTTGAGTTTCCTCTTTGCGGTATTGAGCTATGGTTTTTTCGAATATTATTATAGTCGCTTTCTTTGCTTGTTTCTATAATGGATTGGTTTCATATTCATTGTACATAACTTAGCTGTGGATACTAGAATGCATATGATTACATAATTATTCTAATGTTATATATTTTGATTAGTAATCAATTAATTATCATGGTTTTGTATGGAGACACAAGATCATTTTTTAATTAAAATGAGAAAAATGTACTCAACTATTAATAACATAATTTGACGTCTTGAACAATAAATAATTCTTAACACCGAACACCATTTTATCTGGTGGCACAAGATGTGACAACAGATCTAAGATTCGATTCTTAGATCTTCATCAAACTCCATGCCTATTAATTCGGTGTTTCTCGAACTTCATGTTACAAAAAATGGGGTGTATTAATGGTTTTTGAAAGTTATATTTCCATAAAAGAGGTGGGATGCATGGAAATTTTTAATTATCAAAGGTTTATAAGATCCAAAGAAAATGAATTAATTTTATAGAAAATTTACTTCTTTACATGTATCACTGCTTTTCTTTAATTTTGAAAATTTTGCGATGAAAATAATTTTGAAAGATTCTTTAATTTTAATTTTGAAACGTTGCACCTTCATGAGATAAAATCTCTAGATCTATGGTGTCCGAATGAAACATCCCCAATAAAACCACACGTTATTGGCAAAAGAGACAAAATACAAGTACGTACGTGGAATTTGCCAGCAAAATTAATATATACTTTTGTTGTTATTATAAATTATATCTTATATTTAGGACTTAATAAATAATAAATAAACATTCTTTTATCATAAATAAACAAGTATTCTTTTTCTCTTTTCATCTATCTTCCGTGCATATGATGGCCAAAAAATGTATATGGGTTAATTACAAGTTCCAAGCATACTAGTTCTTTGTGATAATTTCATGATATGTTTTATTATTTATAGATTTGCAAGTCATTAGTAATCTAGCTCGCCAATTAATCTATCTACATCTCTATTTAAGATTTATAAAAATCATATTATTATTATTATTTCTAAGTTATATCTGCAAAACTTAAGTATGGAACTCCAAACTTAGAACCATTCATTCATGCGTTTACTCGCTTTGTAATACATATGATTAAGATTCATATTAAGATCGCTCTCAATCAAGAAGTATTTTAAATATATATGATTAAATGGGATAATTTAGAGACAGTAAAATAAATTTATTATAAATAATTAATTTAACTAATTTTTTAATATTCATATATTAGCTATCTAACTCTTATATTAAAGATAAGAGAGATAGTAGTATATAAAGTATTTCGAGAAAGCAAATAGAATAATATATATATATTTATATATGATGAAAACATGGATCAAGTTTTGAGAGTATTGATTAGCATAATATAATGGGGCATCTCAATGGAAAATGAAAAGCACGCTTTAAAATACGTGCTCAAGCTAACACCGCATATAGTAAGGACCAGCGTATATAAATATAAAATTAGAAACTCGGGGTGTAATTGGCCTCAAACTTGAATACATATAGTCCATATTTAAAATTTGTCTAAAACTTAAAATGCATGATTTTGCCTTGCTACCTTAAGAAAATAACAATCAGCCAATAACATAAAAGTTATTGGTGAGCCATGTGGATAGAATTTCCCACGTCTCCTTTTATATATATATATATATATATATATATATATATATATGGTGTATAATATGATGATCCATCATATTCATCATTACTCATCAATGCTATGTATTGTGTGTGTGTGTGTAATCTAACTATCAGATATTTTGTTTTGAGGTATTACTCCTTAGTGTAATTTTTCAGCTTTTATGATTGTTGGGCATTATTAGGACATCCCTCGACGTTATTTATTTTTTAGTTTACAGTGCTGTATATTTTAATTATGATATAAAGTATTAGGATAAATATAAAATAATTATTTATATTTAATTAACTTTAATGGGTTTATCATTATAATTATATCCATAAATTACACTAAATGAAAATCAAATTTTCTGAGTTATTAAATATTAAAAATGAATAGTTTAAGAAGATATTTAATAAACTGTGAGTTTATATTTGAGATCCTAATAAGAAAATAACGTAATTACTAACAAATTTTATCAATAAGTGAGCAGTATGAACCTATTATTAATTACTGTATCGAAACTTTTCTTTACATGCTGTCAATAGATTTCTCTTCAATTTTATTTAATGGATTCAAAATATAGGACTATCATGAATTATATTGAGAGAGGGAGAGAGGGAGAGAGACAAAGGAAGGAGTTAGTGAAATGAATTTGATTCATGAAGTGGTGTAAATACCACAATAGCACACACAAGGAATAGCTATAAATTAAAGAAGTGGAGGGGTAGGGACATGTGCATATTATATTATCTTAGGTTTGGTGGATATATAACATCAAAGAGTGAATCCCACTTTGATGTTACTTCTCTTTGTATTCTCTTGACACTCCTCATCATTCACTCCAACATATTCCTAACCAAACACACATTTCATTTTGTAACTTTCTTCCATGTCACCGCAGTAAATAAACTTTAAATTATCCTACAAGTTAATATTGGGATTTATTTTGACCATAAATATGTATAAGACTTTATATTTATTTTATTTCTCAAAATTAATAATTTTTTCTCTTTAAATTATCCTATCTAGCACTCTAATCTTATTTGTATTGTATTCAGCACTCTGATACTATTTTTCTAATGCATCCTAACATCTTATAATATTATTTTCTATTTACATCAGCATCCTAATTTTATGATATATATATTTTAGAACGTTAGATGCATTAAAAATAAATTTAGAATGTTAGATATAACTAAAAAAATATCAAAGTGTTAATGTTACTTTACCTATAATTAAAAAAGATAATTTAAAGAAAGCATCGTACAATTTTTTTATAAATAAATAATTTAAAATTTATTTGTCTCCTTGTACATATATATATATATATATATATATATATGTTTCTTACATGAGACTCCCTTAGAGTTTAGAGGCGTCTTACATTTTTATGTATCTAAATGGAACTGAACGTCCGCATCCACAGGAAAGAATCCAATCTCAATTTTAGCTTTAATATTTACTACTCACGTGATCTTCCCCTATCATTTCCTTTCACTAAGAAAAAAAATAAATTAAAATCCAAGAAAAAAAGTTTTATTTTTTCCCCATCCTTTTCCACGAAATTGGGGGTTTACTTTTATTGGAATAATTCGTATGGAGAAGCACAAGATCAGGCCATTATAAGGAGGGAGGATAAATTAATGTTAACCATGGGTTACGTTGCTGGCTTACCAGAGCAGCACATTTTAATTTAAATATTATTTTGCAGAAGGATAAATTAATAAGACAAATGATTTATCATGACTCTTCAAAGACAGATAATATTTTTTACCTAATAATTCAAATAGAAAACGTTGAATTCATTGACAAAAGTGGATTCCACTAAACACAGCAAAATCTTCGCTAAAAGCCAAAACAGATAAACCGTGGAAATTATTGGGTTCTCACTCAGAATAAATAACGAAAATCCTTTAAACACACACAGTTTACCCGTTAATTATATAGTACTATATAGCGCACGAGGCTATTTAGCTAGATGACTTGCATAAGTTAACCACTAGGCCACGTATTTCATCAAATATTATTTTAAATTTGTATATTATTATGATAATCCTATTAATTTTTCTGCCGGCTGATAAACATATTAAATTAGATAAAATATTTTTTATTCAATTAGTCCCCATAACTTAAAAACATAGTATAATCTATCTTGTGGCAAAGGATGATAGTCAGCGACTAATAATGGGGATTATATTTTGACAGTTTATTTTAAATGAGAAAAATGATGTATGACTCAAAATCTTATCGGTTGAATAAAAAATAGAAGACCAATCTTTTCATGATGTCAAATCCAGCCATTGCCATGCAGACAAGTCCTCACAGATAAGAAGTTTTATGCGACAAAAGCTAATGATCCTTGTCAGATCCTCTTCCTTAAAGTTTTGTTATATATCATGTTAGGTAATATTTGATAATTTTATTATATATTTTTTATCAATAAAAAAACTTCAACATAAAGATTCAAGGAAATACCATGAATTTTCTTTTGAGTAATGATATCATATTTGCCTTGTAGTGTTTTTAAGGAGAGATAAATATAACGTACTCAACCATACTTCTCTTAACAAAAATTACATGTCAATGTTTGAATGGCTGAAATAGAGACGAGAGCTTTTAGAAAAATTGTAAATAGGTAAATAAATAACTTCTTTATTTTAAGAACAATTGGATAAAAGTCCATTAAAATTTTTATTAGCAATAAGGATTTAAATCAAAATATTGATATTATATATATATATATATATAATTTACAAATTACTGATGCTTTATGTATGTGAAAATTTATCAGATTATTATCACTAATAAAATTTGTAATAGAAGATTGTTCTTTTTTATATGGTTCTCATCTACAAATCATTCTCTAATTTGTATTTGAGACCTATTTGTAATTCTCCAAAATCTTTCTGTTTCCAATATATATATATGCCTTTGCCAAGTGTCACGTTTGAGAAGGGTTTTTGTTTTTGGGGCCTGAAGCCTGAAGAGAGGGTTAAGTTAGACGAAACTTATGTAAGGTTGAAAAGGTTTGGCAAGCCCAACTCTACACGGCCATTTAGATGGGCCTAGCAACCTTTTTTTTTTTTTTTTTGATGTTTTAACTATATTCCTTTTTGATGTTTTAACTATATTCCTCAAAAGTTACTTAAACTTTTTTTTAACAAAAAAAAAATCAGCTAAAAAAAAAATCAGTTCAATCCATAACTATTTGTTGATGATGACTGGTGCCAAATCTATCTAAATTTTTTGTATAAAAAAAAACTATTTATTGATTTTTGTAAAAAAAAAACTATTTAACGACAATCATATTCAATAGACTGTCGGGTATTACTAAATATGGGTATTTGTATTAGCGAAAATGTAAACTTTAATTCATTATATTATAAATACTAATCTTTTTTACTAAATCCAATCCCCCCATTGTTTATCTGTTGATTTTTTCTTTTAAATCAACAAGTTAATAATGACTATGCTTCTATTGTCTGCTAGTTTACTTTATTTACCAGGGGAAAAATATTACTCTTTAAGGGATGGTTGTCCTTGAAATGGGGAAAAAGGGATTATAATTTTTCAAATAAAAGGGTAATGATAAACTCATAATTTCCGCAATAAGATGAGATAAATTTATTTCAAGACAAGACTTAAGCTCATTTATTTAAATATCTGTGGTTAGGGTTTTATTAAATATATCAATAGAATTTAAGCTAATTAATTTTTCGTCATCAAATATTGGAGGAAGATCGCATATTCCTTTCCAAGGCGACATGTATTTTTTTTTAAGAAAGAAAGAAAGAAAGCGTAGAGAGGATATTGTTGTAATTATTTGAAAGGACTCTTGCACGTGTTATGTAACAAAGAAACTGGCAACGAGGAACCGTAGAGGATACTACTATAATTATTTGAAAAACTACAGGTAAAAAAACATTACTCGTATTTCAAAAACATAATGCCAACAAAGAAACGGGCAACAAGGGACCAAGTAAGAAGAAGAAGCAACAGCACTAGAAGATACATGCTAGTCAAATGAACAATGAATTGTAAAATATGCTTTTATTACTTTTTGTGGGGAACATGTGGTCAACATCTTATGGGGAAATTTGAAATCGAAAATAAGTAGTATTTTCTCATCCATAATATAAGATAAATTATACTTCAAATTAAACTAAGTATTACATTAATAATAATAAAAAAAAGTATATAATTGTTCTTGTTTTTAATAATCGTCAACTAGTTGTACGGGTCAGCCATTAAGTGTGTGTTTGGCTTCCACGTTTGAGAATAGATTATGGCCAAAACCGCGGTTTAAAATTTTTTTACACAAACAGCTATTTTGTTGAGAATTGATTCTGGGCAAAACCTCGGTTTGAAACTGCGGTTTTGAATAAGCCACTGAAAATAACTTTTTCTTTGAAACCTAGGTTTTGGATTATCTAATTACTATTATACCCTTATTTTTTCTTACACCCCCTCTCCCCTCTCCTCTCTTTTATCTATCATCTCTCCTCTCTCTTTTCTTATCTCTCTTTTTCTTTTTCCTCTCTCTTCTCTTATCTCTCTTTTTCTCTCTCCTCTCTACACTCTCTTCTCTCTCCTCTTTCTTCTCTATCATCTTTTATCTCTCTTACTTTTAATCATATCATACTCTTTTTAGTAATTTATCAATATAAAAAGTGATTCTACTACTAATCATCCAAATATCTTTATTCCTAAAATCTATTCTATCCAAAATCTATTCTCCAGAATCTATTCTTCAAAAGCTAATCCAAACACACCCTAAAACGACCGAAAGCTAACTTGAAAGCGTTTCCCAATTTCTCATGCAAATGCCAAATGAACCTTACATTTTCAATCACTCACTCAACCAACTCATGAACTGCCACACATCTTAAACTCCTGTTTATTGTTTCATTCACATCCCTACTTATATAACAACTTCCATATGCTTCTTACAATCACGATTAATTACGTTTGGAGTGTGATTTTATTTTGGGGTTGCGTAAAGAGCGGCCAAACAAAAACAAAGAAAGAAAGAACTAGGAAGATTCCATGACCCAATGTTGACCATCGATATGAACCTTTTTACCGTTAAGAGCTGCGAATAAATCCACTGCTCTCTTTACTCCTCTGTTATCTGCCGATGTGAAATAGTCGTGCCCGAACATCACCCCGCCGGGTCGAAGGATCCGGAATCCCCGGTTTATATCGGACCACGCCGAATAGAAGTCATGACCCGCATCGATCTCCACCAAATCCCCGTACACCCCCATCTCGCACATCTTCATCAGGGCCGACCCGCTTGAGAACGGCACCGGCACGATGGACTCGGTCGCGTTGAAGCTCACCACGTTCTGCAGGAACTGGTAGTACAGCATCACATCGCCGTTTATCATCTTTATATCCTTGAACCGGTCCCTAAACCCGGCCCAACCGCGGAAGTCGTCCACGCACAGGATCTGGCTTTGGAGTCCGAGTTGCCGAGTCAATTCGGCCATGTGAAGCGCCGACGCTCCCAGGAATGTGCCTACTTCGATTATGGTTCGGGGCTTCACCCGACGAATGAGGTTCTCGAAGACCGCGCCTTTAGAGCCCCACCCTTTGACCCGCTTCCGCCGGAGTCGCTTCGCCGCGTGCTCCGGCGGGAAATTAGTAAACGGTGATGTTCCATTGAAGAGGTAACGCAGGAGTGTTGGCCGGACGAGGTCGGGATGGATCGGTTCGGCGCATTGAGTGGTGACCCGGAAATAGTTCAGATGGGTACGAGTGGAATTGGTAAGATGGAGAACAGGGGTATAGTAGGTTGAAGAAGAAAGACGAGAGGTTAGCGATGTTGTCGGTGATGGTGAGGAGGTTGAAGAAGAAGAAGCAGATAGGTAACCCAAGGCGTAAGTTAGCAAGAGCAGGATGAAATACGCGGCGGGTCTTGCCAATTTGACAGCTTTCGCTAGTTTCTTCTGGTAGTGATGGTGGTGATGCTCTGTTTTCATGTCGAAATTGTTTGCTCTGTTTGTCTCTGTTCGTATATTGATGGAAAGAATTTTAGGATGGGGTTTGTTGGATAGACAGATGGGGGTTGAGGATACAACAGGAATTTCTGACAGGCTTGAATTGTCGGTTTATTCGAGGTTTTGGGGTTGATTCTTATCTGTACAAAGTAGCTAGTAGCGACAACTAGTGACCACAAAAACGAGGAAAGGGAAGATAAATACAGAGCAAAACAGAGACACAGAAAGGAAAGGGTAAGCGTGAAGATGGAGGTGAAGGTGACTTTGATTTTCTTCTACTATAAACGCTAGTGATGAGGGATTCATAAGCATTGATTATTATTGGTCAAAGAATTAGAATCTTCTCTCTGGATTTGATGGGTGAGGTTTGAATTCCGCAATATGAGATGTAACATTGAAATTTGATGAAATATTGAATAGAATACCATATCTGCCTTGTTTTAGAAGCTATTTAAAGTTTACATACTTTAAAAAAGAGACTCCGTTCGGTTAAAAAAAAAAACAGATACTCCGTGGGTGTTTATTGTTTATTGCAATCAAATTGATTTCCGAACTATTATATACTATATTCAAATGAATGCTGAAGATTTAGACTGCATAACGATATATTATTCCTGGAAAGATTAGGGTTAGCAACAGCTTGCTATCCCATCCAATCCCTTAGAATCATGGAAAAGATTACAACCAAATATCTAAACAGAATTATCCTAACAAATACAAGATAAACTCTAAATAATAAATAATATTTGAATAATAAATAATTAAATATTAAACTCCTAAAACCTTAGGAGAATAGACACTCCTCCTCAAGCCGATGAATAGACTTAGTTTCTCAAATCTGTCTGCCACTTGTGAACTGAGACAGATATCCATCTCATTGCATAGTCTCCTACCATTAGAATAATGCAATATGGCTTTATTATAAAGTTGAGACGCTATCTTACATATTAATATTAATGAAGGAGGGCTGATTGAAGGAGTCGTTGAAAACTTGTCCATTTCTGCAAGGAACAGAGTGCTAAAATATGAAGTATATTCTTGGTAGTTCCTTATGAAAGAGAAAGGAAGCCATTGTTAAGATGCATAATCCTGTATAAGTGATGTCATATGGCCATGGAAGTAGAGTGTCAATATGGCATTTGAAAATTTTAAGCCAAGTCTCTATTTTTGGAGAAGTAAAATAGCATCTTTTAACTCCCACTGATAGTTCAGATCATGCAAACGAGAACGTCATCTGTCTACTTAATTAACGAAGAAATCCCCTTAATTTATTACTCCTATAATAGATGATCAATAATTTACATAAAAGATAAAAAGGAATGAGTATGAAGTTAGGAGATATATAGATGAGTTGCAGCATGCTTCTGGGATGATTCTTGGCATGTGTTTAATCATAACTTTAAATTTCATATTATTCTTACCCACCAGAGTATGTTAATGAATAATGAATAATATTGAACTACTCTAGGAGTTTTCCACTCTCATTCAATTTCATACTCCGGGCAAGACGATTGACACTTTCAGAATTAAAATATTCCACCCTCCAATCTGAAGCTTCTTCTTCGTACTGTGTCGACGATTTTTTTTAGTTGCCTACCCAATTCATTGGAGTTTTACCCAACTATATCTGGACCTGACCCGTCGCGCACCTAGCTATGGTAGATGAGTCTCCTAACGGGAATTTTTTGCATATGCCAAGGCTCAAACTCGAGACCTCGCTTAAACGATACCTAATCGCTTACTACTCCGACTAACCCCCGTTAGTCTATGTTGACGATTTTAGTTTCAGAAATAAACTTCAAAATCTTTAGGTTTTGATCTCAATGATCTTTTGAAGTCAACTTCTCAACCCAAACACTGAATTAGAGGTGGGAAAGTAGGACTAACTTACTGATTACGGGTTAACCCGTGCTCTAAAACGGGCTGGCATCTCCTTTTGGTGGCGAGTTGCTCGCTAGCTAATAAGCCTGGCACTTTTTTTTTTAATTTTTTTAATATTTTTAAAAAATTATTTCTAAACTTTTAAAATACTAATAAAAATTTATAATATTATATTAGTATAATAAAAAAATTATTAATGCTATACTTTTAAAATTTTCTAATTTTTATAATAAAATATCAAATTTTATAACTATAAAATTAAATAAATATTAACATAATATTAATCAATTATAATATTTTAACACATATCAATAAATAAATAATTATCTTTATTATTATTTGATAATAAAAATATTTAAAAGAATATTTGAGTAAAATAAATAATAATATTAATAATTAAAAAAAATTAACAATTAATAAGTTAAAAAAAAAGAGTTGACAGTATAACTCACCCGCTGAGCCCATTGCCCCATTTTATTACCTATACGCGTAACTGCAGCATTTTCCACCGTACATTTTGATCTATGGAGTAGGGTTGATGAGAATCTATAACTATCAATCCATATAATTGATGTGATGCTTTTGATTTGTTAATAATATTTTTGTTTAACATGTTTTACTTATACTAAATTGTGCATCTTCTTGTTTTATACCGAAATATTTGATTTTTTTTAATTTCAAAATTAACGAGTCCCATCACTGAACTAATTTAGTTTAAAGAAGAAGAAAAAAGGTTCCAAAATTCCTCTCTTTACCACTTTTTTCTTTGCTCTTCTTTCGAAAGCCCAGGACCTCTCTTTTGTTCTTTATCTTCTTCTTCGATAACACAAATAATAAAAAACAGACTCATATCTCAGAAGAACATAAATTCAATTTTTATTACTATTATAAAAACTCATTTAATAAATAATTTCATAAGTCCTTTATAAATATTATCTGAACTTTAAGATTATGCCTTGACCTTAGTAAATGACTGATGCCGAACCCACCTAAACTATTTTGTACACAAAAAAAAGTTATTCTCCCAAATCCAACAATCAAATCTCAACACATCCTCCGTGAGTTCAGCTGACAAAAGAGTGAGATATGCCATCATTTGAAGAATATTCGATCCCTAGAGAGTACCACTTTGTTATAGTTTCAGTCGCGACGCTTGAGGAGGCATCCTAGCTCCTAAGTGCCTAAGTTTACGCCTGAAGGCAATAGACGACTCGTCCTGCCATACATTAGTATTGCTTAAGAAGAAAAAAAACTTCACCCTACCCATAGATCGTGAGTGAACCTAACCCTTCTAAAAAAAAATTGTACCAAAAAAAAAAACAATCAAATCTCAATCTTATTCACCTCTTTCCTCAGCCACTCACTGAACTATCCAAAATCCCATAATCACATGATCACAACCCACAGGTTCCTAAAAGGTCCATAATACTTGGCTTGGTTTAAAGCCCCAAGAAATCCCACCACATGGGACAGATGCCTTGCAAGAACTTTATTTTTAGTAGGCAAAAAGCATAGCCAACACTAAAATGATGCAAAGAATCTTCCCATGATCAAACCCAAACCACCCCATTGAGAACCAGAGAACAGGTGGGGTCCTTGAGTACTGAGTCGTAAACCATTTTGCTACAAAATGCTCCGGAGGCTAATATTTATTTATTGAACACAACACAAGAAAGCCTTTTAAATCAGCATGAAATTCAGGTAATCGCAAATGTGACAGGGCATGATTATAAAACTACAAGCCACTTGCTTCCACCGCTTCCTCTTACCACTATACTAACAACACAAGTTCACTTACCTAATCTGTTTAACAAGAGAAAGTTTTTGTTCTTTGCTTTGACCTATTCAAGATCATCAGATCAAACTATTCCTGCCTTTTTAAGAGAAACCTACTATAAACAGTCACATGTATCTTATGGAAGCTTACAGAATGTCATCTCATTTTCCCTCTTCTGGCCCATCACCGCCAGTATGGCCAGCGCCTGATCTACCTTGGCCATCTCCACCAGCTGTTCCAGCCTCAGCAGCATCTTGCTTACCACCTCCGCGCACATCATTTGCACCAGAAGATGAAGTTGGCCCGCCACTACTTCCTCCAAGAGCAGCCTCGCTATGCATCGGATGCATGCCATTGTTGATCCCTCCAGGAGGTCTCATTGCCATTTGCGCTTGGATGGCTTGCTGGTGTAGTTGCTGCTGCTGTGGGTCCTGCATTTGATGTGGATTACCAAATTGCAACGGTATCTTTGGTGGGAAAATAGCTTGTTGCTGGGCCTGAACCATTGCCGCAGCTTGAGGATGTTGCATGTAGTATCCTGGTTGCATTGCAGGACGCGAGGCCATCTGTAAGTGCTTTATACAAGGAAACCAGATTAGAAAAGGCAGTATATGTCCATATGATATTAGGTAATAACTGGTTATAAACAATGTCCACCTGAGGGGGCATGGCAGGTGTTTGTGGCTGCGCATCAGCAATTGCAGCCAAGTACATCAAATTCTTCTGAAGTTGAGCTTGGTACCTAACATAAAAATATTACATAATACATTACATGAAAACTTAGCCAGATGCCCACAAACACACTGGAATATAATTGGTTGTTAAGATAAAAGAGAAATCAGGTTGAAGTTCCGACCAAGTTGTTGGATACAGCTATTAGCCTATTAGGTATAAAATAAAAATAAAAATAAATATGTTATAAAACATTGCTTTTAATTCAAACTATCCTTTCAATAAATACTGAATTTGATTATCAAGCTTAAAATGTCAAAAGCACAAAATGGAAATTGCAAGTAATGCAGTTATGATTAATAGGAAAAACAGGTGCTGGTAAAAAAAAAAAAGGAAAAAGCAAAAAAAGGTATCATATGATGTATGTTTCCCTGACTACAGGTATCAATACTGAGAATTCAATTCCATATATAATTTCATTTCAATCAAACATTATATGACATGTCTATGATTTCAAATACAACAAAACCAAGTAAGCAGAAGGTTTGCTCTAGAATTGCTAGCGGCTTATGATTCAGGAGTTTAAGCATTGTAAGAGACACAAGCATGGCAGGTGATAATGAGAAAACCAATGTTCCAATTATATTGCAGTATTGCACTAATGGTAAGCACAAAAAATCAGACTAAAAGTTGGCACAGAACCAATTAGAAGCACAGACAAAAGCTAAAAGTGACTTACTGGGCACATTCAGCAAGTTTTCCAAGATTTTGATTGTCCAATATTGCCAGGATCAACTTCTTATTCTCATCAAGATACTGCATCGAGCATCATAAAAGGGAGTTCAAAATTTCAAGTAAAATAAGCAAATTCTTATTGCTTGCCTGGGTATAACAAGCTGAAGTCAAGTAGAAATAGACAAGTGGTTAAAAAAAAAAAAGGAAAACTAGTTCAGTTGATAAATATGAAAAAGAAGACCATTTCCCATAATGGGGTTCTGCCACAATTAGAACCATATTTTCCCAGCACGAAAATAACCATTTCTGGAACAGAGAAAAGGAAAAATTGATACTAAATATGTTGACAGTAACATTTCATGCTGCTATTTTGATGACACGGTTAAAGACCTAAAAAATAATAGTTTCAAACCCTTCACTTTACATAAAAGGCTAAAACAAATCAATTAGATCCATCAGCTACAGCTAGATTTATACCATCCTTTATCTCCATTATACTTCACTGGGAAGTAAGATAAATAAGTCACCTATAAATAAGAGGCTTTCATGACACCTTCCTTAATAATGGATATATCCAAGAATAAATCTGATTTGAGACTGTTCTAGATGGATGCTACCCACAGCAGAGTTAAACAGATAGGTTGAAATGGAGGGTCATCAATTTAGTTGTTCACACACAGGGGAAGCAACAGTCAAGCTACAACTCAGAACATGGATTTGCCAATAAGTAATAGGGAAGAACTCAACACATGAGATGAAACATCTCAATTTGAATGCATAGGAATACGCTCATTCTATTCATTGGAAAATTAAAAGATTAAAAAATGGTTAATAGCTGCAGGCTAGGGCATACTGAAATTAACGATACAAAATATACTTGGATTGGTAGAAGACCGAGGGAGATGGTGGAAAGAGAGATAATTGAATATATTAACACACAGTAAAGCCACGATCAAAGAGACAACAGACTGAAACTGCCATCTGCCTTGTCAACTAGATGGAGCTCTTATCCCATCCTCCGTTTTCAATCTACAAGGTGTACAAATTGAAATATGACAGATGCTACTTCGATCATGAACCTCTCAAGTGAAATTGATTAACGAAGACCTTACATAGCAGCTAGCCCCTTATAAAAACTCCATTTTTAAGCAGGTGCGAGCATTATAATAGAAGGTTCGTGAAGAAGTTCTCTCCAGAGTTTTAAGTAAACCACACAGAGTTAATGTATCACATAGCTTCAAGAAGCGATACGCTTCCTTCTCAGTTAAACAAAAGCCCCAGAATATACCAACACAAAACGAGCCACCGAAGGCTTCTAAGCTAATAAAGTTATAAATCTGCAAAGCTAGAGATACCTGCAGCTTTCGTTGCAGGCCGCCTGTGAAATAGAAAATGGGGTTTAAAAACCAATACCTTCTGAATCTGCTCGGTGGTTATGTTTGTGGGTGGAAACGAAGGCATCACAGGAATCATTTGCGGTGGCTGCTGCATCTTCGACGCTCGTTATTTTCACTGTAATCAATAGGGGAAACCCTAATTCGACAGTCCACAGTAGATAAAACCCTAACCAAAATGCAAATACCCTCCGAAAAACCCTTCAGGAAAACTAAATTCAGAAGGAAAAGAAGATAACACTGAGAGCGAGAGAACCTGGGTCCTAGGTTAGGAGTAGGTGAGCGCAAGACTAATGGTATCGGATTCTGCGAGATCTTTGGACAGTTGACGATGTCTCTGGAATTTTTAAGACAAGAAAGCTTAAAACCGGAAAGAAAAAGGAGAAATCAGTGTAATCAAAGTGCTTAGCTGCTAAAATTTACCAGTTATGGTCTGCTTTGCTTAGGATGGTTTCAAGCTCAATCCAAGTATCCCTATTTATATGTCTGAGTCTGACGGTGGCTTCCTTGGAGCCTCCCTCGGAGATGGGTGTCTGTAGCCCAAACATTTATTTCAAAATCCAAATCTTTTATGACTGAATCCGAAAAACCCCTATCCTTTAAATGACTTACATTAATGCAGTGTAAATTTTTCGCTTTTAATTAAAATGAAATTGTTTCATTGGGTATTCAAAGCTTTTATTTTTATTGATTTGATAATTATTCAGAAAATAATTCTTGAAAATAAAAAAAAAATATCCTCCATTCAAAATTTACAGAGCATAAGTATTCGGTGTGTGTAAGAGTTTATTTAGTTATTCTCACCAATAACAATTCTAACGGGGGACTTTTCCCCCATTTGCTCAATAATTCTTTTAAATATTCTCTCTTTTAAATAAATACAGTAGTTTATACTATCTTTTACCTTATTAAAATACCATTTTCATTCTCAATTTTCTCATTCAATGCAATCAATGTCTAGAATATTTTTTGGCCAATGGAAATGTTTAGAATTAAGTACTGTTTTGAAATTAAAAACAAGTCAATAAATGCAATTAAAATATTAAATTGAAACCAAAAATAAATGAGGGGAGGTCGGAGTAGGATTTTGGAAAACATGTACTTGTAATCAATTCGATTCATTGTTAAAAAATAAATGATGATATCCATGTCAAAAGTCAAAACCTAAAAACTTTATCATGTCTATCTTTGATGTTTTTGGCTTGGTTGACTTATGGAGTTTTGCCTTATTAGGTGATTTTGAGATGTTTTCGAATATTATGTTTGGTGATGCTGTGTGTCTAAATTGCCATGTTATATATGGTTTGAAGATGTTTACGTTTCTATTGATGGAATTTCCAATGGTGACCTTAGTTATACCATAAAATATTGAAAAAAAAAAATGACTAAGGTTTTTAAGAAAGAATTTGATCACAAAAAAATTCTACAATAAGTAACTAACACGCATATGTTGTAATTTTTTAGTATAAAATTTATCATTACATTACATGCTGCTTACATTCCTTCTTCTAGAAGTGATTTCCCCTGAAAAAATATGAGTAGCTTGTGGTGTAATGAACATTCTTTATATACCATGTGGGCCTGGACGGTAATGGTCTTCATGGGCTGAACATGATTTTTTAACCATAATGGGCTGAACATGACTGGAAGGCACCATATCACGGCCCTGAGCAATTGGATAACCTCATCTACTTTGCCCATAAAAACTTTGATATGGTGTGTTTTTTTTTTACAAAAATGTGTAGAAAGAGATTGAGCTCACCCATGATCTATAGGCAGGGTAAAATCTCCTTTTTTTCTAAGTGATATTAATATCGGGCAGGACGATCCGTCTATTACCCTCAGGAGTAAACTTAAGTACCTAAGAACTAAGATGTCTCCCCAAATGCCGCAACTGAAACTACGATAAAGTGGTACTCCCTAGAGATTGAATACGGTCCAAATAGTCGCATGTTTCATCCCTTCACCAATTGAATTCACGCGACAATGAGTAGCTTTGATTAGGTCTGAGATAATTAGGCGGCTTCCAATGACATTCTTAAACGGATTGCTTTTAAAAACTTTAATTAATTGCATTAAAATCTCGATCTAGTGCCCAACAAGTTGTTAATTTAGATAGTAAGTGGCATCATCTCCCTAAGAAATCCCTCTAACAAAGTTAACATAAATTCAAATCCTAAAAGATGTATTTATTAGGAGAGTTATATTTTTTTTAAGCTAAGCTCCCAGCTTCAAAATAGTAAGAATATACTAAATCCCACGGATTCGTTTTATGAAAACATTTGAATTTTCTTTGTCGTCCAAAAGAAAATTCTGATTTCTCCAACTGGAAAGCACGCCCTATTTATTTTGTAGACAAATAATTAATTTCTTGAAAAGTTAATTAAGAACCTTTAGGGAAAGGATTGCGTTGAAACCAACTCTATTAATGGCAGACTTCAGCTTTTCGTTGTCAACTAGTCAAATGTTGCTTCTTTTTTTTATTCTATCATCTTTGATTGGGGAAGATCACATCTCTCCTTTCAGTAATTCGCATTGTTGCCATTATCAATCATACAATTAAAAAAAAAATACTTAGAAGATGTGACGAACAAATGCTAATACAAAAGCTATCGCATGACATGTAACCCTCACCTGGTTATAACCTAAATGGCATAGAGCCTATTTGTTATTACTATCAATCTTTAATATAAAAATTAATTAATTAATTAAATTAAAAAAATTAGTTATATTAATTATTTATAATAAATATAGTTTAATTTTCTTAAAATACTATCTTTCATTATGATTTCCCTTTGATAGAAACTCCTTTAAGTGTGTAATCAATAGAAATATTTAAAAAAGTATAAATTTAGATACAAAGTAAATTAAGGTATTATATTTAGAATTAAATTCTACCTCTCAACTAGTTATAATTTGTTTAAGATATTTTATTCTCTTTTTGTGCTACGAAGAAAGAAATGGTTTCTTCATTATTACAATAAAAGCAAATGCTTTCTCCCCATTAGGCATGTAAATTAGTAAGGAGACATCATCTAGCTAAATATATTATAATATCATTATAAATTAATCTATAAATAAACGATCAAGTGTTCTTGATTTAACTTATATCATCCTTGACGTGACAAATTCTTTTTTAATTTTAATATTATAAATGTGCATATAGATAGATAATAAAATGAAGGGGTGAAACTCAACATCATGCATGCCGAGCTATAATAAATATATGTTAAATAATTTGATAAATCGCCAAGAATCATGCATGTTTAATGATAATGACTAAATGGAAAGAAGAAAAAGTGAAGTCTCAATCAGAAATATTAAAAATCAAAATTTAAACAAAATAATTAAGATCTAGAGCATGATATTGATCATCTACACAAGCTTCATATTTGTTTAAAAACCGAACACAGAGAAGGAAGCTACAAAGATCACAGAAGATCAGTTTGATAATTTATAGACACAAGACCATAAACTAAAGTACGAGCTCAAGTATATATGTAGCATCAACCACCAGTAATTTGGAACTATTTGAGGCAAAATTGCCAAAGAGCTAGGTGTTCTTCTGAATAATACCATATTCCCAATGATTTTGCAGCTCAATTCCACCAATTAAACCAGAGAACTTACATGAAACAGTTCATGATGAACTAAAGTTTACATGAAACAGAGTCATCTGTTGGATGAACAAGCTGATTCCTTCTCGGAATAACATTTTCATCTTCCTTGCTGTTAGAAACACACAGGTCTGAAACTATGAGAGAGAACCAGATTACTATCGGTGTAAGAAAGAAAATCAGGCTAAAAGGCACCATCCAGAGCTCCCTATTTTCTGGATGATATTTGTGGAGCCACCACCCAAGCACAGAGCCTCCTGCAACACTGATCAAAACGGAAAGCAAGAAGAGGATTGTCACTGAGCTTGGCTTCAACTTCCTCTGGTTTTCTCTGTAAGCTTCATTCTCTTCAACCTCATAACTGGTTCCCATCTAATTGCAGGCCCACAGTAGTTATAGAAACCTTCCCTGAAATCGGAAAACAAACAAAACCCATGTTCTCTTTCACTTCAAAACAGATTCAAAGCACACATACTCTCCATGTGGGAAAGAAAACTAAGGAACTTACCTGCAAGTATTATGGGTGTTGAGTTTTAGCAAACAGGTGGGGGGCGATGAGAAGCATGGAAGAGAGAAGCATGAGCTGATGAAGAGGCCTCTACGATGGAGGGTTTTGTGGGTGCAAGTCATATACAAGGAAGTTCTTATTGAGGAATACACACATTGGCGTGCCTTTTGATCAAAGTTGTTATTTGAGAGAGAGAGAGTGAAAAGAAAAGTAAAGTAAAACAATGAAAAGTCTATGAGGTTTTGACACGACGTTTTCAGATTGCATAGCGGAGGGAGTTGTCTGGTGTAGATTGGAATAAAAGGATTTAAGTATTGTTTATGTGAGAATTAGGGGGTAACTCTTGTATGCATTTGGACAACTAATTCGGTTGGCATGATATGATGGCATTTCGGCTCATCTATTCAATTTTGAATAGATTGGAAGAGAAATTTAATATCTCTATTAGATAATTAATTTATATATAAAAATTAAAAAAATTAGTTAAATTAATTATTTATAAAAATATATATAACATCTTTTTTTTATAATATTTTTTAATTATCTATATTAAAATTATCTTTTAATTAAACCACTCTTAATATATATAATTAGTAGATATATTTTAAAAAAATATTATAAATTTAAAAATAAAATAGATTAATATTTTATATTTAATATTAAAATAAATTATAGAATTAATTATTATAATTATTATATTTAGCACGGGAAATAATAGAATGTATTGGAGAGTATGATTGAGGCATGGGGAAGAGCATGAATGTGGGACTTGGAAAACGCAATACACTTAAGTACTTGTTTGGGATCATAGTTTAAAACTATAATTTTAAGCAAAATTTTAGTTTGAAGAAATTTAAAAAAAAAATAGCTATATTTATTTATAAGTAATTTTGGACAAAATCATGGTTTAAAATCATGATTTTGAATAAACTACTGAAACTAGCTTTTAAAACAGTAAAAGAGCTTATAGATTATCCAATTATTATCTTACCCCTACTTTTCTTACACCCTCTCTCCTCTCTCCTCTCTCCTCTCTACACTCTCTCATATCTCCTCTTTCTTCTCTATTCTCTCTCATCTCTCCTACTTTTAATCAAATCATACATTTTTTTAGTAATTTACTAATATTAAAAAGTAATTTTACTACTAATCATCTAAATATTTTAATTTTTAAAATTTATTCTTCCTAAAATTTATTTTTCACATAATCTATTTTCTAAAAATTAATCACAGGCCTAAGTCTCACTAAAATGCATCCCGCTTCTCAACTAACGTATCAAACACGTCCTTCTCAAGATGCGCGTTTTCATCTTAATCCTTTCCTAATTTTTAATCCTTACTTCATTTCAATTTGCGTCAAGCAAAACGGGTTAGCAATTTTTTTTATTATAAATCAGTTTAAGTAGGTTCGACATTAGTTTCCCACCAAAACTATGGCACAATCCTGGCTCAGAGAATTCTTACAGAGAATTTAGGAGATCGCCTACTAAAAGAACCCTGATAACTATAGCAGGAATCGAACTCACGTCTTTATAGGATACGAATATATTCCTTACAATCTGTACTAATTTTTTTTTTTGTTCACCTGATTTATTGGAGCTTTGCCCCGACTACATCCGGATCTGACCCACGTCGCGCACCTAGCTATGGTGGGTGAGTCTTCCAACGAGATTTTCTACATACGTTAAGGATCAAACTCGAGACCTCACTTAAGTGATACCGAGCTGCTTATCACTCGGACCAACCCCTATTGGTTATTTGTACTAATTTTTATTAGTAATGGGTTAGCAATTGATTCATAGCAATTAATAATTTAATATGGAACTATATGGGCTTACGGTATTGGGCTGGCCCATCAAGACAAACCGATGCATTAAAACTAATAGATTAATCATCGTTATTATTCTAAATATATGTATCATTATATTAGAGATAACCTATTTGAGGTATACCTGAGATCATTGGGAACCAATTCTCCTTTATAATATTAATATTTGATTTTGTGTTAGTTAATGACGTAAACGGAATCTTCAAGGCATTTTATAGATGAAACTGCCTATAATAATTGTTTTTTTAATATTTAAAAATCGTCACATTCTACATCCATGAATTTGAGTTGAATTAAGTAACGTGTCAAGGAGATAACATTCATTTAATACTATTTAATACTTATATTTACAAGATTTCAACTCTGATATTTTATTTTATTTCTTAAAAAATAATTTTTTTAAATACTTAAACGAATAGTCAAGAATTATTATAGTTACGTATATGGTCCGATTAGTTTAGCCCCATTACCTTGATCTTTCATTTTATAGATGAAACTGCCTATAATAATTGTTTTTTTAATATTTAAAAATCGTCACATTCTACATCCATGAATTTGAGTTGAATTAAGTAACGTATCAAGGAGATAACATTCATTTAATACTATTTAATACTTATATTTACAAGATTTCAACTCTGATATTTTATTTTATTTCTTAAAAAATAATTTTTTTAAATACTTAAACGAATAGTCAAGAATTATTATAGTTACGTATATGGTCCGATTAGTTTAGCGCCATTGGTTGAATAGATTTACCTTGATCTTGTCTTTCAGTTTTGTTTTTTTCCCACGCTAGCTCTTGTACCATATACTATCCCTAATATGCAAAATGTCTTTATGTAAAACAAATAATATAAATAAATTCATTACAAAAGTAAAATAAGATAAAAATTGCTATATATAAAACTTAATTAAGGAGTTAATTTTGATCTTAAATATAAGATTTTTTTTTTCTTATATTTATCTATTTTTTAAATTATCTCTATTAATATTTCATCAATAATAATCAAGTAAGAGAGGGAGGGAGGGAGGGAATTAGAGAAGATACTTATGATATTTTAAAAAAAATACTATATTAACTAATTTAATTAATTTTTTTAATCTAATCAAATTAATTAAATATATTTTATATTAAGGACTGAAAGAGTATTTATTATGAATTTTTATTTTTATTGATATGAAAATGCTACTCAAATAATTGAGTCATCTTAATTATGTTGCCGAGGTGTGTTGGATCGTGACATAAAAAAAGTCAATATGAAGATATATATATATATATTGGGGTAATACTATATAAAACTGTTTTCAATCTCAGTTTGTGGAGCCTGAGGACATGATATATGCGTCATATATATAATCTGAACAATTAATCTTTCGCTAAGAAGCGTACGTGAGCAATATATTCAAAGTTGGTTTTGAATTTTCTGATTAATTAACTTTGTCCATTTTGTTGCAGCTGATCGATAATATCTTTTTGAGTCCACTTGTCCTCTTAAACTGTGGGTTCGTGGAATTCATCGAATTATCTTTATCATGGCTAAACCCTAGCTAAAGACATCGCCATCTGGTTGGTTGGAAGATATCTGGTTTGATGTTCAACAGAAACAAGAAATACATAGCCCCACATAATTAAATCCCTATTAATTCTTCCTTCCTGTCTTCTTCATTCTGCTTCATATACTTTATCATCTTATATGTATCTTCAGGCTGAGCGTGACTCTTGAATATATTCTCCTAATTCTAAATATAATACATCAATTCACTTAGTCTCCTAAACTCATAATTTCTCCCCTAAAATATCATCTATATAACTCCACATATATTAAGGGGATTTATATCAAGGGTAATTCAAATAAATATGATTAATGGTAGTATTTTAAGGAAACTAAGATATAATCATTACAAATAATTAATTTAACTAATTTATTTAATCTATCTAAATTAGTTAAATATATTTTACATTAAGAACGGGGAAGGAAGTAGTATAAAATTAGAATAGGATGAGTTATATATACTCATAAACTCAACTAAACCGTGTCATTCTCAATCTATTTGAAAATTTAGAACGTTCCTTAATCTTGTTTCGCACTCTTAATTATTTTTAGAAAAAGAGTTATAACCATTTGGAGTGTTGGCAGGGTTACCCTTGCTAGCTTGTCCTTATATATAATTAGGGGTATGTGTCTTTCATGAAAAGCTTGATACCTCGTGATGAAAAGTACACCCTCATTTGCACGATTTGAAGGAATTGATCTGAGCTTATTAGACATCAGGACGCTAATAAATGCTCTACCATAATTATCATGAGATGACGACATGATCATGTGTTGAGTAGCTTATGGAAGGATCATTAGTTACTAATGAAGAAATAACATTGAATGAATCAGTTTCTAGTTGAGAAACTGGAAATTTAATTGTTATGTATGTATGTATGTCTGGCCCAGTGTGAATGGTGTCATGCGCATGAAGCTGCTATTTAACTACGTCATTAATCGATAATCATCCAAACTGTTGCCGACTAGCAGCTGGTAATGATAACGATAGACGTTTCCACAATATAAGCCAAAGTTGTTGTAATCACACAAGGTCCTACTCTTAATTATTGGGGTACAGAAACATGATCTTCAAATGGAGCTTTTGCTTTCAAGCCTTATAAGAGCCAGACATCAACTAATGAGTAGTGATTACCTGTGCTCTCATAATGATACGTGATTTGCATAACCATATGTTTTCCTAAACATCACCTCCTACTACTAATACAAAGTTGATCTAATAATATAAGATCTTATTAGATTCTTTTAAGTCTTAAGTTTAAGTCCTTGATAAGACACTTATGGTAGGAGCAAAGATAATTCCGAACTACAAATAACTCAATTAATTTGTTTATCAAAAGCACAGTATATAATTAACATACATACACAGTACTTCTGGTATAGTAAGCTAAATAAGATGATTATTACTATATTTAAGAAATGTTGTACGTATAGTTCATGATCTTTTTTTTATTTAGAATAGTGTATTTTCAATATTCCTATGACATGGCTATCTCTTAGGGGGTCTTAGTTAATTAGTTTTATTTATATACTTTCAGGTATTTTCAATAGGCCAAATTGGATTTACTAAAGTGAAGGTTAATTAATTTTGGTCATTAATCTTTATTTCTCCCCTTCGTTAAAAGTATCAAATGGGTAAAGACGATAATTAATAATTAATTAATTGTTGAACCACCCGTTTGCTTGAGTCAGACAAAATCTTAAGATAAGTCAGCAGGAGTCGGTGAGCCAGATATTCCAATTCCAAGATCTAACTTCGCAGCACGCATGTGTGAATTGTACATTTTTATATTAAATTTATCTTAAAAACACAATTGTTTTTTACATTTACCCCTATTAAACGGTGAAAGATCTAACGTCGTTAATTGTTTTTCTTGTAAGTCCTCCTTATGCATTGAAAATCACTTTTCTTGTTTTTGTGAAAGAATCAAAATTACAGTTAAACTTGAAAGGAAAAAAAAATTAATAAGCAGACAAACCCCTCCAATACTACCACCAGTGTTGTAACAGAAAAAAAATACTACCACCAGGGTCTTATATTTAAGATTGCAAGTGGTATAAGTCATGAGAAGATTTTTATTATCATCAAATATCAAGGCACAATGCAGAGCTTTATGAATATTTAATGATATCTTTTCTAAAATGTGAAATACCTTATAAGCTTACACATTTATCAAGGGTTTATGATTTTACTTCAAACAGTTCCTTTTTAAAAGAAAGTTAAGTTATATAGTACCTAATATTTTGATCTTATTTCTTATATATTTCTAGTATTATAATCTTATTTATGATATAATTTTACCCATAATCTTTCTAATTTGGTATAATTTTATCCCTAATATTTTTAATTTGGTATAATTTTATACATAATTTTATTTCTCAAGTATTAATAATTATATCAAATTAAAAATATTATAAGTAAAATTACACCACAAATAAGATTAAAATACTATATGTATATGAGAAATAAGATCAAGATATTAGGTACTATATAATTAAAAAAAATTTCAAAAACTTTATAACATCAAAAATTGTATGTGTTTCCTGCTTTGTTGTGTGGACAAGAACCGTAAGCTTACTATTCTTATCTAATCAATGTTCATTCGTGTCGTGAGCTTAACACCTTTATCTGATCTTTATATTTTATTCTCTGCTGTGAGGAGTTTGATCCTACTATAGTACCTACTCTAGGTAAACTTATTCTAGAATAGGAGAGTGTTGATTTTCTAGTCTCTCATTGTGACTAATCTTGAGAATAGAAATAAAAGCTTCCCACTTGGTTCTCTATAATTTTCTTATCTTTAAATTGAAAGAAGATGATCGTTGCAGTTGGGGCAATACTTTAATGTGCACTTAATAGCTATAGTTTATGCAATAGTGGAAATGCAGATATGTGGATGAAGTTAAATTATAATCACAAGAAGTTGAAATGGTAAAGGAATGAAAATGGTTAATCAAATTAGCTGGATTAGTGGAAATATAGTCAGTAGTATTTTTCTCTTTTCTTTTTGGTTTATGTAGAATGACGATTAGACCGGGGCCATACAACCATGGTAATATGCTTTTATTCTGCAAAAAATCTTAATTGGATCTTGAGATAATGAATGTGTGAAAGGACTAAGTTGTTCCTGTAACAGATTTTCAGGGCTATGTGAAGCCTTCTCGTCTTCTGCTAGGCTCAGCGATGAAAGTATGCACAAACACATTAATTGAAAGGATTTCTCTGTCCCCAAAGGAAGATACCTCAAAGTCTCTATTCAGGGTCAAGTTATGTACTAGTAACAGATATGGCTCAAGTTTAAGCAACTTAAATGCTGGGATCCTTTTATGCTTGATAGATGAAGATGAGAATTCTATATTGAAAAGGATACCTGCAAGTTTGATGATCGATCATTATGCAGAAACAGGGGACGTAAATGATGCTAATATGCTTCATTTCCAAAAGAGGCTCCATTGATGATTTCATTTTTGAGGGACATAAAATCGCAATACTTAAAGCTCTTTGGATTGGCATTGAATAAGGTAATATATGAGGGAGATTTTTCTTTAAACTGCCTAAGATTCAAAGGCATTGTTACTTATATGAGGGAACCTCTGCTTCTCATCTTTTAAGGAAATATTATTCGAGAATTCTGGTTCAGTCCTGAACCAGACCAGGACGGGACGTTCTCGTGTCAGGATGGATTATCTCGGTCTCGACTTGTCCCGTAATCAACCCTAAAGAATACGATGAAGAATGACGAAAAAGAAGGAGTCGACCTTGAGAAAAAGAGTGAAGGAAGTCGGGTGAGTTGGGGGAGAGGTGAACACGTAAGGGGGAAGGCTGAGTTTAAGTTTAGAGGGAAAAGACATGTAGGTGGGAGGTGTTTCATTTAAGAAAAGCCACAGGGATAATTTGATGCGAGATAAAAGTCCCGTATTACTCTTGAGTATTTACCTTATATCTATTTTTAACATATTTTTTATTTTCTGAAACTTTCAAAAAAATTTAAAAATTAATCCTCTTAATATAATAAATATTTTCTTCTGCCAATAACTTCTCTAATTTATAGAATAATTTTTCTAAAATTTTTGGAACAAAAGATAACTCCTAACTATATTTTTTAATTTTTTTTAAAAAAATAAAATCTGAAAATCTGAAAATTAGATTTTATTTTACTTAAATCTTTCGAGAAAATAAACTCTTTCTTATTTTTCTGAATCTTTAAAATACTAATTTTATAATTATTTTATTTTATTTTTTTATAAATTTTTTAAGGCTTTTTAATTTAAAAAAAAATAATTTTTACCATAACAACTCTTTATAATTTTTTTTATCAAAATTTACGATGGTACAAAATGATCGTAGAGCAATAAATAATGGTGGACTCGATCAATTCCCAAACTACTCTTCTTCTTTTTTTCTAAAGCAGAACTACACTTTAATGGTGGGCAAAACTGGAAAAAAAAATTCAGACATCGACTACTTTTAATAATGTTTATTGATTGGTATGTACTACATCAGTAGACTTTGAAGTGCGAATTTTATGAATTTCTTTAAATAATTTTTTATACTATAGTAATTGAATTTGTTGAAATGTGGAAGACGAAGATAATGCTAGGGTGTGTGTTATCTTATATCTTTTTCCCTCTCTTGTTTTCTTTTCATAATCTTATTTTACAACATTAGATTTAAAAAATAAATGGTTCCGATTTAATATCTTATAAAATTATTATTATAAAAAAATAAATAGCTTTAAACTGTTAAAATTTTATATAGAAATCTTAATTTATAAAATATAATAATAATTTTAAACTATATTAAATCTCAACTATCTATTTTTTTAATAAAAAAAATAGGAGAAAAGAAAATGAGTGGCTAATGTTAGGTCATGGGGATAAAGTGAGGATAATAAATAAGGTTCAGTAAAATTGAAGTACAGATCTGAGAAATGAATTAAACTCTGAACTCACCACATTCATTCATACCAATATTCTATGAAATTTTCACTGACACGCGTTATATTATTAGGTTCAGTGCTTGGTACCCATAAAGTTGGATTGACTTGGACTCTCACCGTCAAATCTTCAAACCGAAATTGATTTTTTTTCCTTTTTTTTCTCCAATACAATATATTCCTCCTATATTTAATATAAAATTTAATTAATAAATTAATCATATTTTTAAATATAAAATATATTTTATATATTTATTGATTTTTTAAAATTATCTATTAATATTCTCTCAATAATAATCAAATAAAAAAAATAATTATAATATTTTAGACAAAATATTTTATAATTAAATAATTTAAATAATTTTTTTAATTTAACTAAATATATTATATATTAAATACTATACTGGAGCAATATATGGATATGACTTTTGAGCAAATAAACACTCTATTTTTCTGGCCTACCCATCTTGACTTCAATTCCATGACCATAAATATTGCACACGCGACCATTTTTGTGTTACTATTATCAACTTCTTTCAGTTTTAAATGATTTAAATTGATGAAAATTTTGGGGATGGAGGAGGGAAGTCGGAAACTTTTTTAAGAATAAAGTGACATGATGGATATATAGTAGGAGTATATACCATGTTTTGGATAACGAGGAATGATGGATATATAGTAGAAATAACAACAAACACAAGAAAAAAAAAACAATATATAGAGACGGAAAATTAATGATGCCCAAGAAAAAATGTCTGAGATATTTATGTAATTTGAAATCTAGTCTATCATAATTTATATTAGAGATAAAAAAATATGTTCGTAACTAGCAAGTTAGGAGGGAGCGGGCTGGCATTACCCGTCCCCTAACCCACTATTTTTTTTAATATTTTTTAAACTTTAAAATATAAATATAAAAATTATAATATTATATTAATATAATAAAAAATTTGTTAATATTATATTTTTAAAATTTTTTAATTTTTATAAAAAATTAAATTTTAAACCTATAAATATAAATAAATATTAACATAATATTAATCAATTATAATATTTTAACACATATCAATAAATAAATAATCATATTTACTAGTGTTAAATAATAAAAATATTTAAAATAATATTTAAATAAAATAAATAATAATATTAATAATTTAAAAAAAAAAAATTAGTTGACTACTCTTTTCAAAATAGACTAGTATACCTACCTTTTTTTTATATAAAATTAGGTTAAATTTATTTTACTAGCTCTAACTTATATATCTTCTCTTATACTACGTAGATAATTTGATGGATAATCTTATTATTGGATTTGAGTTTCGATCCTACTAGGACTATAATTTTTCATCTTAGGACCAAGCATTGAATGCATTTCCACTTTGTGTCATTCTTGTTTTCACGACTCTTGAACAACTTTAATTATTATCCATAATTATAGTACATTTTGACTATTTAATTTAAAGTATACGTTTTGGGGATCTAAATTTATATTAAATTTTATTTTACTATCTTACTCTCATTTAACAAAAAAAATACTCACTCGACAAATTTATAGGGTGAGTATATAATTAAATGTTGATAAAGTATAGTCTAAATCTTAATTCTTTTATATAATTATTTTTATATTTTAAAATTTAAATATACTCCATCCCCATTTAAATTTGCTGGGTTAGCCCTATAGGCTATGTTTTAAATAATCTATGTTTTTAGATTGATTTTGTGATTTTTTGTTCTCACAGCTATCATATTTTACTACTCTTTTTGAATGAAATTATCACATTTATTTTAAAAAATTTGAGTCACTTTTTTTCTTTAAATAAGAGTAACGATATTAAGATTAATGGACTAAAATATAAATTTAGAAAATTAAAATATTTATTTTAATTTTTAACCCATTGTTTATTATAAACTTCTCATATGACTCATTTTAGATTTGGAATAACATCGAAAAAGTTCTTAATTATTTTGTTTTAAAAAAATGCGGTTTTGTGGGTTCGTTTTGGTTTGAAACGGTGGATGGCGGATGAGCAATGGGCAGGGATTTGATCATTAATTGTTCCTTTATGGCCAGCGACCAACCACCACCTGTCCCTAGCCACTTCTGGGCCCACCCTCCTTTCTTCTCTCCCGCCGCCCTCACTGCTCCCTCCATATTTCTTGAAACACGACGAGTCTAATTTAATTTAAATAAATAAGAACAATAATCTAATATAAAATGTAAAAAATGTTTCCATTTATTTAAAAATAAATAATAAAGTTACACAGTGATGGTGATTTTGTAAGGAATTATACTTTAATTTATTTTTATACCCATAATCTACTGAATACTTTTTTGTAAGAATTACGAGATATTTCCAAAATAATTTTTGACAAAATACATAGTAAACATTTTTATTAGAAGATGCTAATATACATTTAAATATCATTTTTATAATATGATAAAAATGCATGATTTTTTCATCATCTATATATAATAATAAAAATTCTAACAAGACACGTTCTACGTGAGTTATGAGGTTCATTTTTCGAACTCCATGCGATGCTTGGGACTACACTAATGTATTGAAGGCTATATTATGTTAAAAATATGGCTATTATGTTGTTAATAAATTATAAAGTTTTAAGATAGAATAATCAGTTGTAAAATGTGAATTTTGAAAACATTATGTCTAATACCAACAAGCTTTTGTTAGATATGATAAGTGACATCATTCCATGCAAAAGATAACACATGTTTAAATTCTAAAAATAATTTTTGTTAGAAGAAGTAAAAACCTTTCTATTATAAGTTCTGACATGAATTTGTCTCAAGTTTAAAGTGGTTTAGATATACCTTTTATTAAATAAAAATTATAATGTGCAATAAAGTTACATATAAATGTAGATTAATAAACAACAACAATATTAATGATAAACACTATATTAATACTTCTCAAATCAGATTAAGAAAATTAGTTGAGTTAGTTAATATGTGGTGTTTTGTGTAAAATATCCTAATCATCTCTCGTAACTCATTTATTCCTATCGGGTTTAATTATTGTGGAGAGAGTATCAATATAGATAATTTTAAAAAAATATTAATAAATATAATAAATATGTCTTATAATTAGGATTAAGTTTAACTCTGTAATTATGTTATATTATAATAAAGACAAGATGAGTATGAGAAGAGTGGATCATGCAAGAAACGTTGGTGGTGATGAGCCCACGCATGTGTTCACATTTGCATGTAAAAATCCTGATGGCTCCTTCAGTCAAAATGGAAGCAGGCGGAGATCTCATGAGCCCCTCTAGTCAATAATCTCGCCTAACTTAATTTCTTCAAGTATTTAATCGCACCAAAGTATTTCACACTACAATTTGAAGAAAAACAATTGATAGAACGAGCAGTAAACTCTAAATATAATTTGTTGGGTGAGATCTGTTTCTAGATGCATGTTATGGGATGAGGAATTTCTAATTTTTTCATTATATCCTTTTTCTTTAAGATATAGTGTTTGGAGGACGTAGCTTTCCAAAAGTGGTTGAGCTATCCATGAGCTGATTGATGAATGGTGAAACTGGTTTGCCTCTCGGACGCCGCGAGGTTTCTTGCGGTTAATATCATAAGCCCATGTACTCCCCTGTCTCCTTCCTCTCTTGTTCACCTTCCTTCCATCTCCCTCCTTCCCTTTATATAAGCTCCTCCATCCCACCCTTTTTCATTCAAACCTTCTCGCACTTTGAAAATGGCTGCTGCTGACAGCATTGACATGGACGGAGAGCGACTCACGGCGGAGATGAACTTCAAGGACTCCTCCTCCGCCGTCATCAGAATCCGCCGACGCCTCCCGGATTTCTTGCAGTCTGTCAAGCTCAAGTACGTCAAGTTAGGCTTGGGCTATGGCTATTCGTGCAACGCTGCCACTCTTCTCATGTTCGCTGTCCTTGTGCCTTGGTTCATCTCCTTGCTCGTTCAGTTCACCGGTCTCACGCTCGACCGCATGTCCCAGCTCTGGTCCGACAAGGCTGTTCATCTCAACGGTAACGATTCTGTCATGCAGCTTGCAGGTTCCGCCTCCTTGCTCCTCTTCTTTGGCCTCTACTGGACGAGCCGCTCGAGACCAGTCTACCTCGTCGACTTCGCTTGTTACAAACCGGAAAACGAACGGAAAATCTCAGTTGATTCGTTCCTCAACATGACGGAGGAAACCGGTGGGTTTGAAGACGAGACCCTTCAATTCCAAAGGAGAATCGCGACTCGGTCTGGTTTGGGAGACGAAACGTACTTGACCAGAGGGATTATGTCTAAACCTCCGAACCTGAACATGAAAGAGGCTCGTCATGAGGCAGAGCAGGTCATGTTTGGGTCCCTGGATGCTCTTTTTGAGAAAACCGGAGTTAAACCCAGAGATATTGACATTCTCATAGTGAATTGCAGCTTGTTCAACCCAACGCCGTCTCTCTCCGCCATGATCATCAACCACTACAAACTCAGAACCAACATAAAAAGTTTCAATCTCGGAGGAATGGGTTGCAGTGCCGGCTTAATCTCCATCGATTTAGCCAAAGACCTTTTAACAGCAAACCCCAATTCCTACGCCATTGTCGTCAGCACCGAGAACATAACCCTCAATTGGTACTTCGGCAACGACCGCTCCATGCTTCTCTGCAACTGCATTTTCCGAATGGGCGCCGCCGCCATTCTCTTGTCCAACAAATCCTCCGACAGGGCCCGGTCCAAATACCAATTAGTCCACACAGTTCGAACCCACAAAGGAGCAGACGACAGGCACTACAACTGCGTTTACCAGCGAGAAGATGAGAGAGGAACGGTGGGCGTTTCATTGGCCAGGGAACTAATGGCGGTCGCCGGAGACGCTTTGAAGACGAACATAACAACGTTGGGGCCGTTGGTTCTTCCGTTTTCGGAGCAACTCATGTTTTTCTTGTCGTTGGTTAGGAAGAAGGTGTTGAAGAATGCCAAGGTGAAACCTTACATTCCAGATTTCAAGAAGGCGTTTGAGCATTTCTGTATTCACGCCGGAGGGAGGGCGGTGCTGGACGAGTTGCAGAAGAACTTGGAACTCAGTGAGTGGCACTTGGAGCCGTCGAGGATGACGCTTCACAGGTTCGGTAACACGTCTAGTAGTTCGCTGTGGTACGAGCTGGCGTACACGGAGGCGAAGGGTCGGGTCGGGAAGGGGGATCGGGTATGGCAGATAGCATTCGGGTCGGGTTTTAAGTGTAACAGTGCGGTGTGGAAGGCGGTGAGGAGGATTCCGGTCGGTGACTGGCGGGGGAACCCCTGGGACGACTCGGTGGACAGGTATCCGGTTAAGGTCCCAACCAAGGCTTAAACCTCCACGGGGAACGCTATTATTGGATGGCAGAGTTCACGTCGATTTCAGTGTTTTACTTTATTATTTTCTTCAAGTTATTGATTTTTTTAAAAGTCCAAATGAAATGCATAAAAGATGATTATTTTTGAACATCTATGTATTCTGAAAATGTCACTTTTGGTAAAAGTGTGATGGGATGTAGGTCATAATTAAGTGTTGAAATCTTTGAAACGTAACAAAAAATGTCAATTGTACTAATTACTATTAGAGTTCATGTTTTATATTGATAATGTTGATTGATGGATCAATTTGTGTTTTTTACTTTCATATATTACACGAATTTTAATAAATATATTATTAACAATGGTTTAATGGCATTTCATATGAAGGAATACATGTAGGACATGTTAAAAGGGTTTCACGTCTTAGGTGTAACTTCTGTCTCCACATCATTAGACACACACATCCACATGTAAATTTTAATTATGATATGATTATCCATTAAATACTCCTCCTGCCTTTAGTTATATGATTAATTAAGCATGACGTGTTTGTATGGGGAAAGTAACGGTCCATCCACCTAATGAAATATATTATCGTTTCATTGGAAGTCGGGATTATGAATGCTTGGGGTAAAACAAGCTTATTATAGGGAGCCTTGATTCGTTCTTTCACATCAACACGTTCGTACCATAGAAGCTACGTGGCTGGATATTCCCTAATTGCTTGACCTCCGATTACAAATTGTTGACAGAGATTTCTGTATTCCCAATCACTTCCATTCACAGATCGTGCTTCTATTGCAACCTCAGAGTAATCTTACTTCCTTTTGTGTCGGAGTAATCTTCATACTGAACAAACAAAACAAAAAACACTTGGTGCTCTGTTGTATCTGTTCCTCCAATATATCAAATAAGCACGGTTTATACAACTTGAAGTGAATTGAACCTTAACTAGGGGAGAATTATAGAGGGAAGACAAAAGAGAAACATAGAAAGGGAAGGGAGGAGGAAGAAAAGGATCCTTAACCACACGTATTTGGTCTTTCCTGCTATCCTTTGCTGCTGCAGAGTCTTCATCTTCTTCATGCTCTATTGTGGAGGAAGTACTGTTAACAGCTTTGTGTTTCAAACACTCATTTCTTTATCTTTTCTTAGTCACTAAATTTTCTTCTTGCTCTGTTCAAAGTCACATACATGTTAATGATTCTAGTGATAGTTATAATGACTATTAACATCTTTTATGATTGTTAGATATAGATATATACTTACACCGCGATCGGTTGACTAGGGAGCATTATTCGCAACTTCATGTCACTCCAAAACTAGACATGGAATTTGAGAGTCTAGAAGAAAAGAGAGCATGGGAGTTTTGTTATGTTTATGCAACGTTCAAGATACTTGGACGAAGCAATTCTTGGTCATGATACTATTTGGGAATTTGAAGATTACATGCTCAAGCAAAATACCAACTTTGACCTTTAAGACAAGGGTCAATGAAGAAGAAGACGTGGATGCTGAAGCAGTTGCTGATATATATATGAACGATAATGCTGCAGAGCAAGAAGGACACATGGCATCAGAGCAGGGCAGAACAGTACAAGGTGGCGATTGAATTTTCTATCTCTATGCATGCTTCTTCCCTCCTTCCGAGTATTTTCTTCTTTCTTTGGATTCCGAATCTTTTCTGATTTCTAAAGTTGTTTTCCGTTGTTCTTGAGGCTTTTAGCCTGTGGCTAGTGATTTTCTACTACAGTTTTGAGGAATTAACATAACTATTTTTCTGTCATTTGTACTTACCTTGTATAGAGTTGGTGTGATTTATCGAAGAAAAAATTATAAAAAATCGTTTAAAATAATCTAGACTTGTGTATAAAAAAAGTTATTGAAAGTGCTATAGATTCTTTTAAAAAGTAACTGAGGAAGGTCAAAATAAATATTCAATCAAATTGTTGAACATCTTTTAATTAATAAAAGATAAAAAAATTAGTTGTTAATAAAGTATAATGATAATGCTAGTATGTTATATGCAGCATGTATTGTCAAGATTTGGCACCTTGTTAGTAAACTTG
This sequence comes from Leucaena leucocephala, assembly GCA_037074615.1. NCBI lineage: Eukaryota > Viridiplantae > Streptophyta > Magnoliopsida > Fabales > Fabaceae > Leucaena > Leucaena leucocephala. The sequence goes on along the minus strand of CM073555.1, from coordinate 20,440,433 downwards.
GTCCGTAGGAGAAGCATCCCTGCCATTAGTGTTTACATAGAGAGAGAAATTTTAGATCGATCATAAATGGAATAGTATTTTTACAAAAACAAGTTAACACATCTAAAAATATCACATGCATTCATAGAAATGGCCTTTGATTTGAAGCAACCTTCTATCAAAGCTCATCCTTTCTAAATTACATTTTCAAATGGAATTATAAAGAGTAAATTTACATTTTTATTAAAAAAAGAATCTAAATTGTGTTTTGTACCTGGAGAAAATTCCTTGTGGATCATACTTGCTTTTCACACTCAAGATCAGAAACCAAATCAAGAAAAGCACTATGGCATTCCCATTCCTTGAAGGAGAAGGAGCAAATAATGTATAATCCATCGAAGTAATCAAAATAATCCTCATCGTGTTCTTGGGGTGTTCCATGCATTAAACACAGTATTTGTTTCATTATTTTAATTTATATGTTCATGTTTACTTGTTGCGTTTGGATAAGCATCGCTTCGATTCTAATTTAATTCTTTAAAAGTTTCTTGAATTTTATTTGTCTTAGATCCCGGGATATCTCATATCTTTCAGATTGCATAACTCTTCAGAAAATTCCTACAATTCATTATGAAAAACACAATCTAGCACAATTCTTTCCCCCCCATTTCCCACAACCTAATAAAGACTCATCACGAGAATGCAACAACAACAACAATAAATTTTTAATAATAGTAAACTCTCTATTAATTTCAATTAATTCTGGCAAGAACAATAGTCCATACAATAATAATGTTGCACGAGTTACATTAACTATCATAATTTTCAAATCATCACGGTTCACATTCTCAATATGGACAAAACTCAAAATTTTCTCTCCCTCCTTTCATTTCTCTCGTACCAAACAGATATTAAAAGCCGCTTTGATTCGATTATATAAAAGAAGATTACATACAATACCGATTTAAACATTTGATTAGACCTATGTAAAGGAAAGGGAATTACATTTTGTAATCCTAATTACTTTTATAAAAGGAATTATATTGCCTAGACATATGAATATGGTTTAGCACATGTGAGAATCCGAAAAAAGATATTACTTATCCTTCTCCTCTATAGTCTTCTTTCATTTGGCTATACATCCACCATCACTTTTCAACATCGTTAGGCAACACTCTGCCATCGGCGAATCTCTTCAGCCACCGTCCTCTCCTGGCGACACAATGCCATTAGAGAAATATATGTAAAAAAATACTTTCGGTTATAATGTATATAGACAATTTTAATTAAAAAATATGTATTATATTTTGATTTGTTATATAATAGACACATAGTTTTAACAAAAAAAAACCTGCATTATACTTTAATTTATTATTATATATATGAGATTTAACTTATTAGTTTTTAGGTATAGATTTATATTAGACTTATTGACTTATTTCTAAATATATATAAAAATTATACTAGTTATTAAAACATATATATATCTAAACATAAATTTAATTAATAAAAATTTCAATATACATATATGTCTTTTGATTTATTATTATAATATATTCACATGTTTGTGATAGTTTAACCAAACATTTTTATGCATATGCATCATTTTTCTTTAATAGCATAACAAATAAATTCATATAATCATATCGTCATTATATTACATTCCATTATAGTACATTGCTTTCCATTAAGTGAACTAAACGGGGCATAAATATAGGGTCATAGAATGCGGTTTAAGTGTGAAGGGAAATTATAGAATTATTGATTGAAGAGTTACTCCATCACCATGGAACCCCGTAAATAAAGGTTGATTAGTGTTAAACCCAAATGTATTTCTTGTAAGTTGTGGTATGAGCTTATTGCTCTTCCATGCTTAATGAATATGCATGGTTTCTTCATACTTGTTATTGTTATTCCTCTCCAATCAATCTTATTCGCAATGTGCAACTGGATACACTCACACTTGAAAAAAAAACAGAGCCACTTTAATTATTTTTTAGTGCAATTACAAAGATAAGTAAGCTTACATTTTTTTATGGTAAGAAAAAATATCCAAATTATCTTTGTACCCGTTGATTGTAATTATTTGGGAAAAGCAATAGTGTTTCTGCACCAAACCAAAAGACCAGCACATACAAAATATTATTTGTACATCATGAAAAGTCCCCTTGATTCAAAGCTTCCTCCCATCAAAGCTCATCCTTGGAATCAGCCTGGTCATCGAAAGCACAGACCGAGGCTTCCTTATAAACCTTACCAGGCCTACAGTAATACTTCTTGCTTGGTGCACAGTGACGATCTTCTGAGCAAATGCACAAACCTTCAAGAGCACACCCATCTTTCAATATTGTTACACCTTCCTTCAACCCCAGAACCTGATCTGTCCACTCGCTAGAGAAAATCCCTTGTGGATCGTACTTGTTTTTCACACTCAAGAACTTGTTTGCATTTGAGTACTTGTTCATCACTTCCTTGAATGCTAAGTTCCTGTTCTTTCCCCAATGGGGTAATCCTCCATATTTGAACAACCCCATTTGCTCGATCTCCTCATAAATGTCCTCGAAAAGCCTCGGAGACAATGGGTCTCTGCTTCTGAAGTAAGAGATGTCAAAATCGACAGCATCTTCTGTTTTGCCCAAGTAAGCACTCGAAGCTTTGACATAACGCATTAGGATTCCATTGCTGAGCTCTAATCCACATAACGCCTGTGGCTCCAATTCAACTAGCTTCTGCACATCTTTAATGAAGCTTGGAATGTTAGGCAATGTGATACTAAAGGCTGTTTGGTGGAAGAGCAGATGTTGGATTGTAGAATCCCAAGGGCATGCAGTGATCTTTTCATCTTCTAAATTATTGCCTAAGCATGCCCCAGATGATTGCATGTGATTGTTCTGCCCAATCACGGGGTACCCAGTAAAGAGTTTACCTATTTCAGTAGAAAGAAACCAAAAAAGTAATGATTTCTTAATGTTGTTCAAAGTAACTATGGACGAAGAAGCAAGTGTTTAAAAAGTATTTGCTGTGCGTATATGAGAAAAGAATGGGTACCATCGTTAGTCAAGCCATAAGCAGAGTTGTTTAGAATTCCCGTTAAAAACTTGGCAGCATCGCATTTGCCATTTGCGTCTCTTGTCGCTTCTTGAAGTTCCTCTGTTTCACACACTCTACTTAGCTCAATCTCCGGAAAGACTACTCGAAGACGGGTGAATTTATATTTTGTATCAATTATAAACGTTATATTTAGGGGCGAAATTAAAAAATATGTACTAATGACTTTTCAAGGGATGACTTATATCAAGTACTAAAGAATTATTCTAGAAGGTACCCTACAAAATAGGGACTGGAGAGAGTAGGACGAGAGAAGTATCAGACTTGAAGGAAAAGGAAGCAAACTAACCTGAGGCTCTAAAAGCAGCCAATGCAGCAAAAGGAGTGGGCCGAAATGGGCCGAAATCATAGAGACCATTCCCAGGCACTTCCATGGGAACTCGATCATCAACTCTGTAGAGTGCCTTCCTTTGAGATGGATACCAGGTTATATCTCCGAACTCGTTCTCTTTCCCAAAACCAACCATTTCCTCTCCCAAATCTGAGTCCTTCCTTGCCACGTACGTAACACCTCGTTTAAACATGTGTTCTAGCTGTAGGGTTACCTGCAGCAATTACAAGAGGCATTGCTTACTTTACAATTATCCATAATATTACAGGACATCTTGCACAAAGTTTAAGATCATTTGGATATTTATTAAAGAATCTAATTGCTTTATTTACAAGATATTTGGCTTATTACTTTACAACTGGCCTCTTCCATGATTTATTATAAGAGTCGGGCATAAAATTTTAAACACTTGGATTCCAAAAAATTTACAAAGAGGCCTCGCATAATTTACCAGGATTTTCTAAAAATGTTATTCGACTTTCTCAACAATTGATATATATACTTATATGGTAAAAATTTTCCTATTACTATATATAGTCAACATTATAAAAATATTTAATTAAATAGAAAAAATAAACATTCCCAGAGGCGAGATCCAACCACGTTAGAAGACATACCTGAGAAACAACCCCGAGAACCCCAAGAGAAACCTTGGCTGCATCAAGTTCTTCATCTGATTCAGTGAGGCTCCTCACCTTCGCATACCCTTCTTCCGCCGACGCTGGCGTCACAATCCTCATCGACACCACATACTCATGAACCGCTCCTCCCTTTCCCCAAAGCGAGCTGCCGTGAGCCCCCGTCGCCAACAATCCCCCCACCGTTATTCCCCACCAGTACGGCGTATGCGGCAAAGCCAACCCATTCTCCGCCGCTTCACTGATCAGGTCTCTCAGAAGGACGCCACTCTCTACCGTAGTCCTTCTGCTCTCCACGTCCACGTTCACTACATGGTTGAGCTTGTTGGTGCTTATTAAGATGCCGTGTTGGCCACCAGGACAAGCAAGCTTGGGGACGCTGTGGGAATATCTGGTGGCTGCTTTCACTTTTGTGTTGGATTTTGAGGCCGAAGCCACCATGGAAATTAGCTCTTGCTCGGTGGTTGGGTACAGCACTTGGGATGCTCGGCATGTGCTCCGGTCAGGGAAGGAGCCGTAAGCGTTAGTGATGGTGCAGTCTGTGTTGCCGGAAGTGCATTTGATGGGATCATCTGGAGGAGAAGAAAAAACCACATTCGTTAAAACTAAGAAGAAGAGAATGAGAACGGATTTAAGCATATTCATGGGTTGAAACTTGAAACTAAACTTGGTTTTTGGGGGTAAACTTTGATGGTTGATGAAGCTATGATTTGCCCCTGTGATAGTGATATGAGTGTATATAGAGAGAGAAATGAGAGAGTGTTTTTATTAATTAATTGTTCATAATGCATAAAGGACGGAGGTGTAGCCTGTAGGCGTAGAAGTTTAGGGACGGGAAAGTGTTTTTATTAATTAGGTGTTCATTAGAATAATTGCCATAACTTTCGAGCCCCCTATAAAGTAACTAAATGTAAGTTTTGTATGTGGGTTAATTGGGGGAAAATGAAAAGGAAAGAATGATGGGTTAGACCGAGTTTTTCTTGTCTCAGTCCCAAATTTGCTCCAATCGTTTAGCTGAAATTAGCATCCGATCCTCTTCATGATTAAGAGTTAATAAATGTTGAATTACTAATCTACCAGCCATTATCTGATAACACAATAACTTCAAATTTCAATTTTAAAATTAACAGAATTACTTAAATAATATTCTCTGATAAGCCAACAAATAATAATTTAATGTCCTTAAGTGGACAGTTTACTAATTTTCTGGCAATAATCTCTTGATTAAAATGGAAAACGTGTGCACCTTTGAATTTTTTTTTAGATTAAAACTGGGTGCTTAGATTTAATTAGGTTACATTCTTTTAGTTGAAATATTTTTAAAAAATAGAAATATACTATAAAATAAAGTATATCAATCCAATTAAAGGAAATGACCTACCTTCGTAGCCACCAACTCGTTCTTCAATATTTATGAATGATGATATCCAGAAATCAAATAACCAGCCTTTGAAACGGTTAACAGGTTTTCTACTGCAAATTGGTATATCGTTAATTTAACTCAATTTTCTATAAAATTTATTTATTAAATTTTGAATTTAAAAAATGAAAATCTAAGAAAATCTCTTAACTACAATTCTTCAAAATAATAATAAAAAATATTAAAAGATTGCATGCATTCCCGTTGACGAGGTCCTGATGGAATATTGATGATAAGATCGCTGGCGGCAGATCAGAAACCAAATCAAGAAAAACTTATTTCATTCCCATTCCTTGAAGGAGAAGGAGAAAATAATGTATAATTAATCGAAGTAATCAAATAATCCTCATCGTGTTCTTGGTGTTCCATCAAACAAAATATTTTTTTTCATGTTTAGTTGTTGCGTTTGGACTTTGGAGAAGCATCGCTTTGATTCTAATTTAATTCCATATACTTTTTCTTGAATTTTATTTGTCTTAAATCCCGGATACCTCATGTCATATCTTTCAAATTACACAACTCGATCACCAGAGGTTTCTTGCAATTTATTATGAAAAAAACAATTTGGCACAATTCTTTTTCCTCCATTTCCCACAACTACGAATTTCTAAACGAATTTTTAATAATAGAAAACTTTCTAGTAATTTCAACTGCCGCTGTCCACTGGCAACATTAATTGGATTCAATTAATTCTGACATGAATTGTAATTCCAAAGACGCAATAGCCCATACAATAATAATGTTGCACATCCTTCTGGAGTTTTTCACGACTTACATTAAACAAATAGCAATCACAATTTTAAAATCAGTGATCACATTATTAATAATTTAATCCATAAGAAGCCAAGTTGATCACATATTATCCCAAATAAACTGTAACATACTCCTATAATCCTATTTATAAGATACTTTTAATAAATTTTATTAAAATTAATACTCTATTTAGATGGAGTGAAAAATTAGAGGAAAGAAAATATAAAAAAGAAAATGAAGAGAAGAAAAAACTTGAGAGATATAATATTATCACTCTTTGTGATTGAATAGACAGAAGAAAATAAAGAGGAAAAAAAATAAGAAAATGATATAATGACAATATCATCCTTATATTAAGATGGTAAATGTGGGAGAGGAGCAGCATTTGGAATAAAGTTGTCCTCTTAATATCTCTCCACATTTGGAGAGAAATTTTAGGGAGAAAATGGGGCAGGTCACACACCCTATTTTCTCCCCTACCTCTTCTTCCTTCCTCTTTACCTCTCTTATCAAAGCAAAGCAAGAGAAAACTTATCTTCCCTAATCTTTTTCCTCCATAACTTTCTCTCATCCAAGCAAGCCTATACAATAATAAATAATAGATACATTCATATGAAAAATATAATTTGGCACCAGGTTCCTAGTAAAGTTAAGCACTTCTTCTAGCTAGAGGGCTATTTCTTTGTTTTTTCCCCTTTCATTTTAACATAGTCAATTTAAACATACCCACACACACAAACAAATCAACATTAAGTTTAAGTTTGGGAGTTCATCCAAACATTTCATCCAAGGATAACAGGTAGGGCTGCCACCCAGACAACTTGCCGTTGACATTTGGAGGGTTATTTCTAACGCTTTATACCGGGCACCGACTAAAGTTTCTTGCACCAGGGATGCGCAGCTCAGCCTTTATGTCCCATCTGTGAAGATGAACCTGAGACCGTGGAGCGTTTTTCTGCTATATTGGGTCCATGGACACTACGACTGTGGTTTGAATTTCCCTTGAGTTTCAGAATTCATGGTGTTGGGCTATGTTGGGCCCTCACAGTTTGGAGCTGAGGCTAAGACTTTTTTGGAATCTGGAAAAAAAATCCAAGCTAAGTCTGGAAATAGTAGGCGTTACACACACACACACACATGCTACTATGTTGCTGTTTTCAGAATTTTGGTCGATTAATATAATTGAAGTCAAGAAGAGACTTTTGCTTCCAATGTTGATTATGAGAATCAGTGGAAGTTTAGTATCTTAAGCCACGACTAATGTCAGCTAGCCGTCCAAAGACGTTTTCTGCATTTATTTGGGAAAAGCAACGGTATTTCTGCAACAAATTAAAAGACCCTCTCATACAAAATATTATTTGTACATCATGAAAAGCCCTTTTGATTCAAAGCTTCCCACCATCAAATCTCGTCCTTCGAATCAACCTTATCATCAAAAGCACAAACCCTAGCTTCTTTATAAACTTTCGCAGGCCTACAATAATACTTCTTGCTTGGTGCACAGTGACGATCTTCTGAGCATATGCATAAACCTTCAAGAGCACATCCATCTTTCAATACTGTCACACCTTCCTTCAACCCTAGAACCTGATATGTCCACTAGCTATTGGTGGAAGAATCGGAGTCCGAGTCTAGAATCCCAAGGGCATATGGTGATTTTTCCGTCTTCTATACTGTTTAGGCACGTGACGGATGATTGCATGCGATTGTTGGGTCCAACCAAGGGGTACCCAGTAAAGAGTGTACCTATTTCAGCAAAAAGAAACCAAAAGGTAACGAGTTTTAATGTTGTGTAATATCACACCTAGAAGCCCACCCCCGCACACCAATAGCGCACATTCGGTTGGAAGCCCTCCCTCAGCTTCAAATCGGGCTCTTTACCATTCTTTTTTGGGTAAAAGGCTCTTTATTACCATCTTTAATTACATAGGACTTAACCTGTTAGTATTGGCTAACGAGGGACTGCTGATGGGATTTGTAATTCTAGTTGCTGATAATAAGATCTAGTAAGTAAATAGTATAAAAAATTATTAATCTTATTGTCACTTATCCAGGTAACATATATATCACACCAAAGTAGGGAAAAAAGGGACGTACACTTTTATTTTTGAATAAAATTACAAAGATAAGTGAACTCACATTTTTTTTTGGTAATAAGAAAATCCAAATTATCTTTGCCCCTAGTGATTGAAATTATTTGGGAGAAGCAATAGTGTTTCTGCAACAAATTAAAAGACTAGCACATACAAAATATTATCAGTACAGAAGCCCCTTTTGATTCAAACCATCCTACCATCAAAGCTCGTCCTTCGAATCAACCTTATCATCAAAAGCACAAACCCTAGCTTCTTTATAAACCTTCCCAGGTCTACAGTAATAGTTCTTGCTTGGTGCACAGTGACGATCTTCTGAACAAATACACAAACCTTCAAGAGCACAACCATCTTTCAATATTGTCACACCTTCCTTCAACCCTAGAACCTGATCTGTCCACTCGCTAGAGAAAATCCCTTGTGGATCGTACTTGTTTTTGACACTCAAGAACTTGTTTGCTTTTGGGTACTTCTTCATCACTTCAATGAATGCTAAGTTCCTGTTCTTTCCCCAGTGGGGTAACCCTCCATATTTGAACAACCCTATTTGCTCAATCTCCTCATAAATGTCCTCGAAAAGCCTCGGAGACAATGGGTCTCTGCTTCTGAAGTAAGTGATGTCAAAATCGATAGCATCTTCTGTTTTCCCCAGGTAAGCACTTGAGGCTTTGACATAGCGCATGAGGATTCCATTGGCGAGCTCTAATCCACACATTGACTGGGGCTCCAATTCAACTAGCTTCTGAACATCTTTAATGAAGCTTGGAATGTTAGACAAAGAGATGCTAAAGGCTGTTTGGTGGAAGAATTGGAGTCCGAGTCTAGAATCCCAAGGGCAAATGGTGATTTTTCCATCTTCTGCACTGTTGAGGCATGTGCCAGATGATTGCATGCGATTGTTGGGTCCAACCACGGGGTACCCAGTAAAGAGTACACCTATTTTAGCAAAAAGAAACCAAAATGTGATGAGATTTAAAGTTGTTCAAAGTAACTATGGACAAAAGAAGCAAGTGCTTAAAAGGCGTTTGTCGAAATGTGTGAAAGAAAAAAAGAAAGAGTACCGTTGTTAGTCAAGCCAAAAGCAGCGGCCTTGAGCGTTCCAGTCACCAACTTGGCACCTACGCATTTGCCATTAGCATCCCTTGTTTTTTCTTGAAGCTCCTCTGTTACACAAAGATTCAAGTAGTTCTACTTAGCTGAAGTGTGAATGAATGAATGTGTAAGAAAATGATGAAAAAGGAAGGTAAATTACTAACCAGTGCCTCTGGTAGCAGCTAAGGTAGCAGTGAGAGTGGGACGAAAAGGGATGAAATCATAGAGACCATTTCCAGATTGCTTGTTGGAAACTCGATCGTCAACTCTGTACAAAGCCTTCTTCTGAGATGGAAACCAGCCCACGTCACCGAACTCGTGCTCTTGGCCAAAACGAACCAATTCTTCTGCCAAATCTGAATCATCCTTTTCCACATACGTAAGAGCTCGTTTGAACATGGGTTCTAGCTGTAGGGTCACCTGCACATTCACCAATTACGGATATATATTGTGTCATGTTTTGCCTTCACATGTGTACAGAAAGAAAAACCAAGCAGCGTCAATATCACTAACTTTAAGATAAGAACAAAACATGCGAGTTGTTTTATGTATTGTTTGTTTCCCTGTCTGCCAAATTGATAGGCCCCGAGGGCCGAGCTGAATTTTCGTCTTTTCAAGTTCATTCAAATACGCATCCGGTTGCTTCTTCTTGTTTTTTTTTATTAATTTTATTTTTCAAATAGAAGAAAGTTCGCTAGCTGCAAGGGCGTGAGATACCCTTGTTATTGCGCCACTGACGTACCACCATCTAATATGATTTTATTTCTTTGAATAACACCGAATATTTTCTAATATCTTCAATATATTATACGACAAGAAAAATAATATACTCTGTACATACGGTATTTGTCTAATAGTATTACATCTTTTCTTAAAAACATTAAGGGCCTTTTCCTAAACCTTAATCCACACAAATTTAATTTGACTTTCTTTTTTCAAATTATACATAATATCCTCTTCTTCTTTTTTGTTTGGAAAACGCTATTCGACTTTTCTTGACGCTTGGTATTTATTGTGAAAAATTCTACGCTCTTTATATTATTTTAGTAAAGTTAACTTTCTGTATGATAAGCTAGTGCATATTTTTTATATGATGAAAATCAAGGTGATCTATATATATAGATCTCAAACAAAAGACTTCCATTTGATCGCTTCAGCGCTTCTTAGTACGCCAATAAAAAACGTTTAAACGTTTTCTTCCAAAACTAAATATTAAGCAAGAAGACAGTTTCATCAATAATGGCAATAACAAGAAAAGTTTTTATAAGATCTATCGAATATCAAGTGGCAGTAATTACTTGTGAAAGGGGAATGGCATACCTGAGAAACAACCCCGAGAACGCCAAGAGAGACCTTAGCTGCATTGAGTTCTTCATCTGACTCACTTAGGCTCCTCACCTTCGCATACCCTTCTTCAGCCGTCGCCGGTGTCACTATCCTCATCGCCACCACATATTCATGAATCGCACTTCCCTTTTTCCACAGCGAGCTGCCGTGAGCCCCCGTCGCCAACAATCCCCCCACCGTTATTCCCCACCAGTACGGCGTATACGGCAACGTCAACCCATTCTTAGCCGCCTCACTGATCAGGTCTCTCAGAAGCACGCCGCTCTCCACCGTCATTCTTCTGCTTTCCACATCCACCTTCACCACACGGTTAAGCTTGTTGGTGCTTATTAAGATCCCGTCTTGGCCTCCAGGGCAAGCAAGCTTGGGGATGCTGTGGGAATATTTGGTCGCGGCTTTCACTTTTTTGTTGGACTTTGAAGCTGAAGCCACCATGGAAACAAGCTCTTGCTCGGTGGTTGGGTACAGTACTTGGGATGCTCGGCAAGTGCTCCGGTCAGGGAAGACGCCGTAGGAGTTTGTGATGGTGCAGCGCGTGTTTCCGGAAGAGCACTCGACGGGGTCTTCTGGAGGAGAAGAAAGAACCCCATTCATGAAAGCTAAGAAGAAGAAGAAGATGATGAGAGTAGATTGAAGTATTTTCATGGTTGAAACTTAGCCTTTTGGGCAAAAACTTTGTTAGTGATTGTAGCAATGTGCTCTTTGATATGTGTGTGTTTATATAGAGAGATTTTAGATGAAGATGGGAGTTTTGGAACACGAGTGAAATGTGAGGGTGGTGTGATTTGACTTCAAACATCTGACTATTGTGGCCTGATCGATATATATTGTAAAATGACAACACATCATAAATCTTAAAGACGATACGATAATATTTATATAATGATATTTTATCACTCATGGCATTATGGCTATTGGCTAAGATCGGACTTAACAATGTTTAAAACTATTGTGGGCCATAAGCTATATCCAGTAGTGTGAATTTAATATTCCATATATAGTTATATATATATTAGTTAGGTGCATGTGCCATGTGTGTATGTGTGTAAAATATATCATGTACCGGAGGCAGCTCGGACACAGGGAGAAGCATAGAGGACATAAAAAAAAAAACGGATGTGAAATTCCTCTTGCAGTGTTTAAGGTAAAAGTGATTTTTGGAGAGGTTGCGGACAATTAGTTGAATCACTCTAGACCAGTGTTATTGATGACTACGTTGAAAGATTGGAAAAGCATATATGATTTAATAGTAAAGGGTGAAAAAATAGGGATCCAGATCCTCCCTTTTTAGAAAAGAAATTTGAATCTATCCCAGAATTTTGATATAGCAATTATTGGTATCCACGTTATTCTCAAGAAAAAAGAATTAGCAACCTCGTCGCATGATTCAGAATGCATAAATATTAAATTAGCAAGTTGCGCGTGTCCACCTTCAAAGTATTTTGTTCTCCCTTCTTTTTCCAACCTGCCACCAGCAAGTATTTATGTCCCTATTATCTGGCCTTTTTATAGCCTTTATTCTTTAATATAAGATTTTATTTTTCAAAACATAATTTTTTCTTAAATGATATATTTCGTAACCAACTAAAAAATCCCCCAGCTAACTAAACGATATAACGTAATCAATGAACTTTTCTGAGCATAATTTGAAAATTTGATTAAATTCTAGTGGTTCATCCCCCTTGGCTCCTCTTCTGGATCAGTATCATGAAGCTTCTCTTGAATTTTCTTTATGTTTTGTCTGAACTATTTCGGATATTTCTTTCTGTTTTGATTTCATCTTCTTTGGGTTTGTTCATGACCATTGGAAATTCCCTTACTTAATGACATCTCCTTTGGGAAAAAAACAGAAAGGAATTTAATTATCGAGACTTTTGTTCGATTTTTTTCTCAACTATCGAGTATCCATAGATCGACTTTTCTTAAAATAATAATAATCAATAATAAAAAATAAAATATAAATGTGAACCAAACAAATTTATTACTAATATAGATGGAATCTGGATAATGAAATCACCAGTGGCAACTCAGAAATCAAATCCAGAAAATTAAAACATGATTGCTTTCCCGCTATATATAATCCTTAAGGGAGAACGTGCAAATAATATATCTAATCGAAGTGATCAGAATAATCCTCATCGTGCTCTGGTGTCCCATTAATCAATTTGTTTCATTATTTTAATTTAAATCCTAGCTCCATTTCCTTCCCCTCTGTTTCCCTCTCTCTGTTGTTAGATTACATTTTTTTGAATTTGTCTAGTGCTACTACCTACTTATAACCTACTAGTTCAGTTTACAAAAATATAAGGTCATAATATTGGAATTCGTTGCCTCCAAATAATTATCACGACTAAATACTCAGAGCTCAAATACAAAACTACTGGTTAACTTGAAACGACCCACAACTAATTAATCTAAAGGCTTGGGGGTTAAGTTGAAAACTTTAACAATTTAGATTTAATATTTTATAAAATTAGTATAATTTTATACAAGAAATACATAAATTAAATTATTAATTTTTTATTTGAACAGTTCACAACTATAATAAAAAATAAAAAAGTATATTAAATATACTTCATATAACATTTTAATAATAGTCTACAGCTATGCATGAATGGTTGATGTCAAAGTTACATTTATTTATATATTATATGTTTTTATGTAAGATTTAAATTTAAACCATTAAAATTTTCATGTGAAAGTGATGGAGGGAAATGGGAGGAAAAGAAAATGGGGACAGGCAAACATTCTAAAGCTGATCTCTCAGATTGCATCATCACTCATCAGAAATATCGTCGAACTTACAAGGAAGAACACTTTTTTTAGTAAATATCCAAAAAAGAACATGGAACTTTTAACAACGGTCAATTTCTCAACTACCCCCGCCGGCTACAACATTAAATCACTACGAAAACGGTTTTTTTCTTGTTTCTTTGTTTTTTTTTTGGGCCAGCAGTTGTTCAACTTGACCACTTGAATACTTTTTTAATTTTACACGTTTCACTTTTATATTTCATTAGATATATACATACGAATATTCTGAGAAGTCATATATTATATATATGAAGTGGCTATCTATTAATTTCCTCCACAAAAGTTAATTAGATTATGACTAGATCAAATGAACAAATCCCCGCCATGAATTAAATAATCCTTTTGTGATTTTTGACACGTTACATTAATTAACAATCACAACTTTCAAAGTCGATGATAATTATCTATATGAACTATAAAAATAGAATTAGTTACTTGTACGTAACTTTTGATTTGTTATTATTTATTTCTATTCATCCAGACAAATTATATTTTTAAATAATGAGTTGTTGTTTTTTTCACAATTTAAATGCTCTACATATCTGACATTTCTATTCATCAATTCATTTTTTTTTCATGAAATCTGTCATTTTTTCCATGCTGGCTGTACTATGAAGAAATACAAAATCACTAATCGAACTCAGAAGGATTATTAAGAAAAAATATAATTATTAAAAAAATTCACAATAAATACTATATAATAATAAATTTTGGTATAAATAATGACAAGACGCTTATAGCTACTGACTTGATCTAAGATTTTTTTTTAATGATTATATTGCTTTTTAAAACTTAACAATGATTCTCCCAATTATTAATTAAAGTTCCTCCTCCAGAAGCATTTGAATTCTGCCCCTCCGGCATGATAAATCTGTTCTAATATGAGTAACGACGATTTGATAAATTAAATCTGCTAATTTTCTCATACCAGGTGATCTGTCGCATTACAATGCCATATATCATGTTAAGGTTTTTAAAATATTTTTAGCGTTAAAAATATGATTTTTCGAATCAATTTTTTTGTTAAATATCACTAAACGACAAAACGTTCGGCTCATAAATCATAAATGTACTCCTCCAACATGCCCCACTATTTTCTTCTTTTACTGACGGCGCCTTGGAGCCAAGTTCATCTTCCCCCAATCATATCAATATTTCTCGTAAACTAAATCTTCATCAGAAAATTGGTTAAGCCAAATTAACAGCATGAAAAGAATTCGCAGACGCAAGATAGCAGGGAATTATTTTACTCATGCACAAACATGTCTATGTCGTATTCGAACCCCAGACTTTATATCCAAATACAAGATTAGCAACTAGCCATTGACGACATATCACATAATATAAACGAATTGTGCTCTGGCAACACATGATCAGCACGATCTTAAATATGAAATATCACGTTGTAAAAAAGTCTTGCATATATATATATATATGATTTGAATTAGCACCCTTTTATTATTATATATGATTTGAATTAGCACCCTTTTATTAAAGCTTTTCTTTCAAATTAGTCCCAACTTTTGAAAGCACAAACCCTAGCTTCTTTATAAACCTTCCCAGGCCTACAGAAATAGTTCTTGTTTGGCGCACAGTGACGATCTTCTGAGCAAATGCACAAACCTTCAAGAGCACATCCATCTTTCAATATCATTACACCTTCTTTTAATCCTAAAACTTGATCTGTCCACTCATTCGAGAAAATCCCTCGCGGATCATACTTACTTCTCACGCTTAAAAACTTATCTGCATTTGGGTACTTCTTGATTACTTTATTGAAAGCTAAATTCCTGTTCTTTCCCCAATGAGGTAACCCTTCATATTTGAACAACGCAATCTGCTCAATCTCCTCAAGAATGTCCTCGAAAAGCCTAGGAGTCAACGCGTCTCTGCTTCTGTAGGATGTGATATCGAATTCCACAACATCTTGTGTTTTTCCCAAGTAAGCACTTGAAGCTTTGACGTAACGCATGAGGATGCCATTGTTCAGCTCTAATCCACACAGTGCTTGTGGCTCCAATTCAACAAGCTTCTTCACATCTTTGATGAAGCTTTTAACGGTAGACAAGGAGATACTGAATGATGTTTCGTAAAACAACAAAATTTGGTGTCTAGAATCCCAGGAGCATATGGTGAGCAATGCGTCTTCTTTACTATCTAAGCATGACCCAGAAGATTGCATGCGATTGTTTAGCCCAATTACTGGGTATCCAGTAAAGAGTGTACCTTTTTATGCATAAAGAAACAAACAAGTTACAATTCTGGGTGAAGAAAAAAGTGTTCATAAGGCGTTTGTCAAAAAATGTAAGCAGAAACAGAAAAAGAAAGAGTACCGTTGTTAGTCAAACCAAAAGCAGATGTCTCCAGCGTTCCAGTGACCGACTTTGCAGTAAGGCATTTTCCATTAGCGTCCCTTGTTGCTTCTTGAAGTTCCTCTGTTAACTACAGAAACTTCAATACTAATATTGAATACCGTAATGAATGTGTGAGTAAATGAAGAGGGAAGAAGACGATGAACCTATTGCTCTGGCAGCAGATAATTGAGAAGCGAGAGAGGAACGAAATGGGATGAAATCATAGAGACCATTTCCAGACTGATCAATGGAAACTCGATCGTCAACTCTGAAAAGTGCCTTCTTTTGAGATGGATACCACGAGACATCACCAAACTCGTGCTCTTTCCCAAATTTAATCAATTTCTCTCCCAAATCTGAATCATTCTTCATCTCGTATGTAATTGCTCGTTTAAACAATGGTTCTAATTGTAAGGTTACCTGCAAATTTAAAAGCACCAATTACCTTAAGTCAAAGCGACTCTGCTTTTTTTCTTTCATTCTTTTTCATTTTTTATGTTCGATGGGGCCAAGTCTCAAATTTATTTTCTTATTTTTTTGGGTAAAACTAAAATAGATAGCTCTTGCGATGTACAGGAAGAAACATTTTAGGTGAAAACGAATTTATAGTACCATTTAATTATAAATAACTGGAATCTAAAAAAATATTAATCACTAAAATAATTATAGACAAACATAAAAGTTGCCTAACTCAAAAAAATTTCACAAACAACCTATATAATTTGGTGAAAATAAGATAAATATGTCACAAGTCAAAATTTAAGGATTGAGTATAAAGAGATTTTTTTTCTTTTATCACCATGGGCATCACCATGAAGACGAAGACGTACCTGAGAAACAACCCCTAGAACTCCAAGAGAAACCTTGGCTGCATCAAGTTCTTCATCTGGCTCCCTTAGGCTCCTCACCTTCGCATACCCTTCTTCCTCCGTCGCCGGCGTCACTATCCTCATCGCCACCACATGCTCATGAACTGCACTGCCCTTTCCCCACAGTGAGCTGCCGTGAGATCCCGTCGCCAACAATCCCCCCACCGTTATTCCCCACCAGTACGGCGAATGCGGCAACGCCAACCCATTCTTCGCCGCTTCATTGATCAGGTCTCTCAGAATCACACCACTCTCTACCGTCATCGTTCTGCTCTCCACATCAACGTTCACTACATGGTTGAGCTTGTTGGTGCTTATTAAGATCCCGTGTTGGCCTCCAGGGCAAGCAAGCTTGGGGATGCTGTGGGAATATCTTGTGGCTGCTTTCACTTTTGTGTTGGATTTTGATGCCGAAGCCACCATGGAAATAAGCTCTTGCTCGGTGGTTGGGTACAGCATTTGGGATGCCCGGCAAGTGCTCCGGTCAGGGAAGACGCCATAGGCGTTTGTGATGGTGCAGTCTATGTCGGTGGAAGTACACTTGACCGGGTCATCTGGAGGAGACGAAAACACCCCATTCTTCACAACTATGAAGAAGATGATGAGAATTGATTTCAGCATCTTCATGGTTCAGCTTCGCTTTTGCATAAACTTGGTTCGCTGGTGGTGTGTGTGTAGACACGTTGATTTTAGAGGTGGGAGCTTTTATAGAAATGATATGGGGGTGAAATTTGAATTCAAAGTTCAAACAGCCGAGCTTGTCGCGTACGATATACATAATACTCTTCAAAGTTCAAATGTCAATGGTAAAAGGGTATATATAATATTCTTTCTATATTTAATACAGGATCTATTTAATTAATTTAGTTAAATTAATAAAATTAATTAAATTAATAATATAATTTTTTTAAAATACTCTACTTATTATTAAAGGAGTATCAATAAAAATAATTTAAAAAAAATTATAAATATATAAAATATATTTTATATTTAGAATTAAGATCAACTTCTCAATTAAATTATATATGATCTGAGGAGTAATACTTTATCACTTAGCGTGATGGCTAAGATCAAGGTTTGACAATATATAAGATTATAAATTGCATGTTTGATTATTGTTAGCTATATGTAAACCCCAACCGATACCAATTGCCAAGAATCAAAGCCAGACCAGACCCGCGTCGATCAGGAAAGTTTTTCATCAAGTCTAATTATATGTGTAAGCGCGCATGCAACAGAAGCATTGATTAAGAACATTAATAATGGGCTTAACGAGCTAGGCGGCCTAAGAGGACAATGATTATTGTCTTTTCTACACTTTTATCTGAGATAGATGATGCTGCCCTAGATTACTCACAAGTTACCTCAATGTTCTATTCATCCTTGAACTACATGAGCATCGTCACATACGAAAAGAATTTGATTTAGCGGCATCTTAATACTTATGTCATACACTGTTTCAATCTTATTCTAGTCATTCCCTATATAAAACTGATATTTTATTATTTCTCTATTCCCCAAAATCTGCAAAACCAATCTTTAATTTGTTTTATAATTTTCTTCATTTTGTGCGCACACACAGACACACATATATGTGTGTGATCCTTACATTAAATTTGAACTTAAATTGAAGATTCTCCACAACAATTAAATTAGCATCAAATCATGATTAATACTCAGTAAATGCTACCCCGCTGCCTGCAACTATTTGATAAGGCGACAACTTAAAATTTCATTTGAAAATGAACAGACTTAATTAATATAGCAGGGTCGATCGATAGGTTCTCTCTCTGGGGCGTACCCTTTCATTTATTCCCTTTGGGGCCGGCTTATTTGTGTACATATTCCATTGATTAGTATTTGGTTGGAGGGGAGATTCTAATCAACGTGGTCTAAGGAGTAAAGTTAAAAGTTTTTAATTAAATTTTTTATTTTATATATTATGCTATTTATTAAAATTTTATAACCCTCTCATCCATTTTTTTTTAATCAAATTCATTACAATCTCCCGGCTGCTACCCTCCTCTCCATTTCCTTCCAACCAAATAGGGAGTAAAGCGTGACTAATCTCTTTATTAAGATGGAAAACGGGGACTCTTCTAAATCTGTTCTGTCTAAATTAAAAGGGATGTTTTGATTTTATTTTAGGGCAACCCGAAATATTTTTACGAAAATAGGAATATATAAATTGATATTAAAAGTTTAAAACCCTCTTATTCTTGCTTCAGTCATATTTGGGTTTCTTAACTTTCTTCACTAATCCCTAATACCGTTCGGCTTTCACAGCTCATCAGAAATTTCGTGCATCTAATTATTACGAAGAACACAGCTTAGCACAAGACAAGCAATATTCTAAAAACACAAAAATGATTTCCGACAGAGAGAAAAGACACCACAGAAGGAAAACAAGGATTTTTTTTTAACGATAGTCACCTTTATATTTCGTTAAGCTGTCACCAGCTGGGCAGCTACAATATTAATATTAATATTCAACTTGGCCATTTAATTTGAATCTGTTTTTAGTTTAATCTGGGTTAAACGGCTTTTTCTCCCTAAACTAGTATTTCACAATCAGCATTGGATATCCTACGTACATTATTTATTAGAGTAATAATGGCCCCTCTCAACTATTAAAATCGTCATAACGTTGCCTTTTGACTGATGGACATTGACATTGATCATTGACTTCATATTTATTTTGGATTAAATAGCTTAAAATATTAAAAAAAATCTAATGACACAGGATATGTCCCTACATGAATGTTACATAATCCTCTTTTGTAGTTTTTAACACGTTACATTAACAGTCAATTTTCAAAATCGTTGATCATATCATTAATATAATCCACATTACTTTTCACTATTAATTTATTATTCTTTCTTTCTATTCATCCAGATAAAATATCTTTTTCAAATGGATTTCTTCTTGCGAAAAAACAAAACAGAGATGGATTGCCTTTTCAAATACATTGTTGCTCCCACGTCTTGAAATTTCTGGGTCTGTCCCCATGAGAAGAAGAAGAAAAAAAGAACATAAAAGCATCTATGTTAATAATTATCTGATCACACAATAAGTTTAATTTTCGTTTTTAATTGCTTGGAAAATTTGTAAAATTTATTTAAATTTTAAAAGGAGGAATATTAGAAAATAAAATTATATTCATAAGGAAAAGCCATTACTTCCTTTTTCCTCTTTTTTGATATGGACAATTTAACACCATCCACTATAAGAGACCCACACACAACACAAACACACACACCCAATCAACCTGAAGTATAGAACACGTGACCTCGTCTGTAAAAAGAGAGATGAGGTGCCAATAGGGTTAGAAGGCTATAATGCTCTTAGTGGAATAAAAAACAGTTACTTTATGTATACCACCCAATTGCAATTTTAATTTTAGGGACTACAATTAAGAGAATAGCATCAAGCTACCATGTCACATATTATAATTTAAAGAGACTAATAATACATGGCTTATTAGAAATGACAATATTGCCTTATTCTACCGCAATATGGATCAGAAACATCGTAAATATGAAACATTGCACTAGGAAAAGCCCTTTGATTGGAGGCGTCCTTCCAATAAAAAGCCCTTTTCCTTCATATCAAGCTCATCCTTCGAAAGCACAAACCCTAGCTTCCTTATAAACCTTACCAGGCCTACAATAATAGTTCATGTTTGGTGCACAGTGACGATCCTCTGAGCAAATGCACAAACCTTCAAGAGCACACCCATCTTTCAATATCGTCACACCTTCTTTTAATCCCAGAATCTGATCTGACCACTCGCTAGAGAAAATCCCTTGTGGATCATACTTTCTTTTCACACTTAGAAACTTGTCCGCATTTGGATACTTCTTGATCACTTCCTTGAATGCTACGTTCCTGTTTTTTCCCCAGTGGGGTAACCCTCCATATTTGAATAACCCCATCTGCTCAATCTCCTCAAAAATGTCCTCAAAAAGCCTAGGAATCAACGGGTCCTTGCTTCTATAGTATACGAAATCAATATCCAGAGAATCCTCTGTTAATCCCAGGTAAGCACTTGAAGCTTTGATATAACGCATGAGGATGCCGCCTTTGAGCTCTAATGTACACAGTGCTTTTGGCTCTAATTCAGTTAGCTTCTCCACATCTTTAATGAAGCTTGGAATATTCGACAAGGGGATGGCCAAGGATGTTTCATGAAAGAACAGAAGTTTGAGTCTTGAATCAAACGGGCATATCGTTCGCAATGCGTCTTCTTTACTATCTAAGCATGTCCCAGTTGATTGCATGCGATTGTTTTGTCCAATCACAGGGTACCCAAAAAAGTTTTTACCTATTTATGTATAAAGAAACTAATAAGTCATGATGTTGGTTAAATCAACTATGGATGAAGAGAAAAACGTGTTCTCGAAGTGTTTGTTAAAATGTATGTAAGAGGAAAGTGAGAAAAAAGAATGAGTACCGTTGTTAGTCAAACCATAAGCATCATCGAAATCCGACCTAGTCACCGACTTTGCATCAACGCATTTTCCATTAGCGTCCCTCGTAGCTTCTTGATGTTCCTCTGTTACAGAAAATTCAACTTCTTGTTAGTTTAGTTTCTGGAAAACATTCACGTAGGATGAGAAGGGAAGGTACAGAATGAACCTGTGGCTCTGGTAGCCGCTAATTGAGCAGAGGGAGTGGCACGAAACTCGATGGAATTATAGAGACCATTTCCAGGATGATTCATGGGAACTCGATCGTCAACTCTGAAGATGGCCAACTTTTGTGTAGGATACCACGAAACATCGCCAAACTCGTGCTCTTTCCCAAATCTAATCAATTCCTCTCCCAAATCTGAATCATTCTTCATCTCGTACGTAATTGATCGTTTAAACAACGGTTCTAATTGAAAGGTTACCTGCAAAGTAAAAGAACCAATTACGTACATAAACTCAAAACCACTCAATTAATGTGACAAAATAACAATATATTATATTATACAAAAAATCCTTTGACTACCAATTGTGCTACGGTCTAGTAAATTATAAATAAAAACATACCTGAGAAACAACCCCGAGAACCCCAAGGGAAACCTTGGCTCCATCGAGTTCTTCATCTGACTCGCCTACAATCCTCACTTTGGCATACCCTTCTTCCGCAGTCGCCGGCGTCACAATCCTCATCGCCACCACATGCTCATGAACCGCACTGCCCTTTCCCCACAGCGAGCTGCCATGAGCCGCCGTCGCCAACACTCCGGCCACCGTCAATCCCCAAAAATATGGCGTATTCGGCAACGCCAATCCATTCCTCGCCGCCTCATCGATCAGCTCCCTCAAAAGGACCCCACCCTCTACCGTCATTCTTCTGTTTTTCACGTCCACGTTCACTACATGGTTGAGCTTGTTGGTGCTGATTAAGATCCCTTCTTGGCCTCCAGGGCAAGCAAGCTTGGGGATGCTGTGGGAATATCTGGTGGCCACTTTCAATTTTGTTTTGGACTTTGATGCCGAAGCCACCATGGAAATAAGCTCTTGCTCGGTGGTTGGGTACAGTACTTGGGATGCTCGGCAAGTGCTCCGGTCAGGGAAGTCGCCGTAGGAGTTTGTGATGGTGCAGTGTGTGTGGCCGGAAGTGCACTGGACGGGGTCAGGTGGAGGAGAAGAAAGAGCCCCATCCAAGAAAACTAAGAAGAAGATTATGAGAACGGATTTAAGCATTTTCATGGTTGGAACTTGGCTCTTACATGTAAACTTTGATCGTTGGTAAAGCATGCCCCCTGAGATGCAGGTTATATAGAGAGAGATTTGGGAGATTGGGAGAGAAATGAGAGGGTGGTGCAATTTGACTGCAAACATAGATGTCGTATTAGTCAGAGTATGAACTCATCATATTATGAATTATCAAAGAATGACGATACAATAATTTTAATTTGTTACCACTCATTGATAGGAATATATGAGTGTATTGTAGACTTATAGTATATGTATCAAGAACAAAAGCCAGCCCCTTCACGTACATGTCGATGAAGTTGGCAAAGCTATATATGAGAATAAGCTAGCGGCAGAGGCATTTAGGTGAAGTTTTTTAGTCTGTAAAATTAAAATATTGAAGCCTTCTTAAGCGTAAAGTTGTGAATTTGAATTCTCTATAGAGGGTATAATGAGGGCGTGTGTCGGGAAACAAAAAATTAAGACATGGATCGATCCAACGGACACACTGATGTCTTCTTTAGGAACTAAGAGTGACCGTGTGCTGTTGACGGAAAAGATATTTCAGATGTGTTGAACCAAGTTTTATAGAAAAAGTTGGGAAAATGTGATGCAATAGTAATGGGTGAAACTGTACAAGGTCAATAAACAAGAAACTTGAACGATTCAAATTTAATTTTAAAGATCACAATTAGTAGCATGCCCGCAACTATTATTGAAATTAACATATGATATTGATCTGCCTATGACTTTATAATCAGGTGACATGTAAATTACTTTATAAATGATAAACTGTGAGTTCAATCTTATTTATAAAATTAAATACTTATCCATATCTTTAAAAAAACATAGGATATCAATATAATCAAAGGGAATGGCCAACCTAGCTTGGTAAATTTCTTACGTGGCCATTGCATTAAATCATATTTAGGTTTTGAAATTTCTTCCCTAGTATTGTTCGGATTGGGCAGCTCATCAGGAATTTCGTACAAATAATCAGTACGTACGAAGAACACAGTTTAGCAAAAAGCAATAATAGTAATAACAATTTCCAACAATGAAAAGACACACCAGAAGGAAAGACAAGGCAATTTTAACTAGCCAACCTCATATTACTTACGTTACGCTGAAACCAGCTGCAACGTAATATGTTCAACTTGATCATTTTGACTAGTCTGTTTTTAGTTTGCAAGTTTTCACGTTTTATATCTCATCAAATATGAAATATTTTGAAAAATTCACCTATATAAAATTAACCATGCATGAAAGTATCTATCTTATTTCTTCCACGCAAGTGACATGACTATATGTGCAAATCAAATCAACGAATTTTCTTGACACGTTACATTAACCACAAAATTTTCAAAATCATTGAATATATTTGTCAATATAATCTATAAATAAAAAAATTAATTACTCTTCGCTATGAATTTATTCTTTCTTTCTATTCATCCAGATGAATTATAGTTTTTAAATTGATTGCTTCTGGCCCAAGCTGTTCTTTTTCTTAGTCTGAAATGCCACATGGACATTTCTAGTCAGGTATTAATCCTAAATTCTCATTCACTCATCTATATCATAATTCAACAGAAAAAACATACCCTTTGCCTACAAATTGTTCCTGCCCTGATTTGGGATACGCAAGAATCGAGAAGGTAAAAAACGAAATCGAAAACGGATTCCTCAAGAGTTTATGTTTAATCTAATGGTTTTTGAATTTATAAACAATCCAACTCCATCAAATAGCTTGAATTCAATATCCATTTAGACCCTTCATGCATGATACATTTAATCGGGACTTTTTTATTTCACAAGGTCCAAGCTTTACCCATGGTATCATCACATTTCAATAATCCAACATTTTGAGACATTAAGCTTACAACTTATTTATTCATATACGCAATGAGCATAGGATAAGGATGAGTTGATTAATTCTCTCAATTCAACTTTATCAACAATCGGTGGTAGTATTTCTCCATCATTCACTAAGGATACGACCCCTTCAAAAGGGGAAGATAAAATAAAATCTTAATTACAATTACCTTCATATGCTTAGGTAATCCTATTTGAGACATAAACATATAATAAATATGTATGTATCTCTTCTAACGAGAATTTAAATATTAGTTCGCTATGTTACGAGGGATTAATTTCTTTTATTAAACCTATTGGTATGAAATATTTATTAATGTATATGCTTTATGTAGAGAGACAGTGGGTTTGTATGGTTAGAATATATTGGGCTTGGTTAGAACAATGTTATTAGGCTTTATCTCCATGTTTAGGATACACAAGCCCACAAGGCCCAATAGATTGGAACTGTTCTAACTTTCCCGGGTCCAATATATATAATAATATAAATGATATAAAGTACAAACCACTATCCCTCCACACTTTGTTTTAGAATTTATACTATCATTTTTTCAATATATAATGCTCTTTTTCTTATTTTAATGAGTTAATTTCTTGCTAACACATACACATAATTACGTGCGTGCATGCGCACCCCACTTATCCATGCCTTAAAATTTTAATTGCCATAGGTTACGTATAGTATTTTAATTTTCATTTATATCAATTTCAGCCTTCGAAAGCACAAACCCTGGCTTCATTATAGACCTTCCCTGGCCTACAATAATATTTCTTGGCTGGAGAACAATGACGATCTTCTGAGCATATGCACAGACCTTCAAGAGCACACCCATCCTTCAATATCATTACATCTTCTTTTAATCCTAGAATTTGATCTGTCCACTCGTTAGAGAAAATCCCTTCTGGATCATAATTTCTTTTCACGCTTAAAAATTTGTTTGCATTTGGAAACTTCTTGATGACTTCCTTGAATGCTAAATTCCTGTTCTTTCCCCAATGAGGTAACCCTCCATATTTGAACAACCCTATCTGTTCAATCTCCTCAACAACGTCCTCAAATAGCCTAGGTCTTTGGTCCTTGCTTCTATAATAAGCAAAATCAAAATCCACAACATCCTCTGTTTTACCCAGGTAAGCACTTGAAGCTTTGACATAGCGCAGGACGACGCCGTTATTGCTTTCTAATTCACACAGTGCTTGTGGCTCCAATTCAACTAGCTTCTTCACATCTTTGATGAAGCTTTTAATGTTCGACAAAGAGATACTAAACGTTGTTTCGTAATAGAACCGAAGTTGGAGCCTAGAATCCCAGGCACATATGGTACGCAATGCATCTTCTTTACTATCTAAGCATGACCCAGATGATTGCATGCGATTGTTTTGTCCAATCACTGGGTACCCAGTAAAGAATGTACCTATTTATGCATAAAGAAACCAAGAAGTTTTGATATTAATGTTGGTTAAGTGAACTATGGACGAAGAAATAAGCGTTGATAACGTGTTTGTCGAAGTGCGTAAGTGGAAAATGAGGAAAAAGAACGAGTACCGTTGTTAGTCAAACCATAAGCAGCGTTGACGGACGACCTAATCACCGACTGTGCATCCACGCATTTTCCGTTAGCGTCCCTTGTAGCTTCTTGATGTTCCGCTGTTACAGAAAATTCAACTTCTCCTCAGTTTAGTTTCTCAAAAGACTGCAACATTTGAAACTAGCTTGTTTCCTCGCTCAAATGAAAAGCGAAGATATGCAGTTAACCTGTAGCTCTGGAAGAAGCTAATTGAGCAGAGGTAGTGGAACGAAACCAGAGGGAATCGTAGAGACCATTCCCAGAATGATTAATGGGAACTCGATCATCAAATCTGTACGAAGCCTTCTTTTGTGCAGGTAACCACGTGATATCACCAAACTCGTGCTCTTTCCCAAATCTCAACAATTCCTCTCCCAAATCTTCATCACTCTTCATCACGTACGTAAGAGATCGCTTAAACAAGGGTTCTAATTGTAAGGTTACCTGCAAATTAAAACATAAAAGTTAATAGTTCAAAAACTACCCTTTTTTATTTATTTTCTCTTGTTTAATTGCCCGCACTTGGATGGGATAAAGACGAATAAAGAAAGACATACCTGAGAAACAACCCCAAGAACGCCAAGCGAAACCTTGGCTGCATCAAGTTCTTCATCTGACTCACTCAGGCTCCTCACCTTCGCATACCCTTCTTCCTCCGTCGCCGGCGTCACTATCCTCATTGCCACCACATACTCATGAACCGCACCTCCCTGTCCCCAGAGCGAGCTGCCGTGAGCCCCCGTCGCCAACAGTCCCGCCACCGTCAGTCCCCACCAGTACGGCGTATACGTCAAAGCTAACCCATTCTTGGCCGCTTCATTGATCAGGTCCCTCAAAAGGACCCCACTCTCTACCGTCATCCTTCTGCTCTCCACATCCACTTTCAATATATTGTTGAGCTTGTTGGTGCTGATTATGATCCCGTCTTGGCCTCCGGGGCAAGCAAGCTTGGGGATGCTGTGGGAATATCTCGTTGCTGCTTTCACTTTTGTGTTGGACTTTGAAGCCGAAGCCACCATGGAAAGGAGCTCTTTCTCGGTGGTTGGGTACAGCACTTGCGATGCTCGGCATGTGCTCCGGTCAGGGAAGGAGCCGTAGGCGTTAGTGATGGTGCAGTCTGTGTTGCCGGAAGTGCATTTGATGGGATCATCTGGAGGAGAAGAAAAAACCACATTCGTGAAAACTAAGAAGAAGATGATGAGAATGGATGTTTTAAGCATTGTCATCGTTGGTTCAAGCTTCACTGGAGAAGTATTAGTGTATTACCCCAGTACGTGATAATGAGTACATTATATAGACCTCGTGTGAGACCCGTGTGACGTGCATACATGTGAACTTCTAACAGACTCAACAGAACACGGGGTGGTTAATACAGACATGTGGCCTTGTCATCTAATGCATATGGTCTAACATTCCCTCTGCAACTTTTTCTTAGTAAAGACCAAAAAAGAAAACATCTAATAAAAATCAAAGCCAGCCCAAGTACAAGTGCAGAGGGAATATAAGTATAGATAAGCGAGCGGCAGAAGCATTAAGCACATATAATTAAATGCAGTCCCAGTGCAAGTCTTCCGGGAGACGATAATTAAAGCGTACGGGAATTAAAGTCTGTCCCAAGTCAACCAGTAAGTTGTTGGTTAATAGATACTATTGGACACCGTTTCTAACAAGATTTGATTATTTATTCACTATTATTTGAGATATTAGCTAATTCTGTTAGATCTAATTTCTATTAGTTAATTCGTTATGTTATGAAAAATTAATCCATTTTACTACACGAAACTCCTATTGATTTGAAACATTTATTTATGTATATGCTTTATGTTGTTTTTTTTACAATTTTTTTTAGAAGAAGGTTGGGTTCACCTACGATCCAAGGACATGTAGGCGATACTAATGTTAGGCAGGGTGAACTGTCAATTATCCTTAACTGTAAATTTAGACACTCAGTAACTATGATGCCTTCCTAAGAGCCGGGACTGAAATCACAACAAAATAGTACTTCTCAAAAATCAAACACATTTTAAATAGTCGTATGTCTAAATTCTTTGTTCAGAGATAGTTGGTTTGTATGGTTAGAATATATTGGGCTTAGTGAGAATATGGTTATTGGGCCTGTGCATGTTTATAATTTTGCTCCTAGGACTCTTTTTTTTTTGTAAAAAAATTTTAGAAAATGGTTTGGCTTACCTACGATCAAAGGGCAGGGTAAAATTTTTCTTCTTCCTAAACGATACCAATATCGGGCAGTGTCACGTCCCAAAAATTGAGCCATGACCAGCACAGAATATGAACAAATTCACATTCCTTAAGCCTTCATTCGTAATTAAAACGTTCATAATCATAAGGTAAATTACATTTAAATTAAAAAGCAAGTCATCTGAAGAAATTTTGGCAGGATCATCTTTGTGTAACCGACCTCCCGAAAATCCTATAATGGCTGCGAACGTTCAATTCATTTACAAACGTTTTCCAAAATAATCATAATCTTATCTATAAGCTAGGTGGAATGTCTAAACCTTTAGCAAAATAATACATGTGTTCTCAAATAGCTTTGTTTCATTTAAAGAAGATATGTCCACCAATGTTGTTTCGGAGTGACACGGAGGCTCTTCACTACTTAGCTGGAAGATTAGGGTCGACAACACTATCTGAATCCAAATAATCTACTCATGAATAACGTTCCAAAAATATAATTTGAAATACGAAAATTATTGATTTCAATACGTTTAAATGTAAATCGTAAAGTTTCGTAATTCAAAATGAATAACTCGGTAAATGTTTTCTTTTCAGGAAACTGTTTGAAACAATCGTTTCGAAATAATACTTTTTTCGTAGGATTTCAACAGAATGAAAACATACATGGACACACAGTCCACGAAGCTAACTAACCAATCTGGTGGCTCCAAGCCACTGTCATGCATTGACATACAGTCCAAGAGAGTAACTAACCAATCTGGTGGCTCGAAGCCACTAACTGTCGCGAGAATGAATCTTACGGAATAATCTGATGGCTCCAAGCCACTAAGTGTCGAGTTCGAGTGTAACCATGGTGCAGCAAGGACTAGATACTGCTGTTAGTAACCAGCGTTCTGTATTCCGTCCTTAAAAACCTTTCTAACATGCATTTTAAATAATCATAACACTTTCGATGCAACAATTTCTATTAAAATTGTTCATAATCATGAAATCTTCCCAACATGAATATTTTTTATAAATCATCAAAACATTTTTTTGTCAATCCATATGAACAAGTATGCAATAATGAAATAACCATTTCTAACTTTTAAAGCCATGAATTTATATGCTCATTTTTCGTAAAGCATGCTGAAAATTAACTTTTAACTTAAATGTCAAATAATTAAATATATTTCAAAATGCCACAGTTAGAGAACGTTATTCACTCACCTGCGCTATTCTGATTTCTTACTATTAGTCTCCCCTTTAGAATACCAGCTTCCCTTTATTTCCCGAAAGTAAAACATTCCATCAGGAATTGAAATAAATCCTTATAAATCCTAAATATTATTTTGCCACAACTACAACAATTCTCCTTAACTTTTAAATATTTCTACAATTACTTCTATTAGCCTCCAAAATCCATTTACATATGTATATATAAGCATATTAGCAGCAAAATCCCATTTCTTATTGTCACATCCTGAAATTTGAACCGTGACCGGCACAGAATATGAATAAATTCACATTCCTTAAGCCTTCAAACTTAACACAAACTTTCAAATCCATATTTATAATATCAATTATAAATAAATCAGAACGCAAGTCATCTGTAGGACTTTCGGCAAGATCGTCTATGTAATCGATCTCCCGAAAATCCTACAGCGAACTGCGAACGTTTCAAATCGTTTACAAACATTTTCCAAAACAACCAGAATCTTATTTATAAGTTTGGTGGAGCATCTAAACCTTTAGCAAAATAATACATGTGTTCTCAAAAGTTTAGTTTCATTAAAAGAAGATATGTCCACCAATGCTATTTCGGAGTGACACTGAGGCTCTTCCCTGCTCAGCTAGGTGACTATGGTCGACAACACCATCTGAATTCAAATATTCTACTCGTGAATAACGTCCCAAAAATATAATTTAAAATACAGAAACAATTGAGTTTCAATACTTTTAAACATAAATCAAAGTTTCGTAATTCAAAATGAATAACTCGGTAAACGTTTTCTTTTCAGGAAAACCATTTGAAACAATACTTTTTCCGAAATAATACATTTGAAAACCATTTGAAACCATTTCGAAATAATACTTTTTCCGTAAGACTTCAACAAAACGAAAACATGCGTGGACACACAGTCCACTTGGATAACTAACCAATCTTGTGACTCCAAGCCACTATCGCGAGAATAAATCCCACGAAATAAATCTTGTGACTCCAAGCTACTGT
This sequence comes from Leucaena leucocephala, assembly GCA_037074615.1. Lineage (NCBI taxonomy): Eukaryota > Viridiplantae > Streptophyta > Magnoliopsida > Fabales > Fabaceae > Leucaena > Leucaena leucocephala. The sequence goes on along the minus strand of CM073555.1, from coordinate 20,410,096 downwards.
CGCGAGAATAAATCCCACGAAATAAATCTTGTGACTCAAAGCCACTGTCGCGAGAATAAATCCCACAAAATAAACTGGTGGCTCCAAGCCACTAACTGTCGAGATCGAGTATACCATGGTACACCAAGGACTAACAGTACTACTGTTAGTAACCAGCGTTCTGTATTCCATCCTCTAAAACATTTCCAATATGCATGGGGTGATTTGACATTTAATAACAATAACACTTTCAATGCAACAATTTCTATTAAAATTATTCCTAATCATGAAACCTCCCCAGCATGAATAGTTTCGATAAATCATTTAAACCATTTATCAATTTATATAAACAATGAAATTTGAATAAATCATTTATAACATATAAAGCCATGAGTTCACAATTCGCTTTTTGTAAATCGTGCTAAAATTCTCATTTCATAAAAATGTCAAATAACTAATTATATTTCAAAATTTCATAATTATGAATCGTTATTCACCACCTGTTGCTCTCCCAAATATATCATGACTTACTCTTATCTAGCTGCTCCCCAAATACACATCACTTCCTCTTGTTCATCTGCCTTTGATTTACATTCCTAATTAAGGTCCCAAAACAAAATGTCATTACTCTAACTTTCCGTAAAATATACATAATCTTATTTATTATAATTATTAACTCTTTGATTATATATCTCATCCAATTCCAATTTATCTCACAGCAAAACCATTGCCATAACTTTCATTGAATTATAAAACCAAACACCACATAGAAATCCCAGCCAAAACACTAAAAAGAATACAATACTGCACCTACAATATGTATATATATTCTTTTCAGTTTCAAAACTAGAACAACAACGTCCTCCTCCCCCTAAATTTCAATTTAAATTACAGACAAACATGCTTATATCCCTACTACATAATCACCTCTTAAGCCTCAATCTTTATCAATCAACAATCATCTATACCTTCATCTTAAAATCTGGAAAATTTCAGTTCTAACAACATCAATCTAAACATTACTTTGAAACCTCAGAACATGCTTTAATAGCTTACAACTCCTAAAACAATTTAACCATACAAGCACAAGTTAACCAATTAATTCTTTAATTATTACCCTTCATAATTCACTCCTCAAATCAGCATTAAAGTATCCCAAAAGCAACTCAAATTCTTGAAATCAGCTCACTCTCCTATAACAGTAAATCAGGGATAAAAATCCCTTAGATTCAACCAACTAATATGCCTACTTATATTTAACTTAACTTTCTAGCTAGATTCTTGTCAATAACTTTGTTTCCAACACTTATTCCAACTCATGACAGCATGAAAAATCACAATCTAGAAACAATAGGTCTTTGAATAAGTTTCCCCTATCCGAAAGCTGCAATCCTAAGAATCTAATCTGCTAAACCAACTTAAATCATGTCCTATAATAACAATAAATATAACTTCTTCTTTCAACATTTTCGGACAACCACTGCTGTTATATATCTTGCAAAAACAGCAAGTAAAATTTAATTCCATGATCAAAGATATCTTATCGCCTTACTTAATCTATAATACATGATATTCCAACAAAAGGAAGAGAGTAAATTCTTAACTTAAGCTCTACTATCCTAAAGCATCATTTTGGAGTTTTAAAACACAATCCAATGCCATCAAATACCTATTACCATATAATTAATTTTATAACAGTCCAAGCACCTTCCATAGTCCCTTAATTAATTCCATCACTACAAACCTGAAATCAAAAACCATATCTCTAATCTGGAATACTCTTCTTACTTCCTATCTAATCATTTCTTGCAAGATTTAAAAAAAAGAGAAGGGAATAAAACTATTTTGATCAGTATTCAGATTTAAATCCTTCTCCAAAACATAATCAAATTTCAACTTCCAACTCCAAAAGTCTCCAACTACAGTACCACCTAGCAAACTCCCTGCCTTCCAAAAATTAAAACAGATTTTAGAGCCTCTTAACACAAAGCAACAAGCATTGATTCAGACTTTATCAACACACACATACCAGCTTCCCCTATCCGATAACCTTATTCAAAATTGTGAAGAACATGCAGCAACCAATCACACCTCCTCTCATTCACTCTTCCCTCAGGCTCTCGGCACAGGAAACACAGAACATCACACTCACACACAGCTTCACGGTTCCACCACACACACAAATTTAGGTGCCACAATGATTCCTTCCATCCATATCCATTCGTCCTCCCTCATCCCTGACGGCTTAAACAGACAGAGCAAGAAGACAATAAATTATACACCCAACAGAGAAAATACCTACAGCAACTACATTGCACGATTAAGGCTTGATTTTTCTGTTTAAAGTTTCATTCCTCCCTTAATCCATAATTTCATCTCAAAGTTCCACTTTAATCCTTTGAAAACTTCTCATAACCAGAGCAGACCCAACAATTTAAGAGCACAATTTCAAAAGTCATGGTTCAATATCGGAGGAAGTACACGCAGCAGCCAAGATCCATGATACAAGTTACATTCCAAGTTAAAAAGATTTAATCTCTTCCTTTCTTAACTGAATCAGTGTTTTAAATTAAAATCCCTCAATTAATCGGTGAACCCCAAACGGAACAGAAATCAAAGAAAGCAGGGGAGTCGGCGGTGAAACCATGGAAAAAGAGATTCATAACATACCATTCATACACAGCAACTGAAAGAAGAAGGGAGGCGGAGGTCGAGGATGCTACAGAAGAAACACGTCGCGAAGCTTCCCAGCAAGTCTCCTCTGCTCACTCTCACGTCTTCGGTCCAGAAATGAGGAAAGGGAAGAAGTGCTCCAGAATAAAAGGAAGACGGCCGACCTTGCGTGTCGTGAACCTCCTTCTCACGCCGTTCGCCAACGCCTGCTCCTCACCTCGCGTCGCCTGCTCTGCCATGGAGACGAGACTTCACAGAAGGGGAATGAGGAAAGGGAGTCGGGGTAGGCAGAGGGGTAAAATGGTAATTTCGCGTGCCAGAAAAAGAAAATAAAACCTCGCTTCCGCAGGAGCTGGGGTTCGAACAGAAGACCTCAGGTTTAATTCCTCCGCTTCCAACCACTCAGCTACTCGTGACCCTTTGGGAAATATTTAACAAAATAATAATTATATTAAAATTTTATTATCTTACTTAAAACTTCTGCACGGACATTACACTTATCTTATTTCTAATTCATAACAGTTGCATTCCAATATCAACACGCAGCCCACACCTGCCTACCAACAGTGAAATCCATATATATATATATATACACACTTGACACCCACTGTCCAAAACCATTTCCTGCATAAAAACCTTAGCACAGAATCATTCTTTTACAGCACCCAAACCCAATCATTCTTATAAAGTTTATTAATACTTAAACCTTAGCACATAATACTTACGTAATAAGCTTCCTTCGTAAACCAATACTAATCCCTTACTTATCTTGTTTTGCTCTTATTTAGTAATTTCCCACTTTCTATTGCTGCTATTTAGGCTTGGCCAATTAGAAAACGACAAGAGATCAATAAATCTCACTTTCTTTACATTCCATAACACAATTAATCTCATTATCACTATAAAAATTTCATATTGTATACATTCTTGACACTCACTTCCGTGATTTCTTTATAACTTTCGAACAGCTCTCTTTATGAGATCTGAAAAGTATTTTCTAGCTTTGAAAATTATCATTATAGCATTTTAATCACAACCTTGACTGTCAAAAACAGTTGCTAGCCTTATAAGAATAGCAAACAACAACTCCCCTTCCATTTCATAACTCACATATTCCATCTTTTAACTTTATTAAATTCTTGACTGAATCCCTTTAACAAAATAAATATTTCTTCAAAGAAATTTCGAGCAGCCCATTACATGACTTTGAAATTTCAACTTCAAAATACACTTTGTTGCCTTCAAACAACTATAATAAGTTAAAGCATAGTTTTAAAAAACATTCATCAATCATTTCAGTTCTATTGACAATATTTTCCCATGTTAAATCTGTTGTTTCAGCACTTATTATTTCCCTGAACCTCCCAAAACACTTGCTTTACATCAATATTACTTCCAAACTTCCAAATCAGTCATCAATATTTTAGGAACTCTAGGAATCCATATATCCTTCAAATAAGCAAGCTTTATTTTCACAAATCATGGCTCACACAAACCAATATATAAAACCTGTCTCATACCTTGCCCTCTGCCTCTCCTCACGTCGCGCTGCAGCTTCAGCTCTGCCCTGACTCGCGACAACACAGAAGAGAATGGAGAAATGGGTCGGGAGCAGGTGAAATAGGCGGAGAGCAAAATGATAATTTCGGGCCAAAAAAATGAAAAAGAAACCTGACTTCTGCGGGCGATGGGGCTCGAACCCTAGAACTCTGATTTTGCGACACCATTTTAAGCCAATCGGCGAACCCTGACTCTTAGAAATTTTACTGCAAAAATTAATATATGAACTTAAATAAAATGGCTCCATAACTTTGTAATTTCTTGGATTATTACTGGGCGACCTGTCTATTACTTTCAGACATAAATTTAGGTACCCATAAGTTAGGATACCTCCCCATGCGCCGCAACTGAAACCACAACAAAACGGTATTGCCCAGGGTTGGAACACACTCTAATGGTCATATATCTCACATCCTCGCCAGTTGAACCCACGGACGATGGGTGAACTCCCCAAGGTTAGTAGGATTTGTATTTTTTTTTTGTTGCCCACCCGGTTCACCGGAGATTTGCCCCGACTACATTCAGATCTGACCCGCGTCGCGCACCTGACTATGGTGGGTGAGTCAGATATGGGTAGAACCCACGGAGCAGTTGAACCACACGGTAGGACTTGTATATGGGTACCCGCTTTATCTCCATCCTTCAGATATATAAGCCCAATACATCCTAACTGTTTTAACTATACACAGGCCCAATATATATATAATGATACAAATAAAGCACAAATCCACTATCTCTCAAGACTTTATAATTTGCAATATAATTTTTTCAACATCTAATACTCTTTTTCTTATTTTAATGGGTTAATTTTCTTGCTAACCCATATAAATAATGTAGGGACCAATTAACACAAAATGGGCTCAAGTATAAATTCTCCAATTAAAGACGGTCTAACCCAAATTACTTAACTTGACCTAACTAATTTGACGCATCTGGCTTGACTCATTTTTGATTTAGTCAAATTCTCAAGTGTGTTAGATTCAGAAAAAGAAAGTGCAACCCCCACTACTCCCGAAATATCTCCACCAAACTTGGGAAGATTTGGAAAAGATGGAACTGACGTACCAATCTAAAAGATTGAACTGACACACTAACATAGAGGGGACGGAACTTACGCACTAACTCAAGAGGCTTTGTTATAAATGGAGAAGGCAGTCAGTTGATAAATGAGGATCTTTTTAGAACTCTCAGCCTTAAGTCTTTCCTCATTCTTACTTTATAATTCATTTGTTTTGTATTGAATTTAGCACTATAGTCATTTGTCCCTCCTGTGTTCCCATACTCACTTTTAATTTCTCTTATACTTATTGCTTTGTACATTGTTAGTGATCTAATAAAACTCCTATAGTAGAATTTTGGTTTTACAAATAATTAAATTAACATCACTTGTTACAAATGATCACAATATTGCATTAATAGAAATTTTTATCACCAATGGTTTAGAAAAATAAAAGAGAAAACATGGGTTGTTGTCCTTGGAGTTGTAGTCAATATTGGTCAAAGTTATTGTAGTTTTGTTCTTAAGGAATTAATTCTTAAAATTACAACTAATTTTGTTTATAGGCTGATGGCCCAACGACATAAAAATTCTTTTATAACAAGTTGGAATCTATTAGTGTTTGACCCTTTATATCACATTGTCTATCACTTATGGTATTTATATTACATCATTAATAAGATTAACTAATTTTAACCAAATTTATTAATCAGTGTAAAAATTGTCAAACATATTTTGTAGGGAGGATAGAAAATTTGAGACTTTGATCAATTAACAAAAACCATGTTTTCCCAAAACGGAACTTTTAAATACTTTTGATAGTAACTTTCTTAATTGTTGTTAAATTTGAGTTTTCACATAGTACTTGTCCTTCGTAACGCATGATATATCACAATTGTATATAGTTATTTTATTAAATTCACTTCACTTGTAGGAAATGACAATATTGCATTATTCTACGACAAAGGATTATCAAATTCATCTTAAATATGAAATATCACGTTATGAAAAGCTCCCAGATTAGAAGCATCCTTCAAATAGAAACTCTTTTCATTTATATCAATTTCAGCCTTCGAAAGCACAAACCCTGGCTTTATTATAGACCTTCCCTGGCCTACAATAATATTTCTTGGCTGGAGAACAATGACGATCTTCTGAGCATATGCACAGACCTTCAAGAGCACACCCATCCTTCAATATCATTACATCTTCTTTTAATCCTAGAATTTGATCTGTCCACTCGTTAGAGAAAACCCCTTCTGGATCATAATTTCTTTTCACGCTTAAAAATTTGTTTGCATTTGGAAACTTCTTGATGACTTCCTTGAATGCTAAATTCCTGTTCTTTCCCCAATGAGGTAACCCTCCATATTTGAACAACCCTATCTGTTCAATCTCCTCAACAACGTCCTCAAATAGCCTAGGTCTTTGGTCCTTGCTTCTATAATAAGCAAAATCAAAATCCACAACATCCTCTGTTTTACCCAGGTAAGCACTTGAAGCTTTGACATAGCGCAGGATGACGCCGTAATTGAGCTCTATTTCACACAGTGCTTGTGGCTCCAATTCAACTAGCTTCTTCACATCTTTGATGAAGCTTTTAATGTTCGACAAAGAGATACTAAACGCTGTTTCGTAATAGAACCGAAGTTGGAGCCTAGAATCCCAGGCGCATATGGTACGCAATGCATCTTCTTTACTATCTAAGCATGACCCAGATGATTGCATGCGATTGTTTTGTCCAATCACTGGGTACCCAGTAAAGAATGTACCTATTTATGCATAAAGAAACCAATAAGTTTTGATATTAATGTTGGTTAAGTGAACTATGGACGAAGAAATAAGCGTTGATAACGTGTTTGTCGCAGTGCGTAAGTGGAAAATGAGGAAAAAGAACGAGTACCGTTGTTAGTCAAACCATAAGCAGCGTTGACGGACGACCTAATCACCGACTGTGCATCCACGCATTTTCCGTTAGCGTCCCTTGTAGCTTCTTGATGTTCCGCTGTTACAGAAAATTCAACTTCTCCTCAGTTTAGTTTCTCAAAAGACTGCAACATTTGAAACTAGCTCGTTTCCTCGCTCAAATGAAAAGCGAAGATATGTAGTTAACCTGTGGCTCTGGTAGAAGCTAACTGAGCAGAGGTAGTGGAACGAATCCAGAGGGCATCGTAGAGACCATTCCCAGAATGATTAATGGGAACTCGATCATCAAATCTGTACGAAGCCTTCTTTTGTGCAGGTAACCACGTGATATCACCAAACTCGTGCTCTTTCCCAAATCTCAACAATTCCTCTCCCAAATCTTCATCACTCTTCATCACGTACGTAAGAGATCGCTTAAACAAGGGTTCTAATTGTAAGGTTACCTGCAAATTAAAACATAAAAGTCAAAAGTTCAAAAACTACCCTCTTTTATTTATTTTCTCTTGTTTAATTGCCCGCACTTGGATGGGATAAAGACGAATAAAAAAGACATACCTGAGAAACAACCCCAAGAACGCCAAGCGAAACCTTGGCTGCATCAAGTTCTTCATCTGACTCACTCAGGCTCCTCACCTTCGCATACCCTTCTTCCTCCGTCGCCGGCGTCACTATCCTCATTGCCACCACATACTCATGAACCGCACCTCCCTGTCCCCAGAGCGAGCTGCCGTGAGCCCCCGTCGCCAACAGTCCCGCCACCGTCAGTCCCCACCAGTACGGCGTATACGTCAAAGCTAACCCATTCTTGGCCGCTTCATTGATCAGGTCCCTCAAAAGGACCCCACTCTCTACCGTCATCCTTCTGCTCTCCACATCCACTTTCAATATATTGTTGAGCTTGTTGGTGCTGATTATGATCCCGTCTTGGCCTCCGGGGCAAGCAAGCTTGGGGATGCTGTGGGAATATCTCGTTGCTGCTTTCACTTTTGTGTTGGACTTTGAAGCCGAAGCCACCATGGAAAGGAGCTCTTTCTCGGTGGTTGGGTACAGCACTTGCGATGCTCGGCATGTGCTCCGGTCAGGGAAGGAGCCGTAGGCGTTAGTGATGGTGCAGTCTGTGTTGCCGGAAGTGCATTTGATGGGATCATCTGGAGGAGAAGAAAAAACCACGTTCGTGAAAACTAAGAAGAAGATGATGAGAATGGATGTTTTAAGCATTGTCATCGTTGGTTCAAGCTTCACTGGAGAAGTATTAGTGTATTACCCCAGTACGTGATAATGAGTACATTATATAGACCTTGTGTGAGACCCGTGTGACGTGCATAAATGTGCACTTCTAACAGACTCAACAGAACACGGGGTGGTTAATACAGACATGTGGCCTTGTCATCTAATGCATATGGTCTAGTATTCCCTCTGCAACTTTTTCTTAGTAAAGACCAAAAAAGAAAACATCTAATAAAAATCAAAGCCAGCCCAAGTACAAGTGCAGAGGGAATATAAGTATAGATAAGCGAGCGGCAGAAGCATTAAGCACATATAATTAAATGCAGTCCCAGTGCAAGTCTTCCGGGAGACGATAATCAAAGCGTACGGGAATTAAAGTCTGTCCCAAGTCAACCAATAAGTTGTTGGTTAATAGATACTCTTGGACACCTTTTCTAACAAGATTTGATTATTTATTCACTATTATTTGAGCTATTAGCTAATTCTGTTAGATCTAATTTCTGTTAATTAATTCGTTATGTTATGAAAAATTAGTCTATTTTACTATACGAAACTCCTATTGATTTGAAACATTTATTCATGTATATGCTTTATGTTTTTTTTTTGTATAAAATTTTTTAGAAGAGGGTTGGGCTCACCTATGATCTAAAAGCAGGGCGAAGTCTCTCTTCTTCATAGGCGATACTAATGTTAAACATGGTGAACCGTCAATTATTCTCAAGCATAAACTTAGACACCCAGGAACTAGGACGCCTCCCCAAACATCACAAATAGAACCACAACAAAATAGTATTTTCTACAGATTGAACATGCTTCAAATAGTCGCATGTCTAAACTCTCCGGTCAAAGATAGTTGGTTTGTATGGTTAGAAATATTGGGCTTAGTGAGAATATGGTTATTGGGCCTGTGCATGTTTATAATTTTGCCCGTAGTACTTTTTTTTTATTTTTTTGGTAAAGCCGTAGGACTTGAATATGGGTACCCGCTTTATCTCCATCCTTCAGGTACACAAGCCCAACACATCCTAACTGTTTTAACTATACACAGGCCCAATATATATAATGATACAAATAAAGCACAAATCCACTATCTCTCAACACTTTATAATTTGCAAAATAATTTTTTCAACATGTAGTACTCTTTTTCTTATTTTAATGAGTTAATTTTCTTGCTAACCCATATAAATAATGTAGGGACCAATTAACACAAAATGGGCTCAAGTATGAATTCTCCAAGTTAAGACGGTGTAACGAAAACTACTTAATTTGACTTAACTAATTTGACGCATCTGGCTTGACTCATTTTTTATTTAGTCAAATTCTCAAGTGCGTTAGATTCAGAAAAAGAAAGTGCAACCCCCACTACTCCCGAAATATCTCCACCAAACTTGGGAAGATTTGGAAAAGATGGAACTGACGTACCAACCTAAAAGATTGAACTGACACACCAACATAGAGGGGACGGAACTTACGCACTAACTCAAGAGGCTCTGTTATAAATGGAGAAGGCAGTCAGTTGATAAAGGAGGATCTTTTTAGAGCTCTCAGCCTTAAGTCTTTCCTCGTTCTTACTTTATAATTCATTTGTTTTGTATTGAATTTAGCACTATAGTCATTTGTCCCTCCTGTGTTCCCATACTCACTTTTAATTTCTCTTATACTTATTGCTTTGTACATTGTTAGTGATCTAATAAAACTCCTATAGTAGAATTTTGGTTCTACAAATATGAAATACTATCACATTATAAAAAGCCCTTTGATTGGAAACATCCTTCTAATAAAACCCTCTTTGTTCATATCAATTTCAGCCTTCGAAAGCACAAACCCTGGCTTCATTATAGATTTTCCCGGGTCTACGATAATAAGACCTAGCTGAAGAAGAATAGTAACAAAAAAGAAGGGACGAGAGCATGTAATTTTTTTTATTATAAGTATAAAACTTATTTTTTATATTATATTTATTAATTTTTTTAAAATTATTTCTATTGATACTGCCTTAACAATAATTAAATAAGAGAGTGAGGGAGTTAAAGAAGCTAATAAAGATATTAAAAAATATATATTATATTAATTAATTTTTTTAATCTAATTAAATTAATTAAATTGATAATATATTAAGGACCAAAAGAAAGTATTCGTGGATGGAAACAATAACAATAAAAAGGAGGAACACGAAGAGGGGTATACAATGTGAATAAAAGATGGAATAATGAAAGTGTAAATACTATAGTATACAGAAGAAGTACGGGGGATTGATGGATGATTCAGAAGTAAGAAGGCATATACATACTTAAGAGAGTTGCTTCTAGTGACCAGAAAAGATTCCTGTTCGGATCATGGGAAGATGCTTTTCCAGATTTCCTTTTACTTTCTCAGTTCCGATTTATGAAACCCGACACTTGAATGAATGCAAGGCACTCCAGCTCTAATGTAATCATGCCTCCAATCTCCCAACATTTTCCCGTAACATCACACGCTACAATATTAGATTTTGTTGGGAATATTTTTTAAAAAGTAAAAATTGTTGCTCAATTTTAAAAAACTTGTTTTTTTAAAAGAAATTTTTATCACCAGTTGTTTAGAAAAATAAAGGAGAAAACATGGGTTGTTGTCCTTGGAGTTGTAGTCAATATTGGTCAAAGTTATTGTAGTTTTGTTCTTAAGGAATTAATTCTTAAAATTACAACTAATTTAGTTTATAGGCTGATGGCCCAACGACATAAAAATTCTTTTATAACAAGTTGGAATCTATTAGTGTTTGACCCTCTATATCACATTGTCTATCACTTATGGTATTTATATTACATCATTAATAAGATTAACTAATTTTAACCAAATTTATTAATCAGTGTAAAATTGTCAAACATATCTTGCAGGGAGGATAGACAATTTGAGACTTTGATCAATTAACAAAAACCATCCCTAAACCCAAAATGGAACTTTTAAATACTTTTGATAGTAACTTTCTTAACTGTTGTTAAATTTGAGTTTTCACATGGTACTTGTCCTTCGTAACGGATGATATCACAAAACGATATGTAACTTCCGCTCATAAATGTACTGCTCCAAACCATTACTCTCTTCCCTTATTAGCCACAGGGGAACCCAGCCGCAAGTTCATCTCAGAATAACACGTACCACTGCTTTAATTAATTTCTGTAATTATCTTTCACATATAGACTCTAGGCCCGCTAACCCGCTTTGCATGGCATCTAATTTAAAGCAAAAATTACTGTTTTCAATGCTCAAAATGGATCTAAGATATTGGTGAGTGATCTCCTTGAAGATGAATGGATCATAAATTGTGCTTGATCATCCATATCAATCATTGATTAGGAAAGAGAGAGATGAAAAAAGCACAGGGAAAATATATAAGAAGCTGAAGATTAGGAGTTATTTTCACAGGACAATCCATAAAATTAATTGAAAAGAATGATAAATACACACATCAATAATTCTCATCAGCTTCCGAGCAACTAGTAAGCAAGAATTTGCATCCCCTACATCTAATTCAGGCCACCCCTAAACAATTTAGGGTAAGTGGGTTAATGAAAAGTAATTCTAGCGTCAAAATATCTTGTTAAGATAGTCCCTTAAAAAGATTTAGTCTCAGTTGAAGACAGAACCTGCAGATCTCTCCCACTTTGTTAATGGTTATCAGAGTTTGGCTTCTAATCATCTCAACCACCTTCTAAGATCACTAGTTGAAGATGGAGAAATCTCGCCACCAAGACTCTCAGTGTAGCAAGAAGAATAGTTGGATTGCTGCTCCAACCCCAAGTGTGAAGCACCCACACTCTTGAAGCTTGGACTCCTTAAACTATGCCCATAATTTCCATAACCCATTGCAACTGCATAAGGGTCTGGAGCATTAGGGAATGAAAGCCTCTTCTTTGCTACTGATCCTGCTCTGTCCCTCTCCGGTGTCGATGGCCTCTGCCTTGGTGCGCTCTGAGACCGAACCCGGGCCTTTGCAGACTCAGTTGCCGCCATGTAATTAGGCAATGTACCCCCGCCACTGATGCTGCTTGTTCCAACCCTCCCATTTTGGTACATGCTTCCAGAATAATGGTAATTGGACCTCAAACTTGGGGTTTGAGATGTATTGTAGCTTCCATCTTCCCTACTGCATCGAGGGCTCGCGGACCGGACTTGGATAGGCCTTGATTTTGCAGGAGATGGGGTTGCAAGAGATTGATGAAGAGAACTATGTTGGTGGCTTCTGTGAAGTGGGGAAGCCACTGAATGTCTCTGGGTTTGGTGTGGGTTATATTGATAATTTGGATGTGATCTTCTGTAGTTAGATCCCAGATATGAGTAAGGCTGAGAAGTATCAATTTCTACAGTTTTAATGGTGTCTCTCTGATCAGTCGAAGCTCTTCCTCTTGTCTCCCTCTCCCATGGCTTTGAAGCCATCCACCGGTCCAGCCATTTCGGTCTCTCTTCCAGCTCCTCTTCATTTCCAATCGATGAATTCCAACCATTTCTCGAAAGCTGCGACATCGTTATCCGACGATACAACCATTTATTAGCTCAAGAACTTCAGAAGATGGAAAAACAAAACAGAGAGAAAAAATCACACAAGGTTTTGAAAAGCAGCGTAATGTAGGAACCTGTTGCGAGAAAGCTTGAGACAATGACTTGTCAAGCTTCATAGCTGCTGCTTCTTTCCTCTGCTGCAAAATGGCTTTAACTTCCTCAACTGTGTGTGGGCGTTCATCCCAGTCGTCTGCAATACTGCTTCCTTCTCTTGACTGTCACCAAAAACCAAATTCAAACGGATTATGTTTACATAAATGAACAGTTCTGAAACTGTAGTTTGATAAACAAGTTTGGAAGAAACCGAAAAAGATACTTTTTAGTCTTTACTTTTCACCCATTTCAAGATTGCTCATTCCAAAAGGAAATAAAAAGGCTTTCACTTTACTTCTTCACTTACCATTGATCTCCTATCTGAAATATCCTGAAGATAACGCGACTCCCAAACGCTGTTGGTGTCACTGAATGTGGATTTTCTACTACTGGTCTCCTGCGAGAACCTCGAGCGCTGGTCAAGCACTCTGGCTTGCACTCGAACCAGAGCCTGCATGCACCGAAGGGTCATTTTTGCCTGCTTCCGAACATTATGACCCCTCACCAAGGCTTGCAATTTCACCAGCCCTTTCAGAGCTCGAAGTGCCCTCCTTGCCTTGAAAGCGAAAGAAATAAGTTAACTTCCGTTTGATTTTCTTCTCACAGTCATTTATCAAACATATGGAGGATTTTATGTATGAACTTAGATCTAATAGCTACACTCACAAGGTATCCTCTGAAAGCAGTTTGAATCACCGTAGTAGCATAGTGCTCCCTGGCTAGATTCGAAGGCCTCTTCAATCTAGCGGCTTCCATCGCTGCCTGAGCGGTGACCATGGCCGCCTCAGCCTTCGCTGCAGCCACGGCAAGCGCATTGTTCTGATCTGTCGCCGACGCCGACGCCGTCGGCACAGGTACACGACTGGCAGTTGTGGCCGCCGAATCAGGGTTCTGCTTTGTTGGGGTGTGCTGGATACTCACCGCGGCGTCCTGATTCGCTGTTTTTCTGAAAATCCATCGTCGTTTTTCTCTCTTCTGCAAAAATGATTCAGGAAATCGACGTTTATCGACAAGAACATAAATGGGTGATAGGGGGGAAAACGGGAAAATTGAAGCCAGAGTTGCAGCGAATTAGTTACCTTGTCTTCGTCTTCTTCTTGGTCCCTTTTGTCAGGGTCTTTGGTTGGAGATCTAAATGCCCTTTTCACAGCGGTCAACCAAGAGGTACCTCCCTTCTTCCCCATGAGTATACAGTAAAACTGGGCTACATCACATTTACAGCACAGAAGAGAAGTGCTAAAAAACTGGGTGAGGAAAAGGCCAGAAAGGGCGAAGCTAAAAGACAGAGAGAAAGAGAAAGGAAATTAACAGGAGGAGAGATAGCTGGCGTATTATAAACAGGGACGCGCAGATTCATTCAATCTGAAGAGATATCATATAATACAGTAGCAGTAGGAAAGCGATGGAGGAAACGCTACAGTAAGCTCATCCTCATGACCGGGGATGGGGTGGTCATTCAACGAGTTTTGCGGTCAATGAAATATATTATGGATGAACTCAGGCATCAAATTCAAGAAACAAATAATTCTGAAGAAATGAATGAAATTATTGAAAAACTAGTAGGATATGATACAAACCAGAGGAGGAGTGACTGAAAGAGGGGAAAGATTATTAAAATATAACAATAAAGGCGTTATTAAAAGGGGAAGGTGGCAGCAGAAGTAGATTATAATGATTTTAACATTTGGAGGAGTACTTAATAGGAATATTATAAAAGAGGGATGACAGAGGCATCTTAAAATATATAAAAATGAATATATATATATATATATATATATATATATATATTGTTAAAAGAGAGTGAGAGGGAAGGATGTTTGGTGTGAGGGGATACGACGATCGAGGAGATACAGAGAGGAACCAGAGCATGTGGACATGGGGGGCGGGGCCCCGCTCTATTCGGCAAACTTGGGGAACCGAATTAAATAAATTCCTATTTCACGTATATTATACATATTAATGAGGGGTAGGGAAAAAGGGGGGTAATTTAGGGATAATGATAAGGATTAAGGTTCAATCTTATCTCATGGAGTCACATGGCGTGTGCTTGTCGTCTTCCTCAACCTTGGCGCTCCCCTGGCATTGTACTCTCTCGAAGACCCGTCAAACTGCCTTAGATTCTCTTCCAACTCCTTAACTACGTTATACATTTCTTATATTAAATATTACAAAAAGAATCTCTCAGTCCTTTTCTTATTTTTTAACCAAATTTATGTATTTTTTCTTCTTTTGTTGGGCTCTCGTACTTTTATTAGTTATAGAGATTTGATCGCGTGCTCATAATATAATTATAAGAACTGACATATATGTTGATCAAGGGATATGTAAATTGTACGCAACAAAAAATGAGTTTTTGATTTGAAATCTTGAACTCTTGGATGGGGACGGCTCCAGTATAATTGAAAATGATAGATTAAGAGAAGAAGGATAAGGATATTTTTACTTTTGTTATATTTATTTATTTTTCAAAACTACATAATCCATGTGTTAAGCCTCTTAATACTGTTAACCCCGCAACGTAATGAATTATGAATGGGGGATCAATGCCTAGAACTAATAATATTGTAAAGACTCAATAAAAAAAAGTTACAAGAACTTAATTAAAAATTAAGTAAAATCTTGGGACTCAAAAATTAATTTCCACTTAGTATGAGCCTGTTTGGAAACTCTCCAAACCGTAGTTTTAAAGAAGCTTATGGCCCAAATTTTGGTTTGGAGAAATTTTAAAACAAATAGTTATATTTGTCCAAACCTCGGTTTGGACCAAACCATGATTTCAGATAAGCTGGTCAGAGTAATTTTTGGAACAGTAAAAGCTATTTTCAACTACTCAATTATTATTTTACCCTTACTTTTTCTTACACCCTCTCTCCTATTTCCTCTATCCTTTTCACTATCTCTCATCTCTTCTCTATCTTTTCTATCATCTCTCATCTCTCTTTTATCTTTTCTACTATCTCTCATATATTCTCTATCCTTTCTATCATCTCTCTTCTCTCCTCTATCTTTTCCACTATCTCTCATCTCTCATCTATCCTTTTCACCCTCTCTTATCTTTCATCTATATTTTTTACCCTCTCTCCTCTCTCATACATACCTTTTTTTAGTAATTTTCTAATTACAAAACCATTTTTTATAATAACTATCAAAACACTCATTTATCCAAAATTATTTTTTTTCATAAGTTTTTTTTTTAAAAACTCTTTTCTATAAATTATCCATAAACCTATTTTTTCTATAAACCCGTTTTTAAAATCTTATATAAACACACACTATATCTACGATAACATGATCCAATTTCAGGGTCGAAACATTAGTAGGCGCCCCCAGTTTGGCGGATATTAGAAAAAAGAGTTTGGGCCTTCTCAAGTAAAAAAGAATCCCATTGGGCTAAAGAAAATTCAACTAAGACAAACATGTACCAAAAAAAAAACATTCAACTAATACCCTTGTACCAACGGGGATTGGTCCGAGTGGTAAGCAGCTCGGTATCACTTAAGTGAGGTCTCGAGTTCGAGCATTGGCGTACGCAGAAAATCCCCGTTTGGAGACTCACCCACCATAGCCAGGTGCGCGACGCTGGTCGGATCCGGATGTAGTCGGGGCAAAGCTCCGGTGAACCGGGTGGGCAACCAAAAAAAAAAACTAATACCCTTGTTTAAGAGATAAAACAATTCCAACTATTTAAAGATAACTTAAGTTAGCAATAGAAAGGGTAAATGAGAATTGACATAAACAGTAAAAAATGAGTTCGTATTCTACAAAGATGTGAGTTTGATTCTCACCGTTATCGTGAGGACTCATGTGATAAACGATCCCATAAGTTCTCTGTAAGCGTTATTTGAGCCCTGACCTTAGTGGGGGATTAGTATCGAACCTACTTAAACTTTACTTGTACAAAAAAAAAAGTTAGCAGTGGAAAGGGAAATAGAGACAAGGATTAAACTTTAAAGTTTACTGTTCATTTATTAATTGTCTTAGCTTTTAAGCCCATCTGTGAAAGGAAACGCTTTTTCCTTTTGTGGGTCTTTCTTTCATGACGACCTTTGTTATGGGCCTAGCCATAGTCCACAAAGTTATATAAAGGAATTTGAAATATTTGGACCTATCAATCTTGGCCCTTTCATTTGTACATCCAAGGGCCCTAAAAGTAGAAAAAATCCGGGGGAATCTCTAGGAGACTTGAGAAAAAGAATTAATTACTCTACAATTTAATAATAATAGATAAATACGTAATCATGAGTTTCAATATAAAAAAATATAATAAATTTATAATGTTCACTTGTCATTAAAAAATTTTTATGATTAAATGTCTTCTCTAGAACTTCATAGTTATTCCCTTAAACAAAATTTATAATATAGTGAATCAGAATTTAAATTTAGAAGAGATGTCTATATTTAATATCCGATTATGCCTCAAACATGATCATATTCAATATGAGGATACTCATGAGTAATAAAAAAATAAGTAAACCTTAAGTCCTAACACAGTTGATACTTAACTAGGTTCTTTAAGTATTTAGTTATAAGTTTGATCCCTGACGATATGTATAAAAAGCGTTTTAAAACTAACGCTAAAGCTCATTTAGAAAGTCTACAAGGGAAGTAGTCCCTGATTTAATCTTACCTAAAACATTAAAAAAATGAGTAGGACAACTACTAAATTAGGTGCATTTAAAGCTTCCAAGTGTGTAATAATTTTGATGGGAAGGTTACGTTATGGGATGTATTTATAAGGTAGATTTAGATAATAAAAGTGAGTGAATAAAATTATGAGATACGGACTCTGTATACACTCATGTTGCTTATGATGTGAAGAAGAAAATCATCAGATTACAATAGAAAATAAAAAAAGAAAAAGAAAAGATATCCTCTTGTTTGAAAGACTACCTTCGACTATGTTTTATTTTCTTAAATTACGTTGATACATATAGCGTTTAAAATAACATTAAAATGTCATTGTACATTTTAGACAAAAAATTCGAACAAAAAACAAAAGCTACGTGTTATTTAATTATATCAAAATGAATTACAAGAGAAACTGCTTTCTGACTCCAACAATCTTCAAGTCCAGACTAGCCCTGATTGAATCGCTAATTTTTATCAGAATTTCGTATAATTATTTTCTTCGAAAAACCAGATTATGTCTTTTTTATATAAATTTCATGTATAATTTCATAACTCATCTGTAATTCTCAAAACAGTAAAGCAGATAATGAAATGATGATATCACGATGATATCAGTGGCCGCATATTATTGACATAGCTCGATATGCAACGAAATTTCATGGAAATCAAATGCATAAATGCATCCGAACAAAATTGAGACAAAAACTTTCAACTAAAAGTAAAAGGAAGCTAAATATTAGTATTAAAATAAATTATAAGAGATCATATTGCTTTCTTACTCCAATAATCTTCAATCCTTGATAGACATCGAATTGGGACCAAAACTTTCAATTATTTTTCCTCTCGTTTCCAAATTTAGTAAGAGCTATTTTTCAATTAATTAACGTACGTCCTAATCAGGTTACAATAAAAAATATGTACACCTTATATTAACGTTCAAATATAATTGGAGCGTAAACTTTTAATGGCTCTCAGACCAAATTTTGTCCTTTAAATCAATTAATAATGTCATGTCAATAACAATCTTAGCTTATATTAACTTTGAATTAGGGTGAAAACTTGAATTTCCAGGCCCCCGTCCTATATCAAGTTTATCAAGAGCTATTTTTTAATATCTATTAATTAAGGTCATCAGATCGATCAATAGCAATCTTAATTAATTACCTAATTATATATGTGCAAAAATTAAATACTCCTCCTATCATTAATATATAGACTAATTAGGGAGTTGATATTGCTCATAAGTATAAGATATATTTTTAATAGTTATCAATTTTTTCTTAAATTACTTATATTGATACTCTCTCAATAATAATCAAGTAAGAGAGGAAGGGAGGGAGAGAGGGAGTTAAGAAAAATGATTATAATATTTTAAAAAAAGTATGTTATATTAACTAACTTTTTAAATTTAATTAAATTAATTAAATAGCTCATGTTAATAACTGAAAGAGTACTATACTTTGGAGGACACCCCTACCAACACCATAACAATAAGAAGAAACCTTATCCTATTAGGTAAAGTTGGTTGTATGGGTCAAATGGTATTATTATGCTCTATCAATAACTAAATATTTAAATGGCATGTTAACTAAAAGATTTTATTCAATGATTTTATTGAGCGTTCTCCCATGTCTTTCTTTATCTTTTTTTAGATGACTCTATATTGTCTAATATACTCTTCTCATTGTCATCTCCAACAGCCTACTTTGAAGTACACACATAAACATATTTCAAAGCAGAAAACGAAATCTGGCCTGAAGTTTATTTCCTCGAATGAATATAGATATAATAAACTCCAAAAGAGATAATGAAATGATGAGATCAGGATGATATCAGTGACCATATATATATAATTGGAATAGCTCGGAATGAAAGAAATTTCAATGAAACCACGTATATAAATGCATGTGAGTCCTTCCAAAAGTTACTAAGCCCTAATCTAACTCCTCAAGAGGAAAGAGACAAATGATATGGCCAAGGTAAGAAATGATATAAACAAAGCATGGCTTGTTTTCGTCAATTATCAGATTCGTTTTTTTAGTTGGATACGATTGAGAAAGACTTGTTACTTCCACGTACAAAAAACTCGACCTCTCCTTTTTTTCTCCCTTCCATGTTCTGCTCTGCCTTCAATTATTATAACTCCACGTTTCTGTTTTAATTTCTTCCTCGCTAGGGTTTTTGACATTGATAGAAGTAAAAAATGACAAAAACATTGGGGTCATGTTACTTAATCAATGCACTGCTACGGAACCGTTTTGCCGTAAAAGTAGCCGACACTAATATAACCACCATTTTGGCTGCAACTGTACTTCCTTCATGTATCGTTCCCGTCTGCTTCTCACTACACTTCACTATATATCTATCCATCTCAATTATTATCAGCCATACGTTAGGCTTATCTATATATCTATACATAGAAATAGTGCACAGTGTAACCGATGTGTTAACTTATAATAAAGTGCATATTAATTATTTTGTTGTGCTACATATAAATTAGCTATGCTTCTTTTTAATCAGAATAGTAAGTTTCTATGACAAAAACTTGAAAGTTATGCGGGTGGCCTTGAATGCCGTGGAACATGGGGCATGGGTAGGGTTCACTTGAAGAAAACTATATATAATGTATGATTATAATGAATATTATATATATATGCCTTTACGTAATTTAATTTTTTATTCATGAGTGGCAGGCCCTAGTAAGAAGAACACAAAGGATTTGAATTAAAAACAGGAAAAACTATCGCCAAGACCGACGTCAGTTATACGTGTGGGAATCAAAGAAAGAGAGGGGGCAAGAGAAAAGGGAACTAATAATGATTAGGATAATTTGATAGTATTTCAAAGGTAATTGAGAGATGATCATTCATTCATTAATATTCCAATTTGAATTAGGAGATATATCCTATCAATATATCTTATCAGCTAGTTAAAATCCCATCTAAGATTCTATCAAAACTTCATAAAAAAAAAAAAAGAAACAAAAAATTTTAAGCGAAGACATCTAATTTTTCCCTTCATGAGCCTTAAAGCATCAATATATTCTTCTTGTAGTTTTGTTTTAAAAGAAACCTCAAGGCTTTGAGAGCAACATTGCGAAAATAAACAAGAGCAGTAATAAAAATTAAACTTATTGACATTAAGTTCTTCATTATGTACAATGAGTTTTATTGTAATATTGTTTTATATGCACATTTAAGTGCTACTAATGAGGTTTAGCGGTATATTCATTCAATCAGTTAACTAATTAATTTGAAGAATTAGTAAGTATCTCTGAGAACTCCTGTGGCATAAGTTCATTAATCAGTTCCTCAATAATTAATTTTTGTCTGGTAATGAGATTTAGATAATGAAATAAACATAGACCACATATATAGTGTCAGGGGAGTGGGATAATGCAGGGCCGGTTTGCTGCATGTCGTCCACCATTGGTTTGTGGTTATCGAAACGCTTACCACCCGATTTTTAAAAGCTTATCTTTTGCTAACTCATGTGACCAAACAATAAATAGCTTTTTGCTTTAATATTCTTAAACATCACTTAAACTTTCAAAGTACCAACAAAATTTTAATATTCTTAAACACCACTTAAACTTTCAAAGTATCAACAAAATTAATTATGACAATCATTCAAATTAAATTGGGAAACCCACATTCCCGTAACTTTAAATTGATTCTCATATATTTTAATTTTGGCCATGTGATTCTAATAATTGGTTATTAATGTTTGGATTATAGCTAGCTAGTTGGAACTCAAGTAAAAATCTTCTTCTGCAACCTTTCTTTCTTGTTTAGGACCTTGATGAGTTGGGTTTCAGAAGTTTATTAGAGTTATAGCAAGCCTCATAATTTAAAAAATGTTTGTACTATGTAATGAGATCTTTATATTGGAATTGCGATATATATATATATATATATATATATATATATATGATTTAACCTTAACTTTATATTAATAATATACTAGGCCCTTAAGGGTCAGGCCTAAAAAGAAAAAACTAGCCACTGAACAGTGATTAAAATGAAGGGTATAGGTTTCTCTTTATAGAGCACGAACAATTTTTCTCAATTCCTCCTCTTTAAAATTACATTTATTACAACCCAATTAATTAGACTTTCGTTAAGTAACATTGTTAAACTAGTGGATATTATTTCTGAGCTGTAGAAATATATATATATATATATATATATATATATAACTAGTATCTGTAGAGAAGGAGACACAAAGGGCCCAGACAGCGTGAAGGTTATGATATAGGATTCTAGATGCAGCATGACAATCAATTAATGTTCAAAGTGAAAAGTCACTGTATCACCATCGTTGCTTCCGTTTCTCTCTTTTCAAAAAGATAACCAATGGTGTTCAAAAACTGAAGAGAGGCAATGATACACCATATTAATTAGTCAGGAATCTAGCTTTTTCCTTGTTTTGTTGTAATTATTATTATAGCCTTCTAGCAAGGGAAAATGTCTCGTCAACAAAACCTCAAAATGATCGTGGAAGCCAAAGGAATCAATTTCATGAAACTTTTTATGATATAAGTTCATCTATATATTTCATAAACCTAGAAAAAGGAGGAAAGGAATGGAAAAGGAAAGTTTCTCCTCTCAATGAATCGATAGGCCTAGCATCAATTTTACCAAAGGAATCTCTTGGAAATCACATGGATTATATAGTAGCTAGCTAGAATGAAAGTGAGAGTTGACTGCTTCCTTCTTTTCTCTGAGGATCAGAAAATAACGCCTCTATGTATGTTTTGTTATTGCCTGGATGTTAGTAAAAAGAGAATAAACATCTCCCTATCAAGGTTATAATCAGGGTTTTGGACTCAAATGGGGGCGCTCAGGCTCATGAAATTTCGAAGTCATTTGCCTTTCCCCACCTTTTAATCTCATCAATGCCCACTTTGGGATTTTGATTCTCAAAAAAACAGATCTTTTTAAAGAGAGAGAGAGTTTCTTCTTCTTAATCCCATAACGCTTTTGAGCCTCCACTATCTCTCCAAGTTGGAATTATTGATTTAGACGTAACACCTTGCCTGCACATTACAGTTCGACCCCACATCACCTACCGTGATTAACTCACTAGTTTTGATTTCCTAATGACTGATTTGAGGTTAATTCTCAAATCATAATTATTACCATTTTGGCTAATGCAAACAACTAAGCCTCCGATTCACGCGGAAATAACTTAAAAAAAATTAATAAACTCCCGCGTTTCTAATTCAACACCTTCATGCCCAACAACCAGTTTATGCCTGGAGAGCATCGAAAATTAGAAAGTATGGTTCTTATAAAGATAATTGTCTGAGATTAAGGCAGATCCAGTTGTTAATCTCAAGTTTGTTGGCGAATCCCTTGACTCTCTCTGGCTTCATCGCCTTCGTTATATGGGTCATATGGGTATTGTTTGCCAAACTTACTTTAGTGTGAACATTATAAGAAAATAACGACCATTTTATTAATCTCACTTATTAAGCTCTAATGGAGTATTAATTAATCTCATTCTATTAAAGCCTTCAATTTCAATTCCTGTTCTTAATTATGGAGGTCTGTGCTGCCCCTCCATTCTATTAAAGACTAATAGGAATATAGCGAGATCTTATACTATTAGACTAACTCTATATTAGCATATCTAAAGTATATCCTATTGCTAAATTAGGAGAAATATGTGTCAATGCATCCAAATTTGGATTTCCAGCTATTTTTTAGAGATGTGCATGAAATGCTAATCTTTTATTCTTTTATTAATATGTGGATGTAGCATCCAGATTAATATTGAAAGCTCGAAATTTTATTTATATTTTTATATTTTTCATAATGAGAAAATTACAAAATATATAAAAATAATCTCCGGCTAATACTTTTTCCAAATGAAAATTTAAATTAAACCTATAATATCCCAATTAAATTTAAACGGTTTGAATCTTATTTTAAGAATAAAAACATGGAAAGGCACCCAGTCTAAACGTGCTTAATTATTAACCAATTGAATATTGGTAAAATTATTGTTTTGTAGGAGTATTATTTAATATTTATAATGCCTCGTATGTGTTGTACACTTGTACATGTACCAGATTATGGGACTTTTTTTTTTCAAGTAGTGAGTCCCCTTTATCAGGAAAAGTTGAATAATTTATATATGTATTATGAGAAGTATTTAAAACAAGTCTATGAGGATCATCAATGATAACTTTGGATGACGTGGCAAGATATGGATAGGTGGGTTTCTAGGGTTTCTGGTGGAACATTGTCCTTGAAAAAGTTGATAGGAAAATAGCCTTGAATCCCACTAAGAGAAAGATATATATAAATGAGCAAAGAAAGGACAAAGAAAGAGGAATGAAATATGTTAGTCCCTTATTGGACAACGAAAACTTAGTCGAACTATATAGTAAAAAAATGTAAAAAAAAAAGCAAAGAATAATCTAATCAACAAAGGAGGTCCGGAACTTTGATGCTTTTTTGAACAACATGCAAATTAATGGATTTGAATATTTTCTGGGCTTTTATTTTAATTTTTTTTGGGAACACAAACGGTGAACAACAAAACTAAAAAGTGATTTTCTTATTGGGGACTAAAATATACATATATAAACAATGATTTGAAAGGAGTGCGATGTAACGTACGAATCAACATAAGAAGCTTCGTGATTTACTGCATAGCGTTTGATCTCTATTGTTTGTTTGTTGGTGTGTGAATGTGCGCCTAAATAAGAGTGGACAAAACAATATCCACCTGCAAATAATTGAATTAGATTCAGATAGCAGCCAAGCATCCTAGAGAGAACCCTATTATAATTTATAAGTGTTTTTTTCTAAAAAAAAATTACATCTTGCAATATGGCTAGAATATTTCATTTTAATTAGCCGTTGCATAGGATCGTCATTAATATTAATCCTAGCTGGCCATAATATTAGCACATATTCTATCATGAGCCTCATATTAAGAATGTTACATTGAAGCAGTGATCTTATAAAGCTTTGAGCTCTCTAACCCAAACAAATAATTTTTGGAGTGTGATTCTCTCAGGGATTTGTATTTGTTACAATGTTGTTTTTATTGAGATTCAACCAACTGGAAAAGTTTACCTGTAGGGCATCTGACCAGCAGGAACCTAATAAAGCCTTATACTCCCAAACGCTAATGAGTAACTTTTAAGGAGTGGTTGTCCTAAAAATGTATGCTCATTTTACATGTTAGCCTGTGCTTTTGCAAACCAGTAACTAATATGATTATGATGACTAATTTATTTTGTGGTTGATTAACAATTTGGAATTTGGAAATAGAAAGAAAAAGAGAGAACTCCCCTGTAACGAAGCTAGTTGTCTGAGTTTTGTTCATTTTGAGTTTTGCACCAGAATACAGTTAAACAAATCAAATGGCACTAACCACTAATAGCATAATTACGCACATCAAATTGATACCTTTTGATTTGAATTACTGTTTTTTTTTTAAAAAGAATCTCATGAAGATGAGACAGAAAAATGCGATATGCTGTGCTTGAGAACGTGATCGTACGGATAGGAATGAAAACAGGCCAGACCAAGCCTGTTAAGTGACAATCTGGCCTGTAGCCTGTTGTAAGCTAATTTTTTAGCCTAAGTCTGGCCTGTAAATATATCTGGCTTGGCCTGAAACTTGTTAAAAGAGCCTATTTTATCAAAATTCATTGTCTAATTATTGTTATAAAAAAAAAATTATAACAATATGTGTTAGCCTCATGGTCTGATTGTTGTATTATGTTTAATAGGTGATGGGTTCGACACCTACCTAATACACTTTCATACTAAATATATTTTGAATAACAGGCACAGGCCGCCTGACAGGCCTAACAGTCTTCTTAATAAGCCTAAACATGGCCTTATAAAGAAAATTTACTTTTATATAAGCTTTAGCCTGTCTATTTTTTATAACAGGTCAGGCCAAGCCAAGACAAACACAGGTCAGGCTAGAGGCCTCTGACAAGCCGCATGACCTATTTCTATCCCTACCTACAGATGCATTGTGATGAAACTCTATAAATATATAGGCAATGAGCATTCATCTATATATACTAAGTAAATAGTATAAATTAATTATAAATTGTTTATTTGCTATTAATATTGATTAGATGCAGAAACTCCTATTACACAAAATTTCAGCATATAGCACGTTAAAAGTGAATTATACTCATTGTTATTTATAAATAATCAAATTTGTGGCCAATTTTATATTTTATGTTCATGTAATATGATAAACTAATTAACGTGTGAAGGTTATCCATCACGATTCCATACAATTTAAATTGAAAAATTCTTTAATTGTTTACTTTTGAAAAATTACTGTCGAAATCTGTTAGAGGAACAGGAAACTCTTAACATTATTATGACTAATTAAGCCTTTGACTTATTCTTTCTCAGAAGAGATTTATGTGTGAAATTACAATTGAGAAAGTTACAATCACAGATTTTCTATTATCAAAATTCGAAAGCAGTGAATTTTCTCGGCTTCGGAACAAAACCAATTCATGTATATTTAACACAAGAAATGTTAAATATTTTAATTATTTTTCCAGAAAAGTGAAAATATGTCGATTCTGATGAAACAAAATATTCCAAGTTAATTATTCTAACTATACAAAAATGAATGAGTATTTTTTTTTAATAAGCACATGTATAAGACAATATTGTTGGAGATACATTAAATGTATGCATGTTTTTTTAGCAAAAATTCAAATATTAATTTATCACATTATAAAGATTAATATATTTTAGTAGACTCAACTCCCATTGGTGAATGAGTATTGCTTTAATGGTGTAGTGACTATTAATGATGGATTTATGGTATATATAAATAGAAACCTAGGTAAAACATGATGTTAATTTATATATATGATCACTTCTAGAAAAGCATAGCAAAAAGAAATATCAATGACTTTTGTCTTTGTTTTGCCAACAATATAATAACAAAGAAGTTTCCTATTTATTTATTTATGAAACTTTAGCTTTTATCAATCAGCTTCCAAAAATATTTGCTAACAAATTAAAGAATATGTTGTAACTAGCAAGTAACTGATTAGCTGCAACATAATATATTGTTTATATGCCGAAGCTAGATAGTTTGCCGGTCCAATGATTAGAGCCTAAAAATGGGTCATTATTTACTAATGTTGAGTAGGAACTATGATTAACAAATTGCTTGAATTTGTCATCTACTCTAATCAATTCAATTTCAAAATTAATTATAATGAATGCCTTGAGTGGTAGGGACGCTCTGCTTCTGTCATTAAAAAAACTTATATATACTGATATCCAAGTCACAACTTACAACCTAACCAAAAGCAAACAAATAAACAAAAACAAATCAAAAGACAAAAGAAGCTAAAACAATAAGTAAGAAGGGATGGAGGCTTAGACACCCAATTTGCGTGCTGAGTAGGGCTGAACAAATACTATATCAGATCGGGTCAGTGACTAACTTGTGGTCTGTTCAGCTGGCTAGCCTAGGTTGCCCGTGGTCTAGTCCAACCCGAGCTTAACCTGACATCAGACTAGATCGAGCTTGGTCTCCCATGTTAGAGATTGGTCTACCAGATTGCATTAACTTTTCTTTTTTAAATTTGGACCTGTAGCACCCAATTCATGAAACAAAATAGAGCTATTACAATCAATGAGTTTCACTATACTGTAACTTCTTAAACACGTGAACAGAAATTGAGGAGAACGAAGAAGCAATGAACATATGAATGGGAAATCAAAGATGAGGGAGGGAGAAGAAGCAAAAATTTTAACATTGCGGTGCGAGGGCTTTGAAGCTTGTGATTGCACAGGTTTGACATTCCTTTATTCGGATTTCGGAAGAATCTTAGTAACTAGGAAGAAAAGGAAGCAGCTAAGGAGATTGTGAGAGTCTGAGAGAGGTCTCTGAAGCCGCAGATAAGGGGGACGATGCAGATGGAGTAGAAAAGGAGAGAAGCAACGATGGAAGAGGTGAGAGAGAAGGAGGACAGGGTTTCGGGAGAAGAGAAATATATATATTTTTTACAAAAAAATAAATATAGTCACCGAGTCAACCAAACCATTTGATCTGAAAGTTCAGCCCGAAATGTGGTCTAACTCAATGACTAACCTGATCTAGTCCATTTCTTTTGTTCGAGTTGCAATTTTCTAGGTTGAATTAGACTAGGTCATACTGGTTCCGGGTTTTGTGCACAACCCTAATTGAGGACACCCTTCTAAAAGATGTAAGGAAAATCAAACCTATAACTGAGATTTTGGAATCTATCATATAGATTAAAACATCATTAGTAGCCTGCACTAACAGTAACCAATCAGACTTCCCCATATCCATCCCAATCATTTTCACAAAAATAGAACTGAACTGCTTATTCAAAGGAGGAACTCATATAAAGTCATATTTGACTTTTCCACCGTCATGTTTAAATAGATTAATTGGGGACACATAATAGCAAAGACAATATCAGAAGAAATTAGACACAACCCTAAAATACTATTCAATTCAGCTATAGAACAGTCCTTGACAACCTTGCAAGTGTTGCTTCAAATTAAAAGATCATCGGTAGTCCATTAAAGTCATGTCCATTGTAGGTCTTCCCCAAATTATAGTCATGATCAAAGCCACCAAACAAGCCAAATCCATCTTCCAATGTTCCAAATTAAGTTTAGCAACACAAAATGAAGCCAGATTCCTCACCACAAACTCATGCAACATTTTGACAAGTTCAACCCAATCCCTTAAACCGGCATTTCACCAAAATCTAGACTTACACTTCATCCCTCCGCAGGCTCTCCTAGCTCGTGATGATTCCCTTCAACCCAAACATGGCATCTACAAAATGGAAAAGCATTGAGAAAAACAATCACCTAGATTCATAATAGCATACCATTTCATATCCATAGAAATTAAAAATGTAAAAAGATTTGGAAGCATTGCACCACATAGAGAAATTATAATATGAACACCTTTGTCTTGCCCTCTTCTATTCTTCCACCTTCTTCCCCATGGCAATTGAGGAATTCGATTTCATGTTATCCATTGCAGTTGTTGAACTGCCAAATTTCCGCCCCATCAACTCGTATTTCCAGCCCCCAATTCTGATGTAGATCCAAGACACCCCAACTTCAAATCATTCTTCTACTTTGCAAAACCTGCTGGAGGCACCCATTGGAGATTTGACCTAACCCTGCAATCGAGACACACTGAACCTTCTTTACTTGAAGTCCAACCCTAACTAACGATCCATCACAATTCTGGAAACCACTACGCTCCACCCTTCTACAAATCCTCCCCATTCCCAAATCGCCATCCTCATACTTTGAACTTGCCTACCCACACACCCAATCCATGAAATCACTAACTCAAACAACCAAATCAGACACTCACTAGCACCCGACCAACGTTGGAAAAAAGATGCCAATGATTACATCACTTTCCCCATGGAGAGAACCTTCTGGTGATGAGCGAAGGATAAAACCCAGCAGAGCACCTCTTTGTATAAGATTACAATCGGCGGGATGTTCTCATTCCTTAAGCAAGTGGTTGGGGGTTTAATTTTCTAACCCTTGTATATAAAGCAAACTTATTATTTGAAAAGGGGTCTATCATTTGTCCTTAAAAGCCTAAAAGAGATTAATATATATTGTGGTGATGAGAAGAATATACTTGTCCGTATAAAAAAAAGTAAACAATTAGTATCATGTATCATGTGCTATTTTGGAAAAGTAAAAATAAAGATTCTTAAAGGAACTTTCTAAAATTGAAAATAAAATAATAATACAAACAGTTTGTTGATTAAGATAATATGTACAAATCTAATAGATAATTTGGTAAATTTCTTTAAAAATACATGTAGTGCTAATCAATTACTTGTGAAAGGGAGTTATAGGCAGAGACAAGGACACTAGTATAGAAATCCGCCACGTTTTAGTGGCAATTGATTCACATACTTGTATAAATGGATTATGGTGTAAGTTTTGAATATGGTCAAATCTAGCAAGAGTACCTAGAGGAAAATGGTTCATTCTGTTCCCTTTTTCAAAGTAAACTATCATAATTTTTCTTGATATGGACTTAAATTATAATTATTTTTTGTTTAAAAATTATTGGTATTGGTGTATATACACATGCGTGGTTCTCTTTTTTTATTTATTTTCTATTAATTTTTTTTGTATGAAACATGAGATTGGTTTTTTGTTTTTGGTGTGAAAAAATATATAATTAAATTAATACTAATTTAACAATAAATATTGGGCATGGCATCCTAATTAAAGGAGCTATTATTTTTGAATAATACCGAGCAAGAAATACTTAAAAATAAAGGGAAAAAAACTAGTGGCCATAGCTTAATTATTTCAGAATCGAGATTATTTCTCCTTTAATCTGTCTTACGCGCAAGCTAGCTGTACTGTGCTGTTCAATTTTCCTTTTCATTCGTGACTTTCTATTTGCAAAGCACATAACTGTATTTCTATTTGATCTCGCCTTTTAAATTTTCTAATCTAATCATAGATATATAGGTATGAGTAAGACTACCACTTTTTTCTTTTATTGATGCAGATTTTATTTAGCCTTGTTTTCTTTGTTCCAGTGCTACTTTCTTACCAGAATATCTATTGTTTCACATCACTAAGATTATGCTTGATAATTAAGAGGTGATAAAAGCAGAAATTAAAGTTAAAGAGATATGCTTCAAATTCAATAATCAATAATTATTATTAAAGCATAAGGTCCCATATTTGTGCTCTTAATTAATCAATACCAGATTTGAGAGAAACTTGTTTATGACACTAATATAGTCGGCATGTTTAACTTAACGTAATTTTGGACTTCGGTTGATCCGACATGCGTCAGTTCTTTTCTTTTTTTTTGTTTTTTTTTTTGGGGTGGGGGGGGTTTATTTTAGATTCTAACGTAAGGTTTACTACGTAACAAAATATGTCGAAAGGTTCATTGTTAATAGGTCTTAAAATGTAAGGGTTATTGCTTATAATTAATAGCTTCTTTAGAGAATTTGTGCAAAAACACTCACATGATACGTTGTAAATTTCTCAGTTCATCTTACAAATATTGAAGGAAAACTAGTAATTTTTTTCCTTACTAGAAAAAATTAATAAATTAAGAATTTTTTTTATCACCAATTTTATCATTTGATGATGGGCCTGTTTGGATAGGATTTTGAAAAAGGGTTTATGAAAAAAAAGGGCTTATGGACAACTTATGGAAAAGGACTTTTGGAGAAGAGTTTATGGAAAAAAAGTGGTTTTGAATAAATAGGTGTTTGGATAGTTATTTTTAGAATGACTTTTATGGTGATAAATTATTAAAAAGGGTATGATTTGATTTAAAGTAAGAGAGAGGAGGGAGTTAGAGAAAAGAGAAGAGAGAGGAGAGAAGGAAGAGAGGAGAAAGGAGAGAGGGTGTAAGAAAAAGTAGGAGAGAGGAGAGAGGGTGTAAGAAAAAGTAGGGGTAAGATAGTAATTGGATAGTCCATAAGTGCTTTTACTGTTGAAAAAGCTATTTTAAATAGCTTATTCAAAACCATGATTTTAAACCATGGTTTTGTCCAAAAGTACTTATGGACAAATAAGCCTATTGTTTTGAAATTTTTCCAAACCGAGGTTTGGGCCAAAAGTCATTTTAAAACCTCGGTTTGGGTGTTTTCCAAATACACCCGATTTCTTTTTTTAACAAAAATAAAAAACATCACAATGAGGAAGAGTAGTGAAAAAATAAATATATATATTACTATGATTATGTTAGAAGCAATCATATTTAAAATATTGCCAGAAACTTACTAATGTGGATACATTTTTTAACAAGAATTTAAACTTTAATTCATTATAATATGAAAGACTAGTCATTTTTATTAAACTTATTATCCATTGGTAATATACTTTATGTTTTGTCACTTAAGTATCCCACATTTTCTCCTCTCGCATTCTACGGAAGCTTTTTAGAAAAAGATTTTTTTTTTAAAAAAACATCCTACCGTAACAAGTGGAAGAAGAAGGAACTTAAAAGGGGGCAAAAACGTACGTAACTACTATAAGGCTTAGGATTCATTCGTATGCCGTGGTTGGTGGCATGGCCATAAATGGCGGTACCTAATTAGCTATCTTCAACTCAACTTCCCACTTTCATTAATTACATATTCATATTCTTTTCCAAAAGACGTACCCCCACTTCGTCTTATCGTTAACACTGTCTCAGAAAACCCAAAAAAAAAAAGTCTTATGAAATCATCTCACTACTCTCTAGCTTTGTTCCTTATTTCATTTACTACTGCAACAACATCGATATCGCTTTTCGAAGTTGAAACGTTTACATATGATCATTAACAGTTTTCTGATTGTGAACCTTTTTTATTTAATTTGTTGGTGGATGGTGACTAGCTAGCCACATCCTTAAAATTGTAACTTTTCACCTCGGACCACTCTCATTGGTCGTTTTACATATACATGTGATGAACCTTTCGATATCCCACACCAGATTGAACTAAAACTCATCGATCAAACGACAAGTCCCAGCTAGGAAACTGTTATGAGTCCTATATTGGGAGGGTGAGGTAACACATCATGCTCTCCAATTCTAACAGGTGGGTTCTCCCAAACACTTGTGTTATCATTAATTTTGGTGTCCATATATAATATAAATAATAATACAGCTCCCTCCCAATCGGAAGGCAAATCAAGCAAGGAAAAGACATCAATTTGGACCTACTTAAAATTAATCAACTAGCTTTATTAATACTTGTTTTCTTCAATTCCAGTGATGTGTGAGTGTGAACGATTTTCCTTATTAGCTGGTAGACATATCACTTATTTGCTGGCTAAGTACTGAACTTCAAATTCAAAAGTTGCTATACTTTTTAATGAATCAATTAATTAAGCAGCAATATAACACAAGAAAATTTCGGTATCTCAGAGAGAGAGAGAGAGAAGGTGGTCCAAAATGTAACCCTACCTCTACCTTACGTTTAATCATTTGAGAATTGAAGGTGCCCCTAAAAGGAAAATTAAAAAAAATGATATATGCGTAGATGAAACATTTTATCATCAGTTAGTTAGTAGTGCTGTAGTGGTACTTTGATTCCCTTGGGGATTTTCTGCTTATGGGATTAAAGTTATGACGAATCACAAGTTCAGAACAGAAAACCACACTACTACAAAACAATATAATTAATATAAATCTGAGGACACTGTGCCTTTTGCCTTGCCCTCAGTTTCCTTAACCCCAATTAGTGACGAAACGAAGATGCAAAGCTTACGTATTATTATAAGAATCAATGAAAATTAATTATGCTGTGGAATAATGAATCCACTGAGATCCTTTTTTGACTTGGTTCAAAGTTACTGATTAGGCTCTCTCTCTCTCTTGTGTATGTTTGGGGGTTGAGGGCCATGTCCTGGTCACACCCTTTTAGTAAATAGAGAGAGAGAGAGTCTCCATTGTTAATTGGTACAATAAGACAAGCCCACCCCATGGGCCTCTGCACCTTCCTCAAGCTATCCGACAAACCACGTGACCCTTACATGAACACCTCATTATCATTTGCTACATGACCTTATTATCATCTCCATCATCATCACATCTTTCAACATTTTATTCTTTAAAAATTAAAATAAAATCAAAAGCCACACACACACACACCCTTATAATTATTGCACTTTCATAAATGTAAATATACATACATACATACATACATACATACATACATACATACATGCATACATACATACATACATACATACATACATACATATATATATATCACAGGCTATAGTGAGTTTTCTGGGTGCATATCTTTCTCTGATATACTCTCACCAAGAACGCCCAAAAAGGTTATGAATGGTAGACATCGTGATTAAGCAAAGGCCCAGGTTGACACTTGACACACATGATAGTGCCACTCCATCTGAAAAATAACAAATTAATTATCAATAAAATAAATCTGGAAATCTTTTCCCCACCTTTTTGCTACAATGGAAAAACAATGCCTTTGAAAGTAAAGGTATCGAGAGTCTTTGACATTTATGTAGGAACAAAGACAGTCTAATTAATTCCATTAAAACACTAACTAATTAATCCATGAACATGATCGATCACATTTTTCTGTTGCTGATGATAATCATCCTCTCTCACTTAAGCAGAACTAGAAAAAACGTGATCATCTATGTGTGTGTATATATGCTCATCATTTATTCTAGTTATATCTGATGACATGGGAGGGGTCTATTAGCTTTAGTTTATTATTCTCTGGTGCTACACCGATGATGTGTTGGACACGTGGCATAGTGGTTCGGAGCCTGACACTAACGATGATGCGGATCGGGCAAAGTTCCAGAGGTCAATCTCGTTGGTGTAATCGTAATTAGCTCCACTGTTGTTGTGGGCGGCTGATGATGATGTTATTGATGAAAGTGACGGAGATCGTAGGGTCGGAAGAAGTTGCCGATCATGCTCGCTCAAGTCATAGCCCATTGTGGTGATGGGCTCTCTGGTGGTATTATTATTGAAGCAAGGTAGGCTCCGACAAGTCTCCGTTTGGCCATTCAGCTGCGAAGCTACTAGACGATCCAGTGCAGCCCAGTTGGTGATAAGACCACCATTAACAGATGAAGTTGTTGATTCCATCTGATGATGAACATAGCTGTGGTCGCCGCCGCCATATGCTCCTTCAATAATAGGGCGGTACCCGTAATTATTAGATTTTGGGCTTTCTAAGGGAGGAAGCTTCAAGAACCTGTCATGGTGGAAGTAACCATTGTTAAGAATGTTGTTGTTGTTGTTCATGATAGTGTCGTCAAACGGTCTGGTGATTCTTCGGTTGTTGTTGGTGGTGGTGTTGGTGGGGTCGTTCTGTTCTTCTTCTTCTTTGCAATAGCTTCTTCCCATTTGCTCAAGAATTTGCTCCAGAGCTCCCTCATCGTCATCACAAGGATCAAACATGGAGTCGTGGTCGTGGCTTCTGAGTGTTTCCTCTGCAATGGACGAAGCCAAGGGGCTCTCTAGGGTTTTGAGATGGTTCTTCTTCTTGAATATCCTGCAAATCACCCACCCTTCTTCCTGTGCTCCATCTCCTATTACATTCGTCACCTGAAATTTTTCCAACATATAATAATTTCAACATGTCTTCTGTAGTTAACAACGATAAAAGAAGAAAAGAACACCATGAGCACGATTTAGACATTTTCAAAGAAGAAAAAGAAAGCACTCACAATGCTGGTCTCGGTGTTGGTGATGTTATCTTCAAGCCTATACTCATGCATGATCCAATCAGACTTTTGGCCATGAGGGGCACGTCCTTTGTAGAAAACCAGGGTCTTTCTCATCCCAATCCTCTTTCCGTTGCCGTATATCACCTTGTCCCGCCCTGTCGCCTTCCAGAATCCGGCAGCCGTGGCCCTGTTGGTACGAGTTCCGGTGGGATACTTCTTGTCTTTATGGCTGAAGAAGTACCAATCGTTCTGTGGGGTGGTTCCTATTTTGCACTTCTCTGTGAAACCCAAAAGAGGGGAAGAACATGAATGAAGAGACGAAGAAACCAGAAAACTATGCAGATATCTCTGGTAATTATGATTTACCTTGTATATCCCAGGGCTCGAGCTTGTTGAGATCGACATCGCGAATAACGTCGAGGTCGATCTTCTCGTAGCAAACCTTCTTTCTGAGGTAGTACTGCAAAAGCTCCTCTTCGGTTGGATGGAAGCGAAAACCAGGAGGCACCTGGGATTGTCCATTCACGGAGATGCTCATGTTCTCCTGCATTCAGATGGGTAATTAATGAAGGAGGAGACAAGATAATATTATCAGGGTTCCAGTTTCAAGTTCTTTTTCTGGGTGACGACCAAACGGAGAGTGATCAGAGAACACTTGGAGGGATGAAGAAGAGAGATAACAAGAGAAAGAAAGGCGAGGAGAGATAGATAATGGAGAGAGATGGTGGACTGGAATGAGTATGTAACGAATCATCACTCTATATATATCTGGTGCGTGGGCCCGAAACGACCAAGCTATATACATATAAGAAATTCTTTTTATATGCATATGATTGTATTTTATTTTATGTTCTTTTTAATAAATAATATACAGACTCAATAATAGCCGTGATGCTGAATTATATTATAACCATACATGGTAAATTGAGTAAAAGCAGGCCAGATATTATTTAAATAAGATCATAAATTGTATATAGGTCATAAAAATCGGAATTAATTAGTAGAATGATATATATGAGATTAAAGGGGAAAATAACAAAAAAAGACCATTTAAAATTTAAAAGGATAAAAAGGGCACATGAATTTGAAAAAAGACAGATTGGGCAGGAGACCCAATCTGTCATTTAAAAATTACAGTGCACAATTAAAAATATTATTATAGGAGTTGCAAATATCATTATGGGAGTTACAAATACCATTGGCAGAGTTGCAAATAAAAAATAAAATTATACTTTTTACAACTCTGTCAATGGTATTTGCAACTCTTGTAATGATATTTGCAACTTTTTCAATGGTATTTATAACTCTGCTAGTTGTATTTGAATTTCTACAATGATATTTGTAACTCTGCTAATGGTATTTGCAACTCCCATAATAGTATTTGTAACTATGCACAGTAATTTGAAATTGTAGATTGGGCAGGTTTGTCTTTTTCTAAATTTATGAATCCTTTTTGTCCTTTTAAATTTTAAATGGGCTTTTTTTTTTGGGATTTTTCTAGATTAAAATGAATGGAGAAATGGAAGGAGGGAAATAAATTAAAAGGGAACGCGCGCGCGCGCGCGCGCGTGTGTGTGTGTGTGATGTGTGTGGGGGAATTTTCTTGAAGATGTGTGAGGGGAGCCACACCTACCAAGAAAGGAGGAGGGGCAAAGTGGGGGTGGGGCCCAGTTGTACGCGGGTATCACATGAGGGGCCCACAGGGAAATTTGGACATAGTGAAGGGAGGACTTGGGAGAAGAGTGAGGACGCACGCCCACATCCACAACTATGACGCCTGACCTTAAAAATCTCCACGGAAAACCACCTCTTAAACCACCATTTGAACCATTTTTCCCTCTACTACTATTCATCCATCTCTCTCTACCAATCAGTTATAGTCACTCCAATCCTAAATATATGAACTAATTGAGATATTTATATATCCTAAATATAATATTTTAATTATTAATAAACTATTGGTTGAGATGATAAGTAATCTCATCCCTGTAGAAGAAAAATACAAATTTGAATATCGATAAGCATATTTATTGGGAGAAGTAGCAATTATTTGCGCTCTAAATCTCGAAAGATATTGTATCATTGATTAAATAAAAAATATAATACTTTAATTTATTTTGTCTATTAAATTTATAATTCCTTTAAATTATATATTCTTATTGAAGGCATCTATATATTAAAGAAGGGTGGGGTTTCTATACGGAGATAATTTTTGTTACAAATAATTAAGAAATATTTTAAAAAAACTAATATATATTGATTATAGATATAACTAACTCAATTGATTTTTTTAATTTTTATAAATTAATTATTTAATTCGTACATTTAAAAGCTGAGGGAGCAATTCCTATTTTAGTCACCATTTGGGTTTCATATTATATCATATGTTAAACTCTAGCATTATCATATCAAATATAAAATTAGTTATAATTGTTGCATATAAGATTCTTGTAGATTTACTAATAGGTATGGAAAAGTCAAAATCGTTTGAGTAGGAATTCTCGAGTAGTATAAATCCTGTGAAACAAAATGCCTATGAGAAAGTCATTCTCAATTCTTTGATCTGACAATACCGCATATAAAATACTTCATCAAAGAAATTCTTGTGGGTTTCAGTGAAAAATATAGATAATGATCATATATAGGAAGAATGAATGTGATTTTATTTGTTTTACTATATTAAATTGTTCTTATATTGAAATCTAAAAATAAAGGAATAATATATAGTCAGCGTTAATCAGCAACCACCATCGATCATCAGAAGAGAATTAGATAGGAGAAAAAGTAAGAAGATGATGGGTGGGACTTGTGCTTTCAGGGCCCGTTAGAAGGAAAATGTCTTTGCAGATGTAACAACTGAATAACTCATCAACTTGTCAAAGCTTTCTTTCTTTTATTTATTTACTCATTTATTTTAATTTGTCACGCCATATATATATAATTTCATATATACAGCATGTGTATACAAGGTGCATTAGGGAAAAAAAAGGTAATTTTCTTACATAAAACCACTTGTAAGTAAATTACATATAATCAATTTATCAATGGATTGATCATATATAAACCATGCATAAATAGTAATTGGAATATTATATTTCACATGACGTGAGAAAAAAAATAATGACAATCGATTTCCCATTTATTCGTAAATATTTAATTGAAAAAAATTGTCATGTTTCGTTTTCCATCTGGATATATAATATTTTGTCTCCCCTTTTTCAATCTGCTGCTTGCTTCCGTCCCCCATTTTCTTGTTTTGTTTTTTTCCAGCCTTCCATTCTTGGTTTTGGTTCGTTGCTTTTCTTTTTGGGTGTTGATCGAGATATTATTTAGGGTTTTTAGTTTATAATATTATTTAGGATTTTTAGTTTACAAATTCAAGCTTTTTTGTATACATGCATTGAATTTTATCTTTCACACAACATGCTTCTTCCTTCTGGCTTCGTTTTTAAAATTCATTTTCTCCTTCTCATTTCACTGGTTTTTGCATCATTCGGTCTCTTCTTTTTTTAGTTACTTTTTTTAAGTAGGATAAAGAGCAGACTCCACCTAAATATATTTATTCTATTTTATAAGGGAGAAACTATATGATTTAAAAATAACAATAAATGGGATATTTTACTCTCTTCAAAGAAATTCACACAGCTGATTCGCCATAAAAAATCAGCTTGACTTCTTTATATATGCTTTAGCATCTAAACAAAGCAATGAAAGCTTTGTGGCAGCGTGATATTGCAATTAATAGCTTTATGTCAAGAATTGACAAGATGAGCGTGGAAAATGAGGATTTTCCATATGTTTTGAGATTTGTGATTGTCTCTTTTAATATATGTATTTTTTCTAATAATTAAACTTTAAATATAAAAAAAAATATAACAGGGCATTACATAATTAGACTAATTATATGTTAGTAAAACTTAATTTGAGTTTAAGCTCTGTTCTTTGTGTATAAAAGAAAAAAGAAAATAATTTAATTATTTCTTTTTTAATACATAAATCCTAATTAGGATGGGACAATATACATAGAAACTAAAATATGCTTCGAGAAGCTTTAATGAGTAAAATGTGAGTGACATGTAATATAAGACTAAGACTGTATTTACCATCTTCGTCAGATTATATATATATATATATATATATATATATATATATATATATATATACCATCACTATCATTACACTATTGTACCAAAAATCCATAAAACTATCACTGACCATAAATGTCACCCATGCATGCAACCACCTAATGTTACTGTCTCCCTTCACCACTCAATATTACCTCTCTCCCTCCTTCATTTATCCAAATTTTAAATTAAGAAAATTACAAAAAAAATGATCAACTCTAAGTCCTATAAAAATCTCATGGGAAATTAAAGGGCCCTCAAAATTGCCATTAGAAAAATTAATTAATATGATTTCTTGTAGCTTTAAGATAATCCACGAAGATAAGTGTGCTATGGATATTATTTATATATGCCGGGTTTTTTTTTGGACCAGAAAAAGATTGGCAAGAACTAAGTCACGGTAATGAAAAAGAAATAATATGATGATTATATTGAAAAAAAATCAGTAACATTACTTTGAAAAAGAATGCCTACCACAAAAGTTTGTCGTTATTGTCGCGATTCAAATACAAATTGCAACAACTTGATATTTTAGTACTAATTAACTACTGGTCGATCTTTGCCAATTAATTACTACCTTAAAGATTACTTTGCTGACGTCCGTGAAAACCAGAACTGCTCGATCTGTGTGCCCACGTACATTATCATTTTAATTTGTATCTCCCTCCACAAATTTAATTATATAACACTTTAATACTAAATCCCATCTAACGTTTTAATAAATTAAATTAGTATCATCGATATCAATCAGTGTGTGTGTGTGTGGGAACTAGTGAAATAAAAACACAATGTTTATAAGGAGTTATATAAATACACAACATTCAACCAATGCATCACATAAACCGAAAACACACACACACATATAGTTATATTTATACAACAAAATATTTTTTCTCTTTAATCTTAATCTCAACATATATAATTAATATTTTCTAGATTTTAGGAAAGAATATATCATCAATAAATATATCCTTTTTTTAGGAAAGTAATGACAATTTGGATCACTTCTATAAAAAAATATTAAAAATTTTTGGTCCCTGGAAATAATAATCTTTTTGAGATCGATGACATTACTATATTTGACAATTTTAAAAAAATATATATGGACCAAAATGCTAATAATCCTCTTGCAAAGGATTCAATCTCGAAAAGGGGGTGTGATTTTGTAATAGATTAACTTCTCTCCTATGTATAATACATTTTTGACGGCAAACAATTTATATTTTTCTATAGAATTGAAATATAATGTTACGACGATATTTAAAATATTCATCCAAGTGATGTTTTCATCCTGTTGCTGATTGCTTATCGCCTATCTTTAATATATTCTTTATTTCCCGGTAATTACTATTACAAATTGAGCTATGACTTTGCTAGACAAAAAACGTAACGAGGTTTATAAGCGAAGTTAAATTCAAATTTTACCCTAATTTAATGGAGTTATCGTTTCATTTCTTCTTCTCTTTTTCAAAATGTTACTGCCGATTTGTTATAACTACTGTATGTAGTTATGATATGTTATATGACGAGGA
Source organism: Leucaena leucocephala (assembly GCA_037074615.1). NCBI lineage: Eukaryota > Viridiplantae > Streptophyta > Magnoliopsida > Fabales > Fabaceae > Leucaena > Leucaena leucocephala. Next base: position 20,369,598 of record CM073555.1, on the reverse strand, counting down.
CAAAAATATAATTACCACGCATTATAGCAATTTTCTTACAAAAAATACATTTAACATAAATCAAATCACTCAAAACTTTACTCAACTAAACTAATTGTTGATAAGGTCAAACCAAATAAGTCCGTAATCTTCCTAGCTATATAACAGCCATGCATAATCAATTTTATATAAGAGTTCATTTTTCTTATATGCAAAAGTCTAGGTGAGTTAGGGTATACTTTCATGCTCAAAATATTTACGAAAATACTTACAAATCACCTACTAACAAAATTTTTATATTAGCAATAAAATTTGAACTCACGATTTTTTAGGTTATAAGTCAACTCCTTACTAATTAGACTAACATTTGTAAGAGTTCATATAATTAAGATGACTTTCATACGCTATAAATTAATCAAATAATTGATCGACCATATATGCATTGACACGATTAAAATGTAGCTAGATTTAAAGTACACCAACCAAATCGCGGAAAGTCATTTCTGGATGTGTATGTGTGTTGTATATGGTTAATTGAATACCTTTTTACTGAAGTTTTGGTGAAGTTCAAATTCATGATATATTATGTATTATGTAATTAATTAATAATAACTCATTCGATACCTTTTTTTAAAGAAAAAAAAGTCTTATATATACTCATTCAGTCGGATCTCCTGATAAAAACGTAATACAGCAAATTTCGTATATTTTACGAGAAATCTCAAGAGAAGACAGAGACATTTAACTTGATTCCACCGTCGTGTAACACAAGATACCAAAAAATGGAAAGAAATGAAAGGAAGAAAGAAAGTCGAGTAACAGAAGTCAAATTAAAGAAGAGAAGATCAATATTAATAATAATTATAGTTATAATTTACTTAGGTATATTACTTGTAGGTCATTTTGAATTTTAATGGGTAACATCAAGCATATCAATATATAGTGAAAGTAAATGTATTTAGTTAAGAAACATCAAAGGGTCACAGCACTAATCATTCTCTTGTTGCTCTAAATTCCATGCCTCTAATCATTGATTTTCGCTGGAAGACGATGGAGCAACCACTTTTAGTTACTAACCAGCACTACTGCCGGTCTTCCTATTTATTCTTTCTTTTTTAATTATTTTTTACTCTATTATTTCACTTAATTATGTTAATTTCATAGTTTTTAAATTCTTATTTATCTTTTTCCAAGTGCAGACTCCTTAATGGTTAATTCCTAAGCATGTATTAGTTTGTCAAATTGCAGCAAACCATAACATGATTAATCCAACTTTGTATATTTATAGGTTTAAACTTGTGTGTAATCATTCATCATTAACCATGATTACAATGACAAAATTATCTTAATTAAATTTAAACACTATGGTTAGTTGCACAACAACAGTCTGACAGATCACGAATCCACAAAGCCTATAAATTAAATTTCTATTTTTTTAAAATATCAAAGGCCCTTTTTGAATTGACATCTTTCAATATTATTATTATTTACTTTTTACTTGAACGTATCATTTTGAACCTTGGAAAAAGTGGTTTAAAAGGATAAAATTTAGGTGTTATTAAAACGATATCTAAACTTCTTCCTCCTTTTTCGTGTTTACACTGGCCGATCGAGGTTGAAATGAAATCAATTACTAGAAAAGCTGTCAAAAACATAATGTTAATCGGATAAAAAAACTAAAAAAAGAAGGTGAAAATGAAATCATTATATTTGAGCTCCTCCGACAACCTAGAAGACCAAACTAGACGACAAGAACAGTCACATTGGAAGTTGTTAAAACATAGATATAATTACTATCTGCTTTTTTAAGATATTATCTTGTTTTAATCCAACGTGCCTCTCTCTAATTTGATTCCTAAGAAGAATCATAAATCTGCCGGCACCACTATGATCCTTCGACTCGGAAAAATTATTACATGACTTGAAAATAATCAAAATTCTATCGATCTTGTTAAAGTTGTCAGTAATGTGACACTGTGCCTAAATATGATAGAGATAAAGGAATACAGAAAATTGCCACTATAGCGTATTGCAATGATTTTGCAGTACACTTAATACAATGAAGTGATTCCATCACAATAATGCACTTTTACAGATCTGATAATCTCTTCAAACAATTTTTCCTACAACACGTTTTGTCAACTTCACTATCTTTGATCGTAACACGTGGATTTATAATGGAGTGTTTGGGCAATTTAAATGATAACATGCAGTTATATTTGTGGCAGTGGCTGTATGGCTAACAGTGTTTTGTTTATTTATTTTTATTACATTTATTTACACAAATTAATCAAAATTAATATTTAATTGTATTTATTATCAAAATTAATCAAATGTGAATCATAGATTTTTTTAAGAACACCACATAAAATTTATATGTGAATTATATCAACAATTTATATGCTTGTATTTGTTCATTTGATGATATATGCTTCTTATAAAGAAATTAAATTAATGTATATTATGCTTTTCTTTCATTTTTTGAACTGAATGTATATTACGCTTTTCAAACAAGTGCAAACAACCATTTGGTAGTTTATGTGCACATTGCTGTCCATTTTTCAAAGGTAGACATTCAATTTGTCATAGTTTCATTATTTCATTAAAAAAACAAGAAGAAGCTATCTTCTAAAGAGTGCATTACCTGGAATCCATTTAATACAAAGTCAATATAATTAAAAAAACAAATACAAGTCAATATAACCTTCTAACCGTGCAAGTGGTGGTAGAAAATCAAAAATTAATTTTGAGAGATATCGTATTGGAATAAACCGTAATAAACATTGTTCGAATGTTCTCTAGCAGTCTATCTGAGCTCAAGGGAACTGAGAAATATTGGATTTATAATTAAAACATCAGAATTCCATACATTGTTCGAATGTTCTCTAGCAGTCTATCCAATATTTATATGTACCCAACATCATGATCAGTGCTATAACTAAAACTATTATATGCAAAAAAAGAAAAAAAAAGAAAAAACATTATTCATTTGAGGAAACTTCAATCTCTTCTATATCTCTTCTTATAGCATTCTTGCTACAATATTAATCTTAAATACATTTAATAATACTCCTCTTTCTAATTATAAAATATACTTAACTAATTTTATTTGAAGGTTGAGAGCTTCAATTATTTGAAGGTCATATATAACTAACTGTGTTTTAAATTATAAAGGGAACAAGTTAGCTCTTAATTATCCATGCAACATTATTTCATTTTAAAATTAAATCACGTGCTCCAGGCTAGATACACGCATTATTACTTTATTAGTACGTAGAAATTTTCATGCGTACAACAGACGATCATGGGCCACATGTTCGGGAGATTCCATAAGGTTTTTCCTAACTATCTAGAAGATAGAGCTAACTTGTGAATACTGCTATTTTTTATAATTACATTTTATATTGGCCAAAATAAAATTCCATGCTTAGCTTATAATTGTTGGTATAATTGTACTTTTTAATTAATCCCATATATATAGTGAAGATCCTCTACTAAAATCTTAAATTGCATGCCAAATCTTAGGATATCAATCCATGATCTTCTCTATCACTGTACATATAACGGAAAGAGTTGTAAACTAATCATACTTAATTTGATTCAAATCATTCAGAATAAAAAGTATTATTGGAAAGTGAAATGCTGCATATATACATATATTAATTCATTCACATCAATTCAATATTCATCAACTATCAATATCACCATCAAATCTATAAAATTATTAAAATATATGTTGTGTTACGTTATGTTATACATAAAGAAGGTCCACCTGGTTATAATTAAAGCACTAAATAATATTCCAAATCATTGAAACAATTTATACGATTGATGTATTATTTATATAGTAGTATTGACTATTTTACACACACAAGTATTGCCTACCCTATATTCAAATGTAGGGTAGGCATACTTTTCATACGAGTTCAATACTGAAATCATTATCCTCCAATTATTGATCAAAAAAATTCATGCATGGGAATTAGAATCAGAACTCTCTTTTTTTTTCAAGGCTTAAGGGCCCACAAATTTTATTTTATTTGCATGCATGGTGTAAATGCAGACATAGAGAATCAATCTTTTGTTCAAAAGAGGCTTTTAATTTATAAAGTTCCAGTGGTAGCGTTTAAGATTATATAAGCTCTACCAAGTAAGAATAATAAGATGGTTTTGACACAAATTTATTAGTAATTTAAAACAACACATCAACTTGGTCAACATCGGTGAGGTTAAAAAGACGTCCACATCTCCAATTTTTTTTAAAAAGAAAAATCTAAAAATTGTAAATTTAAGATTCTTGGACTTTATTAGTAAACATCTTTAGAAGGCCAGAAGAGAAAAAAAGAGAGAGAGAATAAAAGGAAAGGAAAAAGGAGGCCGCTTTAAAGCTAAGCTTGCGAATTGATCAAATTTGTTTTGCATCACTTTAATTCGACACCGATCTCTTTATAAAACAAAGGGGCCAAATGAGATGGAACAAATTAATGAAGATAAACGGAATCCCTTGGTCTCCGTAATTATGGCAATTCTTCTATCAATCATGAATCCTGTGAAATATTAAAACAGTAATTAAGATAAAGTATATATTTTATCCACTTAAATTGATATGATTTCGATTTGATCACGAGCGGAACAAGAGCAAAGGGAGATCAATTAATGAATCATTACAGAGCTCAAAATCTCAGTTAGTGTTGAAGCTTTAGCTTAATTAGGAACAAGAACCATGTCGTGTTATTAATTAGCTACATTAATTCTTCACATTTTTATAGTTAAGATAACGTGTTGATCAGAGATCGTTTAGACTTTGTTATATACTTTGAAGGGGACAAAGGAAAGAAAGGCGAAGCATACTTTAAAAGCTTTGGTTTGTTGTTTAATAATGTTTTTATTTGCTTCATTTTATATATTATGTTGGTTTTCTTTACAGAAAGCTTTAATTACTTTTCCTTCTCTTTAAGGTGACAATAACTAATTAATTAATTATGTGTCAATTATTGTATGCCATTTTCTGGGGAAGACAAGAGCTCATCAGCTTGCCATTTTTATTAGTTTAATTTTGAATTATAGTTGCAACTCGATAACAGCTTGCTGACTGAAATTATTTTCTTTTTTTATTAGAGATCGTTGAGGTCCCCATTAATTTGTTGAAAGAAACAACAATTTGAAATGAAATCATTTCTTTTTGTAGTTTTATTCCCCATGTGATTAATTTAGAAGATACTATCAATTATACACCTAATTATTAAGACAATTATTCTTCCTATTACTATAAATTGAAATCCATGAAGAAATACGTATGCTTCTAAATCTAAGAGAAGACGATTTAAAGCAAGAGTGTAAATATTTATGTATATAAAAACAAATAGAGAATATTCCTGGTTTATCACTATATGCATGGCACTTAATTAGTGGCAGTCCGCAGGTTCTTCTTAGAAAAAAAAAATCATAGTACAAGGTACTAATAAATCCAAATTAAACAATTGTATCATGAACTTTTGGGTTTTCTCATATTTGTTCTTATTCTTTGATCATCAATTAATACAACTCCACATCTGACTTTTTAGTTAATTGGACGTTAGTTTGACTCTAAAAGTGATTTTTGCTTTACAATATGTAATTAATTCTCTTGAAACATTTTTATTTCAAACTTCGACGACATATGATAACAATTTTCGTGCTACACCTTTTAGTAAAGTTCTAGATTGCTTTCCTTGATTTTCAGTATATAATATATAATTGAACTTTATCGAAAAGGTATATCAGAGCTCATCTGAAGGAAGCAATTTTTTATTCCTGTACATTCATACCAATGATGAACTTGTTACCTGCCTAATAGTCAAGAATCGTAATTTTAGGCTTTAAAATGTCCGTATCACTCATTTTCATCGAGGATATTAATAATCAAATCACTTAATTACTTAATTATTATGAATATCAATAGATTTATTGTGGGACAATGATGATATGTATTAATACATGCTTCTTGAGGTTAATTACTTGGCTTGATCGTCTTTTCTCTCTTAAACATGTTCAGAAATATATAAGTACATGAATCGGGGAACGAATTGTTCCTTCAGATATCTCTTGTTCAAAAGAGTTGGGGGGGGGAATCTAAGTGGATTTAAATAATTAGTTCATGAGACTTATTAATTAAACCGAGCATTTTATAAAGCATCAAATTTTCAACCTATTAACTATAAATGGATCGAAGTTACACAGAAAAGTAAACTTAAAAGAAAGGTTTCCCGAGTTAAACTTGTCTCTGAATAATCAACCCTACCATTATCAACCATGTTTATATCAATACAAAGGACAAAAACTTTTTGAAGAAAAAAATGTCCAAAACTCCAAGCTGATATGTACTATCCACCTAAATTAGACTCCAAATATCGTTAAACTTAACCTACCTCTCTTTTTTCAATAATTTTCAAAAAATAATTAGTATTACGTTTTGTCATATTCAAAATAAATTGTGTGGAGTACATTGGTACAAATCATCCATTAAAGACTTTCTTGTTTACTCAATCAAATTTTTTTAATTTGATTCATCATTAATTAGATAAGAATACGAAATGTTCATATCTTTAAGTGAAGTTTAATTTTTCTTGGTCCTATATATTATATTATTAAGTTTTGTATGAGCTTATTATGCTTGGATTGTGACAAGTTTATATACCTTTTAAATTAGTTTTCTTATTATTATTATTATTATAGATGAGACTTTTATGGAGACCTTCCTTCAAATATGATTGGATTTGGCTTACTGTTTCCCCATTTTAGAGTGTCTTAGGTCACTACTTTATTTTTTTTAATCTTTTCTTATTTTTAACCTTTTGAATATCTCAAATCATAACCTTAATTTGTTTTTGCCTATTTTTGTCTTGTTTTTTAAGCTCAAATGTCTCTTGTCAAATATTTTTTTATGGGGCCAGCTGGACCTTGTGCGTGGTAGTTAAGCCTTTTTTTTTCTTTTTCTTTTTTAAATCTTTTGACTCTAGCTGCACCTTAATTCGTCATTTGTTTTAATTGGCTTATATTTGAACTATTTCACCAAAATAACTTAGGCTACTTGGTTAGGATATAATGCCACAACTCTCACATGCTCTTCATTTTTCTTTGGAAAAATTAATCAATCCATCCATATATTTTATAATCATTTTCAAGTATATCCCTATAGTTTGTAAAAAATTCTATCCCTATAGTTTTCAAAAATAGCAGAGGTCATCATCAAAGTTAAATTAATTTATAAAATCATCCCTACGCACAAGTGGCATCAACACCATTAAGTCAAAGGATGATGCAGAACAATTACATGTGGATGAAAAAATTTCATAATAAATATATTTTAAAAATTAGGATAGTTTGCTCGATCAATTTTATTAAAGAGTTAAATGGTAAATTAGCTCTTAAAATGTTTCTTCATGTGCAATTGAAATTCTTAACTTTCGATTGGCACAAATTTTTTTGAAAGTTTGAAAAATGATGCAATATCGTCCTATAAAAAACGTTTGAACAACATTATCTGTTACTTGAACAATTCTTAAAGTTAATTGGCAATTTTAACGTTGAAAATTTGTTTGGTATTCTAAATTCTTTTTAGCGTTATATTTTTAAGTTATCAATGTTCAAAAGTTAAGGATGCCAATTATATTTATTAGTTAACCCTTGTATTAAATAACCCTCGTTTTCGTGAACTAGCTAGAAAGGAGCCCATGCCATTAGCTTGTCCTCCCTTGTATTAAGTTAGCAAAAACATAATACTCCTCTTATCCTTAATATATAGGATTTAATTAAAGAATTAATATTAATTATAAATATAAGACTTATTTTTTATATTTATTAATTTTTAATAAATTATCTTTTTTAATAATCTCTCAATAATAATCAAGAAAAAAAGAGAAAAATATAGTTAAAAAAATTATTATAATATTTTAGAAAAAAATATGTTATATTAACTAATTTAAATAATTATTTTAATTTAATTAAATTATTTAAATATATTTTATATTAAAGATGGGAGGAGGAGTATGTAAAAATATAATTAAAAAACACAGAGTAAAATTGCAATTCAAGTAAAGGAAATACGTCAAATCAAAATTCTGTCAACTATAGACTTGCGAAGGAAAGAATTAGGAATATAGAATAGATTGGTCAGTTGGTCGACTTCACCATTCTGTGTGTCTGCTGATCGATGAGCAACTGAAAACCAACCAAGTTGAATTTTCGCATTAAGAAAGAACAAAAAAAGAAACATGTTGAATGTGAGAAAATGCATGTAGACCCTTTGAACGCACACAAACATTATAGGAATTGACATTTCTCTTGCAAAACAGATCAAAGGGTGTTTAATTTAATTTGATCGTAGAGATATTCTTATATTACATCGTCATAATCGTTCCACCAGCTGCAATATTCATTTCCGCCTTTTGCTTTATTTGGAGCGTTAGGTCTCTTCTGTTCATCACTTTCGCTTTAATAACAATGACGACCGTTTATTAATTATTGCGTATATATGTGAATCTTGAGGTGAAGAGTAAATAATCAACTATTAGTGATTCAAGTTCAGATTTTGACTTTTACGTTTAACAACACGTCATTTGAAGGGGAAAAAACTATTAAGTTCTTTGTTTGGATCCCTTTTCAATCATAGTGAGTGTTTATATAGACTTTTAGAAAAGAGTTTATAGAAAAAAAAAAGATTTTTAGATAAATTTTAGAAAAAAATTTATGAAAAAAAAGTAGTTCTGAATAAATAAGTGTTTGGATAGTTATTTTTAAAATGATTTTTGTGATTGATAAATTACCAGAAAGGATATAAGATGAAAACTAAAAAAAAAAAGACAATCATAGGCCAACACTGTTCATCCTCTAATTTTCACTTCTGGAAACTACCGATGGCAGCAACGGCGACCCAACGACAGTGAGCAACTCCTAGCGATGACTCGTGGATAGCGGTAGATCTAGATGGCGAGCAGCGACCTAGTGACCCACTGACTATGGCGACCCAATGTGGACGGCGACGGTAGCAACAACGACTCTGGCGACCCAACGTGGACGGAGATGGTTGCGACGGCAACTCGGTGACCCAGCGTGGACAGCAACGGCGATGACTCGTGAAGGAGAAGGAGAAAGAGGAGAGAGAGGAAAATAAGAGTAAAATAGTAATTGGGTAGTCTATAAGCTCTTTTACTGTTCCAAAAGTTAATCCTACCAGCTTATCTGAAATCATAGTTTTGTCCAAAAGCACTTATGGACAAATATGATTGTTTGTTTTAAAATTTCTCCAAATAAAGGTTTAGGCTATAAACTCTTTTAAAACTATGGTTTTAAAACTTACCAAACAGGCCCATAATTTTACAGTTCACGAAGTAAATATGTGATAGGAGTTTTATCTCAACTATTGTAAATGTGTTTATCATAAAAAAATCCACACAAGCTCTAAACATTATTTCTTGAATGGGCAAAAACCTGCTATATTATTTATGTCCATTTCTTTTCTTTTTTGTTTTTTTTTTTTGTTAAGCACAATTATCCTTTTATTTAAAATAATCATATTCAAGATATTATCTAACACTAAATATAAACCCCTCTCACAAGAATAATTAACATAGAAGCGGTTAGTAGGAATCAAACCCTATCGTTAGTTTAAAAAGCTAGGGGTTATAGTCACGTTAATTCATCATTTTTAACGTCTCTACTTCTAAAGAAATTTTGGTTTTATTTGGCTCCTTTATAAAAGAAATTAACAAATTGAAGACGTAAAACAAATGTCATCCATAACATTTATGTCAGTTTTTTTGTTTGAATCTATCCGAATGCATTTAAAATATTTTACTTTTTAGATGATCCCTCTATAATATAGAAGAGGAGGATTCTAACATTTTTTTGTTATTTTTTTTTAGTTGCTTGTTCTCGATTTCTATTTAAGAGAATCATTAGAAAAAGCTTTTTTTCATCTAGCTAAACAAATATGTCTATATCTATCAATGTCATGAGAGACTCTCCTCTTATGTGGATGTCACTCTGGAGAAACGGATAGGTCATGCGGGCCAGCCAAAATGCTAGGCTGGGCCTTTTACAGGGGCCAGCCCAAGCTAAAGTCTCAAATAAACCCATTCTTGGATCAGTTAGATTAGTTTTTGCTTTTTTTGATATAAAAGAGAACAACCGCAGGGGGAGTCGAACCCACGACCTTCTTATCCGAAGTAAGCCGCGGTAATCCACCGCTCTATGCGGGCTACGATGTGGAGTTATAGTATAATGGAATAGAGAGATAACGTTCGTCGTAGAAGACATTTCTCTAGACCTGGGCTCATGGGGCCTGATCATTCCCATTCTCTTGACAGATTGCAGTTCAATCCCAGTGACGGTTCTTGTCTTAGTCCTTTTTTTCCTTCTTCTTCTTTCCTATTAAAAAGGATTTTAACTGGTTATTCAAATACTTTAAATACAGAAAATGTTTTTAAAAAAATTATCCCTAATTAAGCATTTGACCTAACAAGATATTCTTGTGAAAAAAATACTTAAAACAACGATAGAATCCTTTCTCCATTTGTTTGCTCGGCTACTCTTGTGAAAATAATTTGTCGGGGTTTAAGGGTAAGGTGTTCACGTGCGAGTGCGGTTCATATACTAATAAATCTTATTGGCGTTTCATCTGCATAGAAACAAATTAATTATGTTATTCTCTTGAACCAGCTGATGCCACCAATGCCTTCTATTTTATATTATATAACCCCAAGAATTACCGCAATTAATTAATAATATCGATTTATCTCATTTAACCATGCAATACATCCAGTTTTCAAAATGTATGGTCCCTAGCTTTTCCTGCTTTGTATTGTCTATATATGCCCTATACCTTCAATGCATTTTTCCACTCTTTTCAATTAAAACACGTATGCCAAATAATAATAATATAATGTCATGAATATATAAATTGCTTTCGATAGTAAGTTCCTTTATTATGTAGGCCCTAATAATTAACACATGATCACAGCTTAATTATGAGACTAGATATTCAGACTAATAATCAATCCAACCCTTATAATTAAATTTATAAATTATTTTTTATATATATTCATTGTCAAGTTTTTACGCTGAATTATTCGATATACAAAAGGATGACACATATACACTTTAATTACAACGTTTTGTAATTAACTATGAAAACAAAATACACACTCGTATTAATTAAAAAAAATATATACATTCACAATGTTTAACTTCTTTGAAACCCCAAGAAGAAAGCTATTAAAACTAATTTCTTCTGTAATAATAATAATAATAATCAATATAACAATTCCCCTAATATTGTTATCATTAATAATTAGGAAAGTAAAATATGTATTTGAAGGATATTTCGAAGTTTTAAATGTCAGTCTCAGTAAAATTCACAGTTCCCATATATGCATGGAGATCGCTTAACAGCTATAATGACTTTAGTGATGAACAAACGAATTAAGGAGATATATAATTGGCTAATCTGGGTTATCGATTAACAACACAAAATCACAATATATTAACTAACTGTCAAAAGCCATCTTTTCTGAAAGAGAACCCTTCCAACTGCCAGACACACTCCACTTATCGGAATTAACCGCCGACGGCAACCCGTTTCCACACTTAGCCACCGTTCTCACGCTCTCGATCAGCGCCTCCGTGCGGGATTCCTGCGACAAAATATCCGACAGCTGCTCAGGGCTTATAACCAGCTTCACCTTCCACACGCCGGAGCTATTATACCTCGGAACCACTTCGGCCTCCGACGATCCCATCTTGCCGCTGCCGGTATGGCTGTTCTTGTCGTAAGTGAACATCCGGTAAGGCGTCAAGTTGGCAGCGGACTCATTGGCTTGTTTTCTGGCCCTGCTCTTTCCGGAGGAAGACAAGCCGGAATTATCAAGAGGAAGAAGGTAGTAGAGTTCACCAGGGAGAAGCTCGTCTGAGTGGAGCATGGGCTCGGAGAAGAAGCCGGGACGGCCGCGGCGGAAGATGCCGTGGCCGGGAAACTCGTTGGTGATGCACTCGACGGTGATGGGAGCGTAGAGCTCCATGATGCCTCCGCTGGAGGTGACTACCTTGACCATCATGTCGTCGCCATAGTTGAAGCCTTTGAAGAGACAGTTTCCCATATTGAAATGAATGAAAATAGAAGTAGAAGGAAGCAATAATATTAAAGAGTGAGTTTCAGAAGAATTTATTGAAGAGGAAGAAGAAGAAGAGGGAGGTTTCTTGAAGGTTTCTTCTTCACGGGGAAAAGAAAAACAAAAAAACTAGCCGACACTAAAAGCATCAAACCTCTTTCTTGCTTGAGATCGGAAAACGCAGATTCCCTTTACAGGATATGGTTGGTAGTTTATTATAGTGGGGAGGTCCCACTTTGGCTTGTATGTATTCAGAAGGAATGCTAAGGAATTTTTTACAAGGTACCAATCTATATTTATAAAAAGAATGAGATTTTCTTAGACAAATTTATTTGATTTTTACGTACATAATGCATGGTTGATGGGGAAATTATTAATCAAAACAATAAAATATCGTTCCCATGTTCAGCCCAAGACAAAAACGATTTTTTTTTTCAGAATATATAAATGAGTTCATTAATCTAGATTCATTAAAACCGATGCACATATTTAATGTGTCATACTTATAATAATAACCTTCATAATTCCCTGCCAATTTATTCGTATAATCAGAACAGACAGAGAGAGAGAAGAAGGGGGGGATGGTGGAGAGGGATGGAGAGATCGATCGTGAAGGGACGCATACGCTATCATAGGAATGGGACGTTATTGTCACTTTTAACGTTTTTCCTTTCAAAAAGTGGGACCCACTTTTCACCGACTGAGTCAAATGTGGGTGGCTGGGTTCTGTTAAAAGGCAAACGTTTTTTAAATAATGGAAATGCCAAAATGGTAATGCAAAGAACTTAAAAGAGAGAAAGTATCCATATATATATGTATATAAACGACGTCGTTGGCGGATGATTTACCAGCAGATGATCGATGTGAAGATTCTACAGTTGTTCTCACTGATAGAAAGCTGCCCAAAATTTTGATCCATTGAACTCCAATCAAAATCAATTGCCCGTCACCAATTATATAATATCATGATATAAGGACATCCCAATTATATATTTATTCCAACATTTTGTTTTTAATAATATATAAATCAACCTCTTTAAAATTTTCTCTATCATTTTTTTTTCTACAAAAAAAATTCAAATGAGTTGGGTGTAAGAAAAAAATACTTACAGAGATACTTAAAAATCGTCAACTAACAATACTACCATATTATCATCGGATTTAAATTTATAATTTTATAAGTTATAAGTTAATTATTTATCAATTATACTAACTTTTATTAATTTCTCATCATATCTAGGGGACAATCAAGCACTTAGAAGAACGCATGTGGATGCTTCCATGAATACTGACATGGTCTCTCCGGATGGATTGTTTTTGTTCGCTAAGTACTTGAATTGAATATCGTAGACATAATAATGAAACTCAAGTTCTTGAACAACAGATATATTATATTGAGGAAGTTCCATGAGGGGATCGTTCCACAACTTTCGGTGATACTCGATTACATTTTGACACTTTGGTCTTATAATGATGAATTATGCTTTGCTTGGCATCTCTCAGTACCTTAGCTTATAGGGTGTATGTGTGTTTTTAATCTTTTCAAGCTAGGTCAAAAAGAGCAAAAAGTAGGGTTTTGGGTTAATATTCACTTAACCTTTGGTAGTAAATGACAAAAAACAATTTAAAAGGGTGAGCAGCATAATTAGCAAAAGCCTAAAAGGTAAGATTCCTATGGCTTTTGATGATGCTTGTAGCTAAGCTAAATCGCGTCCGTTGAAATTTGCAGGGTCATTCTACATAATATTACTATTATTCTCTTGGCTGCTCGTGGGAGTGTTGTGTTGCTAAATAAAACAAAATGTCTAATCGAAGTATGAATGCAAATAACGGCATTATAATGATGAAAGTAAATTTTAAAAGTTGGTATTGAAAGCACAGCCTCACGGGTTGGCTTTAATTGCTGCGTTTTAAAACTCATTATTTTTAGCGGTTTCAGTTGTTTCTTAGGGGAATACCCACCCTTTTCTCATTCTTTTCCTTCATAGTTTCTTAGCACAACCTTTTGATTGTCTCAACTTTCAAGGGGGGAAATAATAGTTTAATCTTCAATATGATCTTGGATACGGTGAGTTTTCCCCGATTACTAAAAAATAGATATCTCTTTCCAAATAGATTAGTTGTCATATCATGTAAGACGAGCCCTTCCATGATATTTAACTCTAGTTGGTTAATTATCGTATCTAATAGATACAAGGCTCGTTGTGTAATCAGGGCAAAGCTCCGGTGAATTGGGTGGGCAACAAAAAAAAAGATTCATTGTGTAAACGGGCTTTTAGCCCACGCAATCCATGGGATTGGCCCAAGTTTGTTAAAGGTAACCCCATTATGTTTTTTAATGCATATAGTTTACATTTATAAAACTATTCATTAACCTATAGTAGAAAAATTGAGATAGACGATTATTTAAAATATATTTGATTTTTATAGAGTATCATTTTGTTCTAATTCTAGTCATGACGCTTGGGGAGGCATCCTAACTATTAGGTGTCTAGGTTTACGCTTGAGGGTAATAAACGGCTCGCCCTGTCTAACATTTCCTACCCTTAAATCGTTGGTGAACTTAACATCTTTCTAAAAAAATTTATAAAAAAAATAAAAAATAAAAATATCTACCGTCTTTAGGTTTAGCTGACGAAGGATGAGACATACGACTATTTAGAATATATTCAATCATGGGGAGTACCACTTTATTGTGGTTCTAATCACGACGTTTAGGAAGATATCATATCTCCTAGGTTTATGCCTGAGGATAATTAATGGTTCGCCCTGCCTGACATTAGTATCATCTCCGAGTAAAAGAGACTTCATCCTATCATTAGATCGTATGTAAGGCCAACTCTTTTCAAAAATTCTTATACCAAACAAAAATAAAAATAAATTAAAAGGAAAAACTAGTTTCCTTCAATTTTGAATTAGGTCTCTACATTTTTTCACCAATGTTTAAAACTGTTTAATTATTACTAACAGCTTTAAAAAAATCCGTTAAGTAATGAAGTGGCCATCTGACTAAGTCAACCTTTTTTTAACTGTTCCCATCGTCCTCTCGTCTTCTCCTTCTTCAACCTTCCACTCCTTTTTTGGTAATTCCTTCAACTGCTCTCTCAATGAAGGGGAAGAAACGTACAACTTGCCAATGACAAATCTACCCTCATCTCTTGTTCCTATTCCTTTCATCTTCTTCTTCTTCTTCTCTCTGCTGTTACCAACCACCGTCGGCGGGGTCAACTCTGCATCAACCACTGTCGTCGTTTATGGAACTGCCGAACTGGTACTTTCTGCGGCATTGTTGCTGGCGAACCCACCCAGAGGATCCTATGCTATAAAAACAATCCGACTATCCAGGTCATTGCAACTGTCTCCTTGCATATATATATTTATAAAAAATAAATGTATAGGGTATATATATATAATGAAAAAAAAAAGAGGTATAAAGATGAGATCCTAGAAAAAAAAAGTAACACGAAATCAACTGTAAGAGAAAAGATCAGAGGGCTAGGCCTGGCCCTTTACACAGCCCATTAATGGTTGGGCTTCAAAAAAGGATAGCAAACCTACATTGAAAAGTTCCCTCGTCCGCTTTAAGTAATGACTTGCATCCAAATGCAAATTGTTGGTTACTATTGGGATTTAATGAGGTAGTTTTCCATGTATAGAGGTTTTAGGAACCATCCACCGTGGTTTAGTTGGTAAAAAGGTAAGATATACGATTATTTATAACGTGTTAATTTTTAAAGAGTATCATTTTATTATAATTTCAGTCGCGGAGAAGCAGTCTAACTTTTAGGTACCTAGGTTTACGCTAGAGGATAATTGACGGCTCGCCCTGCTTGACATTAGTACTGCCTAGAAGGAAAAGAAATTTCGTCTTACCATTAGATCATAGGTGAACCTAATATTTAAAAAAAAAAGGTTTGAGGAGATTTTAATTTTATTGATTTTTTTTGCCCGAAAATACATGAGAAATTAAAATAGTGGGAAAATTTATCATCCGAAGATCCATTGGGTTCATCATTCTTCACTCAGGTCATTATCTTTCACCTTACCAGTTAGGAGATTTTGCGATTTGTATTTTCATTTTCATTTCATGGATATCATCGAGGATTCCAGAAAACGAACGGTGAGTAGTCAAAATTGATTGTAAGCCCAAATGAGCATAACGATAAGTCACATTTGACAGATGAGACTCATTCAGGTGGCTATTAATTCCTAGATGCATGAATATTGCATATACTTATAATATACAAATTGGAATCGAAGAATAATGAATTAAAATATCGCGGCCATTTCAAGTCGTTAATTAATGGAGATTTAAACAAACAACAAAACCCATCATGTGTGAGAATGAGCTGAATAAATTAATAAATTATTATTCTTCCAATCGTTATTCTATAATATATAATTTAATTAAAAAATTAATATTAATCTTAAATATAATATATATTTTTTATATATTTTTTTTTAAATACGTATCGATATTCTCTCGACAATAATTAAGTAAGAGAAGAAAAAAAAAATTAAAAAAGATAGTTATAATTTTTTTAAAAAAATATACTATATTAACTAATTTAATTAAATTAATTAAATATCTTTTATATTTAAAATTGTAGGAGTATTATATAAGTGGAGATCAAATAAAGGTCGTGATTGACCAAAATTCTTGGACTTTTTGTAATTAAAATTACTGTATCTTGTCCAACACATACATCATTATATTTTATAATTTATAAAACATTTGCCAAATTTCTGTCAAATTGAAGCCATGCATCACGCATATGCATATAGCCAAAATATAGAGGGAAAATGACCGAAAAATATTTTAAAAAATAATAAATATTAAAATATAATTAATAATATGTTAGTAATATTTAATCTATAATTAATAATATTTTATCTGCTTTTAGTAACTGTCCTACTTTAATATTTATTATTTTTTATAATATTTTTTATTATTTTTTAAATATGTATACACAATGACGAAAGCAGCCTAAATTTAAGAAAATGGTTTTTGAATTTTGAACCACATGCTCTCTTCTTTTTCCTCGTCTCACATGAAACTTGCCTTGACCTTCTAAGTCTTTAACTAATCGCTCTATAAATTAAGATTTTCTCATAATCATCCAACCGCCCTTTTTCTTTAGTTATCAAGACAAACCAAAGCTAGATGTGGGTACTTCAATTTTGGCACTTGAATTCAACCTCACTCAAAGTCAAATGAATTCCTCTAATAAAATT
Organism: Leucaena leucocephala; assembly: GCA_037074615.1. NCBI lineage: Eukaryota > Viridiplantae > Streptophyta > Magnoliopsida > Fabales > Fabaceae > Leucaena > Leucaena leucocephala. The sequence goes on along the minus strand of CM073555.1, from coordinate 20,352,238 downwards.
CCTCCCATGCGTGTTTAATATAATTTCTTTTCAATTTAATTTCCTTGACAAATTAAACCCTCACTAAGAAGAAAAATATAATTAATTACCACAATCATGTTATCGCTAATTTTTATTTTTAATTAGAAGAGTATGCACTAACAACCTAAAGTTATAAGTATTATCGAATCTACAATCTCCTATTTACATGTAAATTTTTATGTCATTAGACTATAAGGCTATAATATAACATCTTAAATTAATTTAAACACAAGTGGCTACTGGCCAATGGTTTCTCTCTATTTCATATTGAAACAAGGTTATAGTCAAAGTTCCCTTGTGTGTCATTAATAGAAAAAATAAGTTTAGAGATGAAGGGAAAATGCAACTTAAGCGACGTAGTAAGTAGTACTTTACCAGTTGGAAGTTGGAACCGCGAAATTTGGTTCTATAATGAAACTGATCATCTTTCCTTCAATTAAGTTACTTGCAGCATCCCTTATTTGAATTAGTAGTTTTCCATTTCCTTCTGCCACGGCAATTAAGGACGTTTAATGCCTCATTCATCATTAAACCCTTTGAAAATCACAAAAATCTTATCCAACTTTTCGAGACTTAATTCTTAAGGGACAGACCGATCTAACAACGTGCGAGACCTTACTTTACTGGAAAAGGAATTTTCTCTTTTGGTTTTTTTATATTAATAGCATGTGTTTCTAAATTAAAGTCCATTCTTTCAATTCAATCTAAAGATAAATTAAATTCTATTTAAATCGTCTTCAATGTCTATAATTTTTATACTCTAATCTCATGGACGAAATATTTAAAAAATGGCGATACTTAAATTTTTTTACTATTTTTCCCTGAGCACTAGTGTATCCTTATAAAAAATAAAAAAAAAGGGGTAGGATGGGAAGAAAATTTGTTTTTTTTTTTGTCTACCCTGTTCACCGGAGCTTTGCCCCAACTACATCTGGATCCGACCCGCGTTGCGCACCTGGCTATGGTGGGTGAGTCTCCCAACGGGAATTTTCTGCGTACGCCAAGGCTCAAACTCGAGACCTCGCTTAAGCGATACCGAACCGCTTACCACTCGGACCAACTCAATACTACATAATGTCAACTACTTTTTTTTGAACCAGACCCTATATATCCTGGGCCGGGTTGTAACTGAGGACTTTAATAAGGCCCAAATTAGAATCCGTATCAAGCCGAGTGATGACTCTTTGGAGTGGTGACCCTCAACTAACTATAGAGCTACCCATAAGTTCAATTAGTAAAAAGATATTTAGAGTGTGTTTAATTTTTAGGGAGTATCACTTTATTATGGTTATAGTCACGGCGCTTGGGGAGACATCTTAACTCCTTGGTGCCTAAGTTTACGTCTGAGGGTAATAGACAGTTCGTCCTACCTGACATTGGTATCGCCTAAAAGAAAGAGAGACTTCGTCATGCCCTTAGATAGTGAGTGATCCCAATCTCTTTTTAAAAATTTGTATACGAAAAAAAACTATATAGCTGCATTTTTATGGTAAAACTCCATAACTCTAGTTAAGTTCATACAACTCCTTTGTTAGTTAAACCAAGCAAAGTTAAATTAAATATTAATAATGTTACTAGAAATTGGCCAGAATCGGAAGGAATCGTAAAGAAGAGCGATTAAAATTCTCTAAGATGTTTATTATTATCAAATTTTGTTAATGACAATTAATTTGTGCAGCAACTAATTAATCAAGTCATCATAAAACCATAACAAATGACAAATATCTAAAATTTTAGTCTTCCTTCGTAAAATAGAGTAACTGGAAATCTTATGCTAAGAATAATTAACATAATCTTAATTTATTAACATTCCTTAATTGCATGGTAAACATGATAAAGCATCAATGTGTGTGTATTGATAATGTTCGTCTTTATTATAGTGCTCTTTCATGAGAGGGCCGCAAATTAAATGTGAAATAAATGTGAAACCGCCAACTGTAACAAATTAAATGGTGACGCAATTAATAATTTGTCTTCGTCAATAAGGGATGCGTCTTCTGCGTCAAACGCCATAATGGCTGACGCTTCCCTTTCGTCCTCCGTGTTTCATTCATGCTTCTCGTGTATTTAATGGAGCCCGCGGTATCTTCCTAGTTTCCTTGTTCATGACTATATATGACTACAGATCTGCAGTCTTCAAACCCAGAAAACCAGATTAGTTGATCCATGATCCATGGGCAACGCTTCTTGCTTTAGGAAGAGCCGAAGGAGCAGCAAGTTGGCGACGGTGGTGCACCCACTGGATCATCACCAACATCATCCCCGTCGTGATGAAGAAGGCGGCGGCGGCGGTGTGAGGAGGTTGAAGGTGAGGATGACGAGTGGGCAGCTGAAGGAATTGATGGCTGAGCTGAAGAGGGGAGATTCAAGCAAAGGCCCTTCTGATTCTGAGTTGGGGCGTTTGGTTTTTCGGGAATGCTCGAAAGGAAGGCTTCATGCTCGTCTTGTTCATGATTATTCCGATCATCACTCAACAACGTTCACAAGTGGCAAGAATCTGAGCACAATCCAAGAACTCAGTGACGATGACGAGGATGGAGATCATCACCATCAGTTGTAACTTTCTGGGTTTTGTTATATATATATCAACTCTGAGAGAGAGGGAGGGAGGATTGGTTTGGATAATATCCTTTTGTTTTGAATCTCTAGCGATCTGTGTGCTTGAATTTGTATCTTTCCAGAGACATTGGAACTAGCCGTGTCTAAATATGACTGCTAGAAGAAAAAGGACACGGATTTACCAAACGTTAAGGTAATTAAACATTATGTTAAGGTTTGATGCTTGTATCAAGAGAATGAAAGATAGTAATATAAGAATTTTTAATTATGAATTATAAATTAATGACAGTTAAGTCTCATAATTTATAATCGAGATTTTTATGTTCGCAGCTGTTGAATCATTATTTGTAATTTTTTTTTCTGAAAATTTTTCCAGGAACCAAGATGTTTGAAATTGAAGTTTTCTAAAACCTAACTCTCGTTGCTCGGCCTGGTTCTCTCAATTTCTTACTGCTTAACGTCAAGCGATAAATAAATCTTTAATGAATTCAAACATTGTATAAACACATGACCAATCCCATAAGTCAGTCATATCTATTACTACCTATATTATTTAATATAATACCCAGTTAATTTTTTTAATATAATAAAAAATAAATTTATTAATTATAATTAATATAAGATTTAATTGACTAATTTAAATAGATTAAGGAGTATATAGTAATATTAATTTATCTTAAAAAATTTAATTTAATCATAATTAATTAATTATTTTTTTTTATCATACAAAAGAAAAAATTAACTTGATCTTGTAATATTTAGTAACGGAGGGAAGTACAAACAAGAGACTCTCAAGTATACGGCTTGCAATGATGAAAGACGATGAGAAAACCCTGTAATCATATGATGGAGATTGAAAACATAGGACAAACATGTTCTGAAACTTGTTGCAAAAGCACAATGTTTCAGATTCCTGCATGTGAGCATAGAACTCCTTCACCCACAGATCACAGAATGAATTCTGGCTTGCACGGCCTCATCCTTGGGACTTTTGGGCCTCACCTAGCCCACCAAGACGGGTTGGCCAGCCCAGAAGGAACTCATTCACTATGATGGCTCTATTAAATTAACTTTTTTACTAGTAACCCATCGTCCGTGAGTTTAACTAGCGAAAAAATAAGACATACGATTATTTAAAATATATTTGAACCATAAAAAGTACCATTTTATTGTGGTTCTAGTCGCGGCGCTTTGGGAGATATCCTAACTCCTAAGTGCCTAGGTTTATGCTTGAGGATAATAGCGGTTCGCCCAGCCCAATATTGGTATCACCTAGGAATAAGAAAAATTTTGCCCTACTCTTAGATCGTAGGTGAGCTCAACCTCTTTCTAAAAATTTTTGTATAAAAAAAAAATTATCACCAATAAAAGTTGATCCAGTTATTAAAGAGTTGACTCATAACTTATAAAATTGTGAGATCCAATCTTTGCTACCGATGAAAAAGTCATTTTGCTTTTCTGAGTTTCTCCCTACTTACCTCTTTGAGTACTCTATAACAAGCGGAGTAAACAACGGGCTAGTGGGCTACAAATATACAACTTGTTAATACCACAAAAGCCGATGATGAAGGTATATTATTGAATTGAAAACATAACTATTTTCTTCAAATTCTCGCCATTTAAGAAAACGCTAACCCAACTTCCGATGGTTCTTGAAACACAAATGGAAAGCTGATTTTTTTTTTTTTATAAAAAAGTTTACGTGGGTTCAGCACCGATTTTTCATTAAGACTAAGGTATAGCCCAAGGCTCAAATAATATTTATAGGAGACTTATGAAATCACCTACTAAAAAAATCTTTACGATAGTAATAAAAATCGAACTCATATATTTAAGAAATATGAGCTAATTTTTTATTATTTACGTCAATTTTTATTAACAAATGAAAAGCTGATTTGGGTCAGGAATCGTGCGCTTGCAAGCGGAGGAAAACGCCCCCATATATACGTGGGCTGGGTTAGTTCTTTGGTGGACAAGGTGCTCACAAGTCCTAGCTCGAGAAGCCTTTAACAAACCTAATATTGGGCTAACGGAAGTTAAAATATCATAATTTAGTGAACAAATATTTAAATTTTTATTAGAAGAGATATATATATTTAATTATCAATAGTGATTTGAATAAAATTATTTTTAATAAAAAGATATTAATACTTCTTAACGAATCAATGTTTAAATTATTATTTTAATTTGAGACGTGCTAATATTTAGTATTTCTCTTGAATAAAATTGACTCAAATAAAAGGATATATGCACATATAAACAAAATATAATATTGCAAACGCTAGTCTCTTCAGTTAGCGAAGATATATCTGAAATTGGGAATAGTATATGGAGATCTGATCAAAATGGTTCATGGTCTGATGCTTCTCTCAAACTATTAGCTAGTAGCTTTGGACGGACACACACACACACACACACAAAACTGGGGAGATTGTAAAGCCTATGAGTTTGAGTCTCAGGCTAGCTTGATTCAATTTTCTAAACTTCACCAGAAGTTAACTTCTGGGGAAGCATACTTTTTTATTTTTTTCCATGACCATACAGAAACAAGAACTACTCAAAAGCTAAATCAAAACTAATGGCATCAGAAGAAGCTCACTTTCCAGAAAGTTTATAATTAATTGCTTGTTTCGTTGTATTATAGTTTTTTTAAAAGTCGGAATATTTGTCAAATAAATATAGTATCTTTTAATTAAATTTCGTTTTATAATTTTTAAGGATAAATTTGAGAGGATTCAACAAATAATGAGGCAGAACTGACTTAGAATTAAATGAGACAAATTTCACTACTTTTCAATAAGTTCACTTCTTCTCTCTATTTAATCCCAACCAGACGATTCCTAAATGCACAATAACTCTTAATTGATTTCACCAATAGACATTTGGTTATAGTAAAATAGATTTTAGTCGTTTAAATATAAAATATTAAATCCAATTTCATATTAATATAGAAAACATTTTTTAAAAAGAGTTAGTTTTAATTAGGTTAGATAATATTTAAATATAATATAATCATATAATCATATAAAAATAACTATGATTTTATAATATAGTGTGTGTTTGGATAAAATTTTAGAAAAATATTTATAGAAAAATGATTTTTAAAGAATAATTTATAGAAAAATAATGGTTCTGAATAAATAAGTGTTTGGATAGTTATTTTTAAAATAATTTTTCGTATTGATAAATTATTAAAAATGATATGATTTTATTAAAAAGAGGAGAAATAAGAGAGGGTAGAGAAAAGAGAGGAGAGGGGGTTGAGAAGAGAGAGGAGAGAAGGTAGAGAAGAAAAAAGAGAGAGGGTAAATAAGAAAGAGGAGAGAATGTGGAGAAGAAAGATGAGAGAGGAGAGAGGATATAAAAAAATAAGAGTAAAATAGTAATTGGATAGTCCATAAGCTATTTTGCTATTCTAAAAACTAGTTCAGTAGCTTAATCAAAATTATGGTTTTAAACCATAGTTTAGCTCAAAAATTCGTATGAATAAAGATGACTATTTATTTTAAAAAAAATTTAGACTAAAATGTTGTCTAAAAAAATTTCTAAAACTATAGTTTTATCTCAAACTATAAAAGAGTTAGCGGAGTAATTAATATTAGGGTATGAAGTTGTTAAAATGCTACCATGCGCATGCAAATCAATAGCAATGTTATTCAATTAAAGCTGGCACCGGAACCTTGGATTAAATAAAAAGCAAAAAGAAGCGTTAGATTTAGAGGTTAATTAGTTAACTAATGAGGGGGTGGGCAATAACTAATGAGAATGAATAAACGAAACTGGCGACACGCATGTGATCCTCCTCTCAACCCTGACACTCCTGATTCTTTTGTTCCCAAAAGAGCTCCATTCCATTCGATTGTGGACCACCCAATTATATCACGACATCTCAACTCCCTCTTCTTCTTCTTTTAATCTATAAATCTAAACTACAAAAAAAAACTTTTATATTAAGGTTTATCATGCCCCATGTTGATATTTCCATCAAACAGAAAAGGGGTCTTGTATATGTATAAAGGCATTGTATGGAGTTTAAGACAGAGCTTAATCAGCCCAGCTACATATGAAGCGAGGATGGGAGGGCTCCCTCCTATCTCTTTCTTTTTTTTTATACACAGGAAAACCAAATTAAACTATGCTATCATAAGCTATCAAGGAGACAACAGTCTCTCTACTGATAACCGGAAGCCCCAGGGGTTCATTTAGAGCCTTTTTAGCCAGGATATCTGCCATCCAATTCTGATCTCTGCTTATAACATGGAAAGTAATTTCCCAATCCCAGTTTCGCATCTCTTTTATTTCTCGGATAATTGCCCATTCAACATGCATGTCATTGACGTCTCCTCGAATAAGGTTTACGGCATCTGATGAATTACAAAGGATGATTACATCTCGTCTACCAAGGTCCCAGGTACGTTTCAAACCCAGCAAACATCCCCATAACTCAGCTGTGAGATGGTCTCATTTTCTACACGAAACATGAATCCTTCAAGAACCTCGCCATCATGCTGCTTCAACACGCCACCACATGCAGCTAGCCCATTTAAATATGAGAAAGCTCCATCAACCTCTACCACAGTCTTATTTGCCGTGACTTCTGCATCTGGTATGGTCACTTGGTGCAATCCCGTGTTCATTTTTGTTCCTTGCAGCTTCCTCGCCGTGGCCCTCATGCACGAGCTAATTGCCAAGGCTTTCCCAAGCAGGCTGTCCCAATCTGTGGTTAACTTAGAATGAGAAAAATCATTCCTCGCTCTCCATAGCAGCCAACATAGTATAAAAAACAGATTTCTCCATATCACTTCCCAATCTGTGGTGCCACCGAGAAAAACGTGTGTTTAGTCAGATCACTCCCTATCAGCTAAAACTGAGCAAACAAAAAAGGATCGGATAAAAAGAAAAAATAAACATGATAGGAACCTTATTTAAAATTAGGTAAAATTGTAAGATCTGACGTATTAATGTTCCCTTTAATAAATTATCCAACTTTATACTTATTTTCTCACCATATGTAACTTATGTAAAAGTATGATTTATATTTTGAAGCAAATGATAGAGACATAGTAACTATATCAATCTTTTACCTTCATAAAATTCTTAGGACCTATTATTGTTTATGGATAGTATAAGGAAAAAAGACAATAAAATATATTTTAAAATTTAAAAAGATAAAAAAAGATTTTAAATTTTAAAAAAGACACATCGAGCCTTTTATCTTATTTATCATTTATAAATTTAGAACAAGAAACGAAATTATCTTTTGGTCAATTTGTAACTTCAGTAATAGTTTTAACAACTCTCTATAAGATATTTACAACTCTAAAATTAGAATTAATTATTTTTAAATTTACAACTTTACTAATGGCATTTACAACTTCAGTAATCGTTTTGATAATTTCAACTAAAATATTTACAACTCTGAAATTATAACTAATTACTTTTGGATTTGCAACTTCAGACATTTATAAATATGAAATTTGAACTAATTGATTTTGAATTTACAACTCCTACAATGTATTTTATAATTTTAGCTAAGACATTTATAACTTTTAAGTTATAACTAATTATTTTTGGGTTTACAACTCTTGCAATAGAATTTATAACTTCAATAGTAGTTTTTACAATTCCAGCTAAGATATTTATAACCCTGAAATTACAACTAATTGCTTTTGGGTTTGTAACTCCTATAATAGGATTTACAACTTCAGTAATAGTTTTGACAATTCTCCCTGACAAGTTTATAACGCTAACAATGTACTTGCATTTATTTTTAGGTTTTCAATTCTTGCAATAGAATTTATAACTTCAGTAATAATTTTCACAATTTTCCCAAAGGCATTTACAATTATAAGAATAATTTAATATTTATACCCTAAATTTATAAATGATAGATCAGACTTTTTGTCTAATGTAATTTTTTAGATATTTATATATTTATTTTGTTATTTTTAAATACACATAATTTATTATTATTTATTTTTGAGAGAGAGAGAGATGGAAACAAAAGGAGCAAGGAAATGATTGAAAATTGCTGTTGGCAACATAACATATGATAGTGGGATTGATGAGAGGAGGGGTTACCTCAATCAACTATATGTCATCCCTCCATTCATGCAGCTCTTACCTCCACATGTGGGCCCTTTTTGTCCATTAATATATCACAAAATCACATTTTTCATAATTAATAATAAACAACTTATCATCCAGCTCATTTCAAATTTCTGGGGCCCACTTCCAATTGTTAGCTCACTTCATCCAAACTGCAACAAAAGAACCCATTGTCAAATCCTACACTTCCGTTGACTTGTCCTAAAATATCAAAACTTTCTTCTAGCCTTGTCCCCTATATCTTCCTACTACCCCCTGGTAAAATCATCTTCATATTATTGTTTCAGCTCCTCATCAATTTTCAAACACAATACTAACAACATGTCATATTTATTATTCTTTCCATCTTTAATATCTTTAATATAAAAAATTATTTAATTAAATTAATTAGATTAAATATATTAGTTAATTTAACATATTTTTTATAAGATACCCTTAATAATTTTTTTTAATTATCTCCCTCTCTCTCCTACTTAATTATTGTTGAGAGAGTATCGATAATAATAATTTAAAAAAATAAAAAAAAATATTATATTTAGGATTAAGATCAATTTTTTAATTAAATCTAATATTAAGAACAAATGAGTACTACATTTATGACCTCAAAAATTAATTGTCATGCTATATTAAAGAAAATAATATAATACTATCTCTAGTTCTAATTATAAGACTGTATTAATATTTTTAAAAAGATTAAATAAGTTAAATAAATTACTTAATTATAGTATATACTATTCTAGTATACGCTACGTAATCTTTTTAAAATTAGTAGTTTAAAAGTCAAATAAATTAATTTGATAAAAAATAAATATAAATATTTTAAAATAATTAATTTAGTTTCTATAATCTCTCTAAAAAATAAATGATACCTTATAATTGGTAATATATTCTAATTATTCGATAGATAAATAACAGTAAAATGTATAACTAGGGATAATAAATGGAATAAAAACGAATTATATATATGGAATGCTAACATAAGTGTCATCGAATACAAGGAGTGTTATCCGAAGATGAGGTGACTATCTTGCCACTGTTTTATATCATTGAAAACATGGCTTAACTTTTTCTGTTTGGATGATAAAATTTATTGCTTGCTTAATACATTTTTTAAAAAATCATTGTGTTTTCTATAGCAATTTCCGTTTGAATAAATACTAATTTGTATATAAAAAATATTTTATTAGGAGAGACAAAATTTATTTTTATAATTCTTATATGTTAAAATGATTAGTTTCTAATTATTGATAATTAAATATTACCATTTATGCAACAGTAGCGTTAAACGAACCAAAGGTGCATAAAATATCAGAAAACGTCATAAAATTTTTAACTAAACTAATAAATTTAGTGCATTGCATTAGCCTTTCCCTGCATAGTCACATAATACATGCCACTCACTTTCCAGGAGTTGTCATGCTTAAGCTATGTTTAGTTAAACTAAATAAAAAGTATGGTAGGTTAATTTAATAGAGGGTAAAAGAGATAAATAGAGTTTAGGAGTAGAATTTATTATAAATTAATAAATATATTCTTATTATTTTGTTTAAATTTTGTTTTATTATTTTATCTTTCTTGTAGGATTGTTCATCTTCATCTCCAGCCTGAAAATCACATAAGGAACACAATTCATAAACATCAAATAAGGACCCATGGGTCAAATTGTGCAATTTGGCCATTAGTTTTTTTTTATTTCTCTTCTTCATCCGTGAACACTGAGAGCTCGCCCTGCCGCCATCATCATCATGTCGACCTCACCTTCTCCTCCTCTCCCTCCACTAGCCGATTCAATTCAAATCTCTCTCTCTCTCCATTAAGCAGCTGATTGAGAAATTTTCTTTATTTTTTATTTTTTTGTAGATCTTTGGTGTACTGGAAGCGAGGAAGAATCGTTGAGGAGAATAGAAAAGTTGAGGAGGAGGAAGCATGCGCCATGGTCATGGTCGTCGTCATGCATCGTCGTCGCTGTTTATCATCGTTGTCGTCAGGCGCCATCATGCCGTGAGTTGTCAGGGTGAACAAAAAATGATCAGAGGGTAGCAGTTGAATATACAATAATTATGGAGTACAATTTTATTAAAAAACTTTTATCCTTCCAAAATCTTCCAATTTTAGAGAGAGGTGAGAGAGTGAAAAGAGAAGCATAAGAAGATAAAAAAAATTTTCTCACCTCTATTTTTTGAACTAAATATATATATTTTTTATTCTTTTTTTTAAAAACTCCCAACTAAATAATGCCTAAAAAATTACAACACCCCCTTTATTTTATTCGATATCTTACTGTGCTAGTTTGAAAAAAATTACTTTTGATTTTTGAGGTATAATACAAACAAAATTAGGATCTTTTCAGTATAAAAAAATTATGATATTTTCCAGGCCAGGAATAAAACAAATAAAGAGCAGTGAATTCTTCAATAACCACCGAGGAAGAGGGAACGAAAAGGCAATTGATTTTTTTTAACAAAAGCGTCGAGGATTTTATTAAAAAAAGGATTATTGACAACAAAGAGGTTGATAAAAAGGGTACTTCTTTAATATTTTTAATCTTAAAATATAAGAATGTAAAAAACTATAAAATTAATAAAAGGAATAAAAGGGGAGAGGTTTGACCGATCTCCTCGAGAGTCAAGGTCTTATGTGGTAGCGACAGTAATGATTCGATTTCAGAGAGTTTTATTTTAATGGGAATTTAGGTGAATGTATGATTGCAGAAGATCTCCGTGAATACCCAATCCTACCCCTCTCCCCTTCCTCTCCCTCCCTTATTACCATTATAGACGCCGCTTACCACGCTTACCCCCCTCCCCTCTCTCTCTCTCTCTTCCACCCTTGCTCTCCTGTATCTCTTAATCATTCATTCATATATACACACACACTCACACACACACAATATACATTTGTATACAGCAAGTAGGGATGTGCTTAATGTTTGGATAAAATTTTAAAAGACGATTTATAAAAAAAAATAGATTTTTGGACAGCATATAAAAAAAAGTTTTTAGAGAATAATTTACAGAAAAAAAAATAATTTTGGATAAATGAGTGTTTGAATAGTTGTTACAAGAAGGAGTTTTATAATTAAAAAATTACTAAAAAAAGTATATATGAGAGATAAGAGAGGAGAAAGGGTAAAAAAGATAGAGGAGAGAGGGTAGAAAAGATAGAGGAGAGATAAGAGATAGTGAAAAAAATGAGGAGAGATGAGAGATAATGGAAAAGAGAGAGGAGAGATAATGGAAAAGAGAGAGGAGAGAGGGTGTAAAAAAAAATAAGGGTAAAATAGTAATCGAGTAGTTGAAAAGGGTTTTACTGTTCTAAAAGTTATTCTGACCAGCTTATCTGAAACTATGGTTTGATCCAGAAGCCCGTTTGAACAAATATGACTGTTTGTTTTAAAATTTCTCTAAACCGAGGTTTGGGCCAGAAGCCCCTTTTAAAATTATAGTTTTAGCTCTTACTAAAGAGGCCCTATGACTATGATTATCCATTTCAAGAATATGCAAAATGACAGAGTTGTCCCTAACAGGAGTTGGGTATTTTTGAGTTCTTAATCTATTATTTTTATGTTTAAGATATATTGAATGAAGCCTAGTTGTAAAAACAAGACTTGTTACTTTTTACTTGTATTAATACACACACTCTCTCTCTTTCTCACACACGCGCTTTTAGTAGCTTGTAACAAAGTTCAAAGCATCAAGCTTTTGGTTTATATATAATTAATAATTATTATAGCATTGTTAGAGTTGGTGGTGGTGTTTTTGTCAGTGATAAATTGCAAGGAACATACTGATACAGGACACAAATAGGAAAAAAAAAACAGGGGAGGGTGATTTTGTAATTTAACTTGTCCCCCTGTTTTATGAAGATAGCAAACAACTGTCTGATTTTAACAAAATTGGAAGCGGGGGGATACCAGTTTGAATTATCTATTATTGTTGTCGTTTGTAGTCGTTGTCCCCAAAAAGAAAAGAAAAAAAATGTTGAAGGAGATGATTTTAGAAGGTTGTGCCGAAAAATTTTGGCCCACAGAAAAAAACCTCACCATCCCTACCATTTTTCCTGTACCCTTTTCGGTTAATAGATTTGCAGGACCTGCAACAACAAGACGAGGAAGAAGTTGGAACTCAACGGCACCAGGAAGCAGAACAAGAACAAGAGAGAGAAACTGAGAATAATTTGGGATAGAGAGAAGGCGTTGTGTTTGAATGGCATGATTTTTATGAATCCCACAAACGGCGTTAACAGAGGAAGCAATGTTGTTAAGGTGGAGGACGTAGAAGAAGGGAAAAATAAAAGAGGAAGGTTGAATACAGCGAAGCAGATGTTTTCTGCAGACCCACCTCCCCACAAATATATTATTATTATTATTGTTATTATGTATTATGATAATATAGCAGAGAGAAAGTGGTGATACAGAAAAAAAGGTTGGTCTTTCGGTCTTTCATATTTCATTGGACAACCTATCCTTACTATTGTCGTGGGTGCCCACTAGCAGCTTTTTTGTCTCCTCCTCTTCCTCCCTCTCTTCCTTCCCTCTCTCTCTCTCTCTCTAACTTGGAGTATTTTATTTATGTACTAGTTGTTTTTATATAATAATTTCGAGAGGTTTCTTTTTCTTCCTTTCTTTCCCTTCCCTCATTTTCCCTTCCTTTCCACCCTTAGCTGTAATGATTTTCTCGTTAGGGGTATCGTTCTTGAGGAATCTGAGGTGTTGGTTTTGTGTTTGTGAAAAAGTGTCAGTTAATAAAGCTTCAGAAATATAAATACCAATTTTTTTCTTAAAGAAACAAGGACGAGGAGCACAGCACACACCCAGAACAACAGAATCTCATGACTGCATGAGTGTTTTCTCCCATTCGTTAATGTGATCTTCAAACAAAACAACAAATACCCTCTTTTCCAGTTTCCTCTATCTCCCCCACACCCCAATTATCCCCTCATATTTTTGGGGTCTGGGGTTGGTTTTTTGATTCGATTATTCGGGTTTTCTTCTCTCTGATACTCAAATAATGTCTCATCCAAGGCAATTCCAGATGGTGGGTGGTGCTAATAATCCTCCTGGGCATTACAATGACACAACTTTTACTAAAATCTTTGTTGGTGGATTGGCTTGGGAGACTCAAAGGGACACAATGAGGAGATATTTTGAGCAGTTTGGTGAGATCCTTGAGGCTGTTGTTATTACAGACAAGAACACAGGGAGATCCAAGGGTTATGGCTTTGTAAGACCTTTTTTTTAATGTTGTTATCTCTGCATTGCTGTTTTTACTATGATCTTTGAAAAATGAGCAGTCATTGGTTTCGCCGTCTTCTTTTTCTCAAAGGTTACATTTAAGGATCCAGAAGCAGTCATGAGAGCATGTCAGAATCCATCTCCGGTTATTGATGGGAGAAGAGCAAACTGCAATCTTGCATCTCTTGGAGCAAACAAGAATCGCCCACCAACAACTCAACATGGTCTCCTCTTCAATCCTCACATTTGTTCCTCTTTTTTCTTGAAAATCTTCACAATGTCGATTCTTTTCTTACTTTTTGGAAAAGATTTTATCTTGGACTGAGCCAAGTCTTGGGCTATTTTGCAGGAACAGGAAGGTTCAGACCAGGACCTGGACTGGTGGCTACACCTGCAGCTGCATACCATGGCTCTTCTTCTTCTACATTTTTCCATCAGCCCTCTGGCCAATATACATTTCCTTATTCAACTTATGGGTAAAAAAAAAAATGAAATATGTATGGATATGAAAATGATCGTTTTTGCCTCTTTGCATGTGGTTTCTGAACATTTTCCCTCCATTGCTTCCTATTTTCCTCTCTGCTTTTTCTTTCTGTCTGATTCTTCCCCTTCGTTGGATCTACTAACAGGTATTCTGGATATTCACATGACACTATGTATCCCATGGTAGGTATTTATGTAGTAAATGCTTGAAAATAAGACAAAAGTCCACAATGTGATATCTGTTCAATACCGCAGAGACATTTTTGTAATCACTTCATGATGAAATATCTGATTTTTTTTACCCCCACCTCCGAAATGGTGAAATTAGAGAACAACCCAGATGCTATTTAAAAACAATGACATGAATGAGATCCATTTAATGTGGCTGCATTGTTGATTGATTATGGTAATTGTTTGTTTGAACTGAATGCAGAACTATTATAATGTGTACGGAGGTCAACAGTTTTCACCATATTACCCTTCAAGTGGGGCATCTGGGCCACCAGGACTGGTCCATAATATATACCCTTTCTATGCTCAATATGCTCAGACTAGTAGCCAAGCTCAAGGTTTTGGACTACAATATCCTCATCAAATGCTACAATTCCCATTTCTGCCTCATCAGCAGCACTATGGCTCCACAGGGATCCTCTCTTTTCCTCCTTCTTCAATGCCATTGTCAACTACTACAACTAGTGCAGGTGACCAACTCTTCTACTGCAAAATATCATAAAAAATTTACTGTTTTTAATGATTCGAGATAGAAAAGCTAAGTTAGTTGTGATCATTAATAAGGCAGGCTAAAAATGAGCTATTGATAAGCGCATTTGAAATCTCAATGAAAAAATATAATCACAAAAAAATCTCACAATATGAAAGAATATAATCATAAAAAAATCTCATAACAAGTGACTAGCATGTAATAACTAATTTTGATGTAGAAAATGGTAACAGCTGCTCACTTAGAATTATATGCTTTCTTTAGGATTTAATAATAATTTTATTTTTTATGAATAATTTCATATATTTATCTTTTATAGATGAGATGTATGTAAGATTTCCATTTAAAGCTATTTGAGACAGAGTACTGAGGGAATGAAATTAACAGTTGCAACAACAGCTACCACAACTGCAGCAGCAACAGGGACAACAACAACAGTAACGGCAGCAACAACTGGGGCAGGTGGTTCTTCACAAGCTTCTGGAACAGCTTCTGAACAAAAATCTTCAACTTAGAATCTCCAAGAGGATAAATAAAAAAATGTCTTTCCCTGCAAGGCTAACCAGTTTCAGAAGAAGAAGAAGAAAAAAGCTGACGATGAAAAAGTGCCAAGAACAATGTGGGGAAGGAAAGATCAGAGACCTGCAAAGAAGAAGAAGGATTCAAGGATTTTCATCATGGAAACAGCAACATTTTTATTGATGGGATATTTGACAGCAGAAATTCTTAAGTGAAAATCATGAATAGACACGTATAAGCATGTCAGACACATTTCTGTAGGGAAAACTCAATTGGATTCACTACTCTGACACACTTATATGTTAATTCATGATTAATACTTAAATTTACCTAAAGCTTGTGCGTGCCACTATCTGGTCGACGACGACATCTCAAACTATGCCAAGCATTTATCATCTCGATCATCATGAAAAGTGTGTTTTAGGAGGTCATTTTTTACTTTTCTTTTGAAGAAGAGGGTTTAGAAGTAGCATATTCATTATTGTATTGAGCATCATAATAAGGTAGAATATCTAAATGTTGGAGCTTTGGATTCTTACCTTATTGACTAATTCTTATTTAGCGTAGTGTTATGTGTCTTGGGCGCAGGGAGCATCCAATGAAACACAGACATCTCTCTTGTTTATAAAAGGGTTCAAAAGATTAGTTTTTTATCCTTTGACCCTCTTTTATTTGATTGGTTGGTCAATTAGGAAGAAAAAGTCGATGGAGCGAGCTTCAGAAAGCTCAGTTTGTTTTTGTTATCTTATTTGTGAAAAGAACACTTTTGCTTTCTTCTTCCTAATTCATGATTGGTACTTTCTTTTTTTTCTCTGAGATTAATGACAGAATACGCTCTGCTTGCTGAGGGATGGGTGAAAATGATGAAGATGGTTTTGCTTTGATTTTGGCTGATAAAAATAATAATAATGAATGATGATAATGGCTTCTGTTCTGTATACAATTCATTCACCTTTCACTGTGGGATTGGCATTCTATGAATCTTCCTGACTTTTGCGTCAATCAGATCTCTTTTGCAATGTGTACTCGTGCGTTTGGAATCCAATGGAAGGGCCGAGTCAATGGTTGTTGCCTTGATAGTACCTCCCTCGCACACTTTTTTCAGAGTACTCTTGTTCAGCGCGCCTGTTTAGATAGTATTTTAAAAAAAAAATTATAAAAAAAAAAATTATAAATAGCTTATAAAAAAAAATTAGAGAAGAGTTTATAGAAAAAAAATAATTTTAAATAAATAAGTGTTTAAATAGTTATTTTTAGAATAATTTTTTATATTAGTAAATTATTAAAAAGGGTATGATTTGATTAAAAGTAAGAGAGATGACAGAAGTAGAGAAAAGATAAAAGAGAATAGAGAGGGTAGAGGGTAGAAAAGAAAGAGAAAAGAAGAGAGAGGAGAGAGTAGAGGGGTAAAAATGAAAGAGGAAAGAGGGTATATAAAATATAGGGGTAAGATAGTAATTAGATAGTCCATAAGGTCTTTTATTGTTCAAAAAGTTAGTTTTAATAGTTTATTTAAAGCTATAATTTTACCTAAAATTATTTATAGACAAATATAACTGATTATTTTAAAAAAAATTAAATTAAAATTTTGTCTAAATAAATTTTTAAAATTATGGTGTGGGCGTGAAATTGCTTTTCTATTTATTTCATCTTTTATTTTAATTAGATTGTGGGCCCTAATTCGCATAGAGTTTAGGGTCTACTGTAACTTTATTTATTATCAAAAAAAAATAATACCTAGACTAATATATGTAAATGTACTCTCTTCTTCTTTATCATTTGGTGTTACTTTGGAAAATGTACTCTTTTTTATTGCTTATATTTATTACTATTTTGAACTTATATTTCAAAATTTACAATGATTCCCTTATTATTATCTAATTAAAAATAACAATATTAAATTTGTTATTACATCTCCATCTGTTTTTATTTTTAACATTTTTAACTTATAAATTCTAAATGAAAAATTAATATTTTTGTATTTAATAACAATATTTTTATTTAAATTTATTAAGTTGGTATTTTCTGTTAATCACGATATTAACATTAAAGAATTGAAAATAATTAACCTATAAGACGACTAAATATATACTTTATCGATTAAAATATTTTAAATAATGTATATTAAAATGAATGAAATAATAATCTACAATCATAAACAAGAACATTAAAATCTATAGAAAAAAAAATCTATAATAATCTATTTAAATGAAAAAAAACAATATATATCTATACTCCATATTCTTTAATGAACTTTTTAATCATAGAAGTAATTTTTAAATTATAATGATGCATGTGAAGCGTTAAATTCATATATACGTGACAACATATTGGATTTTTTTTTATACAAACATATTGGAATTAACTGGCATCAGTATTGTCTATATGAATAATAACGATTTTTTTTTTAACAAACACAACTTAAACGCCGCTCAGACCATGGTTTGTTTAACCCAAATTACACCAAACAACATATTGGTGTAATTTCACCGTTCATTTACAAGTTACAATATTAAATTATTTATATAAATGTATAATTTTATTATTAATTTATTTATTATTATATAGATTTTATTCTCATAGTTATAATATATACTAAAGACAAAATTAGAAAGTTATTAAAATTTTTAGATATAATTAATAAATTTAATTTTTGTTATTCTAATAAAATATATTAAAAGAGATTTATAAATAAGATTAAACGAACGGACCACTAATTAAGATGCTTTACCGGGAGAACCCAGTACCCAACACTAGCAAGACCAATAATGGTAGCTAAGAGAAAGCAAAGACAGTTGGAGCCAATAAAAAACGATGCTAACAATTGTTTTAAATTCATTCAAAGTGTCAAGACCTTCTTCGTGGGTTTTCTATCCCTCAATCATATATTGGTCAGTTTTATATGTTCAATTATATTATCTTTGTCATATTCTCACACTCATCTTTGATGTTTGTTGTAAAGTTTTTTTTTCCCAATCATGTTCAGATTCACATGCGAAGGATAAACTTTATGTTCATAATTTCATATATTATTTCATATTTCTTGAACATGTACTTAATACTTGTTTTTTTTTGTTGCCCACCCGGTTCACCGGAGCTTTGCCCCGACTACATCCGGATCCGACCCGCGTCGCGCACCTGGCTATGGTGGGTGAGTCTCCCAACGGGGATTTTCTGCATTCGCCAAGGCTCGAACTCGAGACCTCGCTTAAACGATACCGAGCCGCTTACCACTCGTATCAACCCCCGTTGGTACTTAATACTCATATTAAAAACACGCAAGTGAGTAAACATGTACGTATTTTTTTCAGGGGTGTGTAAATTGGGCCCCACGATTAGCAACCAATGAGCTTAGTGGTAGCATAAGCCAGTCTAGTCTGATTTGGGCATTACTCAGGGCCGGATCGAGTCACATAGGTTCAGCTTGGGCTCAACCGAGTTTATTAGACTAGGCTACCCCCACCCCACTAAAGAAAACAATAAAAACCAAACGGGCCCAAGGAAAAGTATTCATTTAATGTACCAACAAAATTTAATTTAATTTGTCCTAAATATTGCGTGCAGATCAAATATAACATGGCATTTGGTACAAGGTACAAAGGCGTTATGAGCTGAAGTTCTGCTACATAAATACATGCTACGCAATCAAGAGAGTTTACTGGAAGTTAAAAAAGGTGATTCGACATTATGAAAATTTATTGCAGAACAAAAGGTGAACGTTGAAAGGGGCATGAGATTGCATATTAGAGATGGACAGAGGGTTAACTTCCTCAATGACAAGTGGCTGTATCAGGATAAGAGCGTTAAGGACATGTGTAAGAGATCTGTTACATTTGAAGAGAATAATAGTAACGTTGTTGATTGGGTCGTTGATGGTACTTGGGATTTCACGAGACTGGCTAATATAGTTCCAAGTCATGTCTTTCATAAGTTATTGACTGTGTTTCCACTGAGACAAGAGGCGGGGTTGGATGTACTAGTTTGGAATACAACTAATGATGGCAAGTTCGCAGTTAAAAGTACATACTATATGATAGAACAACTACCTGCCAATTCTTTGAACACAATATTGAAGGAAATATGGAAATGGGAAGGGCCGAGAGTATCAGGACATTTATGTGGATTGCATTCAACAATCGATTGCCTACGAATAATTGGAGAAGTAAATGGTCAAGTTCATTAGCAATTTGTTAGCAATGTAATAAAGGGGTAGAAGATACTTTACATATTCTAAGGGACTGTGGCTATGCCAAATAACTATAGTGCATGTGCATAAAACCCGAGTATCATAATCAATTCTTCTCAGCAGAATTGAGGAACTGGTTTACAATGAATTTAAAGAATAATCTGGATTTAGTGGAGTATGATAATTGGAAGCTGATATAGAGTGATGGAATTTGGCATTTATGGAAATGGAGAAATAAGTCTATGTTTGAAGCAGAATTTGTTAAGTCTTGGGAACCTCTAGCAGTATTAAAATAGGTTTGGAGAAGGTTCGAATGCCAACAAGATCATATTTTACAAGATGTGATAACTAATCCAGGTCTTAAATGGGAAGCCCCACCGAAAGAATATTTCAAAGTCAATGTTGATGGATCTCTTGCAAGGACATAGACAAAGGTTGGATGTAGAGGGGTAATTCGGGACTATGCTGGGAATTGGATATCGGGATTTACTCATGCTATTGGTCCTTGTACTATCATGGAGACGGAGCAATGGGCAATATTAAAGGGTCTTTCATTGGCATGGGATTTGGGTCTCAAGAAGATCATATTGGAGTCCGATGCAAAAATTATAGTACATTATATTCTGCTTATTGAAAACAAGCATGTGTACAGTCTCTTCAGGTTACAAATTCGATCCTTACTAAGCCGGGAATGAGATGTTCAAATTCATTATATTATAAGGAAATGCAATCAAGTTGCTAATGCATTAGCAAAGTAGGGACTGTCCAGATCAAGTTTTTTGGGAAGTTACCCCCAAGCTTGGAGGCATTAGTAGCCACAGAGAGATTTTCCCATAGTTGTATTATTATAATTTGGGTTTATCCCTCTCTTATATATAAAAATAATAATTTAATTGTATATTAGAGTTGACACAAATAATAAAAAAGGAGTTCGTATCCCATAAGAATATAAGTTCGATTCTCATTACTGTTATGAGAGCTCATTTAATAGGTGATATAGTAAGTCCCCTGTAAACGTTCTACGAGTTATAGGGCTGTGTACTAACTTTGATGGGGGATATGTACTGAACCTACATAATTTTTTTTGTAACAAAAAAATTTAATCGTATAATCAAAAGAGCCAATGAAAGTTGATATAAATAATAAGAAATAAACTTGTATCCTATAGGATGCAAGTTTAATTCTATATACTGGGAGGGCTTATTTGATAAGCGATTTTGTAAGTCTATTGTAAGTGATCTCTGAGTTTTAGAGCCGTGTCCTAACTTTGATGAGGGATTAGTGTCAAATACTCAAATTTACCTAAATTTTTTGTATAAAAAAAATCCTATAATCAAAGGAAAAATCATTCCTCACTTTAATCACACATACTGACACATATGAGCATGTATATATTCCGTGCACAATTATAATATTAACATCAATAATAACACTACAGTTACAAAAAAAAATTAAAGAAAAACCAGGCGAACCAGGGCCTTTAAACCCTAACAGAGTACATAATTTTTAAAAATAAATATAATTAGGCCTTTTTAATAGTCAGTATTTTTTATCAAAGAAAAATCTCATTTAATGCTGATTGTTAAAAAATACATG
The DNA here is from genome assembly GCA_037074615.1 of Leucaena leucocephala. Classification (NCBI taxonomy): domain Eukaryota; kingdom Viridiplantae; phylum Streptophyta; class Magnoliopsida; order Fabales; family Fabaceae; genus Leucaena; species Leucaena leucocephala. Next base: position 20,330,812 of record CM073555.1, on the reverse strand, counting down.
TTCGATTTCTCCATATCCTGTTTTAGAGAGCCCATGGAAAAAAATTTCTTAAATAGAAAATGCACTTATCTAATCAATAAAGTCCAAAGCCAATGAAACCTAAGCATATAATGAAACATAACAATTTGAAAAAATAATTCGGAAAAAAAATCACAGTTCCCATCACACTATCCAATCACAAAAAGGTCACTAGCCAAGTAAAATATGATCCTTTATTTTTGTAATTTTTAAACGTATAAAAATTGTGCAGTTACATTTGAACATTTTAAAAAAAGGATAGTTAAAAAATACGAAGCGATCGAATATGGTCCTTGTTATTGGCCGAAAAAGTGGGGAAAATCGAATCTGGTTCGATGCTGTATTTAAATGGGCTTTTGCTATTTCAGATCCAGGCCCATTATACTCCCACTCTCCTGTTCGTCCTTTAAAAGCCTTCTCTCGTCCCTGCGCACCAAACCTGAAACCCTAGTCTCGCACTGCAGCCGGCTGCGACGAAATCCTCTCTTCATCGAGGTAAGCTATTCCATCTTCTCTATTTATCTGAAGACGGTTTTATATGTGATTTTTCATGGAATTTAGCAGTTACAACTCATTCCTTCGCCCTTTTTGTTTATACATCGTCGAGTATTTTGAACATTGTAACGTTCTTATATTATATCGTTTGCTTTTGCTCTTTGATAGTGTAAAAATGTCGACTGGGGAGGTTGCCTGCACTTACGCGAGTTTGATTCTCTTCGATGATAACATCCCAATCACCGTATCCTTGTTTGAGCCCTTGCTCTTTTGTTCTTTAATGATTCAATATTCTAATGATCTTAACATTTCAGCCTAAAGTTTCTATTTGTAGCAATATAGTCGGGAAATTGGATATGAGATTAACTATTGTTTCAATAGGTTTAAGGTTATATAGTCTAAAGTAATTTTTTTGTCCCGAAACGAAGCGTTTCCGGACGATGAGTTTCTCCTTAAGATAACGTTCATAGGCTGAGAAGATCTCAACCTTGGTGAAAGCCGCAAATGTTGATGTTGAATCTTATTGGCCAAGCTTATTTGCTAAGCTTTCTGAGAAGCGGGACCTTGGGGATCTGATCTTGAATGCTGGAGGTGGTGGGGCTCCAGTTGCTGTTGCCGCTGCTCCAGCTGCCGCTGGCGGAGCTGCACCCGCAGCTGCTCCTGCTGCTGAGGAGAAGAAGAAGGTAGATTTCAAGTGATAATTTGTTTGTCTGGGCGTTATTAAACTGTGTTTCTTATCATGGGTATCTAACTTGTGTCTGTTTCTCTGAAATCTTTACAGGAAGAACCCCAAGAAGAGAGTGACGATGACATGGGCTTCAGCTTGTTTGATTAGAGTTGTTTTCCAGTATGATCTGTTTTTATTTTGCTTGTTACTGTAATGGTAGTTTATTTCTGGATTTTTTAGGTCTTTCTTTCGTGATGATTACTTACAAATATATGTGAAAGTCATGATTTTGTAGTGCTTTGAACTTGGCATTTTGGATTTATGTCCAATCTAAGATTTCGGACGTGAGAAATTTTGACACTTTACAGCTTTTGTCTAAAAGTATGTTCTAGTCTTTATATGTGGTTGTTTGAGCTAATGGGTCTAATTGCTAAATTGGCGTGATCATCGTACATGTAGTTTGTGTGCGGATGTGCATATAAATGGTGCCCTCCTATCTTAGTATCATGAAACTCATAACTCATAATTGAGTAACATTAGTTGGGTTTGTCTGTTTGACCCAACTTTGAAGTGCAGATACCATCGACTGTGATGCTTACTACCCATGGAACAATTAACTAATAGGTTTAGTGACTTAGTTGATAATCAGTGGAGGATTCAGTTATCACTATCAACTTTCTAAACCCTTTTATCTGAGATTATTCTAGTTCATTAAGCATGTCTAAATTATTGCGGAAACCGGCAATTTGAGTTTTATTCTCACCTGTTTTTGAGCAGGCACACCCCTTCAAACCTAGGCATCCTTTTGCCACGCCATCCAAATTGAGTTTAAACCAACCGCTCCTTGCTTAGGATCATTTGACCCAAATTCTGACACTTACCAGTAACGCCCCTTAGCATGAAACTCTGTTGAATCTCGTAAACAGGATTACTTTGTTACAGTCTTGAAAAATGAGCATCGTAGTCTTAGATCATGCCGCACATCATGCCATGCATGCAATAAAAAGAGCTTGATTCTCCGAGGAGTATGTAATTCATTCACATTTGGAAGGGTTTTAGCCGGACCTTCATCAGTTCAATCCCTTTCATTGAATCGAGCATTTTCCTGTTAATGAATTCATATTATACGTTCAATTTTTTTTTTTAAATATGAATGGAATAGAATGGGAACAGAAATTACCTACGGGCTTAAATTTTTTCCTTTTATAGTACTCTGAACACGTTGTGTATGAGCACAACCCTACTTGATATGACCAAAAATAATTGGCATGAATTTTTAAGTTGGGAATATATATTTTTCATGATTTAAGTTCAACTTTTTAACGAATTCTAAATTCTAAACGAGCGAAGTTATTTAACCATCCTAATTTAGTGGATTTGAAATCAAAACTAGGATCACTATGTGAATCAAACGACTTAAAAATTGACTGGATGAACTTATAGTGTGAGAGGTGGTGACATGGGGTGATGCTCCACCTTGAGTGGGATGAAATTGGGACTCTATTCAAAACTCAAAGAATTCGTGTTTCTATTTTAGATATTATAACATATTGTTTTGGATTTTGGTGAATATTTGAGTTTTTACTTTTTAAATGTATTGTATAATATATAACGGGTCCAGTGAATCGACCTACCTAACCCGTAAATTAAACGAGTTAATTTGGTTTTATTCTACCGAAAAGTTTTAAGGAAACCCTCAACCCAGCTAGGTGATTGTGCTGGAACTACTCTTTTACTGGTTTTTTCTTTTTAAAAGGATGGGTCATTTTTTCTTTATTTCTTACTTCAAATTTCTTAGGGAAAAATGAGCGTTTGCTTTCGTATGCCAATCTTTAGGAAGAATATGCTTCACGAGGCTAAGCTTGGCCATCTTTATTTCTCTGTGTTTTTTTAATGGAACCCTCATTATATTATAAAAAATAAATTCCTATGACATTTTTACTAAATTGTTTTTTTCTCGATCCACTATTATTTAACTTTCGATTTTTTTGTTTTTAAATAATAATACTATTTGAATGGATGCCTGATTATTCCTATGCCAATGCATAGGCTTGGGAAGCACTAGTTGTTAATGGTCTATTAAAAAATATAAATGAACTTTCCATCTACATCCAATTTTCCCACTATTTTCTTTCGGAATTAAATATATGACATGAAGTGAATAAATAATTTTTAATTGAACAGATTTTGCAGTTGATAGGATATAACTGTATCACATATTCAAAGTCTAATTTGATTGAATAAAATGATGTGGGATGGTTATATGTTGAATACTTGTTTGTAACATTTTTTTGAAGAGAGTGTAGTGACAACAAATAGCCCCTAGAGTCTTTTTCTTTTTTTAACAAAAATATTATATACATTATTTAAAAGTTAGAGCAAAGTTAACCAATAGTAAACCCTAAAAAGAAGACGATGGATTTAAATCTTAATATAAGGGGTATTTTTTTTTTTTACAACTAGCTTTGACCAACCAATCTACTACCAAATTGCAATATTTAGGAAAAAGAATAGAGAAAATGACTGACCTTATCTAAATAACGAACTTAAATCTTCTATCAGACTTACAGCTTGCCAGTTTAGGCGTTCATTTTATACGACTTGTCCACAGCGTTCAACAGGGGTAAACACTCGTATTCAAAAATAACCTGGCCACCAACGGGGGTTGATCTGAGTGGTAAGCAGCTCGGTATCGTTTAAGCGAGGTCTCGAGTTCGAGCCTTGGCGTACGCAGAAAATCCCCGTTGGGAGACTCACCCACCATAGCCAGGTGCGCGACGCGGGTCGAATCCGGATGTAGTCGGGGCAAAGCTCCGGTGAACCGGGTGGGCAACCAAAAAAAAAAAACCTAGCCTGAGTCATGGTCTTTTGCCTTAAATGCTGCCTGATAGAGGACTTAAGTTTTTACATGAAAGGTTGAAGAGACCACACTAGATCTGCAGTGGAGATCCACCACTTGCCCGTCTAAATTTTGAAGGATGCAACCCGTTCTACCTTTACTAAAATCTGCATTAAACCACTATCAATATTCATTTTAAGGGTTGTACCAAAAAAAAAAAATATTCATTTTAAGAGCTTCAGGAGAAGGAGGAATCAGGTAAAAAGAGGAGGATGAATCCAATTTTCAATTTTCAAGAGGTACATCTTTATTATTATATATAATTGTTAAGTGAATAAATTTCTTAGTATAAAATATATTTATCTAATTTAAATTAAAAAAATTAGTTAAATTATTTAATATGATATATATTTTTTAAAATATTTTAATTATTTTCTTTAACCCCTACCTTCACCTCTTGATTATTATTGATAAAGTATCAATAGGGATAATTTTAAAAAAATAATATATATAAAATATATTTATTATATTTAAAATTAAGATTAATTTTTTAATTAAATCATATATTTAAGATTATAGAATATAATGACAAAATTGTCCCTAACCCTTTTAAATATATTCCATAACAGGGATAGTTGATTCCCCCATATTAGTCCCTATAATTATAAGCTTTATTTTTATGTATATATATATATATTGTTGACAACTTGACATAATATATAAATAAGATAATTTCTATTACTAATTTTATTTGATTTTGGATTTCATGGAGGTGATAATCGGAGAGAACGGGGCTCGGGAAAGATCCTGCCGCTAAAATAAACAAAAAACTGACAGTGTAGAACTGCCGTCGTCTACCAGCAAAATTGCTTGGAGTCAGAGATGAGCAGTAAACTCATCACACCTGAATCAACCTCCATGGATCTCGACCTCGACTCCTTCCTCAATTCACCCGCTTCCACCGACGACGAAAATGACGACAACACCTCTAACGACGCCGTCTTACGTTCTGTTCCTCACCGCACCGTCGACGAAATCCTCAACGATTGTGATACCTCCTCTTCCTCATCGTCTTCCCCTCCTCCCTCTCCATCCTCTTATCTGCGCCAGAGTCACCGCCCCTCGGATCCTTCAGTTACTAGCCAAGCATCTTCCCGAAATTCGGTCTCAGAATTTCCACTTGAAGGTAGCCAGAAGAATCCAGAACCTCAGAAGCTAACCAACTTGGACAATAGGATAGGCCAGTCCAGAGCTAGCTATTTTTCTCGGGTCAAACCTGGAGAGAAACCCGATGACCGTTCTCGCAGGGCCCTGCGCCAATTCCCTACTCTTTTCCCTGGGGTGAGGTCGAATGCGAAACCTGGTGCGGCGTTGGCTGCTGCCGCTGCAGCTTCTAGATCGATACCGACGCCGCATGCAGCTGCGATCAAGTCGAGGAGGGCGGGGAGTGGGACTCTCCAGAAAGTTCAAGATAGGGGTGAATTGAATTCCACTATTGGCGATGATTCTGATATCTCTTCTAATAGTGATTTGGGCGGGGCTGGTCTCTATGTTTCTAAGTCTAGTGAGAAATCAGAGGAGGCTGACGAGAAACTGGATGATTATCAGTCTTCTGAAGTTAATCATGTTGATCAAGTGTCAAAAAATGTTGAAGCTTTTGAGGATAAGCGAGAGAGCATACCCAATGTGCATTTTGAGAATGAAGCAGTAGCTGCGATTGAAGTGGATAATTCGAAGCCTGCTATCGGTAATGTTGAAGATGGTATTGAGACATCTATTTCTGCTTGCCAACCTGATTCTGGAACGAATATGAATTCTGATCCATTTGTTGACAAGGATTTTAGTGAAAACAAGAGTCCTTATATTGATATTGGCGACAAGGGACTGAATGAGGACGGGTCAAATAATGCATCTTTGGAAACAGAAGAACTTGCGAATGCTAATGCTTGGATGAAGGATGATAAAGACAACCTGACTGATGATGGAAATGATGACGGTAGTAGTTCAGCAAGAGACGTTTCTGAGCTAGTAAAAGAGACACTTGAGCAACTGGAAAACAAAAGGGCCAGTAGGAGGGCAGAGAAGAAATCACACTCTTCAAGGAAGCCACTTGAATTAGCTGAAGAACTGGAGAAAAAGCATGCTTCTACTGGTTTGCACTGGGAAGAGGGTGCTGCTGCTCAGCCAATGAGGCTGGAGGGTGTTCGAAGGGGTTCCACAACATTGGGATATTTTGATACTAGTGCTGACAATGTCATCACAAGAGTCATCTCATCCCAAACATTCAGGCGTGAACATGGTTCCCCTCAAGTCTTGGCAGTTCATGCTAATTACATTGCAGTTGGAATGACAAAAGGACTCATTTTTGTGGTTCCCAGCAGATATTCCCCTTTTCAAGCTGACAATATGGATGGAAAGGTTTTTTCCCCATAATCAATCATTCTTATTAAACTAGCTCTAGTGATGTTCTCTTTGTTGTTTGAATATTTGGTCAATTTCTCTTTTTACTTTCTAAATAGTTTGATTAGATTTTTTCTTATAGCCATTCTCTTAGATTTGTACTAGAATAGTTGAGAATTCAATATGGTAATGTAAAAAATTCTTTTAGAGTTGAGGAAATTTCACTGTGCAAAACTGATGAATTTAGGAATTTTGTAAAATATTGTATTCACCATTGCACACCATAAAGGCACCCTTGAACAATCAAACTTCCAAGAGAATGAAGTGACAAGACAGATCCTTTTTATTAATATTTATAGGATAAACTTCTAACATCACGTAATTATTTTATCAACCTATACTGTTTTCCTGTCAGATGTTGATGCTTGGCATGCAAGGTGATCGATCACATGTTCCAGTAACATCCATGTCTTTTAATCAGCAAGGAGACCTACTTTTAACTGGCTATGGTGATGGTCGTGTTATTGTTTGGGATGTACATAAAGCTGTGGTTGCAAAAGTTATTAGTGGAGAGCATACAGCACCAGTAGTGCATGCATTGTTTTTGGGACAGGATCCTCAAAATACTCGTCAATTTAAAGCAGTTACTGGTGATAGTAAGGGCCTGGTTCTCTTGCATAGCATCTCAGTGGTTCCTTTGCTTAATAGGTTCTCCAGTAAAAGTCAGGTACATTGTTATTTGCAGTAATTAGCAATATATTGAGTAGAGCATTGTATTATAGAGGGAAATCTTGAGCTCATGCAACATTCATTCTTCTTACACTTTGTTTTTGAATCTGCATTGGTTTCTTAGTGTCTACTTGATGGTGAAAAAACGGGCTTGGTGCTATCAGCTTCACCACTGCTTTCTGACGATTTCAGTGGAAGTGCAGCATCTTATTCCCAGGGAAATACTATGGCTTCAACAAGCAGTATCACTAGCATGATGGGAGGAGTTGTTGGGGGAGACGCAGGTTGGAAACTCTTCAATGAAGGCCCTTCTTTAATTGAGGAAGGTGTGGTCATATTTGTCACCCATCAAACTATTCTGGTGGTATGAAGCTTTGAGTTGCTTTCACTGATTCCACATGCTTTTGTCCTGTACTTTCTTCTTCTGCGTTGCTGAGAATTCTTGTGCATTATGTGATAAAAAGATCAAATCTTTGTTATAGGTACGATTGAGTCCTTCTGTGGAAGTCTATGCCCAAGACTCTAGGCCAGATGGGCTTCGGGAGGGTTCGATGCCGTATACTGCATGGAAATATATGGGACAATATCGTAATCCGACTGGTATGGATTTATTTTGTTACATTCCATGTCATCATCTTTCTAAATATTATATATTGCAGAAAATATGTCTGGGGAAGCTGCGGAAAGAGTTCCCCTGCTCGCAATTGCTTGGGATCGGAAAGTTCATGTTGCAAAGTTGGTCAAAGCAGAACCAAAAGTTGGGCCAGATTCAACTTTAAGTCCAAAAAAAGAACTAAAAGTTTGTGGGACACTGTCTCTTGACAGTGCGGCTATAGGTCTGGCATGGTTGGATGATCAGGTTTTGTATATTCTCTTGTTCGACAAATATTGGCCAGACATCTGGCTACTTGCTGCCAACTGCTTCTTTTCCTTAAATCTGTTGCGTCACTCTTCTTCTGCTTGTTTTTGCACTTTCCCAGATGCTAGTAGTTCTAACATCAGCTGGACATCTTTACTTATTCGCAAAGGATGGAACTGTGATCCACAAAACAAATGTTGGTGTAGATGGTACTGGAGGAGATGATCTGGTGGTTTACCATACTCAGTTCATTAATATATTTGGAAACCCTGAAAAAGCCTATCATAACAGTATTGCTGTACGTGGCGCTTCTATTTATATACTTGGCCCGACACATCTTGTTGTTTCCCGTCTTCTCCCATGGAAAGAGCGCATTCTGGTTTTGCGGAGAGCGGGTGACTGGATGGGTGCCTTGAACATGGCAATGACTCTTTATGATGGTCAAGCTCATGGGGTTATTGACCTTCCTAGAAACCTGGATGCCGTACAGGAGATCATAATGCCCTTCTTGTTGGAGTTGCTTACATCCTACGTTGATGAAGTGTTCTCGTACATTTCAGTGGCATTCTGCAACCAACTTGGTAAAGTAGATCAATCTAATGATTCAAATGGTGGAAGCTCTTCCGTACATTCTGAGATAAAAGAGCAGTACACTCGTGTTGGTGGAGTTGCTGTTGAATTCTGTGTTCATATCAAAAGGACAGACATACTTTTTGATGAAATTTTCTCTAAGTTTGTAGATGTTCAACAGAGAGGTAATCCTATGTCTTTAGCTTTGTGTCTTGTACTGTTTTGATTTCATGACGTATTTTGATCCCTGTCAATGTCAGCCACTGTCTTTTATTACAACATAATTTGTTAACCTAGAGTTCTCTAGAAAGACCAAAAGAATGGTGTATTTGCCCAAGAGCCTTGGCTCAAATTACACGATATGGTGCTGGAGGATCTTGATGTTTGTGGGTTTGATCCCTACCGCCTCCTTTCCCAATTCCCTACTACAAAGGGCTTTGTGCCTCCTTTTTAACCAAAAAGGTGTATTTAGTTCTTTTTAACTTGTACCCGTCTTTCTCATCCCTTTGTTCTGTTTTCATATATCAGAAATAGGATTTCCTTATAAAGGAAAGAATTAAAGATGACACTTCCTAGAGAGAAATGTATGATCAAGAAATTACTATCTTGTTTTAATGTGTGCATAAGCTAACCATAAAAATATGAGGAATAATTATTGAAAAGGTGAATCAATATGGTTCTAAGTATATAATTGAATCATATTCATTACTCATTGCAAAATTTAAGATTTGTTATATGAAAAATCCCACAAAGCCAAAAGCCGTCAATATTATGCTAAGTTTATTTTCAATAAAATAGGAATATTTGCCTTGACTTTAGACACCCATGGGCTTGGATAATCATATTTTTTAATTAATTTATTTATTTTCACATAATTTATGGATGCAATTTCTGAAGTTATCTTTTTTTCACTATTTGAGTGAGTTAATTAGGTCTAGCAAAATGTGAACACCCATATGGGAACTGTTTTGCATTTTTTATCCAGCTTGTACCAGCTGGGTAGAGTTAACGGATCGAATGATATATATACCTTTTTCAGACACATTTTTGGAACTCCTGGAGCCATACATTTTGAAGGACATGCTTGGATCTCTGCCTCCTGAGGTATTGGCTAATTTCGTATTTTTCAGATTTGGAGACTAATATATGGATGGTAACATTATTTGGATTTGAATTCATATTATCTTTTGTTATAATTAATAACTGCTCTTTTTCTACTGTTGTTTCCTTTCCCATTCCTTTCTCAAGATTATGCAAGCTCTGGTAGAGCATTATAGCACTAAAGGGTGGTTACTGAGGGTAGAGCAATGTGTTCTTCATATGGACATATCTTCCTTGGATTTCAATCAGGTTATTGTTAGATCTTTTAAAATCTGTTTTATTGTGGAACAACTATGGGCCTGTTGTTTGTTTTTTTAAAAATAAAAAAACAAAAAACTTGTTTGGCAACTTATTTTCATTTAACTGTTTTCCAAAACAAAAAAATAGAAAACTAAGAACAAGTTTTAAATGTTTTGTAAAACTGTTTTTTTTTTACATTTTTTATTTTAGTTTTGGAAAAGTGACTCAATATTAAAAAAATTCTTACCACTACATGTTGCCGCTGCCGACCAATACCATTGAACACCCTGACAGTGGCGACCGGCGACCCCCACCAGACGTTGACCACCGCAATCGCCATTGCGACCACCACTGCTGTTTATCATCACTCAACGACGACTTTCTACAACCACCACCAGCAAAGTCAACCACCACTGCCGTTCGTCGTCACCTGACGACGGCCAACGACAACCACACCACCGCGGCTCCCGTATCACTGCGTGCAACTGCCACTGCCATTTGCTGTCACCTGACAAAGGACGACAACCACCGCAACCGCCGACAACCACTATCGTTGTTCGTTGTCACTCGATGAAGGTGATGACCGTTGTGATCGATCTAGGACGATTGCCTCTGTCATTGGACAACAAAGGCCACCATGATGGTTGTGGACCAATGGCCACCACCATCATTGATGGCCGACAACAACCCCTACGATCGTCACCACTCGCCGGTCGGGGACAACCACCGTCGGCGGCAGCCAACAATGACCACCATTGTCCACCTATCGACCATCACTTGTCATTTTCAATTGTCGTCACCCCAAGGCTAACGATGACCACGCCACATTTTCTTAATTCTCAAAGTTGGTTTTAAGAACAATTATTCCAAACAAGTTTTTTTGTTTTTAAATACATTTTTTTAAAACAATTATCCAAACAGATTTTTTTTTTGTTTCCAGAACTTGTTTTTAAAAACAGTTTTATAAAACTATTTTGAGAACAAAAACCAGAGAATAGAAACAAACAGGCTCTATATTTAGGCTCTATATTTAGTAGGTTTAGCGACTCAACTGTCTAATAATTATGTATGATAACTTTCTGTTTTAGGTTGTTAGATTATGCCAGGAGCATGGACTATATAGCGCATTGGTGTATCTTTTTAATAAAGGATTGGATGATTTCAGGACACCTTTAGAGGAGCTGTTTGTTGTCTTACAAAGTAGCCCAAAGGAAAATGCTCCTGCACTCGGGTAAGTCACCTTTGATCTTTTTATTGCTATTTCTACTTTTTTCAAGGTTGTGGCTGGTGCTGGGTGTACCACGTATACTTAAACTTTCTAGTATAGCTCAACCTTTACCCAATTAACTTTCTCCTTATTTGAATAAAAACTTAGGCCCTAGTTGAATCAGGAAATCGGCTGCAATTATTTAATGATTGGCTCAAGCATCCATGAATAAATTAAACTTCAAGCAGTTAGTCTAATTTAAGCTGTTGGAAGTGGTTGACTCATGCTTTTCCGCCCCATTTAGCAGGTATAGAATGCTGGTTTATCTGAAGTACTGCTTTACAGGTCTTGCTTTTCCACCAGGTATTTCTTTGTTTTGTTTTTTTAGAAACTACCTGGTATTTTTTAATTTTTTCTATGCATTTGATTCCTTTTCACTTATTTCTGCTTCAAGCATTGTAATAGGACTACTAGTTCTAAAAGATTATCCCACTTTGGATATATTTGCAGGGCGTGGAACTATTCCTCCTACACGCTTGCCATCTCTTAGAAAAGAACTTGTGGAGTTTTTGTTGGAGAAATCAAATGTTCTGAAATCACAAAGGGTTTCAGACTTAGGTGTTAGACGACCATGCCTGAATTTATATCTTCTCTTAGAATTAGATACTGAAGCTACACTAGATATTCTAAGAAGTGCTTTTATAGAAGATGAAATTTCAAATTCTAGTTCATCTTCAATGGATATAGCCAACACAGATGGTGAAGAGGCGAAAAAGGGAATTCATGATATTACTGAAACTCAAAATCTTTTGGTTCAGAATACGGTAGATGCTCTTATTCGCATAATTGATAAGATTGTTTCTCCCACAGATACAACCTCCATCAGTGGTGATGATGGATTGCTAAAAGAGTGGCCTTCAAATAAGGACATTGGTCACATATATGAGTTCATTGCATATTATGTTTCACTTCAAAGAGCTAAAGTCTCAAAGAGTGTGCTATTTCAAATATTGGAATACTTGACGTCAGAGAGTGTTGTTTCAATTAGTGGTTCTTTGTTGAGTTCAACTTCAGAAAAGAGAGAAAAACAGGTGCTTGCTCTTCTGAAAGTATTGCCTGAGTCAGACTGGGATCCGTCATATGTGCTAGGCCTTTGTGAGATGGCACAATTCCACCAGGTACAACGTCCATTTTTGTGATACTGTCTTTGAAAGGAAAGTTCCATCAAATATTTATTTTGCCCACTAAGTTATACATAACCTCCTTGAATTTGGGTTTATGTGTAGATTACCCCTTTGATCTTTAAAATCCGATAATGGATCCCCTTAAACTTTCAAATTTTTGGAGATATGATATAACCCTCTCCTAAACAAGCTGATGACAAGACTAAAACAAGGAATAGACAACAAGAGAGTGGGAATAACTTGAGATTGATAATACTGTTACGGCATAACTAAATCAGATTACAAGTCAAATGATGATTTAAGACAAACCCATGACCTTGTTACCCCACGATACATAAACTACAATCAAAATAAAAATTACAAATTAACAAGAATCAGAACAAGAGACACACAGCACATTGACTCTAGACTTTCGAGAGGCCAGAACTCTCCTAATCCTACCAATACTTCCAAAAGACTGAACTTTCCCACCCCTTGGAAGAAAGGATGATCTTATACCTCAAAAAGTAGTCATTACCCCTACTAACACTGCCCAAACCTCAGTCTATACCTACCCTAACAGTCTATTGCCATTTCAGCCTTTATGGATATAAACCTAGGGATAAATCTCTAGACCACTGTTTTAGTCTTCTCTATATCACTTCCCTTCCTAGATTGTCTGCCATAGGTCTTAGGAAATGATGTCCAAATCTTTTGGGAATCACCGGCTCTATCAAGATAACTCCCTTGCCATTATCCAGTATTTTACTAATCTCATCGTCTCATGTAAGTGATGGAGGGATTATTTGCACGTGACTTAAAGTTGGAAGGGGTCATCTCCACATAACCCAAAATCTGAGGGATTATCATGGTGGTATTTGGTTATTGAGGTATAGTAAAATAACTCACTCATTAATGGCAGAGAGGTTATTTGTACAAATTTAAAAGTTCAGCGGGATTTTTTGTCAAGTTCTAAATGTGAAGGGTTTGTTGCATATGCCTCAAAGCTCAACACCGTTTTGTGCAATTTAGCCTTCTGTTTATTTCAACTGATCCTTTCAGCTGTTTCTATTTGATTATTAGGTTTGTGGGTTTATTCATGCCATCAGGCATGAGTATGTAGCAGCATTGGATAGCTATATGAAAGATGTGGATGAACCTATTCATGCCTTCTCCTTTATCAACACAATGTTAATGCAGCTGACTGGTAATGATCGTGCTGCTATTCGATCAGCAGTAATATCTCGTATTCCCAAGCTGGTGGAATTGAGCAGGTAATCCTTGTCATCAATTCTAGCTTTGTTGAATTCTTCTGCAGGTTTACAGAATTTCTGCTTTCCTTATTCTCAGTTCGTGAAACCCATTTTCTCATTTTTTGTGCCTTGCAGGGAGGGTACCTTCCTAATGGTTATCAATCATTTCAGTGATGAAAGTTCACATATCATTACTGAACTTCACTCTCATCGTAGAAGTCTTTTCCTTTATTTAAAGACACTCGTCGAGGTTCACTTATCTGGAACACTAGACTTATCTAAATTTAGAAAGAATGATATCGTGGATGCACCCAGTGGAAAGCAGGTTAAGGATCACCCACAAGGAGTTGATGCTTACTTGGATAGTCTTTCTAATTTTCCGAAGTACATCCGTGAAAGTCCTATTCATGTGACTGATGATCTTATTGAGCTTTATCTTGAGGTGAGTTTTATTATTATGGACAGTATCATTTTGATTCTTTATATTTAGAACTAACTTGAATGTTTAGGCTGAGTGTTGCAACTGGTGTTGTGTGTTCTTAATTGTTATTGACGCGACACATGCCAATTTATGTTATCAGCATTTCTCCCTTTCCCCTACCTGTCTCCAAAGGGTTGGGAGTGGAGCTATATATCTTTTGATGTTTGCATTTTCTTTTGCAGCTATTATGCCAGTATGAAGGTGGTTCAGTCCTTAAATTTTTGGAAATGTTTGATAGCTATCGGGTGGAACATTGTTTACGCCTGTGCCAGGAATATGGAATTATAGATGCTGCTGCATTTTTATTAGAAAGGGTTGGTGATGTTGGCAGTGCTCTTCTTCTTACACTTTCTAGTTCGGGTGAGAAATTTGTAGAGCTTGATGCTGCTGTGGAAGCTGTAATTTCAAAGCCTTCCTTGAAGGGTTCTTCCCATATGAAATTGTTTGACACCGTTTCAAGAATGAAAGAGGTTTATGGTTCTCTCCCTCAAAATTAAAACATTTTACTGCACTCTAATTGGTGTATGTGTTTGTCTATGCTTGAGTATTTGTATCTCTATTAGGCAACCTAATATTCTTACTGTTTACTGTCTAATAGGTGAACGACATACAAAATTTATTGCATGCTTGTATTGGTCTGTGCCAGAGGAACACCCCTCGTCTAAATCCTGAGGAGTCAGAGGCACATTGGTTTAAGTTACTTGACTCGTATGTTCAATACTGATACTGTCTTCTTCCTCCATGCATTTGTTATATTGCAATTGATACTTATAATATATTAATATAGTTAAGTATCAAAATTTCTGTCAATAATCACAGTTACAATACAGATAGACTTGTTTTTCAATACCCAACCTGTAAAAAGGGAAAGAGGAAATGGCTGGAAGTCCTAGTACCTAAGTACGCTCCCTTGATGATAATTTTGGATCAAGCGTATATGTAATACTTAAATGATCAAAACTCCTGAAAAGCATTTCTCAAATTATCATCCCCAGTCGTAGCTGGTTTTGGTCTAACTTATTCAAATATTCATCAAGGTTTTGTGACCCGCTGCTGGATTCTTATGTTGATGAGAGGGCTTCTGAAAAAGAAAATTATTTTCAAATGTTTGCTGGATCACCAGTTTCAAAACTGAAAAAGGACACAGGCAAAAGCAGATGGAAAATCTCAAAGTCTCATGGTGCTGATGTCTTGAGGAGAATGTTCTCCTTGTTCATCAAGGAGATTGTTGAGGGAATGATAGGTTATGTTCCCCTTCCAACTATCATGTCCAAACTCCTTTCTGATAATGGTGGTCAAGAATTTGGCGATTTTAAACTAACCATATTGGGTATGCTCGGGACATACGGCTTTGAAAGAAGAATTCTGGTAACGTTTTGTACTTTCATTCCTCCTTCTGATTTCTTTTCTTAAATTTTCTTTTTTAAATTCAATTATTTCACCAAGCTTTTCTGATGACAAAAACCTCCTGTCCTTGATAAAATTATACTAAATTATCAATTGAGACTATTAGTAGAATCATGTTAAAAATTGTTTCAAGAAGCATGGCAATATATGGTTAATTGGTTTTGGGATACTTATGTACTCTTGCTTATCATCTTGGCTGGTAACTTACTTGGATTTATGAGAAGAAAAAGAAACTCTTCCTTCAAAATACGGGAGGGAATTGTTAGGAATAAGTTATGATAATCACTACGTATACATGGTATACTTGTCTTTTGAAGGACAAATTAATATATTTGAAGGTTTAATACAACAATATATTAGTTGAAATTCTATTCTCTTCATTTTTAATGGTCTTATGGTTTTTTTCTTCCTTTCCTTTCCTTCTTTACAAGTAGGATGCTGCCAAATCCTTGATAGAGGATGATACGTTTTATACTATGAGTTTACTCAAGAAAGGGGCCTCTCATGGGTATGCCCCCAGGGGTATATTATGCTGTATTTGTAATAGCCTTCTAACGAAGAACTCTGTTAGCTCTGGGGTTCGAGTTTTCAACTGTGGCCATGCGAGTCATCTGCACTGTGAAGCTTTGGAAATCGAGTTATCAAGTAGAGGTCCTTCATCTGGATGCCCTGTATGTATGCCTACCCAAAAGTTCCAGCAGTCTAAAAGCAAATCAATTGTGGCTGAGAATGGCTTGGTGAATAAATTCTTATCCAGGCACCAACAGCCTAACGGAAGTACCTTCCATCTACATGAAAGTGATTTATCAGAGAATTCATATGGGCCTCAACAGATTTCACGGGTAAATATATACCTCGATAAATTTAAATAGAGTCAATTACATTCATATCCCTTGAAATTTAAACTCTACTCTCTCTTGCTTCAAAATATTTCGGTAGCGCTCTTTGTTTTAAGTGATCCTAAGTATTAGTTTGGCCTTTTGATTATTTGTCATGCATTGAACTAGGAAGCCATAAGTTTTCTATGAGTAAAACTGCATAAAGTATAACCTCTTTGTTAATAAATTATGTTAATGACAGTGCTTAGGTTTCATGGTTTTTGTTGTCATGTTTGCCAATAAAAGCATCACAAGTAATTTTGTTTTTAGGTTTAGCATCGTATGATTGGTCTTTTCAAACCATGGTTTTACTCCTTTTACATATTTCCCTAAAATCATTTTCAAAAAACTAATCCAAACACCCACGTGGTTACCATGTTCAGACTTTGAGGCACTATAAATTGATCAAATTGTGAAATTGGTTATGCAGTTTGAGATTCTGTCCAGCTTACAGAAAGATCAGAGATTTGTGCAAATAGAAAGCTTGCCTCAGCTGAGACTTGCCCCTCCAGCTTTATACCATGAGAAGGTAAATAGAGTGACAGATCTTGTGGCTGGAGAAAGCAGCAGCAGGGCTGCAGTTTCTGAGAAACAAAGTCAAAATAAGCAAAATCGAGAGCTTCGAGTTAAGGTGTCGTCGATTCGGTTCCCATTAAAGTCAAGTATATTCGGTAAGTTCCCTTTTCCCCCTTACCCCATAAGTTTAAGAACATTTTGACTGTCTCAAGAAATGTTCAAATTCTGACATAAGGGAAACACATCTACAGGGAAAGAGAAGAACATTAAGCGGTGACCAACTTTTTCAACTGAATCAGACAGATGAAGCACTAACCAACTGTATAGACTAACGAAGCTATTTTTTCCTCCTAGGTTGCCAATAGTTTTTGGGGTTGCTGGGTTTCAGCCATTTTATGTTCTTTTGTATCTCATTTTTGTAGAGGTGATTAGCATCAATCAGTACATGTCATTAATAAAAAAACTTTTTAAAGGGAAGTTGGAAGCCAATATTGAGCCCTCACTATTCCTAGGTGTCATTATCCGCTCTTAATTGGGCTTAGTGTTTCATTTACGGCAAGTTTTTGTCGTTTGAATCTTTTTTTTTTTACAGATAAATATTGTCGTCTATAAAAACGGTGATCTAAATATGGGGCTTTGTTTCAGATTTCCTTTTTTGTTTAAAAATTAACAAGGGATGGTACAGACAATCATCAGAATGTTAGTTACAAATTTTATATGTCAGTCTCAAATTTGGGTAACTCAGCGAAAAATTTCTTCATCTATATGTAGTATTTTTTTTATTTTTTATGTTAAAAATTAAAATATCATTTACGGGAAAAGAATGTTGCAAATATTTTACACTTACCTTCAGTAGTTTGTTATTTATTATATAATCATCTGCAACTAATCTTTTAGAATTTAATATGGAGCATTTTAGTGAAAAAAGTAATTATGTAACTTGATATGATTAGTAAGAATCATAGATTACTTACTGAAAATTTCAAATTGTTTTAACCAAAACTAAGATTAAATTACTTTGTTGGTCCAGTGCCATTCTTCTTTTGTCAAAGAAAACCCCTCACGAAATAAAATAATCCGGCCCCTCCTCCCTCCTAGCAAGTGGCGGCGTATTTTCCTATATTTTTGGGGCTCCTTCAAATATCAAATGGACACCAAAATGTCCAAAGGGTAGCATGCTTTTAAGTGAATATGATAATAATCAACCTATCAATATAAAATTTACATATCTATAACATATTAATAATACTACTTATTTTTAATTTTAAGACAATACAATGTGCCCACCGTCCACGTTAAGTAATTAGAAATTTGCGTATGAAAAATTTAATATTAAAAAAATCTAATTAAATTTTGGTTAGAATTTTTATAATTAACCTTTTCTTTTATATCTTGTTGAGAATATAATAACATTATAATTAACTTTTAATTTAATCAAAGGGTAATCTATAGAAAACTTTAATGTCTCTTAACCAATATAGATTTTTTTTTTATAAAGTGAAGTCACTTATTCCTTTAATCAAAATTTGTTAGTCACATAAATTTTTAATGAGTACTTTTTCTCAAATTTTCCTTTCATTTTCGTGAGTCTAATAAAAGGTTTTAAATATATTATATTGATTTAAATCAATTTGGAATGCAAATTTTATAAAGTAATAGTAATTCTGATGCAGACATGAAAAAAATTGGTTGGGTGTGGGTGGCTTACCTTGTTCCTTCACCGAGAGAGTGAGCGATTCCTCATTTCCTCTATTAATTCACTTCCACATCGCCTACAACGCTCAAGACGGTTAATTCCACGTCTCTCTTCCTCGTTTCCTCCGCCTCCTTCCTCTTACTTAACACTCCCTCTCCCCTTCATTCCCTTCATCTTCTCTTCCTCTCTCTTCCTCCTCTTCCATTTCCCTCCAGCTTCCCATAATGTCGTTCTCTGCAGCCAAGTTTGTGCAGCCTCCCCCTATCAATTCCGTCTCTGCCTCCAGATCCAATGACAAACCTCTCTCTTTTGATCCCTTCAAAACTAGCTCCTCTTTCCTTGGATCCACTCTCAAGCTTCGCTTCCATGCTCCCTCTAAGGCTTCTCTCCACCGTCGATCCGCTGTCACTTCTGTTTCCGATGTTGTCAAGGAAAACAAACTCCAATCTAGCGCTAATCTGGTGAGTAGTAGCCTTTTACACCCTTCTTTTGATATGAATCTCTGCTTGTGTGTAGGTGTCCTCGTAGAATGGATTCTGTGCAATTGCTAGTTGAAAAAGCTGCGCGTTTTATTCAATTGAGCTCAATTGAACTCAATTCTGTTTCATGCTACCAAAAAAAAAAAAAAAGCTCACTCAGTGGTCCGAGTGCGAGGTTTTTGTTACTTTGCTTCTGCGTTTGTGTGTTAAATGTGCGGATGCTTCCATCTCTTGCGCTATTGATTTATTATCTTCTTGTAAGTAAGGACCTATTGTATTGGAAGGAAAAAGAGTATTTGAGACTAGTGCTTTTATTTCTTTATGTATACAGCTTCTTACCAAAGAGGAAGCTTTGGTGCTCTATGAAGACATGGTATTAGGCAGGGCCTTTGAAGACATGTGTGCCCAGATGTATTATAGGGGCAAAATGTTTGGTTTTGTCCACTTGTATAATGGACAAGAAGCCGTGTCAACTGGGTTCATCAAACTTCTGAGTCAAGACGATTGTGTAGTGAGCACATACCGTGACCATGTTCATGCCCTGAGTAAGGGAGTCCCAGCTCGAGCTGTGATGAGTGAGCTTTTTGGAAAGACAACTGGATGTTGCCGAGGACAAGGTGGTTCAATGCATATGTTCTCAAAAGAGCACAATCTGCTTGGAGGGTTTGCATTCATTGGTGAAGGAATTCCTGTAGCCACTGGGGCAGCATTTTCCGCCAAGTATAGAAGGGAGGCATTAAAACAAGCAGATGCTGATCAGGTCACATTGGCATTTTTTGGTGATGGAACTTGTAATAACGGACAATTCTTTGAGTGCCTAAATATGGCAGCTTTGTGGAAATTACCGATTGTGTTTGTTGTGGAAAACAATTTGTGGGCTATTGGTATGTCTCATCTCAGAGCAACTTCAGATCCTCAGATATGGAAGAAAGGACCAGCATTTGGAATGCCAGGAGTTCATGTAGATGGGATGGATGTTTTGAAGGTCAGAGAGGTGGCAAAGGAGGCAATTGAAAGAGCTAGGAGAGGAGAGGGACCAACTTTAGTGGAATGTGAGACCTACAGATTTAGAGGGCATTCATTGGCTGATCCTGATGAACTTCGTGACCCTGGTAAGATTTTATGTTATGTTTCTTTTTTCAAACCTTATTATCTACTCCTATTAGGTATTTTATTATGCAGTTTAATTATGCATACTCCTTTATATGCTGTCATATAGTTTACTGCGAGTTAACTTCCTTGCTTCCCGTAAATCCAACCGGTTCAAAGCACTATCACCTGCATGTCAAATGCTGAAAAGGTGTCTAGATGTCATGTTTACTGCAATTACAAAGCCTAGCATGTCTGATTAACGTTCTTACTGAACAACAGAAATGAGAATATAGTCAATATACATCTATGGTAACTGCAGTATAGATGAATTTGGCAATTAATCGCCTGGCTAAGAGTATTTAATGGATGGTCTTGATTATAAGCAGATTCATATGAATACTGAATTATTTTCATATGAAAAGCTTGTGTATCCTAACCCTGGCTTGAAGCTTCGAGTTTGGTTTACATTCATTAAGTCCATCCAAATAGACTAGACCAAATTTTTCTTTGGTTTACATACTGACGAGATGGTTTTTGGGCCTATAGAAGTAGCAATACTTGGAAACTAATGATGGGTTATTTCGCTTGATTAATTAATATTGTAAACTCATGCTTTGCATGGAAGCTGAGATTGGTCATACTATTTATTATTAATGAATGATACTGCTTCTTATGTATTTTATGCTATATATAGATCAGTAATATGTGAAGCCTTCTATAGTCTTGATTCATGAAGACTTGATCATACGTACGGGCACTGGCTAAGTGTGTCATGAAAAGAAGTGGTGAGATCTATACTACTGAGACAATCCATGATTTTCTGAGATATCATGAGCCTACATACCTACATAATCTTACAGCATTAATCTTGTGATTCAATTGAGTAAATTTTGTAACATAATTGAATCCATCTCATCTTATTCTGGTTTCTTTCAGTCTTTTGCTTTTGGTTGCAAAGTTTATTATAATCCACAATCATAACATCTTGCGACTTCTTCAGCTGAGAAGGCACACTATGCTGGTAGGGATCCCATCTCTGCACTCAAGAAATACATGATTGAGAACAAGTTAGCTAATGAACAGGAATTGAAGAACATTGATACGAAAGTTGATGAGATAGTTGAAGATTCTGTTGAGTTTGCGGATGAGAGTCCTCTTCCACCCCGCAGTCAGCTTCTAGAGAATGTCTTTGCTGATCCAAAAGGTTTCGGGATTGGACCAGATGGCAGGTATAGATGTGAGGATCCAAAATTCACCGAAGGCACGGCCCAAGTCTGATCGTTTCCAGTCTGACCTCTATTTGCTTGTGTTGGCTTTTAGTTTTGGATGCATGTTCTTATTCTTATAGTCACTAATCAAATGTTAATCAGGATTAAGGTTTATAATATAATCAGGATATGTTCTTTAGGTTGGAATTCCCCCCCCCCCCTTATTTTGGTTGCCTTTAATTTATCATTGTCATTGATTGTGGAACTAGTGTCAAGAATGGCTATCCCATATGGTTCATATATACGTGGCCTTGCTTTAAGTCTATGGGCAGAATGTAAACTTCTCGTATTACCTCTACTTGGAAGTAGTGCCTGCCCCTGTACATGAGGCTTTTGAACATATAAATATATAATAGCCGTACTCATCGTCCATGGGTTCAACTAGTAAAAAAGTGAGACATGCGACTATTTGTAACGTATTCGATCCTTGGGGAGTACTATTTTGTTATAGTTCTAGTCGCGGTGTTTGGGGAGACATCATAGTTTTTAGGAGCCTAGGTTTATGCTTGAGGGTAATAGATGGTTCGCCCTACTCGACATTGGTATCGCCTAGGAGGAAGGGAGATTTCGCCTTACCATTAGATCGTGGGTGAGCCTAATCCTTTTCTAAAAATTTTTGTACTAAAAAAGTAAATATATATATACATATAATAGCCGTGGGAACCAAGGGAATTTGGAATAAAAGTAACATTTCTTGGGGATTTTTTTTATGCAAAAAAGTTTAGATAGTTCGGCATTAGTTCTTATCAAGATCAAGGTATAATTTTAAAGTTTAGAGAGCTTTTACACCTTAGAGGGGACTTACTTTGTGGACTTTTTACTTTGCGGGTGAAGAAATATTTTTCTTTCTACAATGCAAAGCATGGATTTGACACTAGTGCTTATATCCATGGTTTCCTTTTTTTTTTTTTTGGTTACATATATCCATGGTTTTCGAGTCCACTCTGAATCTTCGTAACTCCCATGGATCATCGCTCAAGTATGAAGACAATAGGAAACCCTACGATGAATAATAGGCTTTGAGCTTTGGTGGATCCTAAAAGCCCATTTTTTGTCACATTCAAAGCCCATGTTTGATGGAAGGTTTTGACGAGTGTCAATATGGTAAGAATGAGTCCGTATCTTATAAAAACGCGAATTCAATTCTTACTACCGTTGTGAGGACTCATTTGATAGATGATCTCGTAAGTCCTCTGTAAACGTTCTCTGAGTCTTAGTGCTGTGCCTTAGCCTTGATGGGGGATTGGTGTCGAACCTATCTAAATTTTTTTGTATAAAAAAATATATATTTTGAACCCTCAACTTTATTTGCATCTTATTATACGCTGATCATCTAAACTAGCATTGCATTGTAGAAGCTTTTTTCATTTTTGTACATTCCATTATCTTACATTACAAAATATCCTACATTTTGAAGCGGAAAATGTCATAGAACGGAAGGTAGTATTATCATTCTTCACCCAACATTGACCTTAAACCAACCCGGAAAAAAGATCTTTATTTCAAAATTAGGCAGTCTACAAGGTAAAACAATGCTCCAGTTTCTTAGAAGATGCCCTAAGCATGACCAAAGAGCACATTGGAAAAGCAAAAAAGCATTGGACTATGACTGCCCAAAATACCAATATAATGACAAAAAGAACAAAAGAATGTGAAGAATATCTGTAGGGGCAGCGGGTATCACAACCTTAAAGCAGCTATTGCTTCTGGCTTGAAATCCAATC
Organism: Leucaena leucocephala; assembly: GCA_037074615.1. Taxonomy (NCBI): domain Eukaryota; kingdom Viridiplantae; phylum Streptophyta; class Magnoliopsida; order Fabales; family Fabaceae; genus Leucaena; species Leucaena leucocephala. The sequence continues at coordinate 20,307,730 of CM073555.1, read as the reverse complement.
GTAGACCCAAAACACGCCTTACCTCCGCCGGCGTTAGTCTCCACGTCATAGGTCCTGAGTTTTCACCCCAGAAATCTAGAATCTCAGATACCTTTTCTAGATTCAGAATTGTCGCCATTTGAGTAAGACGAGAAAACTTGTCCCTCACAGTTCTCTGTGTCATGCCGGAGAAATGGCTTGCCAGTGTTCTAACATCTCTGTCAAGTTGAAGGCCACCAAGCTGACTAAATCTTTTCTGCATCATGATGACTTCAAGTCTCTTTACTATAAAATCAATAACCAAATGAACAAAAGTGTCATAATTGCTTGCAGTCATAAGTGACTGCAGCCATGTGAGATTTGTCTCCGCAGCATGGAGAAGTCTTTGAACCCATGGGTGATTGACCTCATTATCTGCATACTCAGACTCTGACAACTCATAGCCTATTGTTCCTACACTGTCTAATACTGGACGTAATCTTGGTGTGATAGTTGCTGCAAGCTGTTCCATGCCAGCACTCAAAGCTTGGTTGAAAGCATTGCTCATATCTCCCAATTCAGACAAACAAGATTTCGCCCTCTCTCGATCAGCTGGTGCAGGAAAAACCTATATAAAGTAATTCAGTCAGTGGATTCTGATAGCAAGAAATTATAAAATGATATGAAACCATGCAAATGCCCAAAAGTATCAATGAGACCTATAATTTTGTAAGATTTTTTTTCTGTACAAGAACTCCTACTTTCTTCTTGCAATGTAATTCGTATATTTTACAAAATAGAAAAATTATTCTGTGGGCTTATAGATTCAATTTTTTTTAGAAAAATTGTTTGAGGTAGTTCGAATGTATAAAAAGAAAGTCATTGGAGATAATTACCAATTGAATTTATAATATAAGCTGTGAATTAAATAAGCAGGTAGTGGATACAAATTGACCCTCTATTGGTCAGCACCCATTGGGATGAAGACAAAAGGGAATCTTGAAGTTGCCCCCCTCCCCTCCGGGGGTTCTGCATTTTGTCTTTTATTTTCTATCCAATATTATTTTGGACATGTCACACCAAAACTCTACATTTTAGACACGTTGGCAATGTTTACATGCAACTTATGAAACACAGAACCACTTAGCTGTAAATTCAGAACTATGACCATTGCAGTTTACATGTAAAATACTAGGGTTGAATTGAAGATCTCATTAATTTAAGAAAATTCATTTTGAAAGTTATCTATTAACTTTCTTTTGCACACACTCACTGGGACACAAATATAAACATATTTCGGCCGTATCTAATGGACCATGTATTTATAATGCGCCAACCATACTAACGAACATTATTAAATTTCGTTATCCAACAATGGAAGTAAGGAGCTAGAAATATACCACTAACCTCGGCAAATTGCTCTTCGATTTCATGTTTTAATTTCAGAGCATATTCGCTACTAACATCCAAGTTATTTAAAGCCGTTGCAAATTCTGTTCCAGTTTTCTGCACAACAGCACCACCCAAAAATGACTTGGCAAGTTTTGGTTCTCTAATCTTCTGCTGCAATGCTTCATGGTATTCATTGGACAATAAACTACTAGCAGCACTCAAAATTGCTATTACAGAACTGATATTTGACGTTGATATTGCCCTTCGCATGCAACTCTGCAGGACATAAAATGCATCATCCACCATGGAATTTGTAAGGCCGTCAGGCACATATTCATCGATCCTTATAGCTTTCCTCACATTTTCCACCATGAAATAACCCTCTAGAATTACATAAAATCCAGTTATATCTTGAATAACTTTACTGAAACTACCACTTCTGAAGGCTTTAGTTGCCCGTGGGACCAACTCTGCATCAACAGTAGTAAGCCCTTTAATCTTAGATATGGTGAACACAGTATAATCCTCACCCAACTGCATAAGCGACAAAATTTCTTCCAGGTATAATTCAATCTCTCTGGGGTCTGGCCCCTCAGAAACTCCTCCAACCGCAAGCAAATTATTGTTTTGGGCATTTATTTCTGATGATAACTTCGACAACCTCCTATAATCCATATATTTCTTCAAGATCACGGAACCCCTAGCATCACACTCCTCTTGAAGCTCACAGATCGCATAAACAATACCATCCTCACCGCAAAGACTCTTCAAGATCTCGTAATTTTCTTCAATTGCTAACACAATGTCCTTGAACAAATTCGTCAAACACCCAACAAAATTAATTTGGTTTAGGTTCATATCGCTATTGTTACTACCTGCATTTCCTTGTTCCATCAATTCCACCAATTGCTCGAACTCCATCCTGGATCTCATCCCAATTACTTTCTTCAAATACCCTACATACACTTGCAACCCCTCTTCCTGAAGACCGAGTGGCGTGTAAAGCCTGATAAACCGTAGAATGGCCGGATGGTCTCGCTGATCAACGGCGGTCGAAAGCTTCTTCCTCACGATCCCTTCAAGCTGTTTTTTAGAAACCATCAATCGTTCCTTCTCATCTGACCCAGAATCCTTGTACTCTGCATCAACCTGTAGGAAAGTTTTGATATACTTCGCCGCGGATTCATAGTCCTCAGTTTCAAGCGCTTTATTCACACCTTCCAAACAATGCCCTCTCTCGACGATGGCATCGATGCGAAGAAGCGTGGAACGCACCCTCGACTGCGCCAAGTCAAGCTCCCGGACCTTGCCGCTGACATTATCGGCGAGTTCGCAGGTGGAGCTAACATTGGAGAACATGTTTTCGGAATCAGACTTGACAATGTCGAGGACTGCTGAGGATCTCTGGAGTTGGAGGAGCTGTTTGTCGAGGTCGGTCCGCTGAAACAAGTGGTGGTCGAGTTCAACGTCGAGGGCTCGCTGGTATGCAATGCACTCATGGAGTAGCCGAGTCATGGCCCCAACGTCGGTGAGTGATCGGACGTATTCCAATGCCTCCGGCGTGCCGAAGTCCACGGAGGATGATACAGTCGTGGGAGGTGCTGTAATGCTGCCATCTTGATCAACGGCCGCGATTGATGTGGCTGGAGTGAAGCTCATTGTCTCTGAGCTCTGTCGAGAAGGAGAGAGATTCGAACTGCTCCGAGATCTGGTTCTTTGCCGCGAGAAAAACACGATCAGGAAGAAGACGACCGGGACGGATTCAGATCACGGAACGCATCGTTTCATGCAGAAGAAACAGTGCCTTTCATAGGCGAGTGACAAATACGAATGAATCATTTTTATTATTTCCTTTTTTCTATTTTCATTTATTATTTTACTTTCAAAGTTTATAGTTCAAAATTATTTTGAATTTTCAATTTTTTTTTTCGTGGATTGCTCGGGATTTCAAAGCTCAATATGATTTTTCAATCTAATTTTACGATGTACATGTTAAATATATGAGAAAAATTTTGTTTCTGTTTTGGTGAACGTGATTGTTAAAAACAAATTTAAATAAGTACTGAAGTCTCAATGCTCTATTTCCACATTCTTAGAGTCCCTTGCTGAGAAGAAAATGATTGTTTTGGTTATGATTCTCTCGCGAAAATTTTTCATTGCTATAACTAAAATCAGTTCCATGATAAATTTATGTTCTTAAGATGTTACATTTTCTTTAAAAAGCAAAGTTAGTATTCTTCCTATCACTAATATATATTTAACTAATTTAATTAGATTTAAAAATTAATTAAATTAATTAATATGACATATTTTTTTAAAAATATTCTAATTATTTTTGTTAATTTTCTCTCTCCATCTCTATTTTATTTGATTATTATTTAGGGAGTATTAATAAGAATAATTTAAAAAAATAAATATAAAAAATAAATTTTATATTTAAAATTAAAAGTAAACTCTAAAGCAATTGAGTAAATCACACTTTATGTCGCATTATTAGCGATAGAGTGGGACCTTAGTTGCAGGAAGCAAAAAGCGAGACGATGGGGTGCTGGCACTTGGGAGGGAAAATGGGACTAATCAAATGTGAAGGAAAAAAGGAGGATCCTATAATAAGAGGGAGAATAAGATGAAATAGAAACCTGTTAATAAATTTCATTGGTTGGACTGAATATCGATACATTTTTCTTTTGACATTTCCTTTTGCATATCTTATTTTAGCAATAAAGAATAGATTAAAAAAAATAAGAAAATATGTTTATAATGTGTTAATTAATACTAAAATAAAAATACCCAAGAAAATGTACTAAAAAGAAGTGCTTCCCAACTTATTTCTCAATTTTAGCACATAAGAGAAGATTTACTTGAGAAAAAAATAAAGAATTTGATGTTCTGGAAAAAAAAAAAAGGTTAAATAGCAATTTTATCTCAAAATTTTTTTACCAAGAGTACTAGGTGTCTAGAAGTTTTTTGGAGTAATATCGCTTCGAAAGTTCACAAAACATAATAATATCGTTCTGACTGTTATCCAAAGTTAAATTTAACTTTTATTTGACATATATACTGATGTAGCATATCACGTGGCATTCATATCTTTTATTTTTAATTAAGGTATAAATTTATCTTAGAAGTTTTCAGTAGAGAGCGCTGGGTATTCGAAATTTTTTTTAGTTAAATATTATCTCAACCATTATCCATATTTAATTTGACTGTTACTTTGACCAAATATACTGAACTGATTAGTTCATGTGTCATTCACTTTATTTTTAGGTTAAATTTATAAAAAGAAAAATTAAAAAAATGCCAACAATGCCTACTCCTTAACCAGTTCTAAAAAATAGGATTTCGAGCAATAAATTTTTGATATTCAACAACCGTTATTAAAAAATAATTGCAAAAATTTAAATATTTATCTATTTAGCTATGAGGTAGATAAGTCACTACCCCTTTCGACAGGAAAAAAAATTATGCATCATTCTCATACTTGTGACAGCTTCAAATAGATTATATATTAATTTTCTTTCTCTAAAAATATAAAAGAAAGGGGTTTGTGCACCAATATTTGCTATAAAAAGTCTCAACTATAGTATGTGAGAAGCTATACAACTTAACTCCAACATAATTACTCAAATACGACTACATCTTTTAAGTATTTAAATATTTCCTAACTTATTTAATCTATCTATGGTTATTGCTTTCGTGGAGCTTAGAGTTTTTAATTTATTTTCCATGTTTATAAATATGAATTAGAAAAAAGAATGAAGTGGATGACATGTGTATTGACTGACTAACATACTTAATCAAACTAATGGTCAAACTAAATTTTGATAATAGTCAGGGAATATTGAACAAAAAAAAAAAACTTCCGAATACCCAGCGTTCACAAGTAAAATTTTTTTAGATAAATTTAGATCTTAATCAAAAATAAAAAATGATATATATACTATATGACATGTCACGTTAACATATAAATTAATTAACCATTAAATTTAATTTTAAGTAATAGAGAAGATAATATTATTATATTTTGTAAACTTTTAGGACCATATTATTTTAAACAAATTTCAGGCAATTAGTACTCCGAAAATTTTTGGAGCAAAATTGTCATTTATCCCAAAACAAAAAAAGACAATAGTCAGAAAAGGTGGTATCAAAATTGGCACATAGAATAACAGAATTAGTTCGAATGGTAAGCGGTTTGATATCGTTTAAACGAAGTCTCGAGTTCGAGTCTTGGCGTAAGCAGAAAATTTCTGTTGGGAGACTCACCTACCATAACTAGGTGCATGACACGGGTCAAATCCTGATATAGTCGGGGTAAAACTCAGGTGAATTGGGTGGACAAAAAAAAAAAATTTGCACATGCCGATCTCACGTCGAATGCTTTAACTTATTCTTTCCTTTGAATCTTTCCGGTGCAACTCATTACGGAACACAAACGTCAATTCATTACCTCACCCATCATGGGCGATTTTCTTTTTAAATTAAAATAAAAATTTAGATCAAATTTATTGCATCGGTTACATTCTCTAATCTCATATTATCATATATTCTATATATTCCATTTTTTTAATATTTTTGTTTAATATAAACTCATATAAAAAAGTTAAACACAAAAAATATAAGAAAAAATAATACACATAGTAAAATAAAATTAGAGAATTTGATATAATAAAGGTAAATAAATTAAGTTTTGTTGAAACAAATATATAGATAATGTGTGTATATGCGTTGGGTGTGTCATTTTGGCGCACTCATGCAATTTATTATCGCCGTCAGTGACAAATTGAGAAAAATGCCGTGTTTGGCGCAAGCAGCGGTCCTGTCATTGGTAGCGTAGTTTGGTACGAAGCGAATTTAACCTTTTGAATGTTATTATAGTATATATTAATATATTATAGATAATGTTAGATTTTATTATTTTATTTTATAAAAAATTCTACCTTTCGTAATCTTAGGCCTGTTGGAATTGGCAAAAAGGCTTCATACATCTTTCGTAATTAATAAAAGTAAACTTTTATAAATTTATGATCTGATTTTATATTCATATCACATGTTTGTTTAAATTTGTGAGTTATCAGCGTATGCAACACAAAATTTCATTTTCTAGATTACCGAGTAATGACTATATTTGTGGCCTTACCATTTATTTTCTGGATTTAAAATTGAAAAAATTGCTATGCATGTACTTGTATTTTTTTAATTTTTTAATTTAATATCTATATTTTTTTTATTAAATCCTATAACTTTGTCGCGTCAGTACTGTTATTAGCAACATTAATTCATGTACATAAGCTAATGTTAATAGAACAAAGATAAAGATTTAATGAAAAGGGAAAAGAATAGATATCTAAAGAAGGGAAAGAATAGTTACGTCTAAAGTTTGTTTGGTTTAAAATCTCCGTCTCTAATTCTTTCTTTACCTTCCTTCCAATTCCTAACATCCACGTTAAATCATTTTTCTTTTTAATATTCTCTACCATATAATCTTTTAAAATCAAAACAAGATGAAGTTGGCGCCGCCGAGTTGAGGGCCACAGAAACTGAAATGTTCCCTTAAAAGGAGACACGTGTCATTCTCCCCGCCTCAAGCTCGAAAGAGCGGTGGCCCCACTACGAACGGGGCAATCCCAACAAAACTAAATATCCGCTCTCATCTTCCAGAGGAGCACCTTCTTCCTACACACGTGGGGCCCACCACGTGGACGATTACAAATTTTTAAACAATGGCCCAAATTCCGCCACGTCATCCTCTCTGCAGGGAGGCCCAATCTCGGCCCACCTTTTGATCCACCTCAGATTTTTGTGGTATGTAAATCATCCACCCAAAACATTGCCAAAGCATTATTTTCCCTATTTATTTAATTCAGAGGAGATTAAGAAATGTTTCTACCAAGAAGAGAGAGAGATTAAGAAATTAATTTGTGTTATAATATTTTTATTATTTAAAACTGAATATTATTTATTATTGTAACATGTAGGCATAAGAGAGCAATCACTTGATATTTAATAAAATTATTTAGAAATAGTGTCATTCATATTCAATTTTCCATAGAAAAATCATATTAGCTCTGTTTTGTAACACAAGATTCTTTTTCAATATATATAATGCAAGTATTCTACTTCAGAGTAATTCTTTGTTCGATGATCCAATTCTGGTAGTTGCCATTCATGTTATAACTCATTTTCTTTTCCATCCTGCCACCAAAACTATACTGAGAGAGTTTTCTGTGGAAGATATTTCTTTCCGTTTTTCGCGGTTGTAAGCTAAAGTTGGTTTAATCGAAGCATTGAAGGCGATTTGACATTCTCTCTCGTTTTAGTTCCCCACTCATTTGTAGCAGACTTTGCAGTCACTTTTCCGATATTTGTTTTTCTTGGACAAGGATAAGGTACAATTTCATTTTGATCTGCAGACAGCCTTCTTGTTCCCTCATTTTCTCTGAATGATGATTGTTGAAAGTTAGGGTTTCAGTTTGCCTTTTTGGCTGCTATACTGTGCTTGGTCTTTCTGGTTTTGTAGTATGCTCCTGGAGAATATGGGTGAAGCGGTTCTGGCTAGCGGTAAAAAGGGGATGGAGGTGAGGTTGGAGGTAGAAGAAGACATGAACATGATGAACCAGCTGAAGGATGAGAGCTCCACAGAAATGGATAAGTTGGACAAGCTTCTTCCTCAGATGATGCTCAGAGTTCTGCTGGTGGAAGCTGATGATTCTACTCGCCAGATTATCGCAGCCCTTCTCCGCAAATGTAGTTACAGAGGTATTCTTTTTTTAAGGGGAAAAAAAGTTTCTTCGTTAACTTCACTACTATGTATGGCTTTTCCTTTCTTTCTTGGTTCTAGATATTATTTATGGCATTGTATATTTTGAGATCACGAAGACGTATGCTAACAGGGGTGGATGATGAAATTTGGCATTGTATCAGTTCAATGCGGTGCTTATATGCTTATAAGTAAGAATTGATTGAGATTTTACTCACTTAGGTTGGAAGAGGGATTCTTTATTTGGTTGTTGCTCGGACGTGTGGCTTGGTTGGTCAATATTTGTTCTTTAAATACTGTGCTGATACAGTAAGTAATCTTGATCGTTTCAAGCTTTTGAATCCGCCTCAGCTTAAAAAAAACAAGAAAGAATTTTGATATCACTGATGGTGTTTTGGGCTGCAACTGAGTTTCCTTTTGATATCACTTTGGTTTCTCCCACTTCTCAAATTATAAGCATTAAATTCTCCCTTTTTGTTTGACAGATTTGTATTTGTTGCTTCTTTCTGAGTTTTAGATGACGGTTGTCTCACAAGGCTTACTCTAAAAAATTTAGGTTATTCCTTCAAGCAGGACTGCGATACTTTTATGCTTCATGTTTAAGATAATCTTATCCATGCAGTTGCTGCGGTTTCTGATGGATTAAAGGCGTGGGAAATATTGAAGAAGAAGGCTCCTGATATTGATCTCATATTAACTGAAGTGGAGCTGCCTTCAATATCTGGATTTGCGCTTCTTACTTTAATCAAGGAGCATGAAATTTGTAGAAACATTCCCGTCATAAGTATGTTGACTAAAGTTTTATGTTATCTTAATCAACTATATTACCTACTTAGATATGACTAATGGACTCTTGTAATCTGATGGTTGTGTAGTGATGTCTTCTCATGATTCTATTTGCATGGCAATGAAATGCATATTAAAAGGTGCAGCTGACTTTCTTATAAAACCTGTTCGGAGGAATGTACTATCAACCTTGTGGCAACATGTGTGGAGAAGGAATCCTGTATGTTTCTTTCTTCAACCTTTTTGTTTGTATCAATTTTTTATATCCTCTCTTTTTCTTTATCACTGTTCTCTTCTTGCTGAATATTATTTATAGATCAGCAAGTCATACTCTTGATCTAACATTTCCACAGAAAAAACTTGAAGCTACTTCAGAAAACAATGCTGCCAGCAATCATTCAACTGGTTCTGTGGCCTCCACACAGAAAAATAATGAATGCTGCGAGATAAGGAGTGTAGCCCAAGTAAGGCACCGTTCTACTCAAATTTTGCTAAATACCTTGTTGCATGTCAATATCTCGTTTCAATATGGAGAGTGTGAAACAGCGTAGGCTTTAAATTGATGTAAAGTCTCCTAAAATTCTATCTTCTCCCTTCTCTTTCAATACTTTGCTTAAAATCCTATTTTCTCCCTTCTCTTTTTATACTTTGCTTAAATAACATGTAAAAATGTACTGCATAGGATCTCTGATACAAAATATATGTGGAGCCCTTATAGCATGAGGAGAATGTCCTTTCCACAGTAAACTGGCTTCATGAAATTTCACATAAAGACTGCATGTTTTGCCAAATCTTGTGCAGAGCACTTGTACATCGCCTATTTTGGAAGCTGAGAGTGCATACGTGCAAAATATGCAGGATACGTCCCAGCCCAGGAGTTCTTCAAATTTGAGCAACATTGACACAGTGAAGTATGAAGAGTCTGCAAAACTTGAAGGGGACTCCGCCAAACATAATAATGGAACTACTAGTGTGTAACTTGCTTACCTTCTATCTACGATTGGCTAAGTCTTTTACTTATTATGTTTATTATAAAAAGATACGCTATCTTACAAACTACAAAGTACTCATTGCAGAGAGGTCGATTATTTATTCATCAGAGGCTTCTGGGTGCAACAGCAATATTAACTTGACAAATTTAAGGTTGGAGCAAGGCAGTTGTGCTGAAACAGAAAATCAGGATGAATCTTTAAGAGCAGAGTTAAGTAGAGACAATGCTAATGTTGGTACAGAGATTGATGGCTGCAAGGATGAATTGGTAGAACCTTCTAGAGGAGCTATTGACTTGATTGCTACATTTGAGAATATTCCAAGTAACGCTGATGAGAATTATAGTCTTGCTGATGATGGGAGAGACAAGTTTGATTTTGATCAGCAGTTGGAACTTTCCTTGAGAATTTTTTCTGGTAGCTCATGTAAACAAGAACCTGAGGAAAGGCAAACACTGAACGATTCAAATGTGTCTGCCTTTTCTTGGTAAGTTTTCTGTTTGCTTGTGATTATCTTAATTTCTAGACTGATGTCAAATAACAGAACATAGACGCTGCACAATGTTATATTTGTTGAAACAAATTTCAACTGAAAGAGTAAAGTTTTCGTTCAATATCTTCTGTTTTTTTTTTCCTCTTTCATAGTTTATTTAGTATTCCTTTGCCACACACCCATTGTCCCTGTTCTTCGTGTTGGACTTTAACATACTCTTGTTGGAACCCACCTAGAGTGACGGTAATTTGGTAATATAGCTTTGCTTCTAAAGAGAGAGCATATTTATTGAAGTTTCTTGAGCAATTGGAGGAAGATTGTGAGATATTTTGCTAATGATAAACCAGAATAGTTTTGTACAAAGTTCTAAAATCTGTGGAGCGAATTAGTGCTTGTATACAAGTATCATTTCTTTACAGTTCTGCTTAACCATTGGTCTCCTAAATTTGTATGCCTGCGAGATGAGAATTTATTATACTTCATTTAAAACAAAAGTAGCAGTCTTATTGAGTTATGAAAATTAATCAGTAAACTGTTGCAATATTCTGATGATACCCATGTCAATCCTATCTGCAGGTATAGTGGCAATAAGTTGCCGCAGCCCCTTTTTCCATCACTACCGATGAGTTCTGCCAAAACATATAGCACTGAGCTGAATTCCCAGAATTCTAATGAAATATCTGGAATTGATACTTCTTATCAGTTTGGTGGAACAAATCATACTCAGGAGAATACAACCCCACTGGTTCTTCACCAGTCTGGACAAGCTGGTGTACAAATGCCAAACGTTCATCCTGGATCCTCTCCTGCTACTGGTGTTACTTCTGATCATATGTTTAGTGGAAATGTGAAGGTTGTGCCTTCTATATTCTACACACAATCCAGTGCTCATACCATGTGGAGTCCCAAATCAGTCGACCGGAGAGAGAATTCTCACTTTCCCCCAACCACTTCATTCCTGTCAAATGCTGAAAGTCACAACTCAGAACAACATTATCAATGGTCTGATGCCAGTTGTGCTCCTCTTGATAAAAAGACACGGCGTGATAAAAGCTACTTGGATTCTGCAATGCATGATTATCCAGGTGCTTATCAGAATACCAGTATTAGTTTATGCCATGACACTCCGAACCACATTAATGATGGTTCATATGGAAGTATAGGCCGTATAAGAGATGTAGATCATACTTCGTCTGTGGTAATTGAGAAAACCCCTGAAAGCTTTAGCAGCAACAGTTATCAAGATTATGATAAATACAGAGGGGCGGATTCTCTGCGTCCGAGCCAAAGGGAAGCTGCTCTAACAAAGTTTAGACTGAAGAGGAAAGACAGATGCTATGAGAAAAAGGTGCTATGACTCGCACAGTTAGCAGTTTGAATTAGTTTGCATATTTCTAAATAAATGTCATGATTTTGAATAAGACAACATTCTTGACAGAGTAGCTAAGACTGACGTGTAGTTGAAGTTCTCTCTCGAGATCCTTTCAGATACTGAATGCTCAAAGTTCTTACAGGTCAGGTATCAAAGCCGGAAAAGACTGGCTGAGCAGCGTCCTCGGATAAAAGGGCAGTTTGTGCGTCAAGTGCAAAATGATTGTCCACCTGATGATTCTGGTGGTGGTTCCTGATTTATTTTTGAAGTTACCAGCTTTTATGGCCTTATAGTCTGACTCTTTAACACTAATCTGCATTTGGAAGAAGCTGTAGTGTAGGGGGTTGCGTTTGTGGTAGGATGATAATTAAAAGGCTAAAAAGGTACAATGTTTAGGCATTCATAGTGTTTTAGTAGTTGTAATATTTTCCCTGTATTTCCTTTTCGTTGTGTAGACAAAATTAGAAATTTACGATCGCATTATTTGTTTAGTAGGGGGGTGCGGGTGAAGTTTTGCTTTTCTCTGCTGTATATGGTTTGCCTTTGATGAATACCTATATATATACAGGGCTGTCATTCTGTAGGACGGTAGGAAGTGAGTTTCTGTAATAATAAGTAGACAATGTTCGTATATCCTCAAAGCAGCTCTAGAAATTTGACGAAACGATGCTCTTAAAAATATGATTGCTCGAGGCGTAATAATTAAAGAGTCTTTGCCTTAAGATGATGATAAAGAAGGGAGACTTCCATATGTAATATAAGAATTAATTAAAATGTTGGATTTAGTAATAGATGTAACATTTTAACTTTTTTTTTTATATTTATTATTTTTTTAAAATTAATTTATCTATAACTTAAACATTGACATTTAATCTATTATTATATATAGTATTTTATGTATATGTTATATTTATTATAATTAATTTATTATTTTTTTTAATTTATATAAATTAGTTAATTAATTTTTATATTAATAAATTAAGATTTATTTTTTTTATATTGTGGTAAGAGGATTCTATATGGTTGTAAAATTATATACGCTGTTTGCAAGCCAACTTATTATTATTATTATTTTTAGTATAAATTTTTGAAAAAAGATTAAATTCATCCACGATTTAAAGGCAGGGTAAATTTTCTTTTTCTCTTAAACGATATTAATGTCGGGTAGGGTGAGCTGTCTATTACTTTTATGCATAGAATTAGGTAGTTAAAAGTTAGTATATCCTTTTAAACGTCGTGATTAAAAGTTAGTATATCTTTTTAAATACGCTCTAAATAGGTCGTGTGTTATTTATTCATCAATTAAACCTAGGAGGATGGGTTGAAAGCCAACTTATGTAAACCGAGTAATTGGCGGCCAGAATAGATAGGTGACGTGGATCAACCCAAAGTAACGTTGAGGTGTTTATGTGGACTAAGGGTGTATTTGGATTAGTTTTTGGAGAATAGATTTTAGGAAAAATATATTTTAAAAAATAGATTTTGAGAATAATAGATTTTAGGAAGAATAGATTTTGGGAATAGAGATGTTTGGATAATTAGTATCAGAATTACTTTTTATATTGGTAAATTACTAAAAAGAGTATGATTTGATTAAAAATAAGAGAGAGGAAAGATGATAAAGAAGAAAAAGGAGAGAGAAGAGAGTGTAGAGAGGAGAGAGAAAAAGAGAGATAAGAGAAGAGAGATGAAAGAAAAAAAGAGAGATAAGAGAGGAGAGAGGGTGTAAGGGGTAGAATAGTAATTGGATAATCCATAACCTAGATTTCAAACTAAAAGCTATTTTTAGTGGCTTATTCAAAAACTAGGTTTGAAACCTAGGTTTTGCCCAAAATCAATTCTCAACAAAAATAACTGTTTGTGTAAAAAATTTTCAAACCGCGGTTTTGGCCAAAATCAATTCTTAGAGTTGATATCCAATCACACACTAAAGGGTGGTGGTTTTAGACTTCCACTGTTAGTCACTTTTATTGGGGGGATCAACCCTTTTTTCCTTAGCTCAATGGCCTAATCAACTCATTCGATACTAATAAAGTCAAGTTTAATATAATTAATAGATAGTTAAATATTTTAAATATAATATTATAGGTTCAAACTAAAATATATACAAACAAAAATATTGTATTGATAGAAGCAAAATTTATTTCGATAACTTTTTTATCTTATGAACGTTAATCTCTAACTATTAGTTAAAGATGCTATCTAAACTCTAAAAAAAGTGCTTTTATTGACAGGACAACATTATTTATCCAATGATAAAGAGATATGTGTATATATAAAATGCATATTTGCTTATGATGTTTTGAGAAATGGGAATACGTTTGTAGATAAGATAAAGAGTGGGTGTCGTGTACAAAAGAGGTGTGGGACACAACATGTTATGAGGAAGGAAGGAGGAAGCATATGTAAGATTGAAGCGAAAACACATCAGCGTAAGTCAGCTGATTCGCATGCAGAAACGGCCGCATTGGATTGTCCTCTTGGATCTCAGGTCCCTAGTGATTTCATCCCAACACTATTACCGTCTACAAAGCTTGGGACTTCACTCCACTCCCTTACCCAACGTACGCTGCCCTTCTCGAATCTTATTCCCTCACCTTACCTTTTTCACTCTTACTTCTTTTGAGGGTATCTTGCACCAAAAACTTCATCATCAACCTGAAGATTGCCGCCATAATATCTTATCTCAAAGTGCGAAATTAAGGAACTAAAGCATTATTCCTGGCACAAGCAAGCGAGAAAGGAAGTTTTAAATGGAAACAAAAAGCAAAGTGAGCCACTCAAACAGAGAAATTAAAGCATAACGCAAAAAAGAAAACACACCCACACACACGGCTTAAAAAGATTAATCCATTTAGAGAACATAGATTAGATTAGTAATCTTTGCTTCACACTGATCTTGAAATTAATGAGAAAACTGGCCTCTCCTTTAGCTCCACAAGTGACCATCGAATCCTTTTCGGCATTTCGCTTTATCTCTTTTCTGCTGATCCTTTAGTTTTTATAGTCCTAACCATTCCTCTCTCACTTTCACATAGCTCCACTTCCCTTCTTCCTCACTAGCTCATAGCCCCCCAAAGCTCCTTTAACTACACAATCAGCTTCTCCCATGGCAGAACAGAACCCTCCTCCACAACCAGAACCGTCTCCATGCCCAATCCAAAACCCCTGTCACCACCCCCGCAACGTGAAATACTGCATGGCCAAAGATCATGGATCTCACGCGCCCAAACGCGCTATCTGCTCCTGCATCACAATCTTCCTCCTCCTAGTAGGAATCACCCTCCTCGTCCTCTGGTTCGTCTACCGTCCCCACAAGCCCAGATTCACTGTCATCGGCGCCGCCGTCTACTGCCTCAACGCCACAGCGCCGCCGTTCCTCACTACCACACTTCAATTCACCATCCACATCAGGAACCCTAACCGGCGCGTCTCGATCCACTACGACAGGCTCTCGGCGTTCGTATCGTACAGGAACCAGGCGATCACGGCGCCGATCATGCTGCCGCCGCTGTACCAGGAGCATCGCAGCGAGGTGTCAGTGTCGCCGATGATAGGAGGGTCGCCGGTGCCGGTGTCGGCGGAGGTGTCGAACGGATTGGCGGTGGACGAGAGTTACGGGATGGTGGGAGTGAGGGTGGTGGTGCAGGGGAGGGTGAGGTGGAAGGCGGGTGCCATAAGAACAGGGCACTATGGAATGTACGTGAAGTGTGACCTTCTGATGGGTCTGAAGAAGGGATTTGTGGGTCAAGTCCCATTGCTCGCGGATCCACCTTGCGTTGTAGATATCTGAGCTCTCTGGAACTTATATTGATTCATGTCTCTAATAAGTGTAATCAACATTTCAATTTCAGAACCAGGTTTATTCGATCATCACATGATACTTTGAAGGCCGTACGTGTGGTGATCCATAATAATTATGTGTTATGCTGGGAAGCTTAAAGTTTACGCGGAGAATATTTCAGGCTTGTTGAAAAATTGCGTTAAATCCCTGCCCTCTGATCTTCCGTGAGCTGTAAGTCTGAGTTGGAGATTGAAGTGAATACGTACAAAGCATAAATGAACTCATTTATTTTTTCTTCCTAAAATAAAAAAAAAAATTAGATAAGTTAAATCATAACAATTCGTTAAGATTATAATATATCTTTAAATATTTATAGATTTTTTTTTATATCCACAACAAATTTAAACTTATAATGTTTTATAATTTTTAAAATCATGCGTTGATTTCTTATCAACTGATGATTTTGTGTGGGCGTGGCTTAGGTAGGACGAGAAAAGCACAACGTGTCTTTTTTATCGTCTACTATAAAGGAGAAAGCGCTGTCACAAGACAAGAAGAATATTTTGTACCCAACTCACTCTCTCCAAAACATGAACAAAAGTTGCCCATGATTTTTACGTATTTTATTATTTTGTGTGCGGTTGGCTTATTCCTACGATTCAAGTAAGTAATGCAAGGTTTCTTGTGAAGAAAGGCTCAAGTGAATGGGGTATTGGTCCCACAATTGATTATATAAATGATCATATTATACGATAAACTACTTATTACGGGACCTCCAATTCTTGATCACATGCTCATTTTTGTGGCAAGGAAACAATTATTTGATTCTTATATTTTATCAAATCGAAAATGAGAACAACAAAAAAGAGGAGGCAGAGGTAGGTGGAGGTAGTGGATAAGGATCGGATTCGAGACGTAAGAGGAAAGATAATGTGATTGGTGATTGGAATGTGAGGAAGCTTTGTTATTATTATTAAGACAATTTCCCTACCTCCAATAGAAAGACACACTCACTTTCGTCGTCCAAAGGTACGGATAGAACAAATGGCATCTTTTATGAGAGGAGACATGGGGTGTACAATGATCTTGGCAATAAAGAAGCTTTTCCACTTTAACAAGTTACATCTTATGGACCAACGGGGGTTAGTCCGAGTGGTAAGCAGCTTGGTATCACTTAAGCGAGGTCTCGAGTTCGAGCCTTAGCGAATGCAGAAAATCCCCGTTGGGAGACTCACCCACCATAGCCAGGTGCGCGACGCGGGTCATATCCGGATGTAGTCGGGGCAAAACTCCGGTGAACAGGATGGGCAACAAAAAAAAATTACATCTTATGGCTCAAGCTTGTCAACAACGCAAATACCAAACGGTGAAAGACTTCATCACTTTGAATCTTTCTAATACAATCATCATATGCCTCCCATTATCATATGAATGAATGAATCCCACTCCTCTGTGAAGTCCTTCCAATAAATCCAACCCAACCGCCCAAGCCATCAAACTGGCATATTGTCTGGTTCAGCCCCATTCATATACCCACAACCCTGATGGTTCATAAATTGGATCCTTCTATTAGCAGCACAAGTTGTGTCTAGTATAAGTGATGAATCAAAATTTAATTTCTTATTAGAAGAAGTGTTCGTATTTAACACTCTTTTTTCTTTTTATAAAAATTGTGGAAAGGGATGTAATGGTCCTAATCATTAAATTATTTGGGGAACCAACTAGATTCAAATATATAGCGTGTGTTTGGATTGACTTTTAGAAAAGAGTTTCTAGAAAAAAAAATTTGTAGCATTTAGAAAAAGGCTTTTGAAAAAGAGTTTATGAAAAAAAATAATCTTAAATAAATGAATGTTTGGATAGTTATTACCAAAAGGACTTTTATAATTGAAAAATTATTAGAAATGATATGATTTTATTAAAAAAAAGAGAGAGGGTGGCAAAGATATAGGAGAGAGGAAAGATGGTAGATAAAAGTGAAGAGAGAAGAGATAGGAGAAAGGGTGGAGAAGATAGAAGAAAGAGGAAAGATAAAAGAGAATGTAAGAAAAAGTAAGGGTAAAATAGTGGTTGAGTAGTTCATAAGCTGTTCCAAAAGCTACTCTTACCAGTTTATCTAAAATCATGATTTGGTCTAGAAGTTCTTTTAGATAAATATGGCTGTTTATTTTAAAATTTTTTAAAACTAAAATTTTATTTAAAAAAATTTCTAAAACTATGATTTTCATAATTTCGAAGGGCTGTAATCTTTCTTCCACAGTGTGCAATTTATCTTCGGTGAATCTGCAGCACTTGTTGTTCTCATCATGTTCTGCAAGTTATGATCTTTTCTCCAAATAATTTGCTGGTTTGGTCATCTTAACCTTTATCTTTCTTCGAAATTTATGATTAAAACAATAAACCTTCACTCAATTTCCTCCCTAAAAAGCCAAATCCTATTTTTTATTTAATGAAACATACACATAAATAATTTTTACGTAGTTTATAGTTTATATCCGAGTCCAATTATGATATTATAATACTATTTTCTAAATATGTACAAGCACGTACGATCTCTTCATCTTCTCTTTTCTGTTGAATTATCTTCCTTTTTAGAAGGTCTCTCCGATTAATAAGGATCTGCTTTTGCCAGACAAGCTGATTGTGGAGCTGGAAATTACTATTCTAACTCATCATTGCTCATCGTGGGATTCTCATGTCGAGATGCATGCATGTGTCATCATGTGTCATCAATGATCAGCCTAAAATCATGAAATTTCAATTTGCAAGAACTTTTAGCAAAAATGATTAATTTGCTAAAAGTTAATTATATCCCTTTAATAAAAAGAGCGGAACCTGAATATTTAATACCACAAGATTCGAGAACGATTCTCCTCTTACTATTAAGAGCCGACGAAATAAATCCCAAATCCCGCTTAGAAATCCTTACTGGTACGATTCTTCCATTTCTTGAAATCTCTATCCATTATCCCATCCTTTTCAGTTTTCAAATTAGACTTCTACCTTGTCCGTTTTGTTTCGTGGCATTCGTTTTTGTTTCAAAGAAGAAACATTTATGCCTTATATGCGTATGTGGGTTTTATTGAATCATTTCGGGATGGTGAATATTCTGTTCTGTTTTTCGTTTTGCCTCTGTTTCTTGAGTTTCTGAACCAACTATTGATCCCAAGCTTGAAGCCCAGTGGCCGGCGGTTGCAATATGTGAGATTCATTATTCTGTCCATATCTTGTCGAAGTCTCAGGTTCATTGTTTGTCATATGACTCCCTTCTGTTTTGGCCAAATGCCATGAAGCTCTGACGAATGTACGCTGAATCGTTTTTTTTTTTTGCCCTTCCATGGATAAATTTTTGTTTTGATTTTATACCAGCAGACAAGACATTGTCTTACCGTAACTATTAATCACGATAGATCAATGCCCTTATACTCTTTCTATGAGAAATTATGTAATTTCACATAGGACGTGTATCTATTTACAACTCAGAGATTAAGGTCAATGCGCTTGTGTTATTGATTACATAATACTGCCTGCTTCGTTGCCCTGGTTCTTTTCTGATTTGATCATGCCCCTTCCTTTGATCTTCTTCAACTCTTATTGGTTATGCCACTTATTGGTCCATCTGTTTCTCATATGGCTACATGTTTATTTGGTATTCTTAACGTGCCATAGGATTGTGGTTTGACTAGGTAGGTAGTTCAAATTACACCCTCGATTGATTGGCCCTTGTTGGCTGCTATTTGCAGTAGTATTGTTTTGAAGTTGTGATGTGACAGGAACTACAGAAAAGAGTTTGGATGTTTTTCATTCTTGGTAATTTCTGTGAGAAATTGACACAGAATGAATTAACTTTGGTCCCTGTGCATAATATTAATCTAAATATATACTTTGAACTCAAGATATATACTGATTTTCTGCTCATTATGTTTCCCTCCACATTAGTTGATGATATAATATAATCCTGTTTCTTGTTTAATGATTGACAAGTGGCGTGTGGATTTGCTGTTACGTTTTGTGGTTGTTTTTCCCTCATCAATTTGCAGAAAATAACATTTTAAGTAGCATTGTATTCCAGATGGAAGCACTGAACTCCCGGGATGCACAAGTTATTGATGTTCGTGGACACGCCTCTGATGGTGGAAGGGCTCTTGGAGGAAGCAAGGTTTGTGGGGAAGCACCATGTGGGTTCTCAGACGCTGGATCCATCAACAGGGATTCCAAAGAACGATCGACTTCGATGCGAAAACTTCTGACGGCAGTGATTCTCTGTGTTGTTTTCATGAGCATTGAAGTTGTTGGGGGAATCAAAGCTAATAGTCTTGCAATATTGACCGATGCTGCACACTTGCTTTCGGATGTTGCATCCTTTGCCATCTCATTATTCGCTTTGTGGGCTGCTGGATGGGAAGCCACCCCTCGTCAGTCATATGGATTTTACAGGATAGAGATTCTCGGAGCCTTGGTTTCTATCCAACTAATATGGTTGCTCACAGGGATTCTAGTCTTTGAAGCCATTCAAAGACTCATTTCTGGTATTAATGAGGTTAATGGCCTGTTAATGTTTTTGGTTTCTGCATTTGGTCTACTGGTTAACATTATCATGGCTCTCTTATTGGGTCATGATCATGGACACGGACACGGACATGGACATGATGGACATGATCATGGTCATGACCATGGATCTGTAGTTTCTACCCATCACCATCATCATAATGGTGAAGAACATTTGAGAGATAGGCCCCATCATCATCACCATAGTCATGACAATGTAAGCGAACCACTTCTCAATGGATCAAAAGGCGGACCTGCAGAGGAGAAGAAAGAAGTCAAAGAACGGAACATTAATGTGCAAGGGGCTTATCTCCATGTACTTGGGGACTCTATCCAAAGTGTTGGGGTAATGATCGGAGGAGCAATTGTTTGGTACAAACCCGAGTGGAAAGTAGTTGACTTGATTTGCACACTAGTGTTCTCGGTGATTGTTTTGGCGACGACGATCAATATGCTGCGAAGCATACTTGAAGTGCTGATGGAGAGCACGCCAAGAGAGATAGATGCAACAAAACTTGAACAGGGGCTGCTGGACATGGATGAAGTTGTGGCTGTTCATGAGTTGCATATATGGGCCATTACAGTTGGTAAGGTTTTACTAGCTTGTCATGTGAAAATTAAACCAGAAGCTGATGCAGATATAATGTTGGACAAGGTCGTAGATTATATCAAAAGGGTCTACAACATAAGTCACGTCACCATTCAGATAGAGCGCTAGTTCTTCTGTCTCGGGTTAATTGGCCTCAATCTAGAATCCAACTTCCTTGACCTGAATAATGCAGCATATGCAATTTTCTAGGAATTTAAAGAGACAAATAGCAACTAATTAATATTTGCATATCACATCTGATTTTGTATTATACTATTATATATATATCACCTCGTGAGCTATTTCTTCAGGTGTCAATGAGGGTTGAGCATGGTTAGGTTAGTCTGTTTGGTAGACCTGTGACTGCATTCTTTACTGTTTAGTTTAATTTTCTGGTATTTTACTCTGCTCTGAAACTGTAGTTGCTTCAATTGATATATGTCTATCTTGATATGGTTTTCACGTACACAAAACTAAGGTTTTTGCCCTGTTGGAGGGCAAAAAATGGGACCCTTCCACCCAACATGGAAACTGTTAGTCAATGAGTCACTAACAAGCACGTGGGAATGTAAAAGGTTATGAGTTATTTCCTTGATAGCGCCAACTCAAGTTTGCTAACGGGTTAATGGGGCTGGCATTACTCATAAGTTGAGGATAAGATTGAGAGGTGTTTAGTAATTCCTTAGGAAGATTATTTATACTGAATTTCAGGCTTTCCTAGGTGATGTTTGGTTTTGGATGTGATTACTTTAATGATTTATAGTTCATCAAGTTGAAAGATAGGAAGATAAGATTAGTGGAGTAGAAAATAATGTGGTTGGTATTTCCAACTTCCAAGTCAAGGTTGATTTATCTCCAATGCTGTTCAAGTGATTCATTCGTGTGCGTGTGTTTCTTCTTGGGGCTGAATTTGTGTTCCCGCATGTAGTATAATTGAATGTCAAAATCAAACTGCCCACACAAGAATACTGTCTCATTCATTTCATCGAGTGAAAGAATGTTAGGATTCATGAAGAAGTCATACAAAAATGTGTCTCTTGCACTTTATTCATGTAAAAAGTTTTTGACAAAGTATGTTTATAAATAAATGGAATTAGTAAAATTAATAATTGAATTATATTTGTATAAATATATTTACAAAATTTTAATAATAAAAAATGAATAAAGCTTATTTTAATATTTTCTATCAAGATATTATCACCCAGCTAAATACAAATGTATATATTATAATAAGGAATGACTGTAAGTCCTAAAAAAATAATTTAATTATCTAAAAATTTAATAACAATTTAAGAGTATATAATAATAAGTTTTAATATAAAGAGATAACAATAAATTTATATTACTCACTTGTTATTAAAAAAAAATTATGATTAGTTTTTTTTATTTCATAATAATTCTCCTGTTATAATCTCATCAAATGTTATCTCCTCCTCCTTATTCTTTCTGTCGTGAGTTTCACATAAATATTTCGTCAACTCAAACGACTCAACTAAATAATGGTAAAAGATAAATATGATGTTTGGGGTTTTTTTTTTTGGGTGGGTGAGTTGAAAACTTTAAGGCTATGTTTGGTTTGGTAGGATATAAATTTTTTTAATAAAAATAAAAATTAAAATTAAAATAGAAGTAGAAATAGAATTAAACTAAAAATTTATTTTAAAAATTTATTTAATATGATAAAAATAATTATAAAATTGATATATATATTTTATAACTTAAAATAAAATAGTCTAAAATAATTTTTTATATCTTAGAAAAAGTTAAAATTGTCTAAAAATTTTATAATTTAGGATAAAATAATCTAAAATATTTTACTTCCACTTCCGTATTTTATTTCCTAATTTTTTTTATAAAATTAAATTAATTAAAATATTAAAATAAAAATAATTTCTATTATATCAATCATCTTTCACCTCCATTTTCCTATTTATACTTCCACTGTACCAAACATACCTAACTGTAACGAAAAAGGAGGTTGATGGAATGTGTGAGGAAGACATAGGCCTGTAGGGGATGTAGGGGTATGTAGGGTGGTGCCCTAGGCTTGATTCCCAAAGGGCTGCTATGCCCCTCACTCTCAAACGACACCACATGCGTCGTTTGCTCTTTCATAGGTCCCCCCTCCCCTACACTCTACCCTTATTCATAAATCAAATTCAACGCATGTTTCGTTGCCATCCTTAAGCTTTGCTTCATCTATGTAACTACGCTAGACTCGTATACATATAAATTATTCATAAATTACACTACAACTACGCTTAAATATAACAAGAAGATAACTAATTTATATAAATTCAAAAAATAGTTAATTTAATTATTTATAATAAAAAATATTAATTTTTTTAAAATATTATATTTAATTATTTATATTAGAGACTAATCTAATTAAAGACAAAATCAGTTGCTAATCTAGTTGAAGTCAACATTTTACCGGCTGAACTTAGTTTGTTGGTTGCATTCTCTTAGTTATACTTTAAGTGTAACCGAATACGTTTTTCTGTGACTATGGGGAAAGAATCTCTCTGGACTCCAAACTCAACCCAGTCTGTACTTGAAACTCCATTGGCAGTATAAATTGACAGGTGATGGGTCAAAAGGTAAATAAACAATAACCTAGAGACAAATATGCGTAATTTATCCCAGAGAATGGGACATTTTGTGGAAATTGAGAAATGACCCACCATCAGACAAGGAGGGGATACACAATCCACACAAGGCCTTTCCAAGGTCTTTTCTTTTTCCCTTTCCTTCCTTCTTTCCTTTTCTTTTCCGTACTGTTCCATATGCAAATAAGCAAAAGCAAGAAACTGAAACAGAAAGAGAGAGAGTGAGGAGAGAGAAACACAGAGTCCCACAACTGTCTGTCCTCGCTGCTCGACAAAATTGCCACCGCCAATAATGCTTGGGACATATGAAACCAGACACACAACCCTCTCTCTCTCTCTCCCAACTCTCACAGTTTCATATGCATCATCGTCTGCCATATCTCTTCTAAATTTCCACCTTTCGTTTCTTACCACAATCCCTCTCCTCTCTGAATTCCCCCCACCATTTCATGTTTTAACCTCGAGGCACACAGCATTTATTATGGTGTGTTACATTCTGCAGAAGAAGAGCATGTATCAGAAACGAAAGGGATATATGTAGATATTATTATTATTATGGGTGTCCTTGTTGTGCTTCTTGGAGATTACGTTTATTATTATCTCTATTGTTTTGTTAGTATCATCACTCTCACATATAGCACCAACTACTCCCTACGGAAGAATTTGAAGTTCAGCTCTGATGGAGAGGCTTCAAGGACCCATCAATTCCTGTGTAAGTTCGTTGTTGTTTACTTAAATTTCTTCTTTGCTTTGGTTTTCATATACTTCATCATGTTTTACTTTTTCTGGATAACCCATTTCTATCATGAAACAGTAAGGCATTTACTCCATAAAATGCTTTGCATTTATTAGTGTGTGTGTGTGTTATTTTCCTGCCAATATATATATATGCGTCCGCTTTCTGCACTGCTCTCTCTCTTTTCACATTCTATTACTTGTTCCTCTTTTCTTACTCCTTTTATACTCTTTGCTTATTTTAAGTTTTGCATTTAGTTTTCCTCAAAAAGTTTTATCTTCTTGTTGCAGTTCTTTGGTGAGCATTTGGGAGTGAACTGCTTCCAGCAATGTCTGATTGAGAACGAAGATGAAGAAGAAGAACTTTTGATATCAGTATCAAGTTTGGAGGATAAAATGCCATTTCTTGAGATGCTTCAGAGTGTGGAATCTCAAACCCCACAATTTTTTCCCTTCAAAGATTCCAACTTCCAGTTTCAGACACTTATGAACCAGAAGAAACCATGCGGAGAAGAGAGGGAAAAAACGTGCTTATCTAGAATGATAACGGAGAGCCAAGTTCACGCGCCGCCGGAGCGAGAGAGCTGTGTCACCCACGAGACGGCGGAGATGCCATCGTCGCAGTCGCCGGCGAAATCTGAGAACTATAGGAGAAAGAGGAAGAGGACGAGACCAATTAAGAGCAAGGAAGACGTGGAGAATCAACGCATGACCCATATTGCCGTCGAACGCAACCGCCGCCGACAAATGAACGACCACCTTAGTGTTCTCAAATCACTCATGCCCCCTTCCTATATTCAAAAGGTAATCAACTTTTTCATAAACCAAACCAAAGAAAAACCATTTATTCAATTCCCCTCGTTTAGCTTTTCTCATCGGAAAAATCAAATCTTTTTGTCTCATAAACGAAGGACCGCCTCAGCACATTCAAACCCTACTCTTCAAATTCCGTTCTTCAGCTTTTTCAACAATAAAAATGTCTTTTTTTAAGGGGGACCAAGCGTCCATAGTTGGGGGTGCAATAGATTTTGTGAAGAAATTAGAGCAACTTCTTCAATCCCTGGAGGCACAGAGAAGAATGAGAAGGAACGATGAGATTGGATTCAGCTATGGAACGACGTCGTCGCGTGGAGAAGAATTTAAAGCAGAGAACAAGTCAGAATTTGCAGAAACAGAGGTAACTGTGATTCAAAACCATGTGAACCTGAAAGTTCAGTGCAAGAGAAGAACAGGGCAGTTAGTGAAGGCCATAATGGGAATTCAGGATCTTAGGTTAACAATTCTGCACCTAAACATAACTTCTTCACAAGACTCTGTTCTCTATTGTTTCAATCTCAAGGTATTACTCTGTCTTTTCTTTTGATCTTTTTCTAAGTGTTTTGGTTTTAAAATGGGGTCAACTCATTACTGTGGAATCTGTACTGTTCTGTGCTTCTGACCTTTAACCTAAGCCAAAACCTAGCTTCACTTCTTCCAACATCTTTTCATTCTTCACTTCTTCCAACATCTTTTCATTACAAAAATTTCACCTTTTTTTATAGAACGACCCACCTTTTACGTTATAATCAATGAGTGGCCTTCAAATTTGGAGGGAAACCATTTTCCTTCGATTTTTAATTTGATAAATTTGTAAATATTTTTTCTTCACAATAAATCTTTCTGTAACTTTACTTTATTACATTTTGTTTTTACCCAAAACTTTTATTAAAAAAATAAATAAGTTTAAGCAGTCTGGTTTTAGTATAAAACGTATCTTTTTTTTAATTAACTTAGAGGTTGTTTTCCTTCCCCTCCATCAAGAAGACCAGGAAAGAAATAATTGAAAGATATGATGAATGGGGACTGAAGCATAATATGAGTAGAGCAGAAAGTGTAGTGATGAAAAAGGATTTGGTATTTGATGAATGCAGATTGAAGAAGAGTGTAAAGTAGTGACAGCAAGTGAAATTGCAGGAGCAGTTCAAGAGATGTTTAGGTTCATCAATGGAAGCAGCTAACAGAAGAAGAATAAGGCAGAGAAACGGGGAGCAGAGGGCACTGCTATTTTGTCTGCATATGAAGCCCATGTGAATTGTATGTATGTATGCATCTTCATAATGTGAGAGATGGAGAGAGAGAGAGGACACAGCGGATAGAGAAGCCATCCCATAATCCTTGTTCTGCTCCTTAAATAGTATCATCTCCTTAATTTAATCAAACTCGTTATGTCTCATCTCTCTCTCTCTCTCTCTCTCTATATATATATATATATATAAATATATCAATTACTACTAGTAGTATTAACTTATTCTGCTGCTTTAAGTTCCCAAAATTGGATGATACTTGTTTAGATGACTCTTTCTTTTTGCCCTTCGTTTATAAGGTTCCAACTCTGAATCTTTTGCTAGCTATGGTTGTTAGATTGGAGATATTTAATTCATATGGTTTGAATTAATTTTTTAGTTATTATTTGATCAACATTTTAAATTTTATATATTAAACAAATGATTTCTGTATTGTATTCTGATATTTTTACAGAAAAATTAAATCTGATATTTTAACCATCATAAATTAAATCTACTTAGTTTAATTTTGAATTACATATTTTCATCATTTAAATGTTTTACAGTATAAAAATAATTTTATTAAGAAATACTGCTATATATTGGATTCTCTTCACTTTTTTCCCTCCACTTTTCTCTCTCCATAGTTAGATTAAAAATTGAGTGGTCTATTTAATGTTTTATAAAATAATGTTTTATTATAAACTAAAATTTAGTAGCTTGAATTTATTTTCTTTTAATATTTTTTATAAAATATTTAAAACAGAACCACTCAAATTTTAATTTAGGAAGTGAAGATAATCCAAATCCGCTATATATAAAGTAATTAATATAAAATTAAATAAATCTTGTTTATATGATTTTATTGATACATTCTATAACATCATGAAAATCAATTTAATATTTTAAAAATCAAATATAGGATTCTCATTTTGGCTTGTAGGTAAATTAAAAATTGGGATAAATAAAGTAAATGGATAAAATGGGGAAATGGAGATGGGGACCACCTTGGATGGCTAAGAAAAGAAGAAGTGGCGTTGAAAAAACAGAGGGGATAGTGATGATTAGAAAGATGGAGGAGGAATGATGATGCTCCCTTTCATATTTGACTTTTGTGTGATTTTTTTTTTGGCGGTGACTTTTGTATGATATTCATATTATTTGTCTCTACATTTCCTATATAACATGCTTCATCACTTTCTGCTTCTCCCCTTTCGGCCTTCCTTCCATTATCTTCTTTGCATTTCAACTAATTTAAGAATTTTCATAATTTGTACTCTTTCCCATCCAATCCAACTCACTAATTAAAGCATTAATTCATTTACAAGTTGTTCCCGTTATGGAAAAATTATCATAGCTACTAAGTAAAAATTTTACATACAAATAAGTCTAAAAAAATCATATAAAAGAAGACAATGTGAAAAAATATCAAATGAATAGGACAAAAGGGAGCAATTTTTGTCAAAAAAAATACAAATAATATATATAATTTATTTGAAAACAAGAATAATAATTTAAAGGTTAAATTTTTGTTAATAGAAGAATAAAGAATGAGGTATGTCCGGCATATATAATTATATTTTTTTGTGTCTTTTATGTGATCCTATCTAAAAGTAAATGTACGAATTGGAAACAAATACTGACATGTTGTAGTGGGAGGGTCAGAAAAGACATAGGAGATTAAAGTCAAAATAATGATGAAAAATAAAAAGGGACAAATAAAATTAAAAATTAAAAAAGTGGGGAGGGGGTAAGAGACATCCACGGCCCAAGCCACACAAAATTCACATTATGCATTTGTCTCTACCCTCCCTTGTGTGTGTGTGTGGACTGTAAATCCAAAAATTTATTTATCAAAAAAACAATAATTCGTATATTTATATTTCGATACGAATTTTTTAATTTAGGATACATTTTGTGCTTGCATTCAGTCATAGAAAACTTAATTAAATAGTATTTACACAATGAAATCTTAGCATTGAAGGACCATATCATCCTCCCTCGTGGGCCTTTTTATATTATATATGAGAGAATTTTTGGAGGGATCACTTATTCTTATTAAATAAGAGACTCCCAAAATATTTATTATTCCTTTAATCTTTAATCCTTGGTATAAGAGTTATGTATTTAATTTGAGTAAATTAAAAAATTTAAATAAATTATTTAATTATTATATATGTAATGTGATTTCCTTAAAAAAAAACTCTTGTGTGACATTATATTTGATATATTAGTTTGGCAATCTAGGTAAATTAATTTAAAAAAATAATGAATATAAAAAATAAATTGAATTAAAATTCTACATCTAGGAAGTGAATGTCATTTTTCATTTATACTCTCGTTAATTATTATCT
This sequence comes from Leucaena leucocephala, assembly GCA_037074615.1. Taxonomy (NCBI): domain Eukaryota; kingdom Viridiplantae; phylum Streptophyta; class Magnoliopsida; order Fabales; family Fabaceae; genus Leucaena; species Leucaena leucocephala. The sequence continues at coordinate 20,279,319 of CM073555.1, read as the reverse complement.
TTTGCACTGTATATAGCTCATGTTTCAATATGTACTATTCAGATTAAAATTAAATGATTCAGATTTTTTAAATTTTTTAATTTTTTTAATTTTAACACGCACAAAATGCCAAAAAAAAATTCCCTAACTACTGCTTTTTAAATGAAGATTTATTAGTTTAAGAAATTAAAAAACAAATCCAAACATGAATCATTAAAAAAAATTGTTATAATAAAATTTATATGAATTGAGTTTTGAGGGCTCACTAAAATAAGGACATGCCACCAAATTTAAAAAGTATTTATAGAGGTATGTATAAATTATTTACTAATAAAATTATTCTATCAGTAATAAAATTTAAATTTATAATTTTATAAATTATAAAAAAATATTTTATTAATTAGACTAATTTTCAGCGAATTATTCAAAAATTAAATCTAAAAAATGCATGCCTAGCCTCAAATAAAGAGATCGTGCCCCGGACGATGCTCATTATTGTCATTGTACAGTTTAAGACTAATTATGTAGACGCACGTGTGTCTTTTATACTGGACAGAATTTAATAAATAAATCATTCAGCATTTTTATAAATACGACTGATCATATTTGATTATACTGACCATTTCATTTTAATTAATACCCTTCCTTAGAATTTGGCGTGTACATCACATCAACGCATTTCGCCAGCAGCTCTGCCTTCCCCATTGTGGTGGAATCCAAGTATAGATACACTATATACACAAAAGGTATAATTTTAGAAATTTTAATTAATTTTCACCATCATAAATAAATTCCCAACCCACGACAATGCTCATTTACTTTGGTGACTTGTGGGAGACCACATTGTGAAACATGTGGTATTTTTAAATTCCTTTATTCGGTTTCTCTTTTGTTCGTACAATTATATATATATATATTGAATGTAGTATATATGCAAGTTCATGCATTATATTATATATAAGAATAAGAATAAAGAACTTAAACATACTATACATTAATATTTCAACTTTCCATGCAACATGCAAGGTGGCATTAATATAAATTCTGTCTTAATTTTAGTATATTTCATCAATAAACAGCTAAGTATTGATTAACAAAATTTATTAACTTAGATTATTTGTAAGAAATATATATTGATTTGTATAAAATATTTTATGAGTCATTTACATTAAAACTATCATTATTAATGAAAATCTTGTTTTAATATGTTCAACCAATATAAATAGTTTTGAGGAAAAAAAATTTAGTACGGTTAAAATAAATTTGAAAAATGTGAAACCAAATTCCAGACAATATATGTGTGCATATATTTAACCAAAAAAAGTGTAATATATATATATATATTCTACTGGTGATGACTTGACTGCGAAGGAAGTCTAGGAGACTACGTTCCTTTTACTCTGTGTATTTTCTGCATATGCAAAGAGAATTAAAATATAAATTTTGTGATTTCTATTATAAACTCGAGTCTGAGATTGCCAAAGCCTTTTTACTTTACAGGGACGACGCATACTTCCAATTCTATCATCTCATCTCGATGCATGGTTTCAAGTTCCCTCAAGACCTATCACTAATCCTCAAAAAACCTACCTATTACTGATTAATATACATAATAAACTACTTTGCAAAAAAAAAAAATCTAATGTAAAGAGTTTTTTTTTTTTTACGTTTGCTTCAACGTCCAAACAAGCGATATAGTAAAAACAATATATTGCAGGCTAGATAACTTAAAAGTCAATCCTACCCTAAAAAGGCATTTTAAACAAGGTATTAAAATTGGATTGGCTATTAAACCAGTCTAAACAGTGGTTTAGTCGTAGTTGAATCAATGCTAGTTTAATCATAACTAAAATAATATAATTTAATAAAAATATATAAAAACCTATAAATAAATAAAAACATCTATATATAAACTACAAATAATATAACAAAGTACAAATTTGACTGACTTCTTATTTTTTTTCTATAACTACATAATTTTAAATTCAATAAAGAGAGAGATAAAGAAACTCTAACTCAATCGAACCGCCTAAAATTATTGATTGATCAAGGAACCCGTTCCCTGGTTGACCTACTTAAATTGAACACTCTACAGGTCTTGTGTATGTATTTGTTTTTGGTTTTCCATGGAAGAATGATTTTTATGACTATATATATATATATATAAAAGATGTGAGTATTCTCTCTCTATAGATATGCACGCACTCATATGTTAAATTTGGGAGTCACGTATGATGTTTTGTGATATATATAGATTAAGGGAAGGAGGGGATTTGTGGTGCATAGAGCGGGATGAGTGATAGAATAATGCTACCATAGAATACTAGAAAAACAAGGACGAAGAGAGGCATGCATGCATGCATGCACACACATGTTTTTGTTATATTATTTGAAATTCAACGACAGCGTACTGGGATAGACATATATTCTTCGATCCCCAACAAAGCTTGTTCCTTCCTGGTTCCAAAGCTAACTCTCATGGGGCAATTAAACACGCTACGTAGTAGCCTGGCTGCTTCAAATTCCAAAGTCAGACAAACAAAACTTCAATACATGCATTTATTACATGGAAATTATTATAAGATCTTGAAAATAATTTAATCAATAAAAAATTAATAATAAGTAAAAAATATATAATAACAAATTTTAATATATAAAATAATAATATGTTTATACTATTCATATGTTATTAAAAAAAATTGTAATTTTTTTTTTTTAAATTTATCCTGCTCATATGTCATTAATAACTTTTAGTAATTAAATTATTTTTTTAAATTTTTAAATAATTTCCCCCTTTATTATATATATATCTTACTGCATGTACGAACTCATGTACAGTATGCGTGACTCTGTGGCTCAATTATATTGACTCGATCGCGTACTTTGATGATTATTTTAAGAAAGAAGAAGAAGAAAAGAGGGTCAAAAGCAGTTATGAGTGTTTATTTGGCTCTGAGCCTCAGGTTTGGTGAGCTTTGCAGATCAATGCCAGAGATTCACTGAATCCCCCCTTCTCTCTTCTCTTTTTCGTTTCCTGCAGAATAAAAAGTCTAATATGATAATCTCTTTAAGCTTTCAATTTATTTATAGGTTAATATAATATTTAATCTGTATAGTTTATTTTTATTTTAATTTTAATTTTTATAATTTTACAATATAGGTTTTAGTATTTCAATGAGAAAAATGGTTTATATGTTTATTAAAATATAGGAATTAATATTTTAAAAAATAATTTAAAAAACTAAAATATATAGTGGAAACTATATGGATCAAAATCAAGGGCAAACTATGAACAACAAAGATTCTATTAACCCTTTTTTCAAGTGAATGGTTCAGGACAAAAAGGAAAGCAGCATTTTTTTTTTTTAAAGTCCTTGGTGTTGGTTGGCATCAAAACCTAACACCATTGTCCCTACCTACTTCTTCACTTTAATCTGTACATGCAAGACTTATTTAGCTAGAAAGCAAACGAGCAAACTAATATTAAATCAAAATAAAGGATATATGCATTGTTAATTAACTGGGGTGAAACTAATACTACTCCTGATTTTAATTATAAAATTTATTTAATTAATTTAAATAAATTAAAAAATAGTTATATTAATTATTTGTAATAATTATATGTTAATTTTTTTTAAAATACTCCATTTTAATCATGTACATTTAAACTATTTTTAGTAAAAAAAATTAATATGTGCAATTATATAGAGTATTTTAAGAATAAAATTATAATTTTAAAAGATAAAATAGATTAAAATTTTTATATTTAAAGTTAAATTTAACATTACTATTTAATTCTTATAATTATTTTTTTGTAATTATGATAGTGGGAGTATTACGTTAAAAACTGAATAAATTGTAAAAAGAAAAGAAAGTGGAGTAGTGGTGGCAGAAGGTGGAGTCAGCAAAAGACGGTATTTGACCAAATAAAGTCAGAATGAGATCATTGCAGATTGGGAGTTCGTGCACTCGTCCATCTCATTGCATCCCCTTTCCCTACTATTAAAATAGTAATATAAGTTATAAAAAGTACTAAATAATCTCTATTATTTAAAAGGGTAATTAGATTTGAAAAAAACACGTGTGTACATCTTAATTAAATGGATCCTATGTATTTATATTAATGAAATCTAATACAAGACATGCTAATAAACAATTATGACTACTACTTCATCTATCTCCGTTTATTTAATAATCTTATAGAAATAACATATATATAAGAAAAGAAAACAATATATATATACTATCCAATAATTTGCCCAGTTTTATCATTTATTTAATATCGCACTATTTTAAATTTTAATTATCTCCAACAAGAGTATTATTAAAAATAAGTAATAATTATCCATTAATGTTTGAAACAAGACTTATATTTTGAGACAAAATGAAAATGTAAATCAGGACAGGAAAATAGGGGTGGAAGAAGTATATAATCTTTATTATATATATTAAATAAATATTGATTAATTTTGGATGGAATTATCAAAAATTAAGTAGGAATTATTTTTCATATAAAACAAAAAATCTAACATAAACATACTTACTAGCAAATAAAGCAAACAATAAAGTAACTTATAAAATGTAGATATTTCCTCTTTCTTTCCAGACTTTTCTAAAAATAAGCTAATTCTCATATTCCATCATTTCTCCCTTACTTAACAGTATCAAAAATGGAAATCCTTTAAACCAGACAAAATAGATTTCTAAAATAATTAGTCTCCCTCAAATAAATCCTCAATTAAACTAGTCTTAAATTTTAGGGATATAGCACTAACTCAAGCCTAGTCTACTTAGAATTATATTGTTCAAGTTCTACAAAATAGCTTAATGTATAAAAGACCATTGCACTTGCTTTATTAGTTTGTTTTTTAAACTAGATTTCCAAATCCTTCTTTAATATAATTTCAAATGGAAATAGAATTGATTTCCATCTCAAAGTTTGTTTGGTTCACTTAAAACAGGAATTGTCACAAAACCCATGGAAATATAAAAAATTCCATGAAATTCTGATTTTACCCCATCATTTTTTTCATCTCATTCAACAAAACTCCACTGGATCATCACTGACCAGACCCACGACGGCGACCTCCAACAACCGACGACGGTGACCTATGGCAACCTCCGACGGCAACCTTCTTTAACCCCCATCGTCAGATATGGCCCTCTTCTCTCACTACGATTTGTGAACGACGTTTCTGGAGTTTGAACCATGGCGATGAAGAAGGTGGTTCACCAAAGAAGATTCTGGCGAAGTTAAGCTGCAACGAAGAAGCTACGACCACCGCTACGTCAACCTTATCGCCTCTGAAGCAAAGATCTTCACTGCCCTCGAGTTGCAGACCTGCTCGGGAAGAGACGGCAAGCCCTCTTCTTGCCTTCGAGATGTTGACCTGTTTGGGCATGGTTGACAGCCAACTAGTGAGATAACGATGGTGGGTGGCGGCGGTGATTGGATATTTTGGGGGCTAGGGTTTTTTTTGGACGAAGGCATATGAGTATTTTCCTATTTTAAAATATAAATATTAAATCACACTTTTAAACCCCATATTCATTTCTATTTCTATATCCATTTCCATCAAAATCAATTCCTAACATACCAAATGAATCCGAGGGGATTCACCCACATCCCTCTCTGTCCTTCATGAACAAAAGTATAATTAATCGGTATCCTAATTCCTAACTTTTTTTTTACTGGACTTTGTTTTTCTTGAGCAATAGGAGAGCTTTAAAAATTCCTGAACTCATATTCTGAACAACCTTGAAATATATTCCTTCAAATCCTAAATATAAAAACTTAATAAGAAGTCTATTTTAATCCTAAATATAAGATCTCAATTCAATTTATCTCTCAAAATTATAATCTTTTCCTAAAATATCATTATATAATTACAATATTGAGATAATTTATAATAAGAGTACTTCAAATACACATTATTAAAAATAATATTTTAGAAAAATTAACACACAATTATTATAAATAAATAATTTAATTAATTTTTAATTTATTTAAATCAGTTAAATAAATCTTATATTAAATATAAATATTTTAAATATTGAAATCCCTCGATTTCAACAAAAAATTTGCATGTGAAATGAAGGTCAAAATTTGACCCCTTATTTCGTTGTTTTTTTCATCCTTAGTATTGAAATTAGGTGACATTTAGCTTTTGAATACAAAAAGTTAAGCGAGTTAAATCTTAGAGGTTCGCTAAATTTGGATAAAGCTCAAGTATTTTTTTGAAACCTGTGACTTTTTATATATATGTTTTTTTATACCATATAAATGTTATTATTATCAATTAAATTAAGCTTCATTCGGTATTCGTTTTTTGGTACAAGCTTCATTGGGTATTGATATTCAGATGTTCTTTTGAAAGAAAAGGCTATTTACGAACCAACGGGGTTGGTCCGAGTGGTAAGCGGCTCGGTATCACTTAAGCGATGTCTCGAGTTCGAGCCTTGACGTACGCAGAAAATTCCCGTTGGGAGACTCACCCACCATAGCCAGGTGCGTGACGCGGGTCGGATCCGGATGTAGTCGGGGCAAAGCTCCGGTGAACCGGGTGAAAAAAAAAAAAGGCCATTTACGATGGGATTTTGTTTGGGGAAAGCCCAAATTCTCTTCCCTAGCATCTTCATGACATGGATTCGCCACATCATACCTCTCTCTTTTTGGTTTTGAAAAAATCGTTATGACTTCAAATTTGTTGTTTAGAACCTATCGTGCTTGTATTTAACTAACGAAGAAGTAAACTATATAACTATTTAGAACGTATTCGATTTTTAGGGAGTACTATTTTGTAGTAGTTTCAGTTGCGGCGCTTGGAGAGGCATTTTAGTTACTGAGTGCCTAGGTTTACGCCTGAGGGTAATAGACGGCTCATCCTGCCTGACATTAGTATCACCTATGAGGAAGGGAGACTTCGCCATGCCTATAGATCGTGGGTGAGTTTAACCCCTTTCTAAAGAAAAATTCTTGTACAAAAAAAAAATTGTTGGTTAGAGTTATCAGTTATGAGATATTTTGATTTATCTGTCATTTTCTAGTTGCAATATCACCAAAATAATGTTCTGCTACATAAAAAGTTACATCCTGTTTGTTGAGAAGATCATAAACAAATATATAACCATGTCAACAAATTTCATTTCAAAAATATATTTTATGGCCACTTATTTATTTATCATTATTTTTTGAGATTAAAAAAAATTACCTCCAAAGTTTCCTTTTGGGCCAAAACTTACAATGTCATGTTCGTCAATAACGGATGAATAAATTTAGTTACCAGTTACCATATTAGCTATAGCAAAACAGATTAATCCTTTACATAAAAGATATATCTATATTTAGTATATAATATTATCTCAAATAAAATTATCTCTAATAGGAGTATACTTATGTTTAACAAAAAAATATAAATTAATATTTACATTTTTAAATATAAAAATACAAGGCATGAGTTATACCAACAAATTTTATCTCACCAAGTGAGATTGGTCACATATAGATTATATAATATTATTGTACTCTATTAATAACTTCTCCATTGATCTATATTCATAAAAAAAAAAATGGCTATCTACTAGAGCTTGACGTGATTCTTTTCTTTCATCTGGGTTTAAAATCGGCTATGAAATTAAAGACAGGTGGATTTATGCACATAGATTAATGTAACCCCATAAAATGAACAAGTAGTTTATGTGGTGTTGAAAGCGTCCGACGTGGCACATTTTATCCAAGAAGATACCGTATATGCCCTATCACGGAGCTTTGTCAGCTCAGTATATATCCATATGGAAGAAACGAGTGGTTCTGCTATCCACATTCCACTTTCCAAATTATCCCATTTACGCGCACACACACACACTCTTCAACCTAATAATAATAATACCTGAAAAATTAAGAAACACATGATCCATATCGCCAATATAATGGAAAAAAATCCAAAACTAAGAAGCTGCAATAAATAATCAAGAGAAAGTCCTAGTACAGCACTGTCAAATCATAATGGCTTCAACCTCATCTTCCACTCTCCCTTTATCATCTTCCTCCTCCGCCATTGTTGATCGCAGAGCTCCCACCAGACACTCAGTAGCTTCTTCTCCACAATGCGTCAGCCTCCCCACTCTTCCTCCTCCCACCACGTCCCTTCCCTCTCAGAACCCTCCATGGAAGGCCACTGCTTACTGTATGTCTTGATTTACATGATCCTGATATCTAAAGATTTGATCTGTCACACACACATATATAGAGTTGGTGATCATTGATGATGATTTCAGGTCGGAAACTTGCTCGGAATGTTATGGCGATGGCGACCGGAGAGGCTTCCACAGATGTGGTGGTGGCCGCGACGACTGAGCCGCCAGAACTTTTCAAGACTGTTCAAGAAACTGTAAGTATCATGGATTTTGCTTATAATATAATGTCATAAATCTTAGCTGATGAATATATATAGTGGGAGAAGATTGAAGATAAGTATGCAGTGAGTACGGTGGCTGTGGCTGGTGTGGTTGCATTGTGGGGTTCAACTGGTGTCATCTCGGTACGTTCTCTCAATATTATTTCATTTCATCAACTTAATTGTATCACTTAACTGTGATTAGTAACTATACAAATTCTAAGTTAGAGTGATTAATTAGTAATTAAGTATATAATAAAGGTATAAATTGTATATATATAATTTCAGGCAATTGATAGGCTTCCTCTGATTCCTGGGGTTCTTGAGATCGTTGGCATTGGCTACAGTGGGGTAACTTCAATTCTCTTTTTCGCTTCTGGTTACAGTGTTTGGATTAAATTTGGACAAGTGATTTTAAGAAAATAAATAAGAAGAATTTAGTATAGAAGTGCTTCTCAAACTAGGGTTTTCTAAGCAGAAATTGTATATATATATATAATTTCAGGTACTTGTATGCAAATGAAAATGATAAAAACAATGAGAGGAGAGAAAAATATTTGATGAGTAGTTTTTTTTAAAAAAAATTATTAAGGTCAATCTAAAACAAAATGGAATTTAGGTATCAAAATAAAACTTGAGATAAAATTAGAGATGAATGAGATGTAAAGATATATACAAATGAAACCTAAGGTACAAGTTTAGAGGCTAAATTGAAATTAAACTGAATTAAAAAAATAAAACTAGAACACAAAATAAATAAAAATGAGCCTCACCTTTCTCTTCCCCCCGCCCCCAAGTTATTGTGCTATCTTTATCTTATAAAATCTAACTTCATTTCTCTTCTGTTTGCTTACAGTGGTTTGCATATAAGAACCTAATTTACAAGCCAGACAGGTAATCACCATTTATTTGGAATAATAATATAATTAATGACAATCTGGAATGCGCATTGAATTTTGATTATCACGTCAATTCTCTAAACACGTTTACCATATTATATTAATTGTGTAGTCACTGATTAATTAAGCCTATTGGGTGGAATTGCAGGGAAGCTTTGCTACAAAAGATAAAAGATGCATATAATGAAATAATTGGGAGCAGCGGCTAGTTGATGTGTAAGTAAATGTATTCTATTCAAGTTAATTGGTTTCCGTAATGTAATTTGTATAATAAAAATAACTGCAACTTTTTGTTTTTGGGTGTGTATTTTACATTTTAATCCCATATTAATTAATATAATTGGCAGAATTATTATAGCATGCGTAATTCTGCTTCATAGGATTTAGAGAGTATATTATAATAAGTTGCTACTTGCTATCTAAGTTAAATCTTATTCTGTGTGTGAAAACTAATAATGGTAAAATTAAATAAACCAAGGCAAGAAGAAGCTCAATATGCAAGCCATACCATCCAAGTGGCCTGTGAATAATAAATTATAAAAGGAAATGATACATGACTAGAAAATTACATAGAAATAGCAATTAATTGTATGAGATATATGGGGACACTCGTAGAAAAAGGATCCTGGCAATTTTTTTTTAGTATAAAATTTTTTCCAAAGACAAGACGAAATCTTTTTTCTTCATAGGCGATACTAATATCTAAAAGGAATAAATATTTCGTCTTGACCTTAGACGTAAATGAGCCTAACCTCTTTCTAAAAATTTTTGTATAAAAAAAAATCTTTACAATTGATGGACACCATCGTCTATCTTTCAATTATTTAGTAGAAAGATTAGATAATTTATATTTTAATTGTATTTTTTATTTTTGATTAATTAATGACTCGATAATAATTTTTAATGACAAACTTTAAAAAATCCTAAGTCGTCTCTTAAAAGTTGGAAAGAATTTAGGTTTATGTACAGTTGATGTTTATTAATTTCACAGAAGTCTTGGACTTCATTATTTGAAGTAGTAGCTTTTTTATTTCTAACTCTGGCTCATTCATGGCAAATCTAATAATGACTTTGTTGCTTAATTGAACATTTAAAAAAAAAAAAAAAAGGAACTCAAATGAATTTTATTGCGAGGCTTTTTTAATGAGAAACAAGTACAGAATAGATCACCAACAGGAGTTGGTTCGAGTGGCTTAAGTGATATCTCGAGTTCGAGTTTTGGCATATGTAAAAAATTTCCGTTGGAAGACTCACCCATCATAGCCAAGTGTGCGACACGAGTCAAATCTAGATGTAGTCGGGATAAAATTCTAATAAATCAAGTGGGCAAAAAAAAAAAAAAGTACATACGAGATCACAAAAGAGTCACATATAGAATATATATAATTTTATGCAACAAATGCCAAATAATATATTGATATATAGCTAAATGCTCCTTATGGTCTTATATTAAGCTAATTGAGAGGTTTGTTGTTCTAATTTAATTATAAATATAATATATCAATATATACTTTGCCTTTTGAATCTGTAGATTTTTTTTTCAAACTATATTTATTGATTGTATAATTAAAAAGATATTTTAAAAAAATAACATATATTATTTATTATAAATAATTAATTTAACTAATTTTTTAAATTTATAAATTAATTAAGTAATTAGGATACTTTATATTGAGTGAGGGATGGGGGAGACGAATTCAAATTGAAGACACTAAGTTTATCAACTTATTTTATTGGAGCTAGAAATTATATAATTCACGAAACACAGCGCTCAGTTACAAGAAAAGGAAGCAAGTAAAGATTTAAAAGAGACGTGAGACTCATTGGAATGAATCTGATGGTCACTCTTATCGAGAGACATGGGTGTTATTTACTTGTAGAACTCCATGACCCAAAATCCACAAACCCGACAGACGAATCGGATCCCTCTGAACCCGGAGCTAGTAGCCAAATCCAGAAACTCCTCCTGGGTTCGTTCCTTGCCTCCAGGATTCTGGGCCATCATTAGAACATCTCCTTGAAGAGCACTTTTGAGAGCACAACTCGTGTTTGGCTCATCTGGTAGAATCGCGTCCACTATAATCACTTTTCCATCTTCTGGAATCGCCTTGTGGCAATTCTTCAGCAGCTTCACGCAGTGTTCATCGCTCCAATCATGCAGTATCCACTACAAATACAATTCATGTTTGTCAACTTATCAATTATTTCTTCTTCTTTTTTTGCTGCTACAACTTATTAATTATTTCATTCCCAGAAGCAAGCGTATCATCTTTGCGGGGCCCATATTATCAGAAGTGGGCCCATTTGATTATTCTCACTAATTATCAGTTTGACGCTAATAAAGCAGTGTCAGTTGCTGCATCCATCTCACCATCCACGTTAAATTGACGCTTCAGATTTAAGAATCAAACTTGACTTCATTTTTAAGCAAGTAGTACAATCAAATCAGATTTATCGCATAATTTGTTGGTCGGTAGAATGTATACAGTGAATAATTTGGATTGAATAGATTCTAGTAATTTTGTGCTGCCTTTTTCATTATTTAGAAGGCAATCCAATTTTTGCTTACTATAATAATGAAAAACAACAACAACAACAACAAAACCTTATCCTATTAAATGGGGTCGACTACATGGATTATACGGCGCCATTTTGATAGAGCACAATAGCGTCATATGATCTATGTAGCCGACCCCATTTAATGGGATAAGGCTTTATTGTTGTTGCTGTTTTTTATTATTATAGTAAGCAAAAATTGGAATGCCTTCTAAATTAAATCTTTGAAATTACATAAAAAAATTTCCATTCATTATATGAAAATTTATATAAAAAAATGGATAAAAAGTACATTATAACTTGATTTATTGTTTTTTTTTCTTTTAAGTCAATAACGCTAGATATAATAAGTGGGCACATATGAAACCTCATTGCTGTTATTTAGTTTTAAATTTTCTAAAAAAGGTTTAAAAAAACATGCAGTGGTAGGTGAGATGAAGCTATGGCTTGATTATTAACTTTCTAAGCTTACTTGAGAACAAGAATATAATTAATTTAGAAAGGGACATGGTTCCTTGAGAAAAGCTCAAACTCACCTTCATAAAAATGGCATGTCCTTGAGGAACACTCTCAAACATATCTCCTCCCACATGTTGTACCCCTGCAACACAACAATTATTAAATTAATCAAAATCTTTCTACATATATATTTACAACTTCGTTTTCTTTTCTTTTTGGAAATCAATGGCAAATCAAAATTAAAACATACGAGGGTAGGGAGGGGCATTTTGGATGACATGAGGCAGATCAAAATTGATGCCCTGTATATGAGGGTACTTGGAAGTGACCAAGTCAAGGTTAATCCCAAGACCACCACCTACATCTACGACTCTGTCGAGTGCCTCAAATCCATTGTAGACTTTAAGAATGTTGCTCATTATCAGAATCGTCGAATCATACATTGCCTTGTTGAAAACATCGTTGAACCTCGCATCCTTACTTGGATACTCAAACGCATGCATCCCATGTACTCTGTTAAATGCTATCCCTCCTTCCTTTATCGCTCCCTTCAACTCCCTCCTGTTGTCGTCAGACGAGTTTGGTTAATTGGTTAGCAAGTTTTATGGCTAGTTAGAGATTTTAGGTGGGAAAAATTAATGATTTAAACGAAACTTCATTAGTTACCAGCTTTCCACGAAGACTCTGTCTTGGATCAGGGACAGGAGATTTCCCATAGAGACGCCATTAGAATCTGAAACGAAGTGCTTAGAAACAGGGGTGAGGCTGTAAATCCTCTGTTTTTTTCCTTGTTGATCGTCAACGACGGAGCAGTGAAGAACAGAGTGGCTGCCCAGGAGACTAAGGAGACGATCAAGCATGGTCGGAGCTTCTGGGTTGGTGCAGGATACCAAGGAAGCTATGTCCTTTGCAGAGAGCTTTGAGTCCTCGCCGGCTCCGGCGATGGCGTCGAAGATGCCGAGCTCGAAGGCGGCTTGCAGAGACACGGAGACAACAGAGGAGGACACGAGTTGCATGGCGGAGATGAAGCTCTCTTCGTCTTCTTGTATGTTTCCGGAAAGTGGTTGCTTGTGGTGGTTTGATTCGCCGTTGGCGAGGACGGAGTGGGACTTCAAGGAAGGAGCCATTGGGGAAGAGAAGAGGAGGAGATATTACAGAGTATGGTTTGGGTGGATGAGGAAGATGGGGATGATGAGGGAATGCTTTTATAGCGATGTTTTGTTGATTAATAAAAAATAAATTAGAAAGTCATAAAGAATTTTTGACTTTTATTTTTGTGCGAGGTGAGTGAGTGTTGATGTCGCCTTCTCTCACTATTTCATGGTCACCCGCTACGCGTGCTCCTCAATCGCTTTTCTCAACCTGTGTTGATTTTTTATTGTGCAGTTTTAGTTTCTTCATAATCATAATCACTTCTTATTTTGCATGTTGTTGAAATATGATAATGAATTGCTCTCAATTTTAAATCTATTAAGAAAAAAAGATAATAAAAAACTTTTTAAAATTTAAAAAGATAAAAAAAAATTCTTAATTTTAAAAATAATAGATTGAAACTCCTGCCCAATATGTCTTTTATAAATTTAGGATAAAAGATAAAATTGTCCTTTAATCATTTAATTTTCCTGTAATTGATTTACAATTGTTTTGACAACCTCTTCTAAGACATTTATAACTCTGTAACAATGTACCACCGCCACAATGCCATCATCATCAATCTATTTTCGCTCACCCTCTCATCAATCTCTTCTCCAAGTTTCGCCTTCAAAGTACCACTCTAGCTCGTTGTCGAAGCTACAGATCGAGACTACCAGTCGAAGTCGCACTCGAGGACCTTTATTTGCCATTGATGTCGTAGTCGTAAATCGAGGCTCATAATTCATTGTCGATGTTGCCGCTCCAACTCGTCGCCCAATCTGGCTAACTGCACCGTTATTATCTCTACCTGCCTCTATGCTGTGCTGTCATGCTGCCGTCGTCGTCCTGCTCTGTCAACATTTCTTTCTACTGCTTCTATGCTCATCATTGACGGAAGATAAGGGTGGAGGAAAGAGATAAATGATGATGGCTTAGGGTGATGATGAGTAGTAAATCTCATTACTTAAGTTGTCAAAATCATTGCTCAAATCGTAAATCCCATTGTAGAAGTTATAAATGACTAAATTAATTACTTGCAACTCAGTTGGTACTGAAAGTACTAAAACTTATTGCTCAAGTTGTCAAAATCATTACTCATATTGTAAACCCTATTGTAAGAGTAGTTGCTGTAATAGCTTTCGGGTTTGCAACTCCTGTAATAGTTTTGACAACTTCCCCTAAGACGTTAACAACTCTATGTAATAATGTACTTACAAGTAATAACTTTTAGGTTTGCAACTCCTGCAATGAAATTTACAATATGAGTAATGGTTTTGACAACTTCCCCTAAGATATTTATAACTCTATGTAACAACATAATTTCAAATAATTATTTTCGGGTTTGCAACTCTTACAATAGGATTTACAACATGAGCAATTGTTTTGACAATTTTCCCTATTATAAAATATTTTAGGGAAAGTTATCAAAACTATTGCTCAAGTTGTAAACCTATTGCAAGAGTAGTAAATAATCAAATGATAATTTCGTCTTTTGTCCTAAATTTATAAAAAAACATATTAAGCAAAAGGCCCAATCTCTTCTTTTTAAAATTCAAAAGTTTTTTTTTATTCTTTTTAATTTTAAGTGTTCTTTTATTATCTTTTTCATATCTATTTATACTATAAAAATTATAATAAACTCCACTATTCATAAATAATAAATAATTTAACTCAGTTTTCAAATTTAGTTCATCCACAACCTACACTATTTAAAAATATTTGACATTCCAAAGATTATATATATAATATTAGCAAATGCTTAAAAGTGATTTTTTTGAGGTAAAACTTGAGAAAAGTATTTATTTTTTAAAAATTTTATCTATCTACTAGTACTTGTTGTATATAAATTATTGATAGTACCGATATTTTCTTTGTATAAAAATATATCATATTATTTTGACTAATAAATTTTTTAAATTAAGA
This sequence comes from Leucaena leucocephala, assembly GCA_037074615.1. NCBI lineage: Eukaryota > Viridiplantae > Streptophyta > Magnoliopsida > Fabales > Fabaceae > Leucaena > Leucaena leucocephala. The sequence goes on along the minus strand of CM073555.1, from coordinate 20,263,973 downwards.
TTTTTCATGAAAAAATTTCTATTTCTAAAATCTGGAAAGAAAAAAAAATCTCTAAAAATTGTTATTTTTTTATGCACCTCCAACCTTGACCATGGTTTTATTTGCAAGATTAAGGTTTTGATCAATGGGGACACTGGGAAAAAAAGAATAGTTAGGAGAAATTAATGAATAATGTAGAAGTATATATATATTAAAAGCAAAAGGATTGGTGGTGATCTTAGTTGAAAAGGGACAATTAGTGAGTAGGAGAGGAAGAAAGTGGAACAGAGCTGCCCGAACTTCTTTGACTAAAATATGACTTTATTGTTATGTTTGGTCCACATTAATGGAATTTGAATTCATGCCAGTGGAATTTTCTTTATTTCGACTTTTCTTAACGTTTCAGTTGTTCCATTTTGAAAGGTCAACTTCGTTTTCATCCCCATCGATGCTCCAATCTTTTTTGTTTTTTCCCTATAATGGTGACCACTATAATTCGCATAAATATGTAATGCTCTTTATATAAGTTTTCCTTTTATGTAATATATGGCTAATACTAGTAGTTTATCATTTTTGAGTTTGGTATATATGGGTATCTTTAATTAGTCTATAAAGGTATATATTAGAATTTTTATTGACAAACTCCTTTTAGTAAATTGACAAATATATAAATATTACTTAAAATGATAACTCTACTTAGGCGATGTGCTATAAATGGATTTTTTTTTAATTAGTGAGAGATATTTTAATAATTAACCATGAAAGCATCTTGATGTCATGTAGTGAAATTTTAGAATACTTTTAGTTTGATTTGTAATTATGTTCCTTCGGCTGTTCTTTATTAAAGTTACTCCTATATAATATCCTATATCCAAATTATAAAAAAAGGGGACAAAATTTGAATAGCTTAGTAGCACGTTTGGTATAAGGGAATTAGAAATAGAAGTAAAAAAATTTCTTTTATTTGGTATAATGGAACGTACTCTCCTACTTTCATTTTTAATATTTTAAATTATTTTAATTTTATAAAAAAATTAAAAAATGAGATGATAGAAGCGAAAATAAAATATTTTAAACTATTTTATTTAAAGTTATAAAATTTTTAAACAATTTTAACCTTTCTCAAGTTATAAAAAAATATTTTAGGCTATTTTACTTCAAATTATAAAAAAAATATATCAATTGTATACTTATTTTTATTCTACTAAATAAATTTTTAAAATTTATTTTTAACCTAATTTAATTATCATTCATACTTTTATTTTCATAAAAAAAATTCCATCTTACCAAAACGTACGGTAGGAATTTGAGAAAGTGTGAGGAAATTATGTACATGGAATAAGGCGTGTTGACTTTCGAGGGATTGATTTTATTTTAAGTTTGGCAGGGAAGGAAAAGATGGAAAACAACACAATAGATAAAAAGACGAAAAAAATCAAAAGGAAAGATTCCTATATTTCTATATTTCTGACTATTATCATACGTTAGAAATTTCTCCCCTCCTTTTTATACGTGGAGCAAAAAAAAATGTTATAATTGATTATTCATTTATATTTATTAAAAATTATTATAGTTATAAATTTAAAATATTATAAAATTAATTAATAAAATTATTAATTAATTATTGTCATATGATTTAATTTTTTTAAAAATTAAAATGATTTATAATTATGATTTATAAATACAGGTTTGATTCATATATTTCCTGACTATTATCATAAATTTGAACAAATAATGAACTGTGATTCAATACTAAGAGTACATGCCTCACAATGTCAAATTCAAGATCACTTACCCCTTTAAAACTTTTAAAGGTTTAAACCAAAAGTCTTCTATTTTAACAAATTTTAGTTTTCATTTATGTATTTTAACAAATCTTGTTTTTAACAAATTAATGGCATTAATTCAGACTAAATATATGAAATTATAGGGTTAAAAACTATAATTTAAAATTATATGGATTAAAATTAGAATTTGATCGAGCTGTAATGACTAACAATATATCTCTAAGGACATACTTTTTGTTGATAATATAGTTCTTGTTGCGGAGTCAATTGAAGGTATTAACTCTAAACTTGAGCTATAGAGAAGGATTTTAGAGTCGAATAGCTTTCACTTGAACAAAAGTAAAACTAAATATATATATTGTGATTTTGATAAGAGATAAACTATAAATAACTTAGAAGTTAAAATGGGAGATTGATCAAATCATTCTATAAATAGAAATGTTTACAAAAAATGACAAAATTACTATAAATGTTAATCATAAAATTCAACTGGAGTGGTTTAAATGTAGAAAGGCTGCTAGAGTTATTTGCGAGCAGAAAGTATCTAATAAGGTAAAAAGAAAGTTTTATTTTACCATTATAAGACTAGTAAGCATTGTATGTTAGTGAATGTTAGGCTCTAAAGGAACAACAAGAGCATAAAATTATAGTAACTGAGATGAAGATGTTTAGATGAATATGTGGGCACACAAGAAAAGAATCTATAATAAATATATGCGGGGAAGAGTTAGAATGATATCTATTGAGAAAAAATTGGTAAAAAATAGTCTGAGGTGATTTCGGCACGCTCAAATAAGGTTATTGAATGCGCTGATAATAAAGAGGGTCTATCAAACAATTTGGAGTTCAATAAAAAGAGGTAGGAGAAGATCAAAGAGAATATTTAAGCAAGTTATTAAGCATGACCCCTTGATCAATATTTTATCGAAGGACTTAGTTTTTGACAAAGCACAATAATATCGTGTGACCCACGCAGTTAATCCTGTATAGTAAAATAAGGCTTGTTGTTATTGTTTTAACGACTAATAATAGCATTAGTCTTAAAACAAATTATGCATAAAAAAATAGTTTTGTAATCCAATGATACCAAGCTCATTCCTTAGGCTATGTTTGGTTCAACGAAGGGGAGGGTAGGTTAGGTTAATTTAAGTGAGGGTAGGGAAAGGTAGGGGAGGTGATAAGTGTGAAGGTAAGGGAGGAGAGATGATAATTTTTGTTTGGTTCAAGAAGAGAGGGGAGGGTAGGTAATGAAAAATTGACAAATATACCCTTAAGCTTCTTTTTCATGGGGTCTCTAATGTAACTTATCCTGACTCTCTTCCTCTCTACCTACAAGCTTCTTTTTCATGGGGTCTCTAATGTGACAATGGTACGATCTAAACTGGTCTCCCATTATTTTATATCACAACCTACTTCTTTCTTCCGTTGCTTATAATAAAACCTCATTTGCCAAAAAACTGTTTCAAAGTAATAAGAAAGACTACTGAACAGTTTAATTTATCAGTGAAAGCTGAAGGGTAATCATCCTCTGCTAGCCCTGGACATTTGAATGAATAGAGAGACTGAAAATTAAATAACTAACGTCCACTTCTTTTGTGATGTGAAAATTAAATGAGCATGCCTAATGGAGATCAACACCTATACATAACTTTATTCAGCATTCACAAGCAATCATAGAGGAATGCCTCATTCCAGGCATCAGTTTCATTTAACAGAGATGCAACCCATGAGCTGAAAGCAAATGACTTCATGGACGGCATGGAAAGAACAATGACAGAAGCAATTTCCACAAATCAATCCTTGTTTTCTGGGTGACACATGCAACTTATTCAGTTACAGAACACAATAACTGTATTAGACATCAACTAATCTTCTAATGTTACAATTTATTTGAGATTTCGTTAAAAGAATCCAATCTTACCAACACATTCTGAAAAAACATAAAACGCTTTTGTTCTCATACTAGACATTAACATCTTGACAAGCTTATCTCAAAAGTTACATTCTTCACTTCCAAATCATTAGAGATTAGAGATATGGATTGAGACTCAGGGCCACATTCTTTAATTTATACAAGGGAACTACAGAAAGTATCACAAATATAAGCTCAAAAGTCCAAAGAAAGGAGCAAATAAAGAATGGAAACAAAGAGAATAAATGAATTATTTATTTAAGACTATTACATAATACACAGTTAATGTCCATACTATCAAGCGGTTTCTGCCACCTTAAGATTTATTGATCCAACAGCAAACAGCTACATGCACAACATAACATGCAGGAAAATCAAAATAAGAGATTCCACGTAATAGGACTTTAACAATCAAATTAGGAATAGTTAGAGTATAATAAACTCAGCCAAAACTCTCTCTAACTGCCTTTAGCATGTTCTAACGCATTAGAAGATTCAGGGATAGGGCTACCATATGATGAATTTGGTAAAGTACTATCATATTCCTTTTGTTTAGGTTCCTCCAAACTTAATAATCTAGAATTTTCATCAGAGGAGGGGCATAGTTTATCATCGTTTCTTTTCATACCCAAATACATTTGGGATGGTGCAGGATCAGAGGATTTACCTAAATACTCAGATGTTCTTGCCTCTAGTATTGAATTACAGGATTTAAAATCCAAGTCCTTCTCAGATGGGGATCCGTAGGTTGAAGTAGCATCGGCACCTTTATTCCCACGATTTGATTCTTCAGCAGACTCAGCGTACTCAATGTTGTCATTATATAGGATGGAGGGTAAAGTACCTTGCTGGCCATCCCTTGAGGGGTCGACCGGCAGCAGTTGTTGGAGACGTGCGCCGATGGAGAAGAAGCCAGAGCACAACGCGCAAGCTGGAATGGTGGAGATGCGAAGGGAAAAGGGTTTTTACACCTGAGGGCAATCTAGCAAATCAAAAAAAGGGCAGGGTTAATTTAGCCAAGATTTTTCACCCCTCTAAAAAATCCTAAATTTGGAGGGGTGAGAGAAAGGGGTAGGGGAGCAGAAAATGACAAAAATATTTCCTTCCCCTCCCCTCCATTTTTTCCAACCAAACACACTTATATCTCACCTACCCTACCCTCCCTTTCAAAACCCCCAACCAAACAATGCCTAAGTTTTTTTTTGTATCCATGAAGTTATGAGTTCTAACTCTATATATAGATAGAATAAATGTGAGTTATGGTAAAAAATAAAAGAAGTAAATTAAAAGCATTTGTTTTACCATGGATAATGCTTATAATGAAGAAACATGCATCTGGCTGGCATTATTTGACCTTGTTGTCCAAAAGAGATCAAAAGCTTGCCGCCACAAAAAAAAAAAAAAAAACCGGGGGCGGGGGCTTCATAAGCTTTTTTCTAAATTCTAATACAAAGGGGCTCATAAATTAAAGAAGAGAAGGCTTTAGTGCTGGAGTCGCATAGGAGTATTACAAGTACACATCTGGTAGATATAAACGCACCGTTTAATCTTATATTGAACCGTTTAATTTCTCGCTGTGATGCACCTAATATTAGGATTGTTGGTATTAGGGATGAATAATCACGACTAATATTTTAATTTATGGCTTCATTATTCACGTCTTAAACCAAATCATTATTTGGCTTCGATCATAATCATGAATCCAACTGAAACAAGCGGTTTGGTTCCCAGCTCGTCGCTCCTCAGCACTACTTGACAGAAACTATTTTCTTAATCATTACTCACTCCTACTCTAAAAATAATAGAGAGATTTATTTTAGTTCTAACTATAATATATACTTTATTTTATTTTATTTTTTGAATTTATAAGTTTTTAAATTATTTATATTGATTATATATATTATTTTTTTATTAATATAGTAATCAACGGTACAAATAATTAGATTGAACACTTTAAATAAACTAACACATATTTTATAAATAACTAATTTAACTATTTTTTATTATCTATAAATTAATTATCTAATTTATGTATTTAGGACTAAAGGGAGTACTATATAGAATAAATAATAAAAAAAAAAGAACACATAGATTTATGTTAATTTTTGTATGGAAAAATTAGAAAAAATTTCTATTAAAAATTTTATTAGGAGGATTTAATAAATTTTTATATACACAGGTACTGTAAAAAATTTTATACACTTACTCTGATTTAAATTCTTATCACTAATTAAATTTTTAATAGAAAAAAATCTTTGTCCAAAAAAATATATAGAATTTTTTTAATTTTTTGCCCTAACTTTAAAAATTTATATCTTTTTAATTTCTGGACTTTTCTGGAAGCTTAGGTGTATTATTTATTAAAAAATCCTCAATTTTCCCTTCCTGTATGCAATTTTCAAATACAATATTTTTTTTAACAATGAAGAAGAATATAAAAACTTATAATCTTTATTTATTTAAAAGTGGTCTGGTACACAATAAAGTTAAATAAAAAATACAAAAATATATTTTATAGCTTGAGATTGTTTTTTTATCTCATGAAATAAAATAATTTAAATTGAAGATTAATAATTTTATTTTTATTTTTTATGAAGATTAATAATTTTATTTGAATATAATAAAATCAACACGAGACCATTTTCTGAAGATTGAACAATGCAAGCCCATAGACCGTAGTCTGCGATGGCCGCCAGACCTTGGGTTGGGCCTTGGAGACTAAGTGCCTGTTTGGCACCTTGGTTTGATAATCAATTATGGGGCAAAACCTCGGTTTGGAAAATTTTCACACAAACAGCAATTTTTGTTGAGAATTGATTTTGGACAAAACCTCGGTTTGAAACCTAGGTTTTGAATAAGCTACTGAAAATAGCTTTTTCTTTGAAACCTAGGTTTTGGATTATCCAATTACTATTATACCCTTACTTTTTTTACACCCTCTCTCCTCTCTCATCTCTATTATCTCTCCTCTCTCTTCTCTTATCTCTCTTTTTCTCTCTCTTCTCTCCTCTCTTATCTCTCTTTTTCTCTCTCCTCTCTCCTCTCTACACTCTCTTCTCTCTCCTCTTTCTTATCTATCATCTTTCATCTCTCTTACTTTTAATCATATCATACCCTTTTTAGTAATTTACCAATATAAAAAGTGATTCTACTACTAATCATCCAAACATCTTTATTCCCAAAATCTATTCTTCCCAAAATCTATTCTTCCCAAAATCTATTCTACCCAAAATCTATTCTCCAGAATCTATTCTTCCCATAATCTATTCTCCAAAAGCTAATCCAAACACACCCTAAACCTTCAAAACATTCATTCCAAAAATAACCGAATTGACCAAAAAAAAAACAGGACAGGGACAGGGATTAAAAAACTATATGCCGCCAATAAAAGTTGGCAAAGATACTAAATAATTAACTTCTATCTTATAAAAATATGAGTTCGATTTTCGATGTTATTATGAGAGTTCATTTGATAGACGATTTCGTAATTCTCTTGTAAGCGCCCTCTGAGCTCTAGGACTGTACCCTAATTTTAATAGAAGACTGATACCGAATATACATAAATTTTTTTGCAAAAAAAAAAAAACCCATATGCCGAGAATTTGAAAGAAAGACCCCTAAATTTATTTATTTTGTAAAAAAAAATCTCATAAAAACCCAAATATGTAAAAAAATCACCATTTACCGTTTCATTCGTTACAATTGGACATTGTGAATATTGCAATTTGGAGTAATATTTGATTATCAATAATCTAGCAAGAATAGGAAAGATCAACTTGTAACATAAAGGAGGGAAAAGTGGGGAGAATTACTATAAAATTATAAGAAAATAATTTAATTATCTAGAAGTCTTAATAATAATTAATAAGCTAACTATGATAAATTTTACTATAAGAAATAACAATAAATTTATACTACTTATTTGTTATTGAGATATTTTTTTTGATCAAATATCTTTTTATGACTTCATAATGATTCTAGAAAAAAAAATCCACGCAATAATTAAGTGATTTTTTTAATGCCTATTAACAGTACTAAAAGATTAAAAGGATGTTTGTATTAGCTTATTTGATGTGATTTTGCAAGATGTTAAAATGAGTTTTGCAGATGGTATCTATCATGCAATTTCGATATGTTGCAAATTGATTTCATGGAATCTGACTACACTCTTATCTTTCTAGCACAAGTGGCATTTCATAATTCATACATCATCAAATGCACTGTACAACAAAGTTACCTCAATGGTGATGCTGGAATTGGGAAGCAGGTAATAAACAGAAGGGTATTCCAGGAATTGGGCCTAACAATTACTTGAACGACGACCCAATCCAAACCTTAAAACGGTACCAAGTACTACACCAAAACAAACCCCTCTCCTAGTAATAATGGCTGTTTGGTGGGAATAAAACTATAGATTTAAAAATATTTTTAGTCTCATATAAAAAAAGTATTTAATTTAAATAAAAATTAATACATAATTATCAAATGACTAGAAATACGTCTAGATTAAACTATAATTTTAAGGGTTTAAAATTATAATTTTAAATAAATTTATAAGACTAATTTCTAGGTAGAAAAAATATTTTTAAGTTATGTAATAATAATTTTGTTTTTATTTTTTTTTTATCATTTTACCTCATGCACTTTCTAATGATTTACCTATAAAAAATTTATTATATTAATAACCATCTAAATATTTATTTTTTTAGAATCACTTTTACTCTAAAAGCTATTCTCTATAATTTTGAGTTATATAATAACTATTTTACCTTTTTTTTTATCATTTTATTACATATCATTTTTGATAATTTACTTATAAAAATTATTATAATAATTATCTAAATATTTATTTTTTTAAAATAATTTTTTTTTAAAATTATTCTGCATAATTTATTTTCTATAATTTTTTTTAAAAACCATATTAAAGGGCCACAGTAATCTAATAAACATTTATTTGTTCCTCAAGTCTTCCACCCACAACAATTTACACACAAATATCCAAATACCCAGCCAAACTATACTACTTAAACCCTCCGAATCTTAATTATATAAAAATTAGTTAGTTTTTTTTAATAAATTAAAAAAATTAAATAGATAAATTAATTATAATTAATATAAGAGTTAATTAACTAATTTAAGTATATTAAAAAATATCTAATATAAATTCATATTGAAATATTATAGTTAGTTATAATTAATTAATTTATTTGATTTTTTTAATCTATCTATAAAAATCAATTAAATTTTATATTAAAAATAAAAAAAAGTATTAGATATTGTCATTTATACATCTCTTATTTTTAATAATGAATAATATAATTAAAATAATTTATTATTATTTTTTAAATACAAAAGCTAAGGAAACACATGCAGATATGAGACTAGCTAACTCCTGTAACTCATAACAAAAATAATCTAAAACCAAGTTTTCAGCCACCTTAAGCGGGGTATATAGAGCAACTACTTCGTCGTTATGTATATGGATTCTACACAATGATTTATCTTTTTAAATTCACGGTCAAAAGTGACGGTTGAATCATATACGAAGAGATCTCGAACTTCTTTAGTCCGCAAAGCAGGTGATTTTAAAAATGCTTATAGCTGATAAGTTTCAATAGAACTACTTAAAACCATATTTTTTTTTATGTCGAGTCGGCTCCAATTAAGTCTTAAATTTTCAAATGAATTATTATTATTATTATTTTTTAATAGCTATTTGATATCTAGTAACATCATGTTAGATTATATTTAAATATTATTTAGTTTAATTATATTTAATTTTAATTCTATATATTTATTGTTTTTTAGTAATTTGTTGTAATTAAAAAATATAAATCAGATGGCAAAACAGGAATACGCCATAAAAAGCAGTGCTGTGCGCCAATTACCTTCAAACATAACGCAACGTGCCGGTCTCCCAAGGGCCCTTTGCCTAGGTGGCAAAATGTTAGACCACTATCTCCCAGGCTACGTACGCTAAATGACCGGATACCACGTAATCAGGGGCCCCACCTCCCTCACAGCTGGCGACGCTTTTACGGGCACTCACCCTCGTTCTTCCAGTGTGTGGACGAGATTTGAAGAGAAAATAAATTAAAAATAATTATTAAATTATGAAAAAAAGAAAGTGCGGGAAAAAATATGGGAAAAGTGCATAGGTAGACGTTACCATCACCAGCCACTAAATTATTGCCACCTGGCACAATCTTAGGAGCCTTGGTAGCCTCAACGAAGAACAGCCCCTAATATTTATGACAACAAAAAATAAAAAAAAAAATCCACAAGAAATTATAGTGGCTGAGATTTCTCCGCACTCTCAGAAGCTGCTTGTTTCCCTGTTTGGGGGGGTCTTTGTTTCTGGTTTCTGGTTTGGTTTAGCTCGTTTACTCAACTCTTCTTCAGCTTATTCTGATTCTGCTCCTGCTATTTTCCTCCGATCTGAAGTCGCCCTCAGATTCTGATTCGCCATCGCCGGAAATGATTCTCCGGCTAGTGTCCGGTTGAATTCATATGTATGATCGTACTCATCACCCGACTCCTAGTGCTCTTAATCACCATGGCTTTCTTTAAAGGTAACTTTCCTCTTTCTCTTATTTTCCCTCTTTGTCCTCCTTCATTTACCCTTTTTACCTCGCTTTTGGTTCCCGAGAAAGAAACTACATAACCATTTATCATTCACTATAATCTGGATTTAGAAAGGAAATACATCATTTACTCAATTCAACTGAGGAGAAGTTTTCTTCCGGATGAATAGAGTTGTATTCAAATTTTACTGATTTATTTTGAGTTGCTTTGTGATTACATTTTCTCGGCAACCAAACATGAGGGCCAGTATTCTAGTCACCGTATGACTGTATGAGTAATTTACGGTGACAGTATTATGAAGTGAGGACAAAGATAGTTGTTGGATACTAATTATGTTTTACCTCTCTTCTTTTCCGGCTTTTAAAGGTTTTGGCGCTCTCGAGTTCGTTTTGGTGAGGATTCTGATTAAGGAACTTTCTTTTATTCTTTCGGACAAGCGTCTTCTTGTTGCGGTGGATTCTTAAAATTTTAAATATTTTCTGATTATTTACATAACATGTATCTTTTTTCCTGGGTGCATATGAACTGGAATGCTTGTTGCTTCTGATACGAAACAGAGACGGATCTCTACCCATTCTTCTTCCTTTGTTTGTTTTGCAGTAGCATCGCCTTATCAGCTTCTTATTACATTCTCCACGGCTTTACTATTTACTGTCTTCCATGTCACAAAAGAAGAAAGGAGGTGTTCCTTTTATCCACTGCTCATCCGGGAAGATCTGAAGCAGCGCCAGCTGCACAAGTCCTGTAATGGACGCATACTCTTCTGGAGAAGAAGTGGTTGTCAAGGTAAGGTTATTTAGAAATACACATTAATTGGGATCAATGGTTCTTAACAATTCTTAAGATGGAGCGAGTTTAGTATATTCGGAAGCTGCAATAATTTGCTGTAGGGGATTAGAACTTTTTGATACTGTCTAAGTAGATTGCTAGCATTTGCAGACAAGAAAACCATATACAATCACAAAGCAAAGAGAACGATGGACAGAGGAGGAGCATAATAAGTTCGTAGAAGCTCTAAAGCTCTATGGAAGAGCATGGCAGCGCATAGAAGGTAACAGTGTGCATATTTATCCTTTTGTTGTTTCTTCATATGGAGAAATTTGATTAGAATTGTCGAGTTGTATGTTATACTGATTTGTTCCTTTGAAATCTTCTGTCAGGAACTTATATCTTTCTATATTAACCCTTAATTTAAATTGTCTTCCTCCCTTCCTCCCTTTTTGGTGTTATACTTCTTGCTGTGCAGAACATATAGGAACAAAGACCGCTGTGCAAATCAGGAGCCATGCACAGAAGTTCTTTTCAAAGGTCAACGCGTACCTTCTCATCTTGGCTAATATGTTGAAAGTTTTTGTTCCTTTACTGATCTTATGCTTTCTTCTCATCTGTTGTCGAATTACTTTTCATTGGCATATAATGTTTGTTTCATTTTATCCAATGGAAGTGTCCATTGGGCTGCACCAAAACTAAAACGCATCTGGATTGGTGGTAGACTTGAAACTACAATGAAATCTCAAAATTCAGATATAAATAATTCTAACAAAATGCATATTTGTATTGTTGAAATGCAATTCCAGTGGAAACAATGGCACTTCTAAAGTAAAACCTTGAATCTTCTTTTGAGAAAATCATCAAAACTTATTAAAAAGGTTATCTAGGTTGTTAGATGATGATACTTAAAGCAACAGACTGAGAACGTTATACTTATATTTGTTGATCTTGATAAGTGTGACTATGAAAACAGAAAGAACTGGAGAAATAGATGTTGAGTGATTGCAATAGTGGTTTGCTATGACATTATTCAAATTTTAAAATTGATCAAATTTTTGTCGAAACATGTGAATAATTATCTTTTGGCAACTTTTTATTTTATTTTATATTTTGGTGTTAGTTGATTAAAGATTAAGACAAACGAATAACTTTTTTTTGTAACTATTGTATTATGTATTGGTGTATTTGTAATTCTGGATGTTGGATTTTATTTACGAGTTGTCTGGGAGGAAATTAGGGTTTTAGGCGTTTGGGTCTAGAAAAATTTTATAAATAGTTGAATTAGGATTCTCTTTTTCCTATTTGAAGTATGATTTCTTTATTCCTAAAATTGGACTGCTCGTGCTAATGGGATAAGGGTTGTTTTAGTCACATATACAAGGCTTAGTATCTGTCAGAGGGTTTTCTATCTTTGCATACGAATATATCTTAAGAGTAATTTGGAGAATATCCATTTTCCCTTGTTTTTTCCCGTCCTATTTTACATCATTGCTATTATGATTCAGATAACAACATACCATTGGCATGATTTATAATCAAAGCTGCCAATCTACACATATCATCAGTATAGCCTTAATTAAGAATCATTTGGTGGTACTATATATTAATTAAAAACGAGTCCTTCTCTTGTGAAGATAAATCTTTTACACTAGGATCCGGTTTATAGATGCTAATATCTTTAATTTTATATTGGTTAAGTAATTAAATGAGATTTTTTGCTAGCTTTGAAAACATCAAACTACAGTTTGTCCGGGGATATATTTTTGGTGTGAGGACTGTAGGGTTTTGGTTTAAGCACATGTCCAAGGTGATGTTGAAATCTTATGTCGTTTAAATTAGTGATAGAAGCATGGATAGGTTTGTCTGCGAGTTTTTGGCAACTATGGGATTTATTGTAATAATTCAGTATATGTGATTTAAAACGGTTGGTTACTCTGATGTATTCTTATATATTGTTTATTCATGGAGACGCATATTACCTTGAGCAAATTAAGCTCTGAAACTTCAGGATCAATTTTTATCAACTTTTGTAGTTTCTAGAAAGGTTACTAGTTAACATGGAGGAAATGTAATGTGGGATTTTAAAATATCAACTTTCCATCTTCTTAGGAAAACTAGCAAAATAGACTTACTTGGGAAGTTGTGGGACATGTTTGAGAGAAGGTAGTGCAAGTAACATTTCTCTTGTATGTATTTCGTTCAGTTGTCATATGAGATTATTGGAAAAATACTTAACTTCTACTGCAGCTGTGCTGGTTGAGAGCAAGAAGGTAATTAAGGCAAATATGTAATGAGGTTGCTATATTATGCAATGGTAGTTAAAGATGATTCAAGTCACCCAATTTGAGAGCATTTGTTGCCATGACACATGATACATGTTAGTAGTAATTTAAATGGGAAAATTATTATAGTCTTCCCTTGAGGTTGATTTAAATTACAATGCCATCCCTTGAGGAGGTTGTCACATTGTAGAAGCTTCCCTTTCATTATAATGCTGTTAATTTTACTGTCAATATATTTCCCCTGAAAACATACCTTGACACACCCTGAAGCATAGTAAAATAATAAAAATAAACAAATAGCTAATCTGTTTAAACATCTAAATTTTTCTTTTCTTATAAAATGTTTCAAACTAGAGCTCCTGAAGCAAAGTTGTTGTAACTCTTTAACAAGACTCAACAACATTGCGATGTCATGGGAGATTTCTGTAATTTGACTATACTTCAAGTGAAGTTGAAGTAATTTCCATATTTTGATATCAAATAACACATCAGGAGAGTGACAGTTAGATTAGTGAGAAATATGGTGGGCTTCCAAATTAATAAATGACTATTGGAATTTGAAATAGAAGTGATTTTGGATATCTTCCAAGGGTTTGAGGTTCCAAGTCATATGGTTTGAATATTGACTTGTGGTCATGCAAGATAATCTTTGGAACCCAAAAGGATGGTTGGAGTTTGGGCACTTGGATGCTGGCATGGTAGGCAGCAGGATTAAGTTGAATATAATAATTTGAAGTCTAATTGAGGGTTTAGAGGATTGTTCACTAGCTGTGATTTGATCACGGTTCGGAACCAAAATGACTGCTAATGGAAGATAAACCTGTCAAATGAAGAGAAATGGAATTGTAGCAATAGCACTGACTCATCTAGTGCTTGTTTGAGACAAAACTCCTCACACATACTTCGTAAACTGTAAAATCATGATTGAAAATCTAGATTGAGACTTCAAAACACCAATCCAAACACGCATGTGTATGTCAGGGCTCTAGTTACTTTTCTGCTTGATCATGAGAAGGATTCTGATGAGTAAATGAATCAAACAAAAGGATATAAGTGCCCGAATTGGAGCACTTGTAAGCATTCAATTTTGAAAAAACTGAGGGTCGATTGCTTCAATTGAATTCACAATTGTGATAAGACGTTTAGAACCAAATGTTGATTTAAAAGAAGCAAAAATTGCAAACAAAGAATTTCATTCATTCTGTTCACCATCATCTCCTCTTAGATTAGGCCCTGAGTTCATAATCCCATCCCCTTTCTGCAAGTAACCTTAGTTGTTATTAAAATAATAAGATTAATCATAATACTAAATTAATAAGTATAACAACTAGGCTTGTTGCTTTGGCAGCATTGAAGCATACAGAAAGACATGAAAGCGTTCAAGGAAGTGATTTCAGTTTTGCTGAAATACGAGCACCTAGAAGGCTTCTGTTATTAAGAATTTGGGATCAAATAAATGAGTGTTCCCTTTCATTCTCCATATTGACAGATACTGAAATTTATTTATGGAAGAATAATGTAGATTCTCTATATCAGGATTAAGGAGCTCTAAGTTAAAAGGTTTATTGTCAGTTAATGCCTGTCAATATGCGGCCAAATGCTTTCATACCTTAGAAAATGCTTTTCCCATTTTAATCAAGGGGGGCTGGTTTGGCCAAGCAGTCTATTTGATTGCTTGCTCAACCAGCCCCCCTTTTTTTGTTTGATGATGCTAGTGTACATGCCATCTAGGATCTGTAGAGTATTAGTATATGCAAAAGCCACAATAAGTAGGCAAAAAATTTTAAAGCCACTTTTACCATAATATTCTTGAGTATAGAGGCCTGTATGTACTCTTATGATGCACCATGGCAACTCTTAATGCGACTCTTCATGGTTTGATCTTGCATGAGGTCAAATGGAATTAATATGCAAACAACCTAATAGAATTTTTTATAGGTGATCTCAGCCTGATAAATGTTATGATTCTGATGTGTATACTTGTGATGTATGAACAACATTTAAACCAGAGGTTATACTGCTAAAAGAAGAGGCCAGCCAGTTAGTCTTTTCAAGTCTAGAATCTGTGAAATCCATCCACAAAAGAGGAATCTTTATTAAATTTTTTATTGCATTGATTAAATAAAATTGAGGTAATAATCCATGGTAGAAATACAGAATATATGAATTGATTGAATCAGGGATGCAATGAAGTTTAGAAGGGAGGAACTTGCTGATGGTTCATTCATTCTGCAACATAGAATCAGACCTTGACCCAAAGAAAGTATGCAGTGTTGGGTTACATAAGAGAGAAATGGCTGATTGAAGATGATAGGACTTGTAAATAAAAGTAGTTGACTGCAGGGCTCGCCAGACCAGTCTTTTAGGTAGTTCTTTTCTATATTGGTCTTACAGTTTGCATGTGAGAGAAGGATGCATTAGATTGAAACGCTATAAGGAACATCAAAAGGGGATGGTATTTCTATGGCAATACATCTTGGGCTATGATATGTTATCAGATATACTTTACAACTGACTATCTCAAAGGTTCAAGATTTCAGAAGGTCTAGGAATGGTTTTATACTCATATATTTATATATATCGTTGACATGTTGCTTTGCATGAAGAGCTATTTGGCTTAACGTACTAAGAAAACATAAATTCCTAACAACTTGGTATGAAAAGTAATTTAAGAGAATAAGGATGGCAATAATTTTTTTTCCTGATCATAGGACTGAGTAAATTCTTAAACTTGCAATAATTGTTTCTGTGAAAAAGTCAAGATTCAGTAGATATTTATGTTACTTTCTAAAATGTACAAACTTGTGTATAAGTTAGATCCCTGTCAAATCTCCTAGCAATGTCTATACTGTCTCAACAGTGGCACGCAGTTTCTGCAAACCATATTAGATCATGTGGTTCTGAAGGATGAAGTTCTGGGGACTGTTCTTTGACCTCTACTGTTTTATAGTGACTATTCAATGTAGCTTCTGGCTTTAATAACTTGACGGCAATAGCTTCCTGCTCATTGTAGTCTACAACAACTTTGTTGTACAGCTTTTTTCATTAAACAACTCAGTTTTCAGACCTCCAACTCCATATGGATAATCCTTGACTTCTAATCAGGTGATTTTTTCCAAACTTGAGTGGAGAAGGTTTAAAAATGTTTTCTTTCTTTTGACTTTCATGCAAGGTAGTTTTTGATTGGAAACCGATGTTTTCTTTCTTTTAACTTTCATGCATGGTAGTTTTTGATTGGAAACCATATACCTAGTTTATCGTTCACTAAAGCTAAAGAATGCATTGAAATGTCGGTGTTAGTCTGAGTATTTATAATTCAAAAGATGCAAATGATCCAATTAGTGCTTTTGAAATTTCATTTACTGAGAATACTGTTACTATTTATTTTCACTTCCAGTTGGAGAAAGAGGCCCTTGTAAAAGGTGTTCCAATTGGACAATCTATCGACATAGACATACCTCCTCCACGACCCAAAAGAAAACCAAGCAATCCTTATCCTCGGAAGACTAGTGCTGGTGCCCAAACATCACATGGTGGACGAAAGGATGGAAAACCTCTTGTGTCAGTTTCATCTTCACATTGTAAACATGTACTGGACTTGGAGAAGGAACCACATCCAGAGGTTAATATTTCTTTTTCATTGTTAAGAACTTCTTATGATTTAACCTTGCAGCACAATAACTGATCATTCCTGTTTTAGTAGAAACCTACTATAGATGTAAGTCAAACCACTGAAAAAGAAAATAAGGGCGAAAACTGCTCTAAAGTATTGCCATTTTCCAGGATGCGCCCTGTTCCTTTGTTACATCAGCAGACACGAGTTCAATGTCAGTGCTACTGAAAAATCCATGCAACTTAAGGGAGTTCATGCCTTTGGCAAAAGAATTGATAAGTCGGGATGAAACGGATGAGTCTTTTGTCACTGCTGAACTAAAAGAAAATCAGAAGTTGGAGACATGTGCTGAAAGGAAACACACAGAACAGAGTAATGGCACAAGTAAAGCTTCTAAGATGGAGGATTCTGATGCTTCACATGCAAAATTGGTTCAGAGTAAGAAAACAGATGATCCTAATTTTGCATTGACAATAAAAGGGAGGCAAGGAAATCAGAACTACCCAAGACATGTCCCTGTGCACGTTCTTGATGGGAAACTTGGAACAGGTACTCAAAATCCACCCCAGGATATGTTGTTTCCAGAATCTATATTTCATCCCATGGGTGGTGGGGTTAACGGGCAACCTAATATTTTCACAAATGCATCTGTATCAAATGCAAGTGAAAGTCAAAATAACTCATCACAATCTTCAATTTATCAATCATTTCCCACATATCCTCCTCCATTCCCACAAATTCACCAGAATCAAGAACACTACCAATCATTTCTTCAAATGTCCTCCACATTTTCTAGTCTAATTGTCTCCACCCTGCTTCAAAACCCTGCAGCACATGCTGCAGCAAGTTTTGCTGCTACATTTTGGCCCTATGCAAATATAGAAACTTCTGCAGATTCTCCAGCATGCTTGCAAGGAGCCTTTCCATCTAGGCAAATTGGCTCTCCTCCAAGTATGGCAGCTATTGTAGCTGCTACCGTGGCTGCTGCAACTGCATGGTGGGCAGCCCATGGATTTCTTCCTTTGTGTGCCCCCTTCCATTCTGCTTTTCCTTGCCCTCCTCCATCAGCCGCGGCAGTTCCATCAATGGATAATGGTGAAATACCAGCAGCCAAAACAGAGCAAGGTGGTGAAGCTACTCTCCAGACTCCTCTGCAAGATCAGGATCCAGAATGCACAGATGCTCTGCAAGCTCAACATTCAGCTTCTAAGTCAGCAGCTAATTCTTCATCAGAGCCAGAGGAAAGTGAAGCTAAGATGGATACTTCCTCAAAGGCTACTGATCATGAGAAGAACAAAGCAAATACTGAGCACCTTGACTCTAACAAAATGAAAGGCAGAAAACTGGTTGACCGTTCCTCATGCGGTTCCAATACCACCTCTAGCAGCGAGGTAGAGACAGATGCATTAGAGAAGAATGAGAAAGAGAAAGAGGAAATCAAAGAACCTGATGCACACCGTTTAGCTATTGACTCCAGATATCGTCGTGCTAGAAGTGCTGGCAGCCTTCCTGATTCTTGGAAGGAGGTCTCTGAAGAGGTACTATGATTTCTTACCCCCATGAAGTTTTAATGTAATAAATTCATTTGTCACTTTCCATTCTCATATCACTCTCATTATCAGGGGAGGCTGG
Source organism: Leucaena leucocephala (assembly GCA_037074615.1). Taxonomy (NCBI): domain Eukaryota; kingdom Viridiplantae; phylum Streptophyta; class Magnoliopsida; order Fabales; family Fabaceae; genus Leucaena; species Leucaena leucocephala. Next base: position 20,245,412 of record CM073555.1, on the reverse strand, counting down.
CCTTTCAGGCTCTCTTCTCCAGGGAGGTGTTGCCACAGAGCTTTTCTCCTCCGCATGACTTGACAAATCAGGATCATCAGATGGACAACATGGAGGATAACAAGCATAATATGGATGATAAACTAGACAACATCAAGAAATTCTGTTGCGAGTGTAGAGGAGCGGAGAAAAACCTGTCATTGGTCCAAAAACATGTTGAGCAAGAGGTACTGCTAACCATAGGGCTTGGACAAGGAAAGCTCAAGACTAGTCGAACAGGGTTTAAACCTTACAAGAGATGTTCAATGGAAGCCAAGGAAAACAGCGTTGGAACCGGCAACCAAGATGAAGAGAAAGGTGCCAAGAAAATACGCTTGGAAGCGGAGGCTTCAACTTGACACGTGATATTGCATGGAAATACATGGAGGAAACCTTGGCTTTCCATGCTATTTCTATCTCCCCCATGTGTATATCCTTATTGTTTATTACCATTATGCAGCTCACGAAACTCGTCGTGTAGATGTGTGTACCATATTAATTCTACATACGCTTATTTTACTATCTTGAACTGATGTTACTGCAGTGAAGAACTCCGCTAAATAGCTTTTAGATAAGATACGTTGAGACTTCACCAATAAGTAATTTATGAGTCATCATTCAGCTACTACTTCATGTTATTGCTTGACAGCTGTGAAATGGTTTACTTCAGAACAATCTCTTCCCGGTACAGGGAAGTCCTCCAAGGCATTGCTTGCTGCTTGGATGTTGATTGTTGCAGCCGAGAAATAATATTTTTGATGTGACGAAGTGCTTTACAGTTTGCATGAATGTGTTATATTATAGTTATGATTCTCATTCTAATGGCTTTTTTTATTTTATTTTATTTTATGTAATTATCATTTGATGTAATTCTTTATTTTATTTTACACCTGGACCAGAATAATGGTTTTTTCTTCATATGTTGAGAAGTGTTCAGATAACACCCACCCTTCTTTCTAGATTCTACTCCTTCATACTAGATATTTTCCTTAGATTTATTTCATGTTAATAACTAGAAGCTATAATGGTAGTAAGAATAAGAAAACTCTAGAGCGATGGAGAAACAAGAAATGAGAATTTCATTTATCTCATTTCCTTTCTAGATCCATTTTTCGATTCCTTTTTTAAAAAAACACTTTTCCGTGTACCAAACATGATTTCTATCTTGGCAAATTTCTTACAAGAGAACTCAAGTTATGTATCAATTCATGTTGGTACGAGCTATAAGAGCTCTTATCACTCAACCAAAAATGGTTGATTTTTTTTTTTTGATAAATAAATTTTTAGAAAGGGGTTGGGCTTACTATTGATTTAAGGGCAAGGTGAAGTCTCCTTTCCTCCTAAACAATATTAATATCGGGCAGGGTAAACTGTCAGTTATTCTCAAACGTAAATCTAAGCACTTAAGAGTTAGGATGTCTCTCCAAGCGTCGCGATTAGAACTATAAAAAAGTAGTACTCTTTAGGGATTAAACATATTTTAAATAGTCGTATGTCTCATCTTTTTGCTGAACTTAAAAATGGTTGAATTTTATTCTTTATATTGACTACTTTTATTTTTTGGAGTTACCAAAAACGGTGGGCTTAATAGAAGGTGGGCTACTTCTGCCTCAAACTTAGTTTACTGTTTTACAAGGCTTTTCTACTTTTATACGCAAAGCAAGATTTGAGGTTAAGATATAATTAGCAGTTATTATTTTTAAAACTAAAAAAAACATTGATAGAAATTTGCAAAAGAAAAATCTTTCTTCTTAAATAGTTTAATCCGAGTATATATTTGTAATTCTTTCTTTTTCTAAAAAAAAAAATCAAAGATCAATTTATGCGTACTCAAGCATATAAACAATTTAGGATAAACTTAATTGTGGGTACCATGATACCAGCATTAATAAGTTGTTAGGATAAACTTAGTTGCCTTTTTAAGAAAGGTTTCAATGATGAGAAAGATATAAATCACGGGTGAAACAGTGGATCAACGCGTAGCTTTCCTGCATATAATTAGGGTGTTGGTAATTAAGGAAACAATGGGGTGTGCATGGCTCCCTGTCTGAAAAAAGTATAGGCTATATTTTACAGTTTGATATTTAGGTCTATATAATAAAAGTTCTAATTATTTTAGACTAAGCATGGGCGGGTTGGGCATGCCCAAATCATAATACCCTGCTCATATTGTGAGAAAAAATATACAATTATAAACTTTTAACATAATACTATATTTATATGTCTCCAAGAGTTAAATAATATTTATAATCTATTAAGAATAAGGCAACAAAAAGATAATAATTAAAATTTTAAAATCTGTTGCATATGAAAAAAAAGCCTTGAAGTCTAAGTAGTTTGCAATTGCAACTTTACATCAATTCCTCTAAAATTGATAAAGATGAAGCATCTGAAAAAAAAAATATGACAGTAGCAAAGTTTAAAAAAAATAAAAAAAAATCAATTTAGTTATAAATTTTAAAAGATACAATTACCTACTTGACTACTCGTATTTGTAAAATTACCCTTTAATCACTAGTATCCATCATATTCGTTCTATGTGAAATAATATAATTTATAAATTTTGATATGTAAAAAGATAACCAACTGTACAGGGCTAAGTAGGCAGGGTAGCAACCCCTGCCCGATGCTCGACCCTACCTGAAATTACCCATTTTACATTAGGTCATTTTTATTATGCTGGGCAGGGTATCTTTTATGCGGGCTTGGGTGGGCTCACCGAGCTATGAGTTTCTTGCACACCCCTAAAAAATATTATAAGGTAAAGGTAATAATGCACATAATTAAAAATTTGAATCATTCTTTTTGTCTTAACTATAAGACCTAATTTATAGATATAATTTGATCCTAAATATATAAGATATTTTTTATTTTATATCTCTTATTTATATTATTCTAATTGATTTCATAGTTCTTCTCAGCTCATTTATCTCTTATTTCTTAATTTTTTTTCCATAAAGAATTATTATTTTTTCTTCCTACCAAATGCGTACATAAGTTTCATCTAACTTTTATTTGGGCCAAATCGTCTGGTTTTCAATTGAAAATGGGCGATAGTGTATAAAATTAGGGAATAAATACATAAAAATATATCATATATAATTCAAAGAAATTCATGTTCTTCAATAAAGGTATATGAATTTCTTTGAATTAAATATCATATATATGACATAGTGTTGGCTTGTGTCTGAAAATTTCAGTCACCTAAATTTTTCCGGAACCTCATGATGACGTGGAGAATCCTCGAGGTATAATGTCTTAATTAATGCAGTGAGAATTTTAAAGTTTAGAATCCTTTTCTGCATTTACCTTTTTTTTTTGGTTAATTTGTCAATTAATCATATCCTCAAATCATCCCAACTGTCTCTCACCTAACGCATCTAATGAAACCCTAATACCTTCATTTTACCCTTTTTCAGTTGCACTCAACTATTTTTCATGGTTAACAAGTTTCACACAACAATTAAAAAACTAATGATCTTCACGGTATTAAAATATTTTATTTCTATTATTTTTATGAAAGTGTTTAAATCACATAGCACTCCCAAACAACTTGAAATATATAATTAATCTTGTGTACATTTTTTTAAATTTTTTTAATCTCTAAAAATTAGTTATAAACTCTTATATTTGAGATTGAGAAACTACATATATTTTTTCTATATTTTTATATATGTTGTAGAATTTGTTTTATGATATTTTTTCACATAATACCAGAATAGGTCACAACTCTTTTTTTTTGGCTTGAAATATTACCATTAAATTAATTTATTCTTTTAGAAAATTAATATAATTGCGTAAAAGGTTAATTTTAATGACAGAAAATAATTATATAGAAGTTATGTGTACTTTTCAAAACAATAAAGGTATCTATTAGCGTTGAGAATATGACGCAAGAAGGATAAGGGAGCTTATTCACAATTAGAGTATTTTAAACTTACCTATCGTCTGTAGGTTCAATTAGCGAAAGAGTAAGACATACGACTATTTAGAACATATTCAATTCCTGAGAAGTATTACTTTATTGTAATTCTAATTGCGGTACTTGAGGAGGCATCATAGTTATTGAGTACTTATATTTACACCTAAAAGTAATAAATAGCTCGTCCTACCCGATATTAGTATCATATAGGAAGAAAAGAGACTTCGTCTTATTTTTGGATCGTGAGTAAGCCTAACCCTTTTCTAAAAGTTTTATAAAAAAGAAGAAAAGAAAAGATACTTCGAACTTATTAGGAGAATATTGCATTTGTAATTGGAAGAAGATTCCACAAACCAACAATATCTCTTTTAATCAATTAAAAAAATTATGAGAAGCTGAAGTATTTATACTTTATGATTTTATGAACAATTCCCACATTTTATGTAATATTTTAATGTACAGGGTTACCGGTTACCTATTTAATTAGTTGAATTTCAAGAGATTATACACAATTTATTTTAATTTTGATGATTATTATGATTAAGATCTTAATATGTATATGTTTTTCTTTAAATTTTACTTAAAAATCATAAATATTAATTAAGCGATAGTTTGTTAGATAAGTTACAGATGGGATGATTTAGCCTTTGTGATGGATTTAAATCAAGTCCATAGATATATTAACACGCTGAAAAAATTATATAGAAAAGAAATCAACTAGAAAAAAATAAATTAATTAACGTGATGACCAGCTCCAAGTAGAATAACATGTCTTAAAATAAATAATATGATTATTATTTATTTCTTTTCTAAAGCACTATATGTGTATTTTCTGAATGTTGAGGACACGAATTTCTAATTAAATTTTACTTGTAAAATTAAAAAAACAAAACAATAAAAACTCGTAAGATATCAAAATATTACCATTATTATGCAATAATATCAATTTGAGTTCAATATTTTTATAAAAACTAAAATATTGAATACGTTGTTACCAACGCAGAAATATAACTCGACAAGAGAATATTCCTTTCCCCGAATAATATATAAAATATATCCTCCTCCTATATACTCTAAAACTAATACAAATTGCATCCCTTAATTGTTTAAATGGAAATAATTAAAAATTGACGTTGAAAATTGGGAATTTAAAAAAGACAAATTTTGGACTGCAATTTAACCTTTTCACGTGCATTGAGGGACGGAAACTCAAGTTTCAAGCTAACACGCAGCTACTACGCTCTCCAAAGACAACAATCACTTCATCTATATATACAACTTCGTTTTAATATAAATACTAATATTTAATTTATTTAACTAATTTAATAATATTAAAAAATTAATATAATATATATTTTTAAAACACTCTAATAATTTTCTTTAATTTTTTTCTTCCTCTCCTATTTAATTATTATTTAAAGAATATTAATATAGATAATTTATATAAAATAGATAAATATATAAAATAAGTCTTATATTTAAGAATAAGATTAACTCTCTAATTAAGTCATAGACTAATGATCGGACTACTATATTTTATGCCTTCCTAAAATTAAGTGTTCATTAAATACAGTAATGATATGTTTGGTAGAGTAGAAGTAGAGGTGGGAAAATAGAAGTAGAAGTAGCTTCTTTCACTTCTCTCGTTTGGTATGATAAAAGTCACTTTCACTTCTACTTTTAATATTTTGGTTCATTTCAGTTGCATCAGAAAAGTTAGAAATTGAGATGATGAAAGTGGAAGTAAAATTTTTTAAACTATTTTACCCCAATTATACAATTTCTAGACAACTTTAACCCTTCCCAAATTATAAAAAAAAATATTGAATCATTTTACCCAAAAATATAAAAAAATTATATATCAATTTCATATTTATTTCTATTCCACCAAACAAATTTTAAAACATATTTTTAACCTAATTTCACTTTTACTTTTACTTTCACTTCTATTTCTATTTTTATTTCTACTTCCACCTCCATGATAAACATAATATAAATATATAAACTTTGTTGAATGTAAAACTAATGTAGGTTATTGTAATCTATGCCGGTTATTACAAGAAATAACCCAAGTAGATAAGTGATTTGAGGCTGTTTAAATTAGCTTTTTAAAAATGATTTTATATAATTAAATAAGAGGAGTTTAGCTCCGACTAAAAAGAAAAAAAATGAAAAGAAAAGTTTAACTTAAGAGTGTTTATTAAACTATAATTTGAAGGTTTTTCGATAGAACAGACTCTTTATGTTGGTTGTAGAAATTGACAAGATTCGATTATTGTTTGAATATATTCATATGCATAATTCTAAATGGATTAATCATGTAAGAATGTATGCTTACTTGTCATGTTAAAATTATTATTAGTTGGATCATCTTCTCATAGGCACACAGCCATTCAATACGATGATCATATTATGGATATAAGTATCTTATGGAATTTTTCATGTTACACAAAACTAACAAATCTTTAAGAGATTTATTTATATATAAGTTTTATTGTTCCTCTAGTCTTAAGCTCTCAATCAGTTTGAGCATTTCTTTTTTAATCATTCATGCAAGAGATAGAAGGAAAAAAGAGATATTTAATGATGAGTATATATACAAATAAGATGTTAACATTGAACCCTATGTCAAATCACCTATTTTTTATTTACCAAGAGATAGGATGTAATTTACTAAAATATCTCGGAACAAGTGATAATTTATAGATTATTATTATTTATTATATTAAAATTTGTTATAGAATTTTTTAATTAATTATATTATAATTGTTTTTTTAGAATATAATTGTTTTATAATCTATTAGAACTAATTTTTGAAACATTAAATAAATTTATAGACTAATTAATTATTATATTATTTTTATTTTTTTTATACTCTCTATTCTTTTTTTTCTGTCTTCTCTATTATCTCTTCTCTCTCATCTTTCTTTTCTTTTCTCTACCTTCTCTTATATTTTTAATAAAATTATACACTTTCTCGTAATTTTTTAATTACAGAAATCCTTCTGGTAATGACTATCTAAACACTTATTTATTCAGAACTATTTTTCGTTTATAAACTCTTCTCTAAAACTATTTTTTAGACTCTTATCTAAATAGATCATATAATTTTTTTATTTATATTAAATTTGGGCTTATAAATTTAAAATGTTCTCGTGAAAATATAATATAATGACGAAGAAACGTAGAAGAAGTGAATTAGGTTAGCGCATATTGAGGCTTTATAAGTCGCGGCATCGTTTTCTGGATATATATATATATGTATATATATATATATAACATTAGCTTTTTTCTTTTTGCAAGGTACGCATCATCCTTACGTTGTTGGACAGATCTGACATTCCGTGATTCTCAAACTAAATATTTCTCGGATAAATCTTTTAATATTCCTTGAAATCTAGAAACCCCTGCAAGTTTATTATTACTATAATACCACAATCTCTACGTAATTCAACCCCAAAACTGTGGGTTTCAACTTTTGATCGAAATTCTCACAACAGTTTCGACCCACGCTCACGCTTTTCCATATTCATTTCCTTTTGATACGAATTGTAGCCCATTCCTCAGACCAATCGTCTTCTCCTTCTCCAACTTCCATGTCGTCTTCATTACCCAGTACCTCCCGGATCTCGCCACCTGTCCCTTTCTTCTTCCTCAATTTCAATGCCCTTCCCTTTCTTCCGTTCATTATCTCTCTCAACTTTTATTTAGTATCCGTACTCTGTTATTTATACTACTATTCATTCATGTTACTGTTTGCTAATACTTTCTTTAAATATATATCCACTGAGTTTGAAAAATCAATGCCTTGATGATCAGAGACATGCTATTAGTATTCTCTCATTTGGGTTTTTGTCAAGTTCCCATTTTTTTTAAGACCCCATTTTGTATTTGAGCAATAAAAGGGAGGCTCATGAAAGCATTTTGCTTAATTTGCTTCTGAACAACTTCATCACTCACTAGTTCTTCTTCGTCTTCGAGAACTCTTTCAATGTTAGTTTCTGTTCTTTATGGAGTACTCCTTGTGTGCTTGCCTTTTTCTTGTGGTTCCTTTGAGAACCAAGAAAAGGTACTAGAACCATCATCCACTAATTTACTTCCCAATTCCTGCAACGAAACATGTGGGAAACACCATGTTCCTTTTCCATTCTACGTGAACTCGTCTTGTGTGTCAATTTCTCATGCTTTCAATCTCTCTTGCTCGAATTCCTCTTCGCTTATGCTCAGAATCGGCTCAGAAAACTACCCTGTGATTGAATTCTTCCCTGATGGTGTCCTAGTGGACTTCCCAGGCACATTATCGTGTCGTCATTACAATGACCTGAACTCGTTTGGTAAAAGTTTTGTGAGAAACGAACACTTTGGCGTCTCAGTGGATAATGTCATTGGTCTCTATGACTGTGAGGATTCTTCTCTGTGCAAAGCAGATTGTGAAACAGTTGACTTGCTGGGTTGTGATGGAAACGATGATGGTGGAGGTGGTTCACTTGGGTGCTGCTATCCACTTTCAGACCATAGTATATGGCATGTAGGAGAAGGGTTTTCAGTGTTCTCTGAGTATGGATGCAGGGGATTTGCTAGTTGGGCTGTTCTGAGAGGGTCAAATTCTGGAAAGCGAGGGGTAAAATTGGAGTGGGCTATTCCTAAGAACTCATCCGTGGAAGTTTGCTCAAGTAATGCAGAAATGGTCAATGCTACGTCTGTTGAAGGTGGAGCAAGGTGTATGTGTCAAAATGGATATGTTGGTGATGGATTTGCAAATGGAACTGGATGCTTGCAGGGTGAGTAGTAGTTTTATTTCCTCATCTCCGAAAATTGCGTTATTGAGCTTTTGCTTTGTTGATACTATATTTTACTGTTCTCTGAGCACTTATAAATTTTTTTATGAAATATAAAAGCAAGCCACTGCTTCTCTGACATTCTTTATTAGTTATGGAGATAGAAATGATATTACAATTCTTTCACTTTCATCTTTGCTGTTGTTCTCTATGTAACCATAGGCTAAGTAACGATTGAACATTGTTGAAACCTCAGGGCTGAACCTATTGAAAGGAGCATATTTTCTTCCATGAGACCTGATAGTATACATATGAGAAAGTTAACTCAATCTAGGTTATCTATGAGATAGAGTGAGTATAAAAGGATTAATGATTTCTGCGCCAAATTTGTATGAATGTGTAGTTTCTGGACAAAGTGCTTTGAAGTTTTACGATCTTTTAGAACTTACTCAATTCAGATTTGACATTGTCTTCCTCTTTGATGCATCTATTAATGCAGCCTGTGTCAAGGATGGGCATGAAGCATATGGCAGTGATTGCAACATCAGAAGGAAAGATCAAAGAAAATTTGTTATTATCCTTGGTAATTAAGCAACATTATACTTATTTTTGTGTGATAAAAATAGTAAATCTCTGAGGTTTTAAAGAAAGAATATAATCACAAAAAAGTCCTACAACAAGTGAGTAGCATATGATGACAAATTTCGGTATAGAAAATAACAGCAAGTCCATGTTGTTCACTCGTTATTGAAATTTTTTGAGACCACATAATGATTTTTCTTAATAAAAAGGCAATTAGGATTTAGGACCAGTGTATGTTCAAATGTGCTGTCACTTTTCATGATTCACTGTCATGTTATTCTTCAAATGCAGGAATCCTTGGTCCAGTTCTTATTGTTGCCTCCATGATAGCACTATTTTATCTACTTAAAAGAGCACAAAAACCAGGCACGTTTGACAATGACCAGGCTTACTATCACAACACCTCCTTTCAAAAGGCTTGTAGAACTCAATTGTTCAGCCTCCACGAACTCGGTGAAGCCACGAAAGGTTTCGCCGAGGATCAGAAACTCATGCACAGCAACAACAATGGTACGATTTTCGCCGGAGTTCTTGGGGATGGATCACATGCAGCTATCCACAAGTTGCAATATGATACTGAGAAAGACCTTATGGAAGTCCTAGCACAAATTGAGGTTCTATCTGCTATTTCACATAAGAATTTGTCCCGCCTTCTCGGTTGCTGTATAGATTCCGGCTACCCTTCTTCAGTTGTCTACGAATATCCTGCAAATGGTACCTTGGAGGATCATTTACATCAAAGAAAGGGACACAAACTTTGTTTGGAATGGAACAGGAGATTGACTATTGCTGCAGAAACTGCTAGTGTTCTTGCTTTCTTACAATATGATATTTCTCCTCCAATATTCCACCAAAACCTTAAACCTGGTTGCATATTCCTAGATGGTGATTTTTCTGTCAAGATTGCAGGATTCAGACTAGTGAATACCAAATTCAACTATCACTATGACAATAACAACAACATTGATCAAGGCTTGCATTTCTGCAAGAATGACGTTTATGACATGGGAGTGCTGCTTCTTGAGATCATTTCAGGCTCAAATAATAATCACTTGAACAACTCACCAACTCAAGCACTTCAAAAGATTAGGACAGGGAAGCTCGAAGAAATCATCGATCCCTTACTCTACTACCACGAGCAACCTCGTACTTGCCAAGAACAGATACAGATAATAGCGGACCTTGCAACAAGATGTATGTTGTTTGGTGCAGATGGAAAGATGGGGATGATTGATGTTGCAAGAGAGTTGACACACATAACAAAAGAGAGTGTTGCTGATGGAGGAATCACAAAAGGACCTGTTTTGGAAGTGACATTCTCAAATTCTAGTCTTCTTCAGATGATATCAATGTCTCCTGATTCTATGCGTGTACGACCTTGAACTTCTTCTTCTTCAGATGATGGTGATATCAATGTTCGGTTTCAGTTTGTCAGTCCCAGGAACAGAAAAGGGACAAAAAAAAAAAAACACTCACAATTGTAAGTGCTTAATGAGGATGAGAGATTCCCAGCCATTGTACATTTGGGGAATATGGATTGAATAATCCGGTTCTAGCAGTGTAATTCACTTAGCTCTATGAGCAAAGTGTATATATGGTTTATGTCTCTGCAAATAGAATCAGATATATTATGTATTATGCGCATGTATGAAAACCAGTTTAATTTCTATATAAATCATTAGTAGTCTTTTTATGGGTATATTAATTAGTTCTTGTAATTTCTGAGTTTCAAAGTCTATATATAGATTGAGCTTCAGTGTTTTGGGTCATTTGAATTTATTTTTCATTGTTTTATCTTTTATGTTTTAATAATTTTTTCACAGGCAAAGTTATTTATATTATCCTTATTACCAAGTCTTTTGGTGATTAGAAGTTGTTTCATTTTGTCCTTATAATCCTTTTTATTATATTTTTTTGGTCAATTATCCCCTGCTAAGTCAACACAGTTCTCAATGATTTGACATAGTTTCAATTTTAGTCAAATTAAAACTTAAACCCAAAAAAAATATAAGTCGCGCTTAAGATTTGGACTCAAACTAAGATTATATTTTTATTTTTCACAAGGATTCACTTTAATTAAAGAACATAATAAATTTCAAACATTTTAAACTTTCTTTTAATTTTATAATTTTTTTTAGTTTTATTTAATTTTCTCGTTTTAACATTTTATTGCAAATTTAGTTTTTATTTCTCAATTTTATTTAGTTTTAATTTAATCTCAATTTTTACTTTGAGTCCTTAATTTTATCTTGTTATAATTTAATTGTTAAATTGTATCACAAGTTTTATTTTATTTATTTATTATTTAAATTGTATCCCAAAGAACATTGGGATGCAAGATCCTGATGGTGGTTGCTCCACTGAGGATCTCCTACTATAGAATCATTGAGCTTTACTATTGTCTCTAGTTTATTTCATTTTAACTAATAATTTTATAAATTATTGATAAAAAATACAGAAATTTTATGTTTAGCATTTTAATTTGAAAAAATATGAAAAACTGAATAATTTTTAAGATATCATTAATAATGAAATTAAAACTAAAATCGAAGAACAAATTAAAAAAATAATTTAAAATTAGCAAAAAGATCATTTATTTTGGGGGCTGCTCCTACCCGAACGAATGGAAGGAAATGAGCAACTTTAGAAGATCAACAAAAGATGGGAATGGTCAACCTTAGTTCCCTCCTTTATCACAATCAGAAATGGAATTGAACATTTCTTCACTTTGAGATATAAATATGCCATTTGCTAACCATAATAACCACTTCAATCTCTCTGTTCGTTGTTCAAACCATTTTCCCTTCCTTCATACTCTTTGTCAAGGTACTCATATATCCTTTTCTTTCAAATCTTCTCCATCAAATCCTCAATCATATCCTTTCTGGCTTTCCCTTTAATTATTGCACAAAGGGTGTTTGTTAAATGTCCCAAGTTGTCATCTTTTCATACCTCTTCTTCCATGGCTACGATTCATTTGGCCATAACTAGTAACCAAGATTAAGAAACAAAAGGCATATTTTTGAACTAATAAAAAGATTAAATCAGTTGGTAAGATAATTGTTCAAGCGTGGGATCTTGCCTGGACGTTGAACATCACTCATAAATCTTCAAAAATGTAGATTATAGGCTTAATGGTTGTTCTCTGTTAACACTTCACAACATTGTTTGTAGTTTCAGACCAATTTTTCCCTCACCGTCATCGAAAACAAAGGCTTAAAATTTCCTTTTCCTTGTGTGTCATGTCCTAAGATGAGTCAGCAAGAACAGAATAATGCTGAAGCTAACGACAGCCGTCCTCGTTTGAATCAAAGGATTCTTTCATCTTTGTCAAGAAGATCAGTTGCTGCTCACCCTTGGCATGATCTTGAAATTGGTACTAATTAATGTTGACCATGCTCTACTCATCCATAGTTGTCTTGTTTATTGACACTTAACCTAATGGTTCAAATTATTTTCGTTGTCTATTGCAGGACCTGATGCTCCCAACATTTTCAATTGTGTAAGTCTTCATCTTTTTGAGGAATAAATAGTTGTCCAAATTTACGATATAAACTGCAAAAAGTCCAAATTCATGGTTAGCGGCATTGTCAAGTTTTAGGCCGCAGTTTTTAATCAAACTGAAAAGAATCAATCCTAACTTGGATCTTCATACAGTAAGATTAAATTTATTGCTGAATCTTTCGGCAGTTGAAGCCTGCACTTCTCCATTTGAACATTGAACAGATTACTTGAAGAATTCGTTAAAGTCATATTTTCAATCTTCCTAACGATCATTAAATGCCATTTTCCACATTTTTGAAATCTTCAAGTTTTGGTGTTTCTGCATGTTGTTGAATGGTTAGTTGCTGCCTGCAGGTTGTGGAAATCACTAAGGGAAGCAAGGTCAAATATGAACTTGACAAAAAGACTGGGATGATCAAGGTTTGAACCATTTTTGCCTCATTCAATAACCATGACTAAACAATGAAAATAATATAAGTTATTAACGTTCTATTTCCTTCTTACTTCTTAGGTTGATCGCATTCTGTATTCATCAGTTGTTTATCCTCACAACTATGGCTTCATTCCTCGTACTCTTTGTGAAGATAATGACCCACTTGATGTCTTGATCCTTATGCAGGTAACTTCCATACCATTTGAAATTCAAATGTCTTACATAAGAGTCATTTGCTCTTATTTATTATTTCTAATGAGTGTTTTTCAAAAACCTGTTCTTTTCATACTATTCTATCATTGTTATTGGTAAATACAAAATTACTTCTGATAATTGTCATAGTTTATGTTATTGTCAACTTCATATGAATGAAGGTCCTGTGTTTGAACTTGACATGAAGGAAATTCTAAGTGGCTTACTCAATATTCCATGTGTATATAGGAGCCGGTTCTTCCTGGTTGTTTCCTGAGAGCCAGGGCCATTGGACTGATGCCTATGATTGACCAGGTATTGTATTTTTTCCCTTTTTAGCCTAAACAAAACCCACAAGCAACCCACAAGCAGTTTTCAAGTGTTAGTCATAAAATCTCTAGCGAAATTTCCTCCACATGTCATTTCTTTATTGGAGAAGTTCATAGCAAGTACTTAAATGAACTTTTCTCTTTTCCACCGATTCTTGTCATAAATAAAGTTATGATATTGATGCAGGGAGAGACCGATGATAAAATTATTGCAGTATGTGCTGATGATCCAGAGTATAAGCACTACAATGACTTCAAAGAACTTCCACCTCATCGCCTCTCTGAAATAAGGCGCTTCTTTGAAGATTGTATCCTTAAAACAACCTGGTGTCCCTGCCAAGCTGATAGGTCGCATGTTTATAGTACCACTTTAATGGACTTGAATCAGAATCGTACTTGAAGATATTAGACTTAAACAAACAAACAAAATTGCAGAAGACCTTTTGTTGAAACCTTAAATTCAAGAACTTGTTGCCTATGATTCTATAAGCTTGATATAAGTTCCTTGACAAATTGATCAGACAAGAAGAATGAGAATAAGGAGGTAGCAGTTAATGACTTTTTGCCTCCTTCTACTGCCGTTGAAGCCATCCAGTACTCAATGTTAGTAGATTTTCTTTTTTTAACATCTATTTTGATTTCTGAAGAAACTAGCTGAGAGAGATAATGTGGCATATATGAAATGAAAAATGGCACTATTTTGCTTCATTACTGTAAGTTTTTCTCTTTGATTTGGTGCAGGGATCTTTATGAAGAGTATATTCTGCGCTCCTTGAGGCAATAGACTATAATTCTATCAACCATAAATTATCATAAGACACAGTTACCGATGACACTTTATTTTTTCCTCTCTATATTATATACTACAGTTAGAAGTGTTCTTGAGTTTTACTTGAGACTAAATCTCTCCGCACATCATATATTATGGGAGACCGTTGTTTTGTTTTGTTGAAATTGTTTCTTTGTAATTTTTGTTGGGATGATACAAGTTGTTTGGTTGGTTAAGCTAAGGAACGACCATCAACTTCTGTGGAAATATATCATGTAAAGTTCCTGTTGATTGAAATATAATACCCTATCATGGGTGTTCTTTATTCTGGTCTGGTATTTTATCAATTTTGATTACTTGCATAGTTGTATGCTTAAATTCCGCAACCGAATTAATCGTTAAATAGATTGAAAGATTCAAGCCGTGATCGAACAGTTTACATGTTTACTTACATTATATTTTGGGATAACGTTTTGCAATCCTAAAATGTGTTAATAATTGATATATTTGACGTTGGTAATGACTGATATCAGTTACATGATATCACCGTCTATTAACTTTGATCGGAGGAGTATATAATATCAAAACTACAATAAGCTATACTATTCACAAGGTATTAATATTTCATAGTATAACTCGTCTGAAATTGTGCAAAAGCACGTAAAAACACGTGACAAATCATATAATTTTTTTAAAATGAACTCAAATTTCTCATGGAAAATATTGACACATCGGTTAGCAAGTACATATTTTGGTTATTCCTACATGCTCAAGTTCAACTGTTACACTTATTTAGGAAGTAGTTTGCAAGTGACGATCAACCTATCATTTATGAGTACAATTTATTTAGTAGTTCTAAGAGAAGAACAGCAGCAGAATCCTTGGCTTTTTTCACGCTTGGCATTGGCTCTCCAATGAATTCATCTGTCCATCCTCTATCAGTAGTATTGACACGAACTGCAAATGTAAACCTCTTTGCATGTGCTGGACCACCCTCATTCACACACCTGGAGATTTTAGCGCAGCAAATTACAATAGTTTGTAAAATATCACACTTTTCGGCATGAGATTGAAAGCGAGTGGATTCGTACCGGTAGAATGGCATAGGCCAATTTCTCCGCAAACAGATGTCGTTTAATGTTTGTCTGGTGAATGTCTGGTTTCCATTCTTCTTCTTCTTACCATTTTCATCATCCTTCTCCTTAGTTTTGGTGGCTACCTCCTTCTCTTTCAATGCAGCAAGGGCATTTCTGGCAGCTAATTTCTGAGCCATTTTCTTTTGAGGATTTTGAGCAGCCCCAACTTGCACGCCGTCGATGAATACTTCTACGGTAGCCAAATTTCCAATTCGACAGGCTCTATATTCTAAGCCCTCTGCCTGCTGCTGGCATCGTTCTTGTAGCTCCCGCACAGGATGCATTGGCAGAGTCTCAGGGGTCACCATAGGATGCAAAAGAGGCTGGAAAACCTGAGAAAATTGTGAGACCCAAAATCATTTTATCTATTTAAGTAAAATGAATAGAAAGAGAGATGCGGTTTCAAAGTGCAGGGCTCACCTTCCAAACACCGGAAGTATCTCGACCACTGTCAAGAAAAATGGCACCAGCAATAGATTCAACAATGTCACCAAGGACTTTGGGTGCTTTGCAGTCTCCCAAGCCAAAGGAGTTAAACCCTGGCTTTGACAATTCTTCTTGAACTTCCTTTACAAATTCTGTAATCTGTAGACATATAAAACCAAAAGCACAACATTAGAATGGCCACAAGAAATGCTCAACAGCCTCCAGGCAATAAGGAACAATGACTTAGAACCAGGGAGTCAGCATGAAACCTGTTTTTCTAGGGCACTGGACCCATGTCGAAGATGGATATGAAGATTGTGTTTAACAGCCACACGTGCAAAGTTTTCATTGTTTACAGCAGCAGCTCGAAGGTCAGTCAGACGTCCTGGTGGCAAATCTGTGTAAGTGAAAAACAAGTGCCTAGTAATGAGATGATCCAAGACAGCATCACCAACAAACTCTAACCGCTGATAACAGGATACTCCAGAGGATGGTCTTGATGCATGAGTTATTGCTTCTACAAGCAGCCCCTTGTCTCTAAACTTGAGATCCAAAACGCCTTCCAAAGCATCAAAGTCAACGCTCCTAAGTATGCTCTCAGGAACAGTATTTGGCTTTCTTGCAGACTCCATCTTATCAGGATCAAACTCTATCTGAATGCCAATCCATTTCATAAGATGATTCGCAGCATTCTTCCCACCTTCAACATAATACACCCCAATCAGAGCTTCTACAACATCTGCAAGTGTCTTGCTGGATAGGACTCTATAAGAACTTGAATCACTTTCAAGCTCACCATCTTCCATTTCATCATCCTCGAATCCATCAGAAAGGTGACCCATCTTCTCTGTCTTTGGAATCAATCCCTCCTGATCAAATAAAGATGACTCTGCATCCCTGGTATCCTCATCAAATACAGGCAGCACCCCAGGAGCTGCCCATCTGGATGGAGCGAAGCGATCTGCTTGAATGTATGATTGAAGTCCTTTGCTCAATGCATACTGATATAATATCATATTACTGACCATTTGTTGCCTCATCCTAGTAAGCTGACCTTCATGTTTCTGTGGGTATTTTAGGAAAAGAAATCTACTAACAACCCATTTGAGATACGCATCTCCTAGAAGCTCTGCCCTTTCGTAGCAGAATGTCTCCTGGCAGGAGGCAGCAGTCAAGGCCTCCAATATCTGTGCATTGAGGAGGCATGGGTTAACTGCAAAAACTAGAACCACGACAAATTGACTACATTGAGCAGAAACATCATTACCTTGTTAGACTGGACTGGATAATTTATCATATTCTTAAGTTGAATTGCCAGAAGCATACTTTCAACCCTCCTCATTATTGAAGGCAGCCTCTGGGCCCCACGAACGAGAGATCCAGGCAGGGAGTGCACAAGGCATAGCTCAGGAGGAAGAAAGACATAATAAGTTTTGTCATGAGCCTCTTCGGATTCGACTTCATCTGCTACAGAGGCAAGATGTAATAAATATAAGATTTAGACACTTGCCAGGAAAATATAAGTTCAGTATCGGAATAAGGAGAGCATACTTTCACTGTGTTCAAATCGAGGGGACAAAAGATTCTTGCAGTATGATACACCCCGCCCTCTTATAAGAGGTTGCTGCTTGTAAATTAAATCAACACCATACCTACATATAGCAATAAAAATAGGATAAGTTACCATATGCACCCTCAATTGCAAGAAGATACAAAAAGCTCCTCTAATGCGGAAGGATTCATAAGCTATTGCCGCCTAATGCCAGAAAATATTGGCAACACCCTCCCTGAATAGGTTAAAAGGGCGTATTCCTTCCCTGATTAAAAGGTGCTCCCTGTTCTTCATGCACAATATCGCAGGTCCAACATGGCTGACAAGTTATGGTCAACCAATTTCAAGATAGAAAAAAGGGGAGAAAATTGGTAGGAGGTTTGGCACAAAACCTTTAAAAAAGGAAGAAAACTAGAAGAAAATAATACCACCTAAAGGAGAATACATATCATACTTTTGTTTGTAGTAGTCAGCATATGAGCTGTACTCCAGAGGACCAAGATAGCCTTCTTTCCTAGGAAAAGAGTTCTCTGCAGTCATATCATAGCGTATTGAATCAACATAAAACCTCTTCCCCGAGTGAGCAGCTGTAACTATCCTCCCTATCAGATCCTCTGCATTAGTACAGGTATCAGCCATCATCAATTTCCCTTGAGCAGTCTTATTATATTTTTGCGTCCGCACGGCTTGCCTATTAAGAACCAATCCTGAGGCTTTCACTATATCAAACTGTGCAACAGCTCCTCTGATTCCATAGGTTGGGTGTGGTTTTTGCCCAAAAGCCATGCCATGACGCAATTTCCCAAATCCATATTCCCTTCTATCTCCACCTAAAGTTCTCTCATTTGTGCCAAGATAAACATCTGGTCGAGCCTTCTGAAGTGGATTTTTCCATGTATCTGTTTCAATTACTGTCTCAACCAGATTCCAGTCAATTTGCTTCATAGGATCTACAGACTGATCGCTAACCATTGGAACAAATAAATATGCTTTTGCAGAATCCCAAGGAGTAGTGGAAGGTTCAACATCCACATCCAGGACAATGCTCATTAACCTTACATGAAAGCTTTTTAAGGATGCCAACTGCATGTAAAAGAGAAAAGGTAACAATTTGTCATCAGCAACAATAATTCTAACAGTTGGAGACATGTAATACAACCATACACGATAGATAATCTATACACCTGACTCTCAGTAATATTTATTGACCCTCTAAAGACAAGGGATGCCTTTGTAGTCATGGTTCGTGCAATAAATAGATCCATCGACATCGATAATACCTGCAAAAAACAAGGGAGCAAAAACATTCTAAAATACTCATATATGGACAGGACTGTTAAATGCAGACGAGAATTACTACCTCTGCATCCAGCTCATTGCCAAAAAGTACTGCAAAATCTGAAACTTGAGTCAAGAATGGATCCTTTGAATGGCCTATGTTGTCACTCATAACAGCATACATATAAAGATGAAGCAATTTGGAATCGCTGCAAGCATCTTTTCCAGATAAGATCCATTCTCCCTAAAAATCCAGAAGGAGATAAGCAAGAATAAATTTAGGAATAAAAGCAATAAACTCAAGGACCCTCAATCTAAAAAGCTTAAGTTGTTCGGAGAAGGGCAAGTGTTGAACTCCCAGCTTAGTTAAGGAAGGATCTAATATCATGTCAAGAATCACTTTATCTGAAGTGATTGAGCTGTTAGGAGAAGTCCTATGATTAATCTTATCAATACAATAACAACAACAAGCCTTATCCCATTAAATAGGGTCGGCTATATGGATCATACGATGCCATTATGCTCTATCAAAAACTAAATCCTTGGATAGGTTATTGAACAGGAGATCCCGCTCAATGACCTCATTGAGCATTCTCTTGGCCTTCCTCTACTCCTTTTAACCGGACTCCATACTGTTTGCTCCACCCTCCTCACAGGCGCATCCCTTGGCCTTCTTTGCACGTGTCCAAACCACCTTAGAGATAATACTCAATAATACACAACCCTCCCAAGAAAGTTGGCACCCTGTAAAAATATGACCTTGACATCTGAAAGGGACCAAATTAGTATGAGATGCCTAAATTCCTTGTTGAGTAGTGTGAACTACTCCATGGGGTACTTATGCTCAGATGCCATCCAACTTATATCCAGATTTACAAAATAACAGATAGACTAAGTGATTTGTAGGGCAAACGAACCTTTAGTACTTCCGCCACACCTTCAGGATAAAACTCTCTATGTCTAGCAGTCCCTGGAAGTGGATCTCCTTCATCATTTTGCTCATCCTTTTCTCTTTCTTCTCCACTTCCTTTGTCAGGCAATAGCATATCAGTGAACGCTCCCATCTCATGCAGCTTCTTGCAAGCGGCTAGACAAACAGCCTGCAAAACAAGGGAGTGATAACCAATGCTTCTTGTGTAAAGATGGCTAAAATGCATTCCAACTATGATCAAATGATGTCAGACCTGTTGGGCAAGGCGAATTGAACTGCATATGGGACCCTCAAGATTTTCAAATGGCGCATTACACGGCAATTGAAGCTTGCAAGAATACTCAATGGGACCTCCTGATTTTTCATGCTTCTCCATTATAAACTCAGGACGAAGAATTGAATATCTGGATAGGTGCACCAGAATCCAAATTAACATTCAGAGGTACAAAAATGTCTAGTAATGCAAATAATAATATCAAGCAGAAAGGAAGCACCTGTCACTAGGTAGCTGAGAGCAGTAGAAGTGGATAAGACCAACAGCAGAATTTAAGCTCACAACTGCACCAGTTGACTCCACCTGGTAAACAGATCCTGGTCTTGTATCTACTGAAATCAACCTTGAAGTGTCTTTAAGATGACTTAGGTCTGTTCTCTCTATTGCTTCTCTCCGCAAAGTCTCCTCACTATCCCTGGCATTCTTTAGAAATGCTCCATGCGACAAGTTCCCCCTATGTACAGGAAAGAAGGAAAAAAAGGGATTGAGAGCAGTTGGGAGGAGGCAACTCAGGACCCATTGTTGTTTGTGACATCATAAAGATGATCAAGGTTTAAAAAAAAATGCAGGGAGGAGGAGCATAAACTCCTAAAACAGTATAGGGTTTTCATTGTATATTAATGATGGAAACTGCAACAACACATCACGGTTTAACCAAATTGTACAAAAACAAAGGCAAAGGATGTTTCTTTCCTCAGATAGAAAAAATTATTTAAAAAGAGCCCAAGAAGGGCTGTAACTTCTTACCAGCTACAGTGTTTACAGGAAAGAATCGAACATTTTATTAATAAAAGCAAATGCTACTCCATTGGTAGCTCGTTGGTTTAACAACATAGAGACAAGCAGTAAAAGTAATAATTTGAGGGAGGAAAGTAACCAACAGAAGCCAAAAACAATGAATTTCCCAACAGAATTTTCAGTTTAATTAGGCTCATTAGAATACCCAAAATCATAGTAAATCAACATCATGAAAAAGAGAAAATGCCAAGAGTCAATCAAATCATAAATAATACCTCTCAACCATCAAGATATAATCAGACCCAGGCTTTCTGGCACGACCTCTAGATTGAATGTATGCCAAAACAGTTTTTGCAAGGTCAAAGCGGATAACAACGTTGCATTGACGTATATCAAGTCCTTCTTCAGCAACACTAGTGGCAACTAACAATGTAACCTACAAATAGGTGCCAGCATTAGATGAAAAGAACACAATAAATTATCTTAACGTTCATAAGGAACAGATTGAGCAGACATGCAGCCATTAAAAGAAAGATCTTACTCGTCCATCGCGGAATCTAGCAATTGTATCCTGCATTTGTGAGGTCCTCATTTCCTGACTATTGTTGTGGCCAATCAAGCTCGCACACTTAACAAAACTCAGAGATGGAAGCTCTGCGAAAACCTGCAAGGTTCAAAGACGGTGGATTAGTGGGATCTTGATCAAGTAACTGAATAAACCAAGATGAACTATAAAAGTGGTGGATATATTTTATTAACCTTGGGGAGAACTAAAGCAGACACAACACGCTCAACAAAGATGATTGCACGAAAGTCTTCTGTATGCTGATACTTGAGAAGTATTTTGATCAGAGCCTGAACTTTAGGGGTCACCTTGCCATCCGCCACAGCAGCTCCAATAATGACATCCACATGCTCCCCTCCAGAGACAACTACAAGTATACCAGCTTAAGTAACATACCAAACTAAATTCCATCTTACAGATTGGTTTTCAAATAGGTGGTAGGTATTACAAAAGTCGAGAATAAATACGCAGAAAATCATGATTGGGTAGTTACATTAACAATCACAGAGCACGTTTGAGATATTAGATAATAAGAATGCATTTTGACATTCTTAAATGAAAAGCAAGACTGATAAGTAACGCTATTTATCGGTGGACATACCGATTATGCAAGCGGGAAGAAGAAATGGGTACAACACGCAAGGTACTGTATAATTCTCAGTGTTCATTACTTCTGTATGCTATTACATATATACACATATTGAATCCCATTCAAGGCGGGATTTTTTGGGAATGAAATCAGGGGAATAAAAGTAAGATAATTTCTGTGATCTCCCTCAGTTATTCTGTCTTTGATTATATGATCCCGGTAATCTCTCTTGCTCTTAATTGCATATATTTTACACTCCCCCTCAAGTTGGAACATAGATATTTATCATGTTCAACTTGCCAATTAGATATTCGAATTTGTCTCGAGTTAATCCCTTTGTGAGTATATCTGCTGCTTGTTCCTTTGAGGGGATGTACTTGAGATCAATTGTCCCTGCATCAATCTTCTCTCTTATGAATTGTCTATCGATCTCTACATATTTTGTTCTGTCATGTTGAACAGGATTATGTGACATGTTGATTGCTGCCATGTTATCTGAGCATAGGCTAATAGGTAACTCCATTGTCAACCTCAATTCTGCAAGTACTCGTTTAACCCATAGGGCTTCACAAATTCCAAGGGATATTGCTCTAAATTCTACTTCAGCACAGCTCCTAGCAACCACATTTTGTTTTTTACTACGCCAACTGACTAGATTTCCCCAAACATAGGTAACATAACCGGAGGTGGATTTCCTATCATCTGGATCACCTGCCCAGTCAGCATCTGTGAACATCTCCACATTCCGTTTGTTAGATTTTCTAAACAAGAGTCCTAGTCCTGGAGAACCCTTCAAATATATGAGGATCCTGTAGACCTCATTAAGGTGTTTTTGTTTGGGGTCATGAGAATGTTGGCTTACCACTCCAACAGCATACGCAATATCTGGGCGAGTGTGGGATAAGTAGATCAATTTTCCCACCATACGCTGATATCTTCCATATCTACAGCCTTTCCCAGGTCGTCATTATCAATGATTTTTTCCGCTCGGATAGGGATGTCACTTGGTCTACAGCCAAGCATTCCTGCTTCTTTCAGAAGATCTAATATATACTTCTTTTGCGAGATACTGATTCCCCTTGCAGATCTAGCCACTTCCATTCCCAGGAAATATTTCATTTCTCCTAAATCCTTAACCTGGAACTCCCTATTTAGTGCCTTCTTAATTCTGTCAATCTCTGATGGACTATCTCCTGTGAGAACAATATCATCGATGTATACTGCCAGTATCACATTCAAGTGTCGGTAGAACAGTGTGTGATCACTCTGACCCTGTATATAGCTTTCAGCTTTCAAAACCTTGGTGAATCTCTCAAACCATGCTCGAGGAGATTGTTTCAAACCGTATAATGACCTTTTTAATTTGCATACTTGGTTGTCCTTTCTTCCGGGGAATCCTGGAAGCATTTTCATGTAAACTTCTTCCTTTAAATCTCCATTCAAGAATGCATTTTTGACATCCAGTTGATGTAGTGGCCAGTCTAAATTTGCAGCAAGAGAGAATAAGATTCTGATGGTGTTTAATTTGGCGACTGGTGCAAAAATCTCTGTGTAGTCCATGCCATATACTTGAGTAAAGCCTTTTGCCACTAGTCTTGCTTTATATTTATCGAGACTCCCATCAGCACAATATTTTGGAGTAAAAACCCATTTGCAGCCGACTGCTTTCTTGTCTTTGGGCAGGTCCACCACTTCCCATGTTCTGTTATTTTCCAGGGCCTCCATTTCTTCTATTACTGCCTTTCTCCATTCCGGACTATATAGGGCTTCATTTATATTCTCTGGTACCTTGACCTAACCAAGATGAGATATGAAAGCAAATTGTTGTGATGATAAAGCTTTATAGGAGACGAACCTCTCTATAGGGTGCCTGGTACAGGACCGGGGTTGCTTTCTAATTGCTATTGGAAGGTCAAGATCATCTTGTACCTCGTTCCCGTCCTCAGGAAGATCGTTTTGTACCTCGTTCTCGTCCTCAGGACCTGCTCTTGGATCAGACTCTTGAGTTGTGTCAGTTGCTTGAGGTATATTACCTGTCATGTCGTTGTTTCTCCGGGTATAGACTTGACCCCATTTGTTAGTATCTCCCCCTGAACTAGAGTTCTCTTTATATTCCTCAGGCACCTCATGTGTACGTTCCTCAAGTGTATATATCAGAGGTTCATATAGGGGTTCAGTGTTATTTTGGATAGTCTAAGGTTCACTTCATGTCTCCCCCTGAACTGAGGACGATGTATAAAAAGGGGCAGTCTCCTGGAAGGTAACATCCCGAGTGACATAGAGGCGTTCAGAGACAGGATCAAAACACTTTTACCCCTTTTGGTTTCCCGCTGGTCCTAGATAAATACACTTAACAGCCTTGGGATCGAGTTTAGGAGTATGGTGTAAGTGAACAAAGGTAGTGCAACCAAAAACTCGTAGTGGTAAGGTATTTTCGAGGTAGGGTAGGTTGAAATGATTGTGAAGGACCTGGAGAGGAGTTTGAAAGGACAAGGGTTTGCAAGGCATACGATTAATTAAGAATGTAGCGGTGAGGACAGCATCATCCCAATGAAAGGTAGGGACAGTGTTACTAAAAAGGAGGGCTCTAGCAGTTTCTAGGATATGCCTATTCTTCCTTTCAGCAATCCCATTTTGTTGTGGGCTATGAGGACAAGAGCTTTTATGAGTAATTTCGTGTTGTCGAAGAAATGTGGATAACTGATGATTGAAATACTTTGTGCCATTATCAGTATGAAGCATTTGAATTTTTGTGTCAAATTGAGTGTGGATCATTTTATAAAAATCAATGAACGTTTGGGCTACTTCGGTTTTATCCTTTAAGAGGAAAACCCAACTAGCACGAGTGTGATCATCAATGAGGGTCATAAACCATTTAGAATGAGTACGATTTTTAACGCGTGATGGTCCCCACAAATCACTATGGATGAGGGAAAAAGGTTTAGAAGGGTGATAAGAGACGCTGGGAAAAAACAGTACGATGATGTTTCGCGAGTTCACATGAATCACAGTGAAACTCGGAATCTTTATTCAAGCAAAGAGAAGGAAACATCTTACACATATATTTTAAGTTGGGATGTCCTAATCTTTTGTGCCATAGCTCCAACTTACTAGCTCTAGGGAGAGACACTTTATTACAGGAATACGTTATGGAATTCTGACAATCATCCAGGTAATACAGTCCATCAAGTTCCTTAGCAACACCAATCGTCGTCCCCGTGAGCAGATCCTGAAAAACACAATGAGTAGCAAAGAAATCAGTATGACACATTTCTCTTCTATTCAGTTGGCTTACAGATAATAAATTGCATCTCAACTTTGGGACATGTAGGACATCATGGAGTGTGTGGCAGAAATATTAACAGTACCACTACCGGCCACCAACGAATCAGAGGCATCAGCAATTTTCACTGTAAGCCGTGTCTTTGCAGGAGTATAGTTTGAAAATAATGAGATGTCATTAGTCATATGGTCTGAGGCTCCTGAATCAACTATCCAACAATGGCCAGTGTTCTTACCTTTAATGGTAGTTAGGGCCTTAAAGGATTTACCTCGTTGTACTATGGTGGCAACAGGTTGCTGTTTGCGTGACTAACTCTCCAAGGCATTCAAACGGTCCAGAATAATGGACAATGGATCAGATGTAGATGTTGGGCCAGGGTGTGATGGGCCTACAGAGGC
Source organism: Leucaena leucocephala (assembly GCA_037074615.1). Classification (NCBI taxonomy): domain Eukaryota; kingdom Viridiplantae; phylum Streptophyta; class Magnoliopsida; order Fabales; family Fabaceae; genus Leucaena; species Leucaena leucocephala. The sequence goes on along the minus strand of CM073555.1, from coordinate 20,219,715 downwards.
AGAGCTGCAACCATGTGTGGACACCATGTTTGGGCCTGCAGAGGCGGAGCCATTTGGATCAGCACGTGTGAGGCCTTCATCTGGACCAGCTTCAGCAAAATGGCCTTTGGGCCGTCGCTGCTTGGGCCTCCAGTCGGGTGGCTTACCGTGGAGGTCCCAGCAACGGTCCTTCGTGTGACCTAATTTCTTGCAATGGTCACACGACGGCCGTTCTCTCCTGGGACCAGTGTCTGATGCGCGGGCAGCGAGAGCTGAGCCTTCGGTGGACGTTGGTTGAGACGGACCAGCATAACTTGCCGACGAGACTCTTCGTCCCTCAGGAGGGCGAATGCCTCCGGTACTGATGGAAGAGGAACTCGGCTGAGGAGACGACCACGGGCATCGTCATACACAGGGTTGAGTCCCACCAGAAATTCGAACAAGCGCTCCTCTTCTAGGGCTCGCCGGTACTCAGCGGCATCCTCATCGTTTCTCCAGACGCGGTGCTGTAGCAAGTCAAGTTCTTGCCACAGTGATGTTTTCTCGAGATAGTAAGCATTCAGGAGTTGAGTTCCCTGCTTCACCGACCAGAGACGCGCTCGTATGTCAAAGAGAAGGGAGGCATTCGGTCGTTTCCCGTATGCCTCTCTTACAGCGAGCCAAATGGACTTTGCGGAGGTGAGAAATATGAAGCTCCGTCGGACATTTGGGAGCATGGAATTAAGAAGCCACGAAGCCACAATTGCGTTGTCTGACTTCCACCGTCGGCGGGAATTTGCATCACCGGAGGTGGGTTGATCGTTGTGGATTAACTCAAGTCTATCTCTCCCATCAAGGGCAAGGAGCATTGACTGGCTCCAATCGAGGTAGTTGTCGCCGGTGAGTCGTTCTGGCACAATGACGATAGCTAAACCTTCAAGGCCGGCAATCTTGGGGGAAGCTTGTCGTGATCCACCTTCGGACTCGGCGGAGGAATAGACTGACCCAGTAACCTGCTCTGATACCATATCGGTGGACAAACCGATTATGCAAGCGGGAAGAAGAAATGGGTACAACACGCAAGGTACTGTATAATTCTCTGTGTTCATTACTTCTGTATGCTATTACATATATACACATATTGAATCCCATTCAAGGCGGGATTTGTTGGGAATGAAATCAGGGGAATAAAAGTAAGATAATTTCTATGATCTCCCTCAGTTATTCTGTCTTGATTATATGATCCCGGTAATCTCTCTTGCTCTTAATTGCATATATTCTACACTATTCCCTTGATGTTCAAGCACAAATGTCAAAGCAAAGACTCAGGCTCTCCATGATAATAATCTATTATTTCAAACATTAATTTATCATGTCAAACATTCTCATAGATTAGTCCAATAGCATTTTTATCAAAATATTTACATACTCAAGTCACGAGAAAAACTTCTCAAAACTTTCATCTTGTCAGGACAATTGACAAATTTGAACAATTAGCCATAGCCACATAATAGAGCAGTCCTAAGGCACTACAAAATTTCAACAGTCAAACTCACCATGACTGTCTGGAAGCTCTCCTTCCTCAACATCATTAGGTTCAGAACCTCCCTGTGCCATACCACATTCTGAGTCAGAAACTCCAGCATTTTTGCCAGACACCGCACCCTCTGACAGTTGACATTGTAGAAGAGACACAACTTTATTCAGATAGGATTCCTGAAACTTGACATCAAGTTGGTAGTTTGCCCTCTCATCATTTTGCAAAGCTGATAGAAAAGAATGTGCAACCTGTAAAAGAAATATAAATTATAAAGAAATCCAGGAAATCAATTACTAATCATTATCCTTACAACATAACTCACCTTGTAAGCACACCACTGACCCAGCTCACCAAGTGCGTAATTGATAGCTCTCAATTTCTGAATTAGGTTTGCAGCTCCATCGCTTTCTGTTCTTTCAGAAACACCATATACTTGACGGAGCTCTTCTTTGGCTCCTGCATCTCTAGCTCCCATGAACTGCCATTTACTTCTTCTTGAACTTGACTTTGCAGCTTCTTCAACTTCAACCTCCATTTCCTTTATCTGCTCATGAAGATAACACAAGCTGGCTGCTTTGTCATACTCCACCACAACTTCAGAAGGCATTGGTACATGCTTCTCCAGCTCCTTTCGATCTTTAATTGTACAAACTACAGAATCTAGCTTACTTTCAAGATTCCTAATTTTTATTGCACAGTCCACTTGGCTTGATACACCTGAATATGCCATAATCAGGAGCAATGTTGACTTATGCATTCAGAGCAAAGTATTGTGTTCTATAAAAGAAGGTAAGCCTTGAAGACTTGCAGCTTGCTGGTTAGTGTGGTATGCACTAAACTGCAAGATTGCAAGTTCGAACAGGCAAAAGACCAAATAGGGACCAACAAATAAGAAGATGCAGTAATTAAAAAAGAAACTCATCCCTCAAAAAAATAATGACAACTTGAAAATCCATATTAAAAGTACCTTTCAAGTTAACAGGAGAAGCAGTCATTCCAAAAACAGATGGTCTCTTCTTTTTGGGTGTCATATGATAGAACTCAGACATCACCAGAGAATATGGGTGTTTCTTCACAGCATGATGGCACTCATCCAGAATCAGGAGATTGATTGTTTCCATTTTTATTATGCTGTGCCTCAGAATGTTCAAAAGAATTTGAGCTGTCATGACTAGAACCTGAAGCAAGAATAGCCAACTGGGTAATTGCATCATAAACACACAAAGCTAAGGAATAACACAAGAAATTGGGATAAGATAAAACTAAATGGCCAGCTAATCTTATGACAAAACAAATTGTCTTAATAAAATTCAGAGCCAAAGCAACACAAATAATCAAAGGGCCAACCCAGTTCGAGTCCCCACTTGGTGGGGGTGCTGGGGAAGGGAATAATCTAAGCAACCTTACCCCTGCTTTGCAGGGAGGCTGGTTCGAACCCGCGACCTCAGACCCCACGGCAAGCGAGCTTACCGCTGAGCCAAGCCGGCCCTTCAAAGCAACACAAATAATAATGAAAAAAAAAATCTACCAGATAAAGCACTATGAAAATAAGGTAAACCTTGGAAGTTGAGCAAGGAAAAAAGCTTTAAGTACAAATTTAGCAAATATAGAGATAAATGAAGTTTAGATAATTAAAGACAACTATGAGGAAAATTAGCAAAATCAAAGCAATAAAAGATATGTATGATGGGGTAACTACTACTGTAAGAACGTCTAGGGGCGAAACAAAGGATTTCCCCATAAAGATTGGTCTACATCAGGGATCATCATTGAGTCCTTATTTATTTAATCTGGTAGTGGATGTTCTAACTAAGCCTATTCAAGATGAAATCCCTAAGTGCATGCTTTTTGCGGATGATATAGTTCTTACGGCGGAGTCAAGAGAAGAGATTAATTTTAAACTTGAGTTATGGAGAAGTACTTTAGAGTCGAAGGGTTTTCGTCTGAGTAGAAGTAAGACTGAATACATGCATTGTAATTTTTCTAAGAGGCAAGTTAGAAGTAACTTGGAGGTCAAATTAGGAGATCAAGTTATTCCACAAATAGATAAGTTCAAATATTTGGGATCAATTATACAGAAAGATGGTGAAATTTTGGAGGATGTTAATCATAGAATCCAGGCTGGGTGGTTTAAATGGAGAAAGGCTACTGGGGTTATATGTGATCGGAAAGTACCAGATAAAGTAAAAGGAAAATTTTATCGTACTGCTATAAGACCAGCAATGCTTTATGGAAGTGAATGTTGGGCTTTAAAAGGACAGCAAGAGCATAAAATTGGGGTAGCCGAAATGAGGATGTTGAGATGGATGTGTGGGCATACAAGAAAAGATAAGATTCGCAATGAACAAATACGGGGAAGAGTTGGAGTGGCACCTATTGAGGAGAAAATAGTGGAGAACCGTCTTAGGTGGTTTGGACACGTACAAAGAAGGCCAAGGGATGCGCCGGTGAGGAGGGTGGATCAAACGGATTGGAGTCCGGTTAAAAGGAGTCGAGGAAGGCCAAAGAAAACGCTTAAAGAGGTCATTGAGCGGGATCTCCGGGTCAATAACCTATCTAAGGATTTAGTTTTTGACAGAGCACAATGGCGTCGTATGATCCATGTAGCCGACCCCATTTAATGGGAAAAGGCTTTGTTGTTGTTGTTGTTGTTGAAGCTTAAGTGGAATGTTATGCTGTACAGGAGAAAGATACCCTGGTGAACAAACTGAAACCCTAATTAATAAAAGAAAATACAAAGTGCCAGAAGGCATAGGCTAGCATAGCTCCAACAGAATTTCAAAACATACCTGTTTTGTTTCAAATTCACGTTGCCACCTTCGAGCATCCCAGAAGTCCTGCCCCATTTCTCCACAGTAGTGACCCACTTGGTAGCCAGTTCGCTCTCGAATTACTTCTGCTTGCTGAAATTAGACCAAGCACCAAAAGTAAATCAACTTCTACAGCAACATTTGTCTCTTCACAGAATAAATTTAAAATTTAATTTTATTGTCTCAAATTTATATTACCTGATAAACAAGCGGTACTTTGGGAACTAAAAATACTGCAAGCATTTTTTTATTCTGCTTTTGTAAACTCTCATGAATACTGTTCATGAGAAGAACAGCAATGAGGGTCTTCCCTGCCCCAGTTTCAAGAAATGCTATAGTATTTCTCTGCTTTGCCTGCTCAAGAACATCTAACTGGTACTTTCTAGCTTTTTCCTCAGGAACTCTCTCCTTTGGCTCCCCAGTTTTAGTCTCAATCTTTCCATTGCATTCTTGTTTGGTGTCATTAGCAACCTTACCTTCTCGATATCGATCAGCTTCCCAAGTGCCAGTGCGAAAGACCATGTCATTGGAACCTGACTTATCCCTCTCCCAGTAACCCCTTTCTCTATCCCTCCAATCCCTGTCTCTAACATCTCTCCTACCACAACCATTAAAAGTTTCCCTTCTCCTCACACTATCTTTTTCCTTCCTATCAACCTCATCCCACTCCCGGGGCCTCTTTCTATTAGGGCACCTCTCCCTCTCCTTGGGGTGGTAATTCCCTCTTCCAGGATAAAGCCTCTCATTCTTATAACTGCCAAGCCGAGCCCTCTTGCCAAATCTTTCTTCACCATCCACATGATGCTCCCTAGATAGATCACCACCTCCATTTTCCTTAGAATCACCCAAAGTTCTCCCTTCTTCATTGCCATTAGATACTTTATACCCATTACTTTCAGCTTCTGAACGTTCACACACTTCAACAGCACGACCATGTTTTTCACCAGCAAACCCATTCTTCCCAGTATTATCTTTCTGATCGGAGATTTCAGCTTGCAGTGCCAAGGCAAAGTCTTGGCTTCCATTTCCAGTCTCAGGGGCCACTGGGAGTCCACTACCGTTCTTAATACTGTCAAGAATGCTATCAATGCCACCGAAGAAATCGTTAACCAGTCCATCCTGGATCAGATTGTTATCGACCTGTTCTGAGACTATGGACCCATCATCGAAGTGAATGAGATCGCAGGAAATGTCCTCGCAAGCGTCCAGCCAGTACGAGGGAGAGGAGCGAGTTACTTCTGAGTGATCCTCAATTGCCCCCGAAACCCTATTAACCCCATCCTCCATTTCTTTCAATTACTCGATTGAAATGACTAACACCAAACAAGGTAAGTAAATAAAGCAGAAAAACAAAAAGAAAAAAAGGACAAAGAAAGACAAAAGATTGCCAACAGAAAGGACCAAGCTTTTGGGCTGAGAGCTAAAGCAAGGATCAAAGAGTAGAAAGTTTAAGCAGAGTGGAGGGTAGATAGACCGTACGAAGCCCGCAAAAGAGTGATGGGCAGAGAGGGGGAACTAGTCTCTCAAGAAAAGACTGAAAGAAAAAAACCCCTAACCCCAAAATCACAAATTCTGTGTGCGATTCTTTAAATTCCACGGTCTATCAACGCCTATTCTGCTCTCTTTCCCTTTTCCTTTCCTGGACTACACGTGCGGCCACACACTAACACCACACGGTTCCAGAATCTTACACTCCGTCTCGCTATCTCTCTTACTCTTTCATTATATTTGAGCTTTTAATTACCAGTTTCTGAATTTTGCCTCCTCTTCTCGCCGCTGATACTTCGTTCAGTTGAATATAGACCCGCAGTGACAGAGACAGAAGACTAACAAAAGAAACATCGAGAAAGAGCGGCACAAGATATAAACCGAAGTATACTAATACAATGAGACGGCGAGTTAATTAATTAATAATTAATTTTTGCCCCGCAAAAAATTGAACTTTAAGGTTTTTGGAGTATGGGTTGGATTGAATGTTTTGGAAATGGGAACCTGGAACTAGGAACTAGGAACTAGGAACTAGGAAATGCGAAACTCGGGAACTGGAGACGCTGAACTGGACGAGATTTTCAGCCTAAAGTCTTTTAAACTTTAGATTGATGTTCTCACGGATCCAGACTCGGATCTCGATCGGGTCGATCCAAAACATTCCATAAATATCTCTCAAAAGGGCAAGGGTGATCTAAGGCTGGGGCCCCAGGGTGTCCAATCAAGTATCACCACGTTTCAGTCTATCTACGTGTCAACACCCTATTGGGTAATGGCTGACGAATGGGAACTAGTTGAACAGTTCGTGTTGGACACGTGGCAAGTGTAAGATATGGGTACAGTACGGAGTGAGAACTCTGAAAGGGCAGGCGAAGTAACGGCGTTAAGGTACGGACATATCTTTGTGGTTAGAAAGTCAAAGGAAGAAGGATTCAGAACCCTAGGATTTAGACATTTGTTCAGTTGGAGAATAATAATTGGTTAATATTCGTGATCTTTGAAATTATTCTGTTGATAGATCACACTACACTTTTCAGGCTTTAAGCGCCTGGCAGCTTTGCCGTGCGGTATATATATTTACCCTTTTTTAGATATGCGGGTCCCACTCCTTCAGCACCAATTCTAACCCTATTAAAACAATATTTATTTTTTTTAAAAAAATCAGTATTTATTGGGGGGGAAAATCCCCCAACTATAAATTTGCTCCACGCGAAAACTTGCATGACAAAACATAATTGAAGGTATTTACTCAAGTTACAAAAACACTCTTGACAAAACATAATGATGACTGATATATACCAATTTCGTCAGTCAAAACTCAAACGACAAGTGATAAAGGGTTAAGATATTTAAAAAATAATAATAAAATAAATATTTTTAATAATTGAACATGCAAATACATTATTTTGTGATATTTAGATTTTTTATGCAAAACTTTAGAGTAACTTCAAAAAAAAAAAACAGCTGAGCCAACAGGCTAAGTGATGTTTAGTTGAAAAAAAGTACAAAAAGTATTGATGAATGCAAATAGTTTTCTTATTCGTGTTTTTGTTCCCACTCTCGTTCCACAATTTAATGCATCCTTTATAATTTAAATTTAGAATAAAAATATTTCCATTTTTTAAGAAACAGCATCCTAGACTCATGGGTTTTTGGATTTGACATAAAAAATGGAAAACGTAAGAATGAATTATGTAGAGCTTATAATGGTGAACAAGTAGCAATAATAATAATTGAAGAATAGATATATAAGAATCGGTAATAAAGCTTCTTCTTCTTTTCCGTTCCTCTTTGGATTTAGAAGAAATTAAAACGAAAGAAAGAGCAAAGGTGAGAAAATATTTGGTTGACAATGTGACAGTAACCTTTCATTCTTGGTCAACTTATAGCAATGCCCGACAACGTAGTTTTCACCAAACCCAGCTTGCATCATCTGCTTTTTTCAGGCACCACAAGCATTGCATGTTTTATATACTTTTAATTAAATGTATTTTATTATTGTGTAAAGTCTCATAACAAATCACATCATTGATAATAATTTATTAATTATATGACTTGTTTTAAAATTTAATAAATATTTCCACGTCATTAGTTAATTTTTATTTTTTAAACAACGTTATTTTTTGTGAAATATTCAATTTTTGTAAATATTTTTTATAATTAATTAGTTAATTATTTAATTAATAAAATGTGATATATGTCAAGATAAACATAGGATTGAAGAGAAATATCTTGACTTCACAATCACAAATCGCCATACTTTGACAATTTTTCCCCATAAATTAAGTAGTGTCCCTTTCCATAAGATTGAATGGAGGTATCTTGTAATTTTGAAATCAACGTGTTTTAAAAAAAAAATTGTTGCCTACCCGGTTCACTGGAGCTTTGCCCCGACTACATCTGGATCCGACCCGCATCGCGCACCTGGCTATGGTAGGTGAGTCTCCCAACGGGAATTTTTTGCGTACGCCAAGGCTCAAACTCGAGACCTAGCTTAAGCGATATCGAGTCACTTAAGACTCGAACCAACCCCATTGGTACGTGTTTAAAAATTAAAATAACAAGTAATCCCAATAACAGCGTTTTACATTGGAAAACAAACTCACGGCTTACCGGGCTCGGCCCACACCATATGGGCCTGATGGTCCAGATTTAGTGTGGGACTCTAATGATCTTCTCCGAAGAGGCTGGGCCCAACTAAATTGTAAAGGTTAGTTTAAATCAAAAGAGTGCCACGTATAGTATCAAAAAAAGGAAAAAATGAGTGCCACTTAGAGCTGCCGTTTAACATGTTTTCCCCCTTTGATTTTGTTCTTCGCCCTCTTTATTTATTTTTTTAATACAATCAATCTAAACACTCATACACACAACTATGTCAACATCGGTTAACATATCATTTGTGGGTTCAATTAGCAAAGAGGTAAAATATGCAACTATTTAGAGTGTGTTCGATCCCTAGGGAGTATCACTTTGTTGTAGTTCCAGTTGCGGCGTTTAGGGAGACATCCTAACTCCTGGGTGTCTAGGTTTACACTTGAGGATAATAGACAGCTCGCCCTACCCGACATTAGTATCGTTTAGAAAAAATGGAGACTTCGCTCTACCCTTAGATGTGAGTGAGCTCAACCCCTTTCTAAAAATTTTGTAACCAACAAAAATGTCAACATCGGGTTTAACTCAAACCTCATGCAAAAGCTTTTTTCCCCCTTATTTGGGTTCACTGACCCCCTTAATCTCTACAAAGAAAATATTAAATTAGGGATGTACCAAAAAAAAATATTAAATTAGGGAAAAAATCCGTATAAGTAATTTAATTATTGAAAAGAAATTTTGAGTTATTAATATATTATAACATATTGTCATTTTTTATATGGGATCTTGTTATTGTCATATTGCTCACTTGTTATGAGATTTTACAATGATTAAATTATTTACGTGAGATTGCATAGAAATTCTTCCTAAATTATATCATATATGTTTATAGTTTATCGGATAAAATCTTTTATATTGATATATTAAGTGCAAGTTTCATTAATTAATTACATTGATGGGTTACTTAATCATCTTCCAAATTGCCAATAATGGGTTGGACCACCAATATGTGAAGAATGAAAGAAGTGATCTGGTTATTGGATTCTTATCTTTAATTATATGCATAACCATTTCCTTTATCTTGATAACTTATGCTACTTTCTAGCGCTTATCTTATACCTATATATGCCCTCTTACCGTTCATTCTTTTAATTTGCTCACAAATCAACTTTTTAATCATGCTTTGTTGGCCCTAACACCAGCACAATGCCGCCACATTCCTCAAGACAAGCGAATTAATATTCATGACTCTCATATTATTAAAATATGGGCTTAAACAAATTAATAACCTTCTAATTAATTACACACTTGGAATCATTGTGATCGCCAAACACTACCATAAAACGTGCATTTATATGATAATTAATCATCATCTATCTCAACAATAGTTATAGGAACATATATACCCCAATTCTCTCCTGAACCCACGACTCCAAACTTCCATTTTTCAGTTCATATATATATATATATATATATAAGTCCTCTGCAAGTTCCCTCGTTTTGAAGATTGACAAAGCCGTCAACATGCTAATATTTTCACAAGTTTCTTTTAATTCCTTGAGCCTCCATATCTCCACTCGCAACTCTCATTGTGAAACAAAAAACTGTATCCTTTGTTCTATAATCCTCTTTGGCAACAGCCTTACTGCTCCTCAGCATCCAACAAATCTGAGCATCAACCCTTTCCCAAGACAATCTCCCCGTTGTACTACTATGATCCAACAGTTTACTTTTTTCACGTCTATTGAGGACATGTTATTAGATTAGTTTTTAGATAATAGTTTCTAAAAAAATATGATTTTAAAAGATAATAGGTATTAAAAATTAAAAAATTCCAAACCATTGTTTTCAGTATAGAAATAACTTGGCAAAAATAAATCAGCTATTTGGAATCTCTTTCTTAAAACCATGGTTTTAAAGGCCAAAAGTACTTTTTCATATCTACCCAAGCATACTCTTAATTATATTGTATAGTACCTGTTTGGATTTGTAATTGATGAGCACGTTTGAGACAAAACTGATCATCTCACATAGGTGCACTGTAAACGGTAAAATTACGATTGAAAAACCATATTAAAGTTTCCAAACATGCATTTAATTACTTTAGGTCAATTCAAATGAATCTAACAGAGTTTATTATTTAATGGTTCTAAGTACCAATTCCTCATGAGAATGAAATCTACCTAATTTTAATATTATTTGAAGACACAACACATGGTGTATACTTGGAGTATATAGGCAGTTGATTGGGGTGGAACGGACAACAGATAATGAAAAAAAGCCAATTTGGGGGGAAGAGTAGTAATGGGCAAACAGAAAGTAGAATATAGGAGAGAAACGAATGAAAAGGGCATAATAACATAAATAAAAGGAAAGAAGCTAATAATGTTACAGCTTGGCAGATAACATGATCATAATAATTATTCTCATGTGTTGGGAGTACTTAGTAAAAGTAAACGAAAGGGAGAGAAGGAGAGAAGAGAGAAAGCAAAACATGAATGAATGAATGAGAGAGGAAGCCATAGGGAGGGGCCACAAATGAGATAAGAGATAATTAAGAGGCTATATATACACACACACCTTTAATATATAATCATATTGAAGGCCTCGGAAAGTGACATAACCTCCACGAATACAAACCCACTCTTCTAACCCTTACTGGTACAAAAAATTTTACATCGGTTATCCCAGAAACGAAGTAAAAGGTATGACAGGAGTGCTGATTTTCTACGCAGGTTAAAGCAACAACTGGTTTCTTTAATAAATTAAATGATTATAATTGAATAATCAATCGATTTATATATTCCCATTACTGTGGGTGCAGTAATAACATATGGATCAACAGGTACCTATATATACAGGGAATGTGTAGAAAAAAGAAAAGGAATGAAAGCAGAGAGTGAATAAAGTTGCTTTGAACAGCAATGAGCATTTGATTAGATTGAGGAGGTGTCGCCGTTGTGTAATACATAATGGTCCCACGTACTCTATCTAATGCCCTCCTTGCTGTTTGGTGGCATACCTTATTTCATAGGTCACCCACTTTCATATCATGATAATATCACCTTCATTTGTCCCCTCCCAATACCCTCTACCTCCTCCTATGCTTCTTCTTGTCTTATATAGAGAGAAAGGATTTGTGGGTATAATATCTAATTTTTATATAATTATGATCGAAAGTAATATTTTTCCCAGCATATATAATAATTAAAATTTTAGTGGGGTAATTTGAAGACAGATTCTTCTTAAAAAGTTCCAGTCACAAAATATAATTAATTAAGTAGTACATTAATTAATTAATCAGGATTGCTGCCAATGGCATGCCTGCTAGCTGCATTATATGTATATATAAAATGTTATATATATATATATATAATGAAAAGTGATTATATATATTGACATATGGCCATTATTAATGACGCATATTGACGAAGGTAATATAGAAAAGTGACTCTAGCTATATATAGTATAGCTGCTATGTATTAAAGTGCGTATGGGAATTTATATATATATAGTACAGATGTACATGCATGCTTAGCTTTGTTCAAAGTTAAGCTATATGAGCCCTATTAATTAGTAGACTACTTTAGCGCATGGCATGCGATGCTGCACAAATTTTAAGTTCCAAAAGGAGCTCTTTTCCTGTAAAGAACAAAATCCTAATAAATCCTAATACTGCTTTGTTTTTATAAAAAAATTTAATGATTAATTTTTGTATATGAGTTTAGACAATAATTCTCCCTTTAATTTTATCTCTTTGCCCAGTTTTTCATTTCTCTAAATTTAAGCTTTGGATTTTCTCCGTCTCCTGTATATATCTCATTCGACTAGGTCATAGAAATCTCATCTGCATGTTTTGATCCGATGGCTATTATCATGCCACATCATCTGTTGCCAATTTCAAATAACCATATATATCCTTGTAATTATCTTACACTGAAGACCCTACAAAAATTAGCCTTAATCCTTAATTTGTGTCAATTGATATGGATGTATAATTGGTAGCTAGCAGTACACGTACAATATTTCAGGCCACAAAAGCTAACTTTCAACAATATGCAAATTAAAATTGTTAAGAAAGTTAATGCGTGTATATAAATATTATGAAGAAGTATAATCTCAGGTTAGGTTGATGGAGCTAGTTAGGTCTTAAACTGGGGTTATGAAAATGATCCACACACATGCCGCTCTATGTATGGACAGGTTCTTAGGGGTACATATATAGGACGAGGTGGTCCTTGAGCTAGACAACAGTTATCAACCGTATAATCTAATTACTCTAATTATTATGCTCTTCAATATCACATCCTCACATCTACTTTCTCATATTTGACAAATGAGACCTATTATGGTACATGATTCCTAGATAGTACTAGTATAATTTATTGTAGATTTTATAAACCACACACCATATTATATTAGCCAATAGTTTTATTTTATATATATATATAGGATTCGTTGTCCTTAAATTAGATTCTTAATTAAATTGTTTTCATTAAAAAAAATGGGGTTCATGAAAAAGAAGCTATTTTTGGGATCGGGTTTTCTCCATTTACCTTTCCGTTACTTACCAACTGTTCAAACTTCAGATTAATGCCACATTTACTCACAAAAAGCAAACTTGTAGCTCCAGAAAAGAAAAAGGAAAAGGAAAATTCTATGTAGCTTCCTATTAATATTGATTCATATGCAAAACAGGTATATATAGAGAGAGACTGATTGATTGATTGATCTCTACGTAACTTTAGTCAATTTTTATATCCTTTTTATGGCTATCCAAATAGATTTTCTGCCTTTTGCATTGGATGTTTCCAGATTATCGATCGAGTCTCAATCACTTTCTATATACTTATTTTCCCTACCCATCCAATAATTAATTTTTGAAATAAAAAAAGAATATATGATTCCCGTTTTAAGAATTAAGGTATTTTTGTGAGAAAGTAGAATGAAACCCAGAAAATTACTACCAATTTTACAAAAAAAAAAAGACAAACTTTCATTGTCACTCTGGTCAATACAAGGGTCTCCTTAGTTAACAGTAATACTGTATATTTTTTGGTAGCAGGAATTGATGTACATCCTTCAATTTACTTTCTCTTGTCACTTTTTTAATATATCACATAAATATAATTAAAGCAGATATAATTTATTTATACATTTCATTGGACCTTCTTTTCCCTTTGATGCTTTACATTTATGGGTCTTAAATTTCACATAGAATTATATTATAGGGTAAAATAACACATAATATCCTGATCTTATTTCTTATATGCGGCCAGTATCATAATCTTATTTATGATATAATTTTACCCATAATTTTTTTAATTTGATATAATTCTTATTTGAGCACTAAATATGATTGGAATAGTCCAGGCTTCTAATGTCCAATCCCAAAGAAATGGGCACATTATATTCACACACACACATGTATATAACAGTACGTGTACTGATGGACCACCTTGATGCTTCCTTTTCATATACATCACAACCAGCTATCAATATAGCTAGCTATATGTTTCAATGCAGAGTTGTATTAATACACATATACATACATACAACTCTCCAAAGCAGCCAAAGTCACCTTTGCTTTCTTAATGTGTGAATCTAGAGAAACCCTAGCTCTAGTTTCTTTTTGGTGGACTAGCTACCTTCACACACACACACACATATATCGTACGCATCGTTTTGTCTTATGAAACCATAGCTGATTTTCTGCGTAATAAATACAAAAGCTATTACTGTGTTAAACAGTGATGCTCGCAGAGCTTTCTTCTTGCACTTGCTTTATCGAACTTCTTCTCTTTTCCAAGCATATATATAACCGAACCACTCTTCAGAGCAGGTCCTTCGTAATCATATGCTTTGCAGCATCTTAAGTATAAAGTATCATATTAATTTTGAATATTCATGTTTAATAGTTTTGTAAAATATTAAAAAAATAATTAATTAATTCTGTCTAATATCGACCTAAAACTGTCATTGTCCAAAGAAAGTGGAGAGAAATTAAAATGAACACATTCTGTGGGTCGATAATAATCAGAAATTTGACAAAAACCCTAATTCAATTTTATGTTTTCGATAAAAATAACGTCGAATTTGATGCCCAATATTTTTTTCTTTGGTGTGTCATCACTTGCCTTTTAGGCTTACAATTATAATTAGGGAAAATCGTTCTTAAGGGGTGGAATATTTGGTAGGAAGAACCAGCTCTTAATGAGCTGACATAATTAATCACCTTTTATAGCATTGGAAATATTAAAAAAAAATTGAGCAGCCTAATTACGAGAGAAGTTTTCCAACAAAATTTTAAAAAAAGTTCAAAATATTGATGAATTAGAGTTTTTTAGCAGCTTTATTTGATTGGAAATAAAAATATTATAAGTTTAGCAATCTAGTTTATATATAATTTTATTTTTCAGAAATGACTACTTTTTCTTTCATGATCTTCTTGGGGTGTGTGTGCACGTACATAATGGATCGGATTAGGTAAAAAGCTAGATGAATTTGATATATACGCCACCATCTTTTATTATTATTATTTTCCATCAGAAAATATTTTAATATTCAAACTGGATCCCTTCAAGTGGTTCGTAGAAGATAATGAATGACAGCGACCGACTTTCATGTGTTCAATGTTTGACTAAATTTTGCTAAATGATAGTAGTGATAAAGTATTGCAAGTTTACCCGCTCCGATAACATGTCATGTGAGAGAATATAATTAATTAATTAAATTAATACTCACCCTAATTAATCAGCTAATTACTCTCTTACTTCCCCATGGTATGGCTGCGTTTTACTTATTAATTTAATCTCCACATTCAGCCTGGAATTAATATTCATATTTTCAAAACTAATAACTTGTAAATATAAACTCAATTAATAATTAATTACTTTAAACTTCTTGGGACCTTAATTATCTTTAAGACCTCGTCAGATTTTAAGTTTAATTCTTAAATAAAATATCTATACTAAGAAATAAAACAACAAATTCTAAAACTATATACTTAATAATAAAATATTAAGATCTATTAAAATAAATAGTACTTCTCTAATCTTTACTAAAAAAATATGTTCTACTGTAAAGGTTGGCATTGTCTGGCACCATGGATGACTATATATATATATATATTGTGTCTGGCACCATGAAGGTCAACCACGTGCAGGAATCCGCTTAATAATTAGTAGCTTGATAAGTTATTCAACTTGCTTTAGAGTATGTATCTTTCAACTTTCTGGTTCATTAATCCTCCCATGTATTAAATATTTATAATTTATCTAATGAAAATCGAAACAACTCTCGTGAAACCTCCAGCGTTTCCTGTTCTTAATCATGAGTAATATGTATATAAATATCTATTTTTTTTTTTAAATCACTAAGCCACCATTTGCAGTTCTACCTAATATTTTGCATGGACCGAATCCACGTTGAATTTTTTTCCTTAGAACTGCAGCAATTTTTTTTTTATAAAATAAATCATCAGCAATCATCCTTTATTACTCTGGCACGTGTATTCTCGTTTAGAGATAATTATATTTAAGATACTAAAAATAATAAATAAAAATACTTTTTTACCTGTTAATTTTTGAAAAATAAATTTTTATCTAAAAATCATCAATTCAAAATTTTAAATTTTGACTGTTAAAACTGTATTTAGATAATGTAAATCTCATCCGAACTGAATAATATATATATATGGTTGTAATTAAATTAGATTACACATACTTTTAGTTGTTACTCTCTCTGTTTTTTTTCTATTCCAATTTTGAAGTGGGAAAACACTCCAAAAATAAGAGCCGCAGGGCAAGGGATGAAAGGAAAAGACATAACTAACAACTGCATAAAAATAATACCTTGATGATTATGATTGAAAAATGATGGCAAATTATCTCTTCATTATTATTTCAATTATTCTCAGCTGCTGTAAATCATGATAATCTAGATAGTAAACATTGGATAAATGAAAGGAAGAAAAAGGGTTCTTTCTATTCGGACATCTCAAAAATATTTATTTACATATATATAATTTGAGATAAAACTCTTTTTATATATTTAAAAATAAAATAATCTAAATAAGCACCAAAACATCATTTTTTTGCAACTGAATTACAAATATTAAACTTGTAGCCTGAGTCAAACTAAAACAATTTCAAATTTTGAAGAATTTAATAAACATTAAACTTGTGGTCTGAATCAAGTTGTTTATTTTGTTAGGCAAATTTACGTTGTGATCACGAACCTATTCATGTAGGAGCCTATATGAGCCTTTTGTGAAGTGATGGATGGGATTTACTGAAAGAATATTTATATATATATATTTATATATATATATTTTTTAATTTTTGGTGTCATTTAGAGACAATTTTTAGTTTAAGATCAATGATCTGAATTGATGGGACAGAGAGATGAATGTAGTTCGGCCCTGTAGGCTCTATATAAGGTGGTAAGCTACTAGTTAAGCTTCGTTTCCTTCTCTATTGTTTTCTTATATCACTCCACATATATTAATTAATTAATTTTACAGATTCCCTTGTTTATTTATTTCTCTCTCTATATTTTTAAAAGGTAAACGTGCGTGTTCGAAATTAATTTTAAAAAAATAATTAGAATACTATATTTAAAAATATAATCAATATCCTAAATTAATTTTAGAGGTATAATTAGAAACTAATTTTAGAAGAACAATTAACATCATAAATTATTTAAACTAATCTAATTTTACCTATTTACTAACAAAAATACTAAATTTCTTTTAATCTATACCACGTAAATTTTTTATTTAGATACATTGTTATTTAAAAATGTACATGTGTAATATTATTTTTAATAAATTTTATTAAATAAACTATAAAATCTTCACATGTAAAATTTATATAATATTAATTTTAGGGTTTATTCAATACTCTTATTTAAATAATATGACACGTGTAAATTTTTAAATAATAATATGTCAAAATAAAAAACTCCCGTGATATGGAATAGATTGAAATTTTTGTTTCTATTAAAAAAATTGTAGAATTATCATAATTTAAATATTTTAAGGTGCCGATTAGGGGTGTTCATAAAGCCCGCGGCCCGGTATGCCCACCCGAGCCCGCGAAAAAATGGCCCTGCCCAGCCCGATAAATATAGGGCAGGGCTGGGCACCGGGCTGTAAAATGCAGCCCATGCTTTTTTCGGGCTGGGCACCGGGCAGAGGGGTTGCCCTACCCTGCCCTGCCCATGAGCACCCTTTTTTTTATTTTTTTTATTTTCTCCATAGATGCTACACTTAGAAAGGAGAATATGATAGTTACTGGTGACTAAAGGGTCATTTTAGAAATATAAGTAGTTAAGTACGTAAGTTGCATCTTTTAATATTTATAACTACATTAGTTTTTTTAACTTTATTAATCATAATATGATTACATTACAAATTATAATTATTTATTTTATTTTTTTAGATACTTCATCCTTGTCAACATTTGAGAAATTGATGTAAAGTTGTAATTATAAACTACTTAGACTTCAAGTTTTTTTTATATGCGATGAATTTCAAAACTTTAATTATTATCTTTTTGTTACCTTAATTTTAGTGGATTATAGATATTATTTAACTCTTGAAGACATATGAATATGATATTATTTTAGAAGTTTATAATTGCAGATTTTTTTCACAACATGAGCATGGCATCACAACTTGGGCATGCCCAGCCCGCCCACGCCCAGCCCGCCCATGCCCAGCCCAAAATGGTTAGGGCTTTTACCGGGTAGGGCCGGGCATCGGGCTGCAAAATACAGCCCATGCTTTTTCTGGGCAGGGCACCGGGCAGGGGGGTCGCCCTGCCCAGCCCTGCCCATGAACACCCCTAGTGCCGATTATATCTCTAAAATTATTTAAATATACTAATTGTATTTTTAAATACTTTAGAGTGATAGTCATATTTTTAAAATAAATTTAAAATATTAATTATATTTTTAAATATTTTAGAGTACTAATTATTTTTTTAAAATTGATTTAAAGTGCTGAATATACTGTACGCTCCTTAAAATGTCATAACAACTGCAATAATCCAACTCCCCCCCCTCCTTCTTGATAAAAACTTCACTCTTGATAAAGTGCATATAATTGTGGAGAGGCTAAGACATACTCCCTCCGGGCGTGGGTGTTTTATTTAAAAAAAAAAATTGATGGTATACATCATCATCATGTATAAATTACTTGGTATTATGGCATTAATTATTTTTAAAAAAATTATTACTCCTGGATATTAAGAGAAGGAGACTTGAAGTTTGATGTGTTTTCCATACTCGTAAATAGATGTAAAGTTAAAACGAAGATTTATTTTTGAATAAATTAAAATTAATGAGCTAAATAGTTAACAGCACTAAAAGTGAGAAAATAGGTAAGCTTGTGAGTTGCGGGTCAACTCGTTATAACCCATGGGATGAGGGGGGATGAGCTGTACAGCCCGTCACAAAATGGGCTAGCAATCAGCCCCATTTTTGCTAGCCACTTTTTTTTTAATATTTTTTTAAATTTTAAAATATTAATAAAAAAAAATTTAATTTCATATTAACATAATAAAAAATTGCTAATATTATACTTTTAAATTTTTTTATTTTTTATAAATAAATTTTGAATTCTATAACTATAAATCTAAATAAAAATTAATATAATATTAATCAATTATAATATGTTAACACGTATTAACAAATAAATATCTATATTTATTAGTATTCGATAATAAGAATATTTAAAATAATATTTGAATAAAATAAATAATAATATTAATAATAAAAAAATGGGCTACGTGGGTTGGGTAGCCCGCTACAAAATGGTTAGCTAGAGCCTGTCCTCGTCTTGTAGTAAAACGGGTTCAGCCTATAATTCAGCTCATAAGCTGAACCTGTTTGACTAACTCTAAACAATATGTCTTCTGATTTCATGAAGTTTGTTAAAGTAACTTATGCTTTATCCGTACCTAAATATAAATCCTAATTTTTATTATTTTTATCTATAAAACTTTTTAGGTACGATTAATATTTTTTTTAAGTATAATAATTGATAACTGTTTCAAGATAGTTGATATTTAAAATATTATAACATTAAATTGAGAAAAAAATTGTTGAAAAATCCCGCGTTATAATATTTATTGTCTAAATATATCTGAAATTTGTTTAAAGAGTAAGATGCAACTCTTATTTGTCCATATGTAATATATCTGTTCCTACGTGTAAAATAAAAAATATTTACACTAATTCTAAAATATGAGTAGTCCTTAACTAATCTTAAATACTTATCTTATTTTTATATGAGTTGGTTAAAAAGTTAATATTAATTTTAATATAAGATCTATTTTTTATATCTATTAATTTTTAAATTATTTTTATTAATATTTTTTAATAATAATTAAATATAAAAAAGAGAGAGGGAGTTAAAATAATTAATTAAAATATCTCAGAAGAGTAATAAATTCTACACTTTTCAATAGTGAAGAAAGGAATAGTGAGAATGGGGAATAGGAAGGGAAGAGGGTTGAAGTTGAAGGAGCCGTGTGTGTGTTCTCATTCCATTGCTTTCCAGATTGGAGGTGGGACCACCCTTGGCCATAACCCCATTACAAAACAAATTAATTACTTCCCACTCTCTCTCTCATCCCTCCTGCACCACTCTACCCCCATCACCCCTAGCTACCCCTACATACATACATACACATCCCTATTTTTATACTTTTCTCACTATTCATCAGTATCACCCCTAAAACCCAATTCATCAATTTTATCTCTCCCAGTATATAATTATAACTATCACAATCTAACAAAAAATTAGTTTGAGTGATAAATAATTTAATATTATTTAAATAAAATTATAAATTTAAATTTTAGTATATATAAAAATTTATTAAAAAATTCACCTACTATAACTAAATATATGATGCGAGTTAAATTTAAATATAATAAGATAAAATTATAATAAATTAAATAGATAACTAAAAAAAACTGTCACAACATTAATATTATTACATACCCCATATTAGAAGGAAAACGGCAACAAAATTGACATTTTGGCGTCAAAGCGGAGGCTCGCGCGCACACTTATATATATACTGTCCAGACTTGAGATTATTATCCTCCCCTAATATATATATATACATATATATGATGAAAACGACAAGTTGCTCACATGACCCTCAAATACCCTCATTATTCATCGCATATGGGCCCCACCTCTCCCTCTCTCTCTCTCTGCGCAGAATAAAACTGGGTTTTGCTCCCCCTCTAATGTTTTCTTTTTTTTGGCCTTTTGTTTTCCGACTTGTAAAGAACCTTCCTGTGTAATGTGTACGTGAGCGAGATACAGAGGGGTAATTAACTTCTCTCTCTGTTAGCTTAGCTCCTAGCTCTCTTCATTCATTCCTATCCTATCCTTCCCTCTCTGTCTCTCTCTCCCCCAAGCTTCCATTTCTATGGCTGTGTTGGTCAACAATAATTTGAATCCCCCTTCCCTTTTTCCCTCATTCTTCTCCTTTAGGGTTTGAAGCTAACCTCAAATGACAACCAACCCACTTGTGATTTCTTTACTCTCCTCATATCTTCCCCAGATCCTCTCTTCCTTGGTAACCTCTCTTTTGTCTCCTTCATTCTTTTCTTTGCATTTTTTTTACGAAATTATTTATACCTATTGTTTCATCACGTTGTTGTTTTTTTCCCGAGATCCAGAGTTGCAAAATTAATTCCAGGTGGCTGTGACGACTCTCGATATTCATGGAATTGCTGATGCAAGATGTCAAAATGCATTCTGACGATAAAGAGGAAGACGAGGAGGAGGAGGAGGACGAAGAAGAAGCAGAGATAGTTAGAGGGGAAACTAGCAACTGTAAGAATTACCTTTCTTTCTCACCAAATTACGCAACTAGTACTCGTCTTCTTCTTCATAATCATCATGATCCTCATCAAAATTCATGGCTGGGTCTTCATGATCGTCATCACTCTCCACCAGATGCTGCTACAGCCATCGAATCTCTCAATTCCTCGCCTCGATTAGGGTTAGCATCAGCACCGACCGCCAATTTCGCCCGTAATCACAGAAAGTCGGACCTCATGGACTTGTCGCTCGGAGGAATTGGAACCGGCAAAGACGATGAGGAACAAGAAGGAGCCAATTTCCATGGAGGAGGAAGCAGCAGTAACGATGTTGGTGCTGCTATTGAGAAAGAGCACATGTTCGAGAAAATCGTCACTCCCAGTGACGTAGGCAAGCTCAACCGCCTCGTAATACCAAAGCAACACGCAGAGAAGTACTTCCCTCTCGATTCCTCCTCCAACGAGAAAGGGCTGCTCCTGAATTTCGAGGACCGGAACGGCAAGCTATGGCGGTTCCGCTACTCTTACTGGAATAGTAGCCAGAGCTATGTGATGACCAAAGGTTGGAGCCGCTTCGTCAAGGAGAAGAAGCTCGACGCCGGAGACGTTGTCTCTTTCCACCGCGGCGCCGGAGAGTCCTATCAGCACCTGTTGTACATAGATTGGAGGCGAAGACCTGATCACGGCCCACCCGGCCCTGATCCCAACTTGATTACACCTTTCTTTCTTCATCATCCCAATCAGGCGACGACTCAATTTTCTCAGTACTCTATCAGATGGGGCGGCCGATTGTTCTCCCTTCCTTCTCCGGCGTTGCCACCGCGACAGCTGAACCATAGTAATATGTTCCCCTTGTATCATCATCAACAGCAACAAGAGCGACCCCATCATCATCATCCATGGCAGTACCAAGTCCATCGTCATCATCATAATGCGATGAATTCAAGATCTGCAGGTTCGGTGTATTCGAACTTGATAGGGCAACAAGAAGTAAGAAATGTTCCAATGATTATAGATTCTGTTCCAGTTGATCATTATCATCATTCTCATCAAAACTATTACCATGGTAAAAATAGTAGTGCTGCTAATAATACTACTGCTGGTAAAACAATTAGGCTATTTGGGGTGAACATGGAGTGTGCTTCATCGTCTTCTTCTTCTTCATCACCACCAGTGGAAGAATCGAGGTGTTGTAATCTGACAGTAATGGCTAATCCATCAATTTCATCTTCGTCTTCTATCATCCCACCGCCTCTTCATCAGTATCTGAGAGTACCCCATGATGAGGATCAGCATCCAATTTCTTCGTCGTCACCGTCACCGTTATCATCATCAGCAAGATTTCAGAGTCATCATCAGAAAGGGGAAACTTCGACGATGCTTTTTGATTTGGATCCCTCTTTGCATTACAGGCAGTGATGATCGAATTGGGAATCAAATCAAACAGACAACAACCAATAAAAGAACGATGATGAGGCCACACAACTCTTTTGCAGCATTTTCTGTTATAAAATTCTAATTTTTTATTGCCCTCAATCGTTTAATATTTTAGTGCTTAGAGTATCATGGATATTAGTGCATTATTTATTATTAGCTGGAGGTTTTGGATTGTTTAACTTCGAAACGGAAAAAGGATATATATATATATATGAACTACGTTTAGATCTTTCAATTGTGTATAATACAGTTATAATA
Source organism: Leucaena leucocephala (assembly GCA_037074615.1). NCBI lineage: Eukaryota > Viridiplantae > Streptophyta > Magnoliopsida > Fabales > Fabaceae > Leucaena > Leucaena leucocephala. The sequence goes on along the minus strand of CM073555.1, from coordinate 20,196,786 downwards.
TTGAAAGATTTTCTTAATCAGGCTCTCGATCTCTTTTTCCGTTTTGGAGCATTAAATGATATTGCAGAAAAGCTCGTTACTTTTCCTCTTTTCTCTAATGTTTCTGTTAAGCTTGTTGGGTTGATGTGTGTTGTTTCTGCTGCGCGGTTCTGCTTCCTTCTGCTGCTGGGTAAGGCATTTTTAGCTTTGCAGGAAAATAAAGCGCAGAAAGTTGTACAGCTGTAAAAAAGGTGAAATTTTTTCTTTTATTTGGCTTCTCTCATTCCAAAACTGGTCCGACCGACTTGATTATTACTTTTTAGTTAAATAATTTCTACTGTAACTAGGTAGTTACTGCTATATCCTATGCTTCATTTATTGATGAGTACACAGTTTCTACCCCCAACATTGACATTACTTTCTCGTCTTCTCTCCTATTGCAGCCGCCTTCATGTCTGGATTATTACTGCACAAGAACGTGTTTTAGGTCGAATAAAAGTCACCTTTTTCGACTGGTAAGTATTCTTTACTATTATGATTCCATTGCAGTAAATTTAATGCTTTGTCCCTCTGATCCATCCATCGATCATAAGTGATCATCTGTGTATGCTCAGTGGTTAAAAATCACACCCTTTGACTTTAGTAATTCTATATTATTGCATGTCATGTTGTAGTCTGCATCACTGTTTTTTTACAGTTTAAAGTTGAAAATAATTGATTAGCTATGTGTTGTTTTTATGATTTGCCACAGTATAATTGCAATAATTAATCATAGCTAAATCTGTTGGCTCTGGTAAGGGATTTAAAATGACTCGTTGATTAATCTGTGTGTGTTTTGGTGATTGGTATTATCTTTTGGATCGTGACTTGATGTCGATTTCAAAACCAGAGGACATAAAATGTGTGCCAGGGGGATTAATAATAGTAAAAATTTGTTTTATATATGTAAAACATTATTATATTATTTATGACTCAACCCTCGACATAAATATTATTTTTAATATTTATGCTGTATCCCTATCTTAATTATAAATAGCGCTTCTGGTTTGAAAAATTTAAATTTTCACATATAAAATAATCGTCTGAAGTGATTGGGATTTATTATATCAAGCAGAGAGAAAGTGAAGGTAAGATTTTCTTTTCTGGTTTAGATCGATGTAGATAACCATAAATCCCTCTTTCTTTTCATCCTTATACTTCTAAGTGTATTCTCTTTTTTTCTTTTGATATCTATATTGAAATTTTCATTTCTTCTCTTCTTTTTTTCTTTTGATATCTGTATTGAAATTTTCATTTCTTCTCTTCTATATCTTTAAAGATATCTTAAGAGCGCACGCGCGCGCGCATATTCTTGTGGAAATTTATCATTTTGGATTACCTAGATATCCAGTGCATAGACCATTTGTTGGACTGAGGTAGCATGATTCGTTAAGGTTAGAAGAGAGATTATTAATTAAGGTAAACCATTGAGTAGTTTGAAATTGTGTGGTGGTTTTTAGTATGGAGATTGGTGAAGACTAAAGCGGGGTTGTCTCTACTCTCTACCTTCAACAGTACCTTCATGCATTTGCTTCAAGTTTTTATGATCCACCTTTTTCATTAGCAGCATCATTATTTCATTTATTCACTCAATGTTATTTGGCATAAGATATGGTTGAAAAAGCAAAATCCCTCTCACGTTCGAATATTAAAATCACATGCAATACTAATAAATGGACTATTCATAGCCTAAAAAGGAGAGATTAAACATAAATTTATGTTTTACCTTGTGATGATGGAAGCAAAAGCAACCCCGAAGACTGTAGCTAGGTTCTACAATCTACAGTAAGCAAAACCATATATATGATGCTCTCTTTCTGTTAAACTATATACTGTTACTGTCTCACTCGAAAGAGGAAAAATTACTATTTCATTTTTGGAAGTGATCGGATTAATTAAGATCATAAAATGCTTTCAAACCTGATTAGTTAGCAAGGCAGATAACAAAACGAAGAAGAAAAACGACTTCTCATCAGAAGATTGATTGCAAATCCTATCCCTATATTATAACCTTTTTTTTATTATTGTACTTATTCTCATGCATTAACTTTATATGATCATTGAGGTTGTTCATGTATATGAGATGATGATCATAATATATAGTCCTTGCAGAAAGAAATTTATTAGAAGAATGTGAAAGACAAAGGCACAAATTTAATGACCAGCTATAAAATTATATGACTAGAGTTCATCTAGAGTATATGGTCAAATCCCTGCTTTCTTACATGCATATAATGCTCTTCATCAGTGTCGTTATCAAGTTAGCAAATTAAAGCTATGATGATGATGATGGTGTGCGTTTGTGTGTGAGAGAGAGAGAGAGATTGTGTGTAGGCTGCTATTGCTGGCTGATTATATATCTTGAACCAAACGAGATTTTGATATTTGATTAATTGAATCACCATTGATCATATGATACCACATAGTAACGGCAAAGCGATGTGTGTGTGTATGTGTGTGATTAACCATATATTTAGTGGTATTTCGATTCGTTCATTAACTAATGAGAGCTGCGAAGTAGGCTAATGTGATTAAATTATATGGAGGTGGATTGGATATAATAGATATTGCATTAATTAGTTATATATGTATGGAGCATGCGCCTAGTGATGGGAGTTCTTTTTCGAGACTCCTGCATGCGCTAATGAACTGCTTCTGTTAATGTAATGCCATGTTTCTTTTTTGGCATTAAGATTACGTTGTTTATTTTCAATCAAGGTTGACTTGCATGGATCCTAAATTATACGCAATTAAGAGTTCTATATATATAATAACACTCGACTCTGACCATTGAGGGCGTAGAATAGACGTTTTCAGTGGAAGGAGTTCTAGGGTTTTAGCTGAGAGATTAATGTTCATGATGATGACAAAGTGAATAAGATTGTCTCTCATCATACGAGAATCTAAGCATAATTAATATTTTATTCAATTATATCATACATGCATGTCCAGTTTCAACACGTATCGATTGCAGAATTATAAATTATATAGCAAAAATATAACTATTAAACCATACAACGGAATTAGGGTAAGAGTCCATGTTAATATAATATCTATTTAACTAATTTGATTAGATTAAGAAAATTAGTTAATATGATATATTTTTCTAAAACACTCTACTCATCTTCTTTAACTCCATCCCTCTATCTTTTATTTAATTATTGTTGAGGGAGTATTGATAGGGATAATTTAAGAAAAAATTGATAAATATATAAAATATGTCTTATATGTATGACTAAGATCAATTTTCTAATTAGGTTCTCTATCAAAGACCAGAAGAGTACATCACTTACTACTATGAAATAGGTTTTATATATATATAATAGGTCTTAAAATGTCAATCCAAAAGAGCTTACAAAAATTAATATTTTCTCTAATTTTTAATATAATATCTAGTTTATAATTTGTACCTGTTTTTAATATATTTAATTATTAAAACAAGTACATGTACGTAAATAAGGCTACTTATTAGGCTTATTATAACCAACTAGTCTTTTTGAATTCATTTTTTTATATTTTGTCAAATTGTATGGTACTATTATCGAAAACACATGAAGAACCCCCTCACTCAAATTTAAGTGGATAAAAAAAAAAGAAAAGAAAAGATAGCCACGAGAAGAGACGTACGAAGATGAGAGATATATTTTCCCTCTTGCAAACGCCACGAGCCTCTAACAATATAGTACTATGTTCATTACCATGTCGGAATTCTTTGGCAATATTTATCTTCAATATTCCTTTATTTATTTTTTTACATTTGACTTTAAATTTTGACCTGTATTCAATATTCATCCACATCTAATTAACTTCGCTTTTTCGAATCGTAAATTTATTTTATTCCGATGCTTTTCTTTTTTATGTGAGTATTCCTTAAGTTGGAGTTATCTATGTTTATTTGTGATGCACTATGCTAATTAATTAAATTTTTTATAAGCCTTGTAGAGAAGGTCAGCGATCAACGCCATACTCCATTAATTACCAATACTTAGTTAATTAGAATAAAATGAAGTATGGTTATTTCATATAAATGCCCTAAAATAAGAAAAGGATAAACATTTAGTAAAGAAAAAGAAGAGTAAAGACTGTATTAATAAATATAATCCTATATATAAATAATATGATCTTGAAAAATGTGAAAAACTACCTTCCTGTAAAAAAGTAAGATCATATAAATAAGGCACACATTATTTAGTTTTTATTATACTCCTAAAATAAATGTAAAAGAGGAGTAAATAGAGAGGCTAGTTAAGAGAGAAAAGGGTCAATGATGAAAGGTAGGGGAGTCCCCACCCTAAGAAGTAGGGGTTAGGGCTAATTAAGTGGTGAAAGTGATGGACTCTGAATAATATTTGAATTCAATTCATAACTAAATAATTAAATAATTAGTTGGTCTCGTAAAAGTGATGGCTTCAACTTTATTTTGCTTCAACATTGGACGCATGCCTTATGCCGCCTCAGTGATCCATCCTAATCGCTCTCATTTCCTATCCATTTCTATCTTTTAAACCCTTTCCCCCATATCTATCTCTTTATTGGACCACTCCGATCTCTTCTTTCTTTTTTCACCATTATTCTTCACCTTTTCTTCCACATATAACTTCACAATGTTGTTATTATTTGGTGTGAATGCAGGACCAGAGAGAGAGAGAGAGAGAGGGGTGCCCTAGAGAAGGGAAGGCAGCCCCAAAAGTGGCCGAAACTCTAAAGTATGGTTAAGGGATGATGCATCTCTCAGATCCATTCACACACGTATATATTTGCATTCAGAGGGAAGGGAGGGAGGGAGGGTCATTTATGATGGATGGCATGTTGAGGAGGACCATCAGAGCATGGGGCCAAACAAGGACCATCCCTACAGGAACAGAAATACAAAGCTCACGTCTCCTTCGTCCCTAAGAAAATCCTAACCTAACTTTTGCATATAATTCCAACTCTTCTCACATGTAATAATGGTCCATTCTATTCCCACTCGTACTCTTATATCTTCTGCACTCAGCTTACTAGGGTTCTATACCTTGGCAAGGGTAAGGCCAAAACCTGGTTAGGTAACTTTGAGTTCTTATTACCCAAAAAAAAGAAAAAATGAACGAATCATAACATGAAGGCATCTTCTAAGGTGTGTGTATATATATATATATAGGTCGGTAGGTAGGTAGCTAGGTATCTCGCATATGTCTCATTAATTTTACTCCTATATAGTATTTAATGATCCTTGTTGTCCGTTTTCCTGCTGTCGTCCTGCTACTTCACCAGCACTAAATACGAAAGGAACTAGAGAATGTTGTATTCTGCACCAACCTTCTTTCAACACCACCATCCATCTTCACAAACTATTTTTACTATTTTCTATTTTGCGTTATTGAATTTTTAGGGTTTTTACAGGAGGTTGGACTCTACCCATCTTGCATATTTTATAATATAATATTTTATTTAAAGTACTCCTTCCGTATTTTGATATAAGAGTAAGTTAATTTTTTAGATAAATTAAATAAATTAGTTAATTATAACTAATATAATATTTAATTAATTAATTTAAATAGATTATGGAGTATATAATATAAATTTATCTTAAAAGATTAGATTTTATCATAATCAACTGATTTATTTAATTTTTTTAATTTATTTAAAAAAATAAATTAAAAGAATATAGAGAAAGTATAAGAGATTATAATAACGAGGGAAATCTTATATATATATATATATATATATATATATATTTGCAGGACCACAAAGGAGAGAAGGGAAGCGATCCCCAAAAGTGACTGAAAGTCTGTCAAGTTTAGTTGAGAGGATTGTCAGATGCAACCACATATGTAATTGGAATTCACAACTCACTCATTTATTATCCCTTCCTTCTTCTTCTTCTGCAGGGACCATTACTGCATGCAGCCAAACAAGGACCATTATCCCCTACAAAAGCCTCATGTCTCTCCCATCAGCTTCGTCCCCAAGAAAACCCTAACCTAACTCACATGTGCTTTTACCCTCAGAGACGTAAACTTCTCGCCCTGGTCCACTGTAATAAGGTGAGACGCAGCTTGCTTGGGCCTCCATCTGAAGACTAGGGATTCCTTGGCATGTGGAAGGAAGGACAAAAAACCTAGTTAGGGATCTCTGAATTTCTAACATGAAGGGCATCAAAAGGTGCTATGTAGCTGGGGAGGTAGCGCAGCTATAGGGATGTAGCTATCTAGGTATCACGATTTAATATATTATTAATGATCCTTTTTGTCTGTTTTGTTTCTACTAAATACGAAAGGAACTAGAGAATGTTATGTAGCCTGCACGAAGCTTCTTTTTTAGCAGAACCCCCTCTATTATTATTATGCCTCTTTGTCTTTATTATTTCACTTCGTTAATTGCTATTTGGGTCTCGATTCTTCTGTTCCCCTCATTATATTCTTGTTAGCCCTTCTAACCTCTAATGATTCTCCTATAACTCAGTAGAGAAGATATATACAGGGAAATTATTTTCTCTTTCTTTCCCCAGTTCATTCATATATGCTCGTTCTTTTTTTTCCGAAAAAAAAAATCTGAATTCCTAGTCGATGAGTAGAATATATCAAATTCTAGAGCCACCCAAAATGCAGAAATTCGAGGGCACATCCTTTTCATAGTTCCATTTGTCTGTAATGATGGAGGCACATAAGATTAGAAGAACGGCCCGAGAAAGAAGAGTCCATCGTGTGCGATGCAAGTATTGCGTAATTTTAGACTAATTCAAATATAAAAATTATGGATTACATTTTCCCCAGAACCCATTTCCTCCCTCATCCAAACAGGTTTTCTCCCCATTTTCTTTCAACCTCAAACCCAGGAGGAGGGGGGGTTGGGGGGGGGGGGGTTAAACTATTTCAACATGGATATCATTGATTGGAACATATCAGCAAGACAACAGTGGGGGTGGTGGCGCAGTTGGCTAGCGCGTAGGTCTCATAGCTTTATTGAGTAATCCTGAGGTCGAGAGTTCGAGCCTCTCTCACCCCAAACGTTTTGTGTATTCTTGCTAAGCTTTTTTGGTTACAATATTCTTGCTAAGTTACATTATGAGTTAGGCCTCATCTACTAAGCCCAATTCCGCCTAGGGAGGGGAAGGAATTTCATGTAAACCAGATTAGCTTTTCTCCCTCTTTCTAAAAATTTATTAAAATTATTTTTCCAAGCTATAACCAAACCTCCTTATCTTCTTTCACTTGAAATAACTTTAACAGAATCAAATCCCAATAAAATGAGATTGAAACTGACTCACTCTCGCACATCTTGCCTCCGCTAATATAATCAACTTTAGCCTAAGTCCAATGCACACTATCTTTAAATTACTGAGGAGCCTATCATTACAAACCCCCCTTGTATTCCAATAAAGAATATTATCCATAAAAAATATTTAATACACAGACCATAGTCCTCTCAAATTTTCATCCCAAATTGAGTCTCGAGCACTACCATAGAGTAGGGGTGCTCATTTTGTCCCGTCCCGGGTTGTCCCGATCCGATTCGATCCCGGGCAATTCGGGACGAGTCCGTCTGATCCCGTGAAGGGTCAGGACAGGACAAATTGGGACGAGACGGGGGGAAGGATCAGGACGGGACGGGTCTCGGTCTGACCCTCGTGATTCCCGTCCCGTCCCGAATATTTTTTTTTAAATAAAAAATATTTTAATTTTATTTATATTTTTTTAAAAAAATCTAAATAAAAAATAATATTAGTTAGATCATATTATTTATTGGATGATTTTATTTTTCTCTTTCTTATATGTATTTGTTTCTTTACAGATAAAACAATAATTTCTGTTCGTGAAGTGAAAAAATTGAAAAAGTAATTGTGTTTGTAGTATAATTAATGGTATTTATTATTTTAAGTTGGTAATTATAATAAAGAGAATTTAATTTCTTCTATTATTTTTTGTATTCTAATTATATGTTATTAATAGACAGGTTGTGCATAAAATATCTAATAGTTTAATTTTTTTTTTAAAAAAATCGGGACGTCCCGTCCCGGTCCGGTACGGGACGAGATATTTTCGGGACGGGACGGGACACAGGAAGCAAAATGCGTCCCGTGTACTGTTTCGGGACGGGCCACGGGACGGGATTGTCCCGCTCCCGTCCCGTGAACACCACTACCATATAGTCACTGCCTCCTTCTTCATTACCCTCACTCATCAAATGATCCAGCGAAGAAGGCTCAATTCCTAAATTCCCTGCAGACCCATTTCTTGGATCACCCGGATCAAATTCCTCCACTTGTCTAACCATGTCCACATCTTCTTGCCCAAAGTTCACTGGCCCAACGAAATTCTGCCCACAGTCCATTGCGCCAAACACCTCATTGTGGGCCCACATTTCTACTACACCATCCGGCCCACATTCCAATACACCATCAAGTCCAACATTAATCTTCTCCCCAACATATTCTCTCTCCCCATGTACTCCTCCCACTATTTGTCTCCGGTTTCCCCCCTTTTCCAATACACTATCAATTCCAACGTCAATATCCTCCCCAACATATTCTCTCTCCTCATTTACTTCTTCCATTAAATGCCTCGGTTTTTCTTTTTCCATCTCTTTCTTTATCATATCTCTTGACCTCTTTTCACACCTCCTTGTCTCATTCACTACTTGCACCCCACACACAGCACCTACCGCACGTGCAACCTCCATTTCATTTCGTCCTTGTCTCCCTTTGAAAAAACTTCTATTCCCCCTCTTTTCTGTTACCCGTACAATCATCTGCTGTTCACTCATTAATGAATGTAGCTCCCCATCATTTCCAAATTGTTGTCGTTCCTTGTCACCGCCTCCTGCCACCCTCGACTTCTCCGGTGACTCAGATAAGACATCAAACCTTGAGCTTGTATTTCCCGGCTAGCGTGCATCAGCTCTGCGCTCCTTTGGTCTCCTTTGCCGGTGGGACTTTTGCACCACCCTCTATTGTTCTTGCACTTCCAGAGGTACATTGGCACTATCCATAATGCATCCCTTTTCACTCCTATGCACCATACCATGGTCCCCTTGTTCTTCTGTCGCTTTCCTCTTCATCGGACATGTCTTCGCTCTATGTCTATAGATTCCACAATATGTACACAACAAATGAAAGCCCTCGTACTCCAAGTAATACTTCTCTCCATCTAAATAAAACCTTGACATAAGTTATTTCTCAAGATCCACTAACACACATATACGTGCATAATGCTCTCTCAACTGACATGAAATGTTCATATCAACTTTAAGTGTTTCTCCAATTCTATTACCAATTAATATTAGAGCTTCCTCATCATAATACTCCAAGAAAACCTTCGGTAGCCTAACCCAAATAGCAACTTTATTAATAGAAGCTGTCTGAGGATTAAATTTAGGTTCCCAAGGCCTTACCGTAAGATAATGATCATATAACATTCAAGACCCCCCAGTAAGTGCATTCATATAGTCCTCTCTATTTATAAGCTTCACTACATAGAAACCATTGCCAATATTAATGAGGGAGATCACACCTCTCTACCTTGCCTGCAAGGCTTTGTAGCCTATATTCCTGCCCAATAACTTCACTATAACTGCTTTCCTCCATGCGTGATATAAACGTTTTTATTTTCCCTAAAAAAGTGAACGTCGGAAAGTTCTTTTCAGGGTCTTCTATTGTTGTGAACAGTGGCTCCTTCTCCTAATCTGAAGCATCACCAGTATCCTCAGGCATAATATCCTCAGATGCAGAAACAACATCCTCATCTGAATCATCATCAGTCAGATGTTCTTTGTTATGAATACCTTTAAGTTTGTCAGCAAAGGAAGGGCCGGAAGGGCCAGAAGTTCCTCCAATTCCACTTCCCATCAGATCAGGCCAGTGGCCATTTAGTATGCTTTCCCCTCGACCCTTAAACCCCTGCTTAATCTTCTTTGAGCTCCGCATTAACTGATCATCTTCCTCCTGAGATGGAGGCAATAGACCTTGAGTTTGCTTTGAGAGAACCATATTTTGTGAGATTGTACTTATGCTAGACGTATTGATCTATTGTTATCAATGTATCATTTGGCTTTCTTTACTGCTCGGATTGGTTTGCTTTGAATTTGAAGAGAGAATCGGATAATATAGAGATTGACTGGAAGTTAATCTAGGGAGTAGCTATTTAGAAGCTTTAGTTATGGAAGAATAAGATTATCTTCAATTCAGATGCTATAAGACCTGAACAATATAAGATAGCTATCTTGCGAGGATGGAAGAAATATGTGCAAGTAGATGACTATCCTAATCTACAACATTTGTCATTTACAGAGAATATGCATTAGCAACCTCCACCTCTGGGTTGTGTTAAGATAAATGTAGATGGAGTTATGATTTTGTCTAATAAGATGTGGTAGGTTATGAAGAGATCCCAATAGTAATTGGATTTGTGAATTTACACATTATATTGGAGTCTGTAGTGCGGTTGAATATGGGGAGTGAGCTATTTTTAAGGGACTCTAAATTGCATAGGATAGAGGATTTAAGAAGATTATTCTTGAATCAGATGCCAAATACCTCACTGATATGTTGGGGGAAAATAATGTCATGCGAAGAGGGAGTTTATTAATTGAGAAAATTGTGGCCTTCCTAAATAGTGGGAGTTGAGCCTACAGTTTATACCGCGAGAAGCAAACCAAGTGACAGATGCTCTTGCAAAAGAAAGTCTATCAAGATATGTTATGTTTGAAACGTGTCCAATACAGATATGTTAATTAGTGATTTTAGAGAATTTAAGATTAAATTTCTCAGAAGCTTAAATTTTTTAATTTTTGGGCATTAGCCCTCTTTAATATAAAAAAAATTATTTAATAAATCACAATTTATAAATAATTTAACTTAATGTAAAGATTACTTTTTATGAATATATATATTAATACTGATCCTTATTATAGGAGCTAATTGGAGTGTTAAATTTAACCATAAATATAAAATTTTAATTTATTTTATATATAATATTTATTATTTTTTTAAATCAATTTACCTAACTTATAAATTGATATATAATATAATATTATACATAAATATTTTAAAAAATTATATTATATTTATTATAATTAATTAATTTATTTCACATCTTAATTTATACTTTACTTAGGGTCAATTAAATCTTATATCTAAAGAATATATTTCATATATTGTATTGGCATTGATTAAATATTTTATTATGCCACTAATAGTGTTAAAATATTCTATTTTTATCCTCCCAACCAAGAGTATTCTTTTTCAATGTAATCATTTGCTAGCTCATATCGTTCACAGTAATACATTAAATTAAATATGTGTTTGGATAAATTTAAAAAAAATTATAAAAAAAAAATTTGGGTAACTTTTGAAAAAAAGTTTATAGAAAAGAGCTTAATGACAAAAAAATAGTTTTAGATAAATGAGTATTTGGATAGTTATTACCAAAAGGATTTTTGTAATTAAAAAATTACTAAAAAATATATAATTTTATTAAAAGTATAAGAAAGGAGAGAGGATGGAGATAGCAGAAGAGATAAAAAAGAAAAGAGAGGTGTATAAAAAAATAAGGATAAAATAGTAATTAAATAATTTAAAAGCTCTTTTACTGTTTCAAAAGCTACTCTAACCAGTCTATCTAAAACCATAATTTTAAACCATAGTTTAATCCATAGACCCTTTTAGACAAATATGACTATTTGTTTTAAAATTTCTCTAAACTAAAATTTTGCTCAAAAATTTATTTAAAACTATGGTTTATATGGAAACCAAATAGGCCATAAGACAGAATGCTAATAGTAACAAATAAGAATAGAACTGATTGGAGTCTCCACGTTTTTTTGCCCTTCACGTTTAGAGTATCTTATTTTTAATGATTATTTGGGATCTAACCTCTAGAGCTAGGAAAGCGGGTTGGCCCGCTCAAAACGGGCCAACCCGCTTCTAGCCCGCGGGCTAGTGGGGCGGGCTGTGCAGCCCGCCCCAAAACGGGCTAGCATTTTGCCAGCCCGAACTCGCCCCGTTTTGGGAGCGGGCTAGCCTGCGGCCCGCCCACTTTTTTTTTTTAAATTTTAATATTTAAAAAAAAATATTTTTAAATTTTTAAAATACTAATAAAATTTTTTTAATGTTATATTAGTATAATAAAAAAATTGTTCATATTATACTCTTAAAAATTCATATTTTTTATAAAAAATCTCAAATTTTATAACTATAAATCTAAATAAACATTAACAAAATATTAATCAATTATTATATATCAACAAATAAGTAATCATATTTACTAGTAATTGATAATGGAAGTATTCAAAATAATATTTGAGTAAAATAAATAATATTATTAAAATAAAAAAAACAAAAAAAAAAATGGGCTGACGGGCCAGGAGGGCAGCCCGCCCCAAAATTGGCTGGCAAAATGCCAGCCCGTTACTGACCCGTTTTACCAGCTCTACTAACTTCTTTCAGAGTTAAATTTTTTGTTCGGACAGTTAACTCTCTCTTGTATTAAAAAAAAAAAAAAGAACTGAGCCTTTTTACCTACAAACTAAAATATTTTAGTTTCAAGGTATGAAACCTGAATCTAACATTGGAAAGGTTAAAAACTCTACAAAGCTAAAGATAATATTTTATTATCCATATCAACAACCCCCAGATGCATCAATGTTATGATATATTGGCAAATACTTCTTCCATATTTAAAGAAAAAAAATCAACTAGTAATACATGGTAACGAGGTATATGTTGAATAATATATTGAGTTCAAAGGAACTATAGAATTCCTCTTCGTTAATGCTTTTTCTATTACAGATAAAATGTCTATACACAGTTCTCCCATCGCCTGAAAAAGTTGGCAAGAACTTGGACAAAATTGACTACTTATATATATATGTATATATATCTTCTGCACATACCTAACCCCACACAAATATGCATGCAGGGCAGCATAGAGAGCGTTTTGTTACTGGCTATACATCTGTTTCCATCAATAAAAGCATTTGCTGAAGGGCGGCACCGACAAGAAGCTACGTACGGTTCTGCAACCGAGAACAGCACATTCTCCACGGCAAAAAACCGACTGTAAGACAAGCATGATCAGAAAGAGAGTAGTCCTCTGGCCACAATCCTTTCTCCACTTCGTGAGGGAACAGCACTGCATTCTTCACTTTGAAACCAATGGCTTCCTCGTCTGACTCTGTATCACCATCCTCCACAGACCCATTATTCAGATTTCCCAACATGTTATCTGACCATGTAGAATTCCAAATCTTCTGTAGAACAAATCAAGCAAGTGGGTTGTTTCAGAACTCTCAGATTTTGACCAGACAAATTTCACTACTATGAAGATCAGATTCAGTATTTACCTTGAATTTTTCAAAGTTAAGGACACCGCTTCCATCAGCATCTGCTTCATCCCACAGATCCTCTAACTCTTGGAAGCATAGTCCATGGGGCACACCAATCAACTTCACCTGCAATAGGTTTGGTAGTGTGCATTGGAATATTAGTAATATTACATTTTTGTTTTGCCTGAAGAATGTTACGTGTTCGTTTATGAACAGATTATAAAGTACCTGACGAAGTGCATCAGAGAAACTACAGAATGTCACAAAATCATCACGGTTGTCACCTTTCAGAAAGGCGAATGCATCATCTTCTGACAATGAAGCTTTTCTTAGTTGGTACTAAAATCCAAAAAGGGAAAAAAAACTAAGTATTAGATACAAAGTTGATATGGTATCTAGTATTTATTAACAAGAAGCTTATTTAACGCTTGCTACACATTCTTCCTATATAGCTTCAGTTGCAATCTAGTCTTCAAGTTGAACAAGTTAATTGGATATTAAAATACAACTATAAGATATGACAATAGTAAATAAAACCTTTATTATACTAAATAAAGCTTCAGCCCAACTTGTCTTCAAGGGTTTTCGTGATTTGTAAGGATTGCAAAGCCAAATGAAGTCAACACCACATATATTTCCCCGATGATTCCGGTGGCTAACCCACTGCAGGATCGACGGATTGAAAAGAAAGAAAGAAATCTGTTAATATTATGCATTGTTTTTTAGAAAGTGAGGGATTAAAACAGTAATTGCAGGTTATCAACCTTGTGGGCATCTGCATCACTGTCAGTATATTGATGAGCAATGTCATAGGAAGAGATAAATCCCTGTGACCTAAGGAACTTGTAAACATGCCCGCGCTTGCTTCCATTCCAATCACTACAAACAATGAAGATCAGACATTCAATTCAATACTTAATATAGAGATTCATCTTGCAACATGCAAGAAAAATCAAATAATTAACTCACCCGCAGAGTATAATAGGCATGGGTTTGAGCTTGTTTTCTCTCTGATACTGTTCAACATTTTGCAATATTTGGTAAACCTAAAGAAAAACCAAAAAAGTGTGGTTTAGGAATAAAAAGAATGATGCTGTGAATCCAATTTATGAATAAAATGAAAGTTTATATTGCAGAGGATGTTAATACCTGATGCAATCTCACTACAGACAGACTTGAATCATGAGGGAATAACAAATGTGTATTGACAATCAGAAACTCTTGGTGAAAACCACCCTTTTGGCTCTGTGAAAAGGGGGCAACTGACTCAACATGTATTAACTGAGCAACACGATCACCAAAGTCGTTGAAAAGCAGCTCTCGATAATTCACAACTCTTAGATAATCCTTGCGTATAGCGGTCAGAAGACCTGCATCGCAGAATTATGGATTTTGAGTTTGAAGAATTAGAACTACAAATTTATAAATTATGAGAACAAAAGCTCCCAAGAAACACATGGAGCAATAGAATGGTGCCAGCCACAAACAGGAAATTAGGTCTTCAGTCATTAATTTAAAGATAGCCCTTGTCAAAGGACAAGGGCTATTTTGCAGTTTGCACAACTTATAATTAATTAATAAAATCACAGGAATTCTTTTAAACCAAAACAAACTTTTTCATATAAAAAATGAGGCTTCGGAAAGTTTAAAAGAAATGATTAGGTTAATTTGAGCATGCAACAATATTCATTAGTGTATAATGTATAACCTAAAAATTACAAGGATAGAACAGTGGAGGAAGAAAGGAAAGCAGTTTTCAAGGTGATGACAAGCAACAATGTTCCAATACCAAAAAGTGGAGGAAAGAAGGACAAATTGTTGGCATTAAGCAAACCGAATTAACCAGAAATTTACCAGATCATGATAAGTAGACTGCCTAAAATACTCAACATACAACTCAGATGCTTGCTTGAGCAGTAGATCGCCCAGCTTTGAGTTTAAGTTGATCAACAACTAACCAGAAATTAATGTAAGATCATTCATGAGTCTGATCAATGCTTGAGAATTCACATTAAGAGAGGAAAATCCACTCACCATCACCACGATTGTTGGTCCGAGCAAGCTTTAAAAGAAGGTACCCTGCATTCCCAAGTCTCTCCTCATACATCTGAACAAGCTCTTCATTTCCAACCCAGAATTCCTATACACAAATAATAAATTTCGCATGAGTATATGGTGAAGTAAGAGCTGATAGGAAAAACAGAGATAATTTCAAAATGTGTTCAGAATGAACATAAGCCTCTCCTAGTACCAAAGAAAAAGGGGAGATATTGCTACCTGAAGGCAAATAATGGAAGATGGTTCATAAAGCAACCAGTCCAGAATCCTTTGGTTCCTGGCCAACCATAATGATCTAAAGTCACTTTCTCTAAGGCACTGATTCTGTTTAAAACCACGAGAATCAGACAAAATAGAATCAGTAAAATCCTCCAGAACAAATAATCCCAAATATACATCACCGTTTGAGTACAACAAGAACAATATGAATTTAGATTCCTTGAAAAGAGAACAATATCCTGGACCAGTATGTCATTCCTTTTGATCGAGTGAATCACTTCTATCCAAACGAGAGAGAGAGAGCAATACCTGAGGATCAAGTCGCTTGTAAATAGGAGCCAAAATATTGAAAGTGGTACATGACACGCAAGAAGGGTCTCTTTCCGCCACATCCGCCATTGATGAGAAACGGTTACTACTAGTTCTCGAAAGATCTCCATTACTGTCATCAGCAGTCACAAGATGAGCAGGGTCCTTGGCTCTTCTCCAATTGAATTTAGCTTTGGAACCCCCTGCTACAACCTGAACTCCAATCCCACTCATATCAACTCCTCTATTTGTTGGAAAAAACTCTTTCTCTTCAAACAAATCTCAGAAAATTAAACGTATCTAACCCAGAACACAGCAGAGAGAAAGAGAGAGAGAACCACCTACCATTCTTAGAAATCTCGCCACTGTCAATAAACGAAAACAGACTGATCGATAATAAGGATGTCCTGGAAGCGTAAATTTGCGTGATTAATAATGGGATCTGAAATCAATCACAGATTTTATCAGCCTTAAAGGAATAAATGGACTAAAAATCCTCTCTTTTTTTTCTGTTTTCTCTTAGCTTGTTGTGAGTCTTGTCTCGATGCTCTTGTTTGTGCGGTACAAATAGAGGGAGAGAGAAGGGTTCTGGATTTCGCGGTGTCGCGTAAATCGATAAAACAATGGGAGAAGGAGGGCCCCTCTGCGGCTCTGCCACTGGTTTTCCAACGTACAGCTGAAGCATAGGCTGTGATTTGTGAATGGAATCTGAACGTGGTATTATTATTTTCATGATGATTCTTACAAACCGCATTTTAAGAAATTTATTTTCCCATGAATTTAGGAACAACAGGGGGGAAAAACACTAGTTTAACTAGGATTGCTGTAGAGATGGACTTATTTAGACTTACGTAGACAAAAGGAGAAACAACTTGCTACATCTGCGGCCTGTTCGGAAACTTAAATTAATATTTTAAAAAGATTTTTATCCAAATTTTGATTATTTTTTTTAAAATAAATAATTATATTTATTTAAAAAAAATTTAGATAAAATTATAGTTTCAGATAAACTAATAAGAGTAATTTTTAAAATAATAAAAGAGCTTATGAACTAATCAATTACTATTTTACTATTACTTTTTCATACATACTCTCTCTTCTCTCTTCTCTACTATCTCTCATCTCTCCTATTTTTAATAAAATTATATTATTTTTAGTAACTTTTTCAATTATAAAAATCTTATTAGTAATAACTATCTAAACACTCATTTATCTATAATTATTTTTTTTCATAAGTTCTTTTCTAAAAATTTTTTTTCAAAAACTATCTATATTTTTTTTTTCTATAAGCTATTTTTTAAATTCTATCCAAACACATACATAAATTTTTCTTTTAAAACGTAGTTTCTTATTTCCCATAAAAATTTAATGTATTTTAAAATTAACATAAAATAAAGGGTGTGGAGAGGAAGTTACCCAATTCGAATGACACAGCAAATACCCATGGGAGAAATAGCCAAAAAACTCAAGACCCGAGTAAAAATAAATAAATTATGGAGAGCCTAAATAGAGTAAATACTAGAATACTTTAATATTAAAATACACATATATCTATATATCTATTAGTTGATAGATTTATCATAATCTCTCTAATATCTCAATTAATGAGATAATATATATGATTTAAATTTAAACGTATTTAAATTTTTATCATATGAATATGAATGATGTATTGCTTGAAATTATTTATAATAGTTATTAAAAATAGGCTTATTCATGACTAAAAGAAGGGGTTGGTGGCTATCCCTTTCTTATTTATTATATTCAAGAAAAGACTAAACTTTCATAATTATCTTTTCTTGATACAACTTTAATCATTATCTATACACATCATTTTACACTAATCTATGCTTTAAGTTTCAAAGTATATGTACATTTTTTATATGTATGTTGCATACACACGCACACATTATAATGGTACCAATTATTTGAGTTCATCATTTCCAATATTTAGATTTTAAAATTTGTTATCATTTTATAAATATTACTACTATTCATTATTTTTAACAAAGTTAATCATTATTATTTTTTTATCATTAGGAAATATCTTTATGCTATTTAACATGTTAAATGAGTCTTAAATCGATCAATATAAAGTAGAAAAGGTATGACAAAAATAAATTATATATAATCAATACAAAGTTCAATTCGTTTGAAATTATATAAAAAAAGTATTTAGTTTATCATGAATAGAGTAAAATAAATTTATTCGCTATGCTGTGAACAAACAGGAAGATGACGAACCTACCCCTCATAATTGGCGTTTAATAATTAACAATATCATAATTTCGAACCTGTGGTATTTATTTTATCTTGAAGGAATGGGAATTGTAGTCAAACACAATTTTAAATATATATTATACAGAATAATAAAAATAAAATAGTTTAAGTGTTTACGAATATTTTATATTATATCATTTAATTATTATCTATTTCTATAATATCAATATCTACATATTCTATTGTTACTTGGACCTAGCTCAAAGCTCAAACTTTACATCACAAGGCAGGAAACTCATCTAGTTCGTTGAAAGAAGACATAATATGTATGTATGACGTTGATATTAATGCTGTTACGTTATAAAAAATGAATTATTTAATTATTATTTTTCCCAAAACAATACAAATAAAATACCTTCCGTCCGATGAAAGCAAGAGCCTCGCCAATGGGTTAGTTATGGAACTAATAATATTTTTTTTTAAATATAAAATCTAATTTATAATATAAATTGTATTATAAACTAAATTTTATATTTAAAATTGATGAGTATATTTTTTCTAAAATAAAAATCTGAATGGCATGGTGTTAGTGTTATTAGAATGACTGGATTGTATAATTGCATGAGAAAGCAGTGAGCCAAATATAAAGGCATTGGTCTTAATGCAAAGGGTTTTTAATACTAAAATACAAAGTCTCTAAATATAGAAAACTTTCTCAAGTGAGCTATTGATTTCGTACTCTAATCTCATTTAATTAGATAATCATATAGAAAAAGAAAGGCATGGAGGCAAATAGCCAAAAGTGACCGTGAGGTTCCAACGTTTAAAAGAATACCAGCAGCTTCTTAACACAGGCACACACAGAATCTGACATGTACAAGTGAGGTGGGGACAAAATGAAGAACTGTGATTGGTCCAAACTGAATGAGAAAGTCAAAAGACAGATTGTGGGGTTGGAGTACTTAGCCGAAATGGAATCTCACATGCAAACCCATTCATTACAAGTTGGTTTATTATTATTTTTTTTATATAATTTTTTTTTGAAAAAAGATTGTATTTACTCACGATTTAAAGATAGGATAAAGTCTTCTTTCCTCCTAAACGATACCAATATCAAGCAGGACGAGCTGTCTATTACCTTCAGGCGCAAACCTAGATACCCAAGAGTTAGGATGCATCCCCAAACGTTGCGATTGGAACCACAATAAAGTAGTACTCTTCAGAAATTAAACACGTTTCAAATTGTCACATATCTCACCCCTTCGTCAGTTGAACCTACGAATAATAAGTATTACAAGTTGATTTAGTTAGTTAAACTCTGTTTTCATGTGTTCACATTTGGTTTAGTTACTTATAATTCCATTTAATAAATCGTTTGTAAATATTTTCTTGTGAACTCCTTCGATTCTTCACATTACATCTTAGCTCACTAATTACAAGAGATTTACATCCTAATTCATGAGTTATGATAATGTAATACTAATACACCTACTTAATGTAATAAGCAAGTTAAGATGTGATCCTTTTTGTATTATATAAACCTAATTAAACAATTGAATCAATCTTTTATATTAACCCAACATTTCATTATTAAACTCCCCAAATGTTTTTTTTTTCATATTAAAAAATATCTATGAACATGGCATGTGATGTACGTCTTACGTCTTACGTGTCATGTGTGAGGGAGTGTCGACCTTATTATTTTGTATCTTAACACAGATATCATCCCACACGCAATCCACTACGACTCCCTGCCGACTTCTCGCTCAAATCAAATATCTACTCTTTTTCTTTTTGATTTTGGCCCATCTAGTAATCTCTTTAAAAAGTTTAAAAAAATCACCGACAAATATAATTATAAAAATGCAAGCAAAAAATAGAGGGTAATTTTTTAAAATTTTTAATTGAGTTTTATTCATTTTCTATTTTTTAACTATTTCTTTCTAACTTAATAAATATTTCTTCTGCCCTAAATGTTGGAGTTATTTTACTTTAGTATTAAATAGAATATCTTAATTCGTTTTATATTCGATATTATAATTTTTTTAAAATTATTTTTATTGATTGGATTAATAGGGCAATAATTAAAGGGAGAATTCTTTTTTTTTATTTGGCAAAATTATTACACATTTACTAAAAAAATTAACTAAACTAATTGTTTTAACATATGCAACAATTATCTTATTTCTCTGTTTAGGATATGAGGAGGGTATTTCACACGTTTTTTGTTTTACAAACGCTACTTCAAGCTTCAAAGTTCACACATTTCTTATCTCATAGGATAGAAATTGTTCTCGTCACTTGAAAAGAAATCCAGGCACTGTGCTTCTTTGTCTTTATCATGAATAACCATAACAATGATCAAAGATCACGTTGGCCTTTTCTCTTCCACGAGTCGATCTCTTTTCTTTCTCTCACTCCCCCTTTTTGTTTCTTTAATTAAAAGAATAGCAAACTTTACAAAAGTCCTCGACAAAAATCCTCAAATCACAGATCTGCATATTCCTTTTTTAAAGTGAATTTGCCTGAAAACCCATGCTTCTCCATTCAACCTATCCGTATCCCATCACCCAAAATGGAAACTTCACAATATCTGAAAAAAAGAAGGAATGATAGAGATGAGAGAAGGAAGGGGATGGATGCTGTACTATAATAATAGTATTTGATACGTGGAGAAAGAAAATGAAAACTCGGTGTCAAATATAGAGAATAGAGAAGAATACAAAAGAACAATTAATAGAGGGAAACATGTGCCCAAAAAATCAGATTTTTGAGGTTCTTTTTTTAAGTAAATGTGACAATTCTATTTAAGAAATTATCATTAGATATAGACATTTTTTTAAATAAAAATTTAAATTTTAGTTAACTATATTATAATAGACTAACATTTTCTTGTACTATTAGACCAACTTCGGTTGGGTTGAACAAATTAAATATACCCATATATATATATCGATAAAGTGGGGCTCGTCATTATGTAGCTTTCAAGCAAGCTTTCTTAAATGTTAACCAAAGAAAAAACGCAGCCCCTTTCTTAGCCGTTACTTGAAGGATATCTCCTAACTATTCCGCCTTTGATTCCTTCTGCTTTAGAACTTATAGCTGCCATTCCAGTGGACAATGTTGTGTAGGATTACACAATGCAGTTCAATTATGTAAGATAAAGTACTGAGGGTAATAGACAGCTCGTCCTGTCCGATATTTATATCGCTTAGGAGAGGGCAAGATTATGGGTAAACCTAACCCCTTTCTAAAATATTTGGTACAAAAAAAATAAAATAAAATTATATAAGATAAGGGGATCACTTGCTTTAAAGACTTCTTCTTTAATAAAACCATGATTATATATATATTTTTTTTAAGTATAGATATTGTTTTAATTAATACATATTTTTTTAAGTAAATTTAAGGTATATACTCATACCATAGACTTTTTAAAAGGACTTTAATACTTGTCATAAAACTTTTTCTATACATACTATCAGTAATCAAACCCTTAATTAGTTAATTAAAAAATCTAATTAAATACTAATTATACTAAACTTTATAATTTATTGAATATAATTTTAATCGAAATATTATCAAATCCTAAATGTTATTAAATCTTTCAACTAATAACTAGCCCAATTGATTATATACTCACTAGATCCAATTCTAGATCAGATTTGAATTGGCATTTCAGAAGCAATCAAGAGGACGATGATTATATTATTATTTGGTGCTGCTGCCACGTCGGCTGCTTTTTGTTTTTTGTCATTATGCATAATTTTGAAAGTAGATGAACAGCTACAGCGAAGAATCCATTTTACAACAAAAGACCGTAACTCCGTAAGAGAGAGATGTGGGTGTACTTTAAAGCATATAAATTAGGTAATCAATTACAATTAACATTAATTTTTCTCAGCTAATTCATATTTTCTCTTCCTCCACGACACATTCTGCGGTCCAAAATCTGATGTAAAAAAATGAGACAAAGATTAGCATTAGCCCCTTGTTCCTGAAGACTGCAACACCAATAACTTTCTTGAACAAAAAGACACCACTTGCGAGAATTGCCATGCTCAGTCCATCAAGTTACAAGAAAAACCTCCTTCGGCTTGTGTCCATTTCCGGCTAAAGAGAAAGAAAATAAAGTAAAAATGGAGTTAGAATAAAGATAATGCCACATGATTAACCCTGTAAGTTTGGCTAACAAGTAAATTACCTTGTGAACCCACTCATATTCTCCACCCTTGCTGTCAAACGTTCCATGCTGCAGGCTGATTAACTTCAACGTGAAACGAGGCCCACATTCCTGCAGTTTTCAATTCAAGTTATTGCCAAGTTTAGAGACCTAATGATATGCAACTGATACATTAGTTAGATGAAATGTCAACCACAGAGCCTATGATAACTAATGTTTCATCCTCACAATGAGTGAAAACAATGAGAAGCATTTAACAGCACAGTATGAAAACACACAAGGTCCTCGCATAACAACTTCCATGAACTAGTTTGAGGTACAAAACCAGCCACAGAATAGAGCTGGAACCAACCTGAAGGCGGGCAATTGTCTTTGTTTGAGGAACATTCTCCTCCTTGGACTCCTTGATCTTGTTGCCTTTGGAGTCAGTCTTTTTTACTTCTTTTGTTTCAAAAATGTAGCTGCAGAACACAATTTTTTTTTTTCGGTGAGTAACTACAGTACATAGTTAACACAATAAAGAGCTGAAATTTATAGAACTAAGCTCTTGTGGCATTATGCTAATCAAAATAACATAGAAACAACCCCTACCAATATGAGGAAATAGGTAAAAGTTAAAATTGTGAGTGCAGATCAGAAACCAATAGAACATCAGTAAAACAGTGCTCAGCACAGCAATATTGAAAGAAAGAAAATGCAGAAACATCAAATTATAGATTAAGTCTTGTGAATACATACCGATGATGCCGGAAGAATATGAAGTCTCTCTGGTTGTGGAAAGTGGCTACTCGTCTACCTTTAAATTCTGGATCTTGGGGAAAAAGTGACTGTATTAACCTATCAAAGAAACGAATTGACGAATTAAGAGTTGAAGGAAAGGTCCCAGTCCATACCATTCACCACTTAAATAAAAAGAAGCAAAAACCGAGTACAAATGTAATTATTAGTAAAATAGGAAAGCCAGCCAACTAGTTATTCTTCCCTCCTCTATAATGAGCCTCACAAAAAGCTAAGCTAGCATTTAAGTTTAATTTAAATCAGGCATAGTGTATGCAGTTTGAATGAAACAGAGTCAGTCAAGCACTATATTCAACAAATGGAGCACAGAATTAGAGAAAATGGTAACCTTCCAATTCGATGCCCTAGACGCGTCGTAAAGTTATTTAAAACTAGCTCAGGCTTGTGACTTGTTGGATTTCCATGACCCTGCAAGTAAAAAATATGGGTAGGAGAATTTCACTTAGTACAAAAGATAAACAATTTAAATTTTTTTGTCAGATGAGAAAAATAAATCTTAAGCTCTAACCCAAATAGTGCCAAATTCACCCAATAATGACAACACAAGTCACAGAATAAATGAGATAAATAACCTAGTTCATTATGAGCATCCTTTGACCCAATCAGTCAAAGTACTTTCCTTCAAACTCTTATTACTACTCTCTATCATCATAACTTACAAAGTAAAATATATAGCAACACCATTGGGAATTCCAAAGACACAATGCTGCACAGGTTACTAATCAAACAGCAAACAACAAACCTTAATATCCTTGCGCAAAACAAGCTTTGAGAGCTTGAAATGAGCAGTAGGCCCATCAGGTAAGCCCATGATTAACAGAGCATCTACAATTCAGAGAAATGAAGAATTACTACAAGTAAGGACATTGAATCCTTGAAGCTAAAACAAAAGGCATAAATGTGCAAATGATGATAAATTATTTCTAATACACTTTAAAATACACACGCGCACACAGAGGACCTCCAACAAAAGACATCAAATACCTGGTTCCCGGCGATTCGTATGAACAACTATAACAGAAGTGAAGTCCTTCTTCTTCGCATATTCTACAATCTGCAATTGAAATTTTTAATTAACATTCAAACAGATAAAGCTCTATGTTTCTCATTAACAAGGAAAATAGAGACAAGCACCTTCTTTAAATCATAGGTCCCTCTCTTGTAGTAATGTGAATTAGGTATGACTGAAAGTAAATCCGATATAAAAGCAGGGCCCCTCTGCAGATCACCATATTCCAATTAAAAGTAAGAACATGATAGCACAAAAAATAAGGTACAAGATTTCCATAGTTAAATGCTGCTACAAGAAGTTTAGGTAGGAAAACATACAAACATTGAAGGAGTATAAATTCTGAGCTTGCGCGTAATATAATAAACAAAGGCATAATCAAAACATACTGTAGAATTGAAACGGCAAGTGGTGATTAATATCTTGGTAGTCTGTTGTCGTTTTAAAACTGCACTGAATTCATCACAATCATTTCCAGCAAACAGCTGCACGCAAATGAACAATTATAACAAATGAGTCAATTAAGTAGCTTTTTCCTACTTGAAATGGAGAATATGAATATGGAAACCAAATGTTATAAAATAAAGATATACGAGTTTGGAAGCATTTACATATAAAATTGAATGCTAGAAACAATTCCTCCTTGCTTATCATTCAATTAAAACACATATCACGCCCATACTCAAGGCAGGCAAAAGAAAAACGGAATTCTAAAACAAAACGTGCATGGAAAAAACATAAAACTTATTTCCTATTAGTGGCAATAAAAATCCAAAAGACTTCTAGCTCTTTTCCTTGCAAAGAAAAACCTGCTGTTAGCAGTCAAATTATATTTTCCTTATCTCTCATCCAGTGTCTGATTCATAGGAACAGCCAAATCAAACAATGAGTCACCGAACTTAACCCATCATCATTTGGGGGAAAAAAAAATAGCCCAAGCTTTCACTGTAATGCCATTTCCTAGCAAACACCATTCCTCCTGCCATTGCCCCCAAGGTGATCAAGGAAAACCGCTATAGTTGGAGATAACATGATTCACTATTTCTCAGTGTACAAGTATAAACATAGGAAATTTGACGTTAATCCCAAGTACATGGACATAAAAACCTAGACGTAGATTATAGTGTCATATAATCCGCTTAAAATAAAACCTATTAGTTTTAATCAGATAAAGGCCTTTAGAAAAGTATGCAGAAATTAGTTGATAACAGCGAGAATAAGGGAGTAGTATCAAGCAAGGTTAAGGAGAAAGAAGACCTCTTCATCATCAGGCTTACAAACAGTCTCATCGGCTTCCCTAGTGTTCTCAATTGTACGAGGCACCATCTTCTCAGGCGGCTGCAGGAATACAAATAAAGCAAAATGATCAAAACCTATTACCAACGAATTCACACCATACATACTACAATGCCACCCTAAAAAGGGGGCAAAAAAAAAAAAAAGAAAACTTTTATGAGAGAATAAGTAACCTCCTCTCCTAGCTCGAGAGCTCTTTTCTCCGCAGTGTCCCGAGCCTTAGCCTTCTTACGCTTCTCAAGTTTCTTTTCGTGTTTGAGCTTCGCGTGCACTGCCGACCTCTTCTCCTTGTTCTTGATCATCGACGGAAGCACTTCCATCTTTGTTTTCTTGTTGCTCTTAGCCCCTTCACCCTCGTCAGGAAAAGATGATTCACCACCCTCCCCATTGCTCTTTTTCCTCTTACCCCCCATCGATCACTGCGATGCGGAAATTGCTGACAATTTGGGAAGAGCAAAAACTCTACAAGCTCTAGTGAGAGGACCCGAACTTTCCGACCCAAGCCGCTAACGCAAGGGAATAAGAGCAAATCTTAAAGCGGAAACAAGGGCCGAAGAAACCTTAATGTGCAGATAAACTGAAGGAGACGATGGATGGGGTTAGGAGGACAGTAACTGAGAAGACAACCTCAGAAGGCGAAGACCAAGTGGGAAGAAGAAAGGCAGTGGCGGTAAACTGGTTAGGGTTTTAGGGACGGAGGCCGATTTAATTAATTAAAAAAAGGGGAAAATATTTATAAATTATATGATTCAAATGCATTTTGTGCTTCTATTATTGTAAAATCTATATCTCAGTCTTTCTTTTCAATTTAAATGAGATGCCAATGTTACATTCCCTCAGAAACCCCCAACAAGTTATGGAGAAAACAATAAATTAGGGAAGCCTTTTGAAGTGTTTTTATTTTTTATTTTTGGCTCAAGTGTTTATTTTATCTTGTTAAATTACAAGTAATGATTTCTCTTTAGAAAAGATATTCCAATCACTACTAAAAATCAAATTTCCAATTCCTTTGATTTGGGAATTAATTGAAGAGACAGGGACATATCTTTTTTTTTAAAAAAAAAAAAAACTGAATTATTTACACTTGTATTTTTGGCTCAAGTGTTTCTCTTGTTAAATTACAAGTAATGTTCTCTCTTTAGAAAAGAAATTCCAATCACTACTAAAAACCAAATTTCCAATTTCTTCGATTTAGGAATTAATTGAAGAGACAGGGACATATCTTTTTTTAAAAAAAAAAAACAATTGATTATTTGTACTTATATGCTTAGCATACTTCTTTTTTTTTTAATTAAATAAGAATTTGTGGATTATAAATTTTTAAAATTAAAAACGTTAAAAAAGTAAATATGCATCAATTTATTTGGAATAAAGTATTTTAATTTAACTGTAGTTTAATTTCCTAATTTTTTCTCCCTTGACTATACAGTCACATCATCATACACAAAGGCAGTGTTTCCACCAAGGTTAGTTATTGGTCAATACTTCAAATAAAATACTTTATTTCTATAGAGCTATATATGGATAGTTACAAATCACATAGCATAGCTTTCGATACAATCACACCCCACCATTTTAATGAACTTCCTTTAATTCATATATTCTCAAGGTAGAACTTTCTATGGTTGCTTCTATCTGTGGAACCAGGTTTGACAGATAGACAACTTCTCGATGTAAAATTTACATCCATGAACTCGAGCCAAATTTTCTATCAGACTTCCAAAATATCGTTTAGATTCTCAAGAACTGTGAACCGACATGATGTTTTCTCCTATGATTACCTGTTAAAACGAAAACCAAGATAAACAATGAGTTACAGTA
The DNA here is from genome assembly GCA_037074615.1 of Leucaena leucocephala. Taxonomy (NCBI): domain Eukaryota; kingdom Viridiplantae; phylum Streptophyta; class Magnoliopsida; order Fabales; family Fabaceae; genus Leucaena; species Leucaena leucocephala. The sequence goes on along the minus strand of CM073555.1, from coordinate 20,169,553 downwards.
TATGGCATGAAAAATAATGTGATGTAACATGATCACTCTAGGAGTCTAGAATGGAAAGCAGACCGTGTCAATTCCTGGGGCCGAGAATGAAAAGAAGTATTGATGTTATGAAGTTGCCAATGCAATATCTATAATGGAACACCAAAAGAATTTTGGATCCTTGTTTACAGACTTTGGTTCCTAAGTAAATAACGCGGCAGAGTAAGAATCAGAAACCTAGTATTCACTTCTTACCCTAAATTTTAAATACGAAGGAGAAGGGAAATCAGTTCCATTGTTTGAGTAAACTACAATTCCATAGCAGATCACTAGTAATGACACCAACTCTACGGCAGTTGCTCTCTGTTGGTAATAGCATTTGATACCTTTTACTAGATGAATGACTTCTGTCTCAAATTTAGCATCATATTTGTCCTTGACATTTGGGTAGAAAGGTCAATCGGACATCACTTTTACTTCACTCTAGCATTTCCAGGTGTGAAAGCAAATTGTTACCAGCTTCAGTAGTTATTCCAATATTTGTAGTGGTTCTCAAACTGATGCGGCATTCATCTCCTTATCCCCTTGTCTTGAACCAAATCATTATAATTTTCATATTTGATGATGTCCCTAACATTCCTTTATTTTTGTAACTAACGTTTTTCCTCATTTATTCTATCTAGTTTGTTACACAAACTGGTTTATCCTAAAGGATACAAATTACCGGTTCTTCCGGTATCATTTACTCACATGCAAAGAATGAGCATTACAGTCATGGTTAGCAGATCTATCTTCATAAATAACTCCAGAGATTAAGGACCTATTAAGTTTTTATCATAAAAAAAGACAAGCAAAAAAGTTACAGGTATTACTGAGTGGTCTTACCTGTGACCAAAGTTTTTGCTCCATAAGACTTGAGAATCAATTGTAGTTAGAGATTGATAATCAAGGCGCTTCCATGTTTTGATGGACTTGACATCTCCCCAACTGCCATTCGCTGTTTTATCCAAACTAACAACCACCACTCTTGCTCTCCTCGACCATCCAGCCTTTCCATAAGCATGATATCCAAATCCCCCACCATAACAGAGCTGTATACTTTGTAGCTTACCACAGAAGTCATTGACATGATCGTGGCCAGTGAAAACTGCCCTGACATCTCCTGTTTCAACCAAGGTTGTGAAGAAGCCAGAATTCACAGAAGCCGAGCCAATGCTCTCCTGTTTCACACCTGTGAAGTCCGAAGGGTGGAAACTAGCATATTCTGGTAAAGGAATGTGAAAGTATGCAATACCGGGAGCAGCTGTTTTCTGAGGCACAGGTCCATCCTTGTATGATCTCTGAAAAATAAAGATAATAATTAATCAGAGATTTTCATCAAGCAAAAAAACTGAAATAATCTATATCTTTAGTTGAAAACTGAAAATCCACACAAATTCACTTCTCTAAGCAGCTACTAAACAAAAAGAGAAACAAGATGAATAGAATAATATCTTAAAACATATGGACCAGATAGAACAGCACCTGAAGCTTTGCCGACGTTCTTTGGTACCAAAGTTGCTGTGAGGGTTTGATCCAACCATAGCCAGAGATTAAAGAAGGGATGGTGGAGTAATATCCACTGTCAAGAAAGTAAAGATTAAGAACTGACTTGTTGCCAAGTTCAGAGTTCTCAACCCCACGAACCTCCAAGTTATAGTTCCCAAAACCATCAATGAAGTTTACTTCAGGAGGATTGACTTTAGACAGTGTATTTTTCAACCCAACAATGTGCTTCATTACCCCTTCTCTAGAGAGCGATCCTTCCTGGTCATGGTTTCCCAAAACAGCAACCCAAGGTATGTTGGATTCAATTGCAGGAGCAAATGCCGCATCCATTGATTTAGCAGGATCGTCGCAATCTTTTCCAAAGATATTATCCCCTGTGTACCAGAATTCATTCATAATTAATTAGCTTGACCAAACAAACTTAGCCCTTTGCTCAGAGAAGCAATAGAAGTCCAAAAATCGTTTTATTGTCATCCTGTTCCCTTTATATTATATCCCAAATACAAGTAATCGCCTGTTTAACACGTTGAAGTGGGATGGATCAACTTATAAAACTTGGGTGAAGTTTATGAAGTGATTTATAGTAAGAAGTGAAGATTGGAATAGTACAGATGAAACAAAAAGGTAAAGAAGAACCCAAATTAGAAACAGGATATCGGATAAATACCCGTAAAAACAATCAGATCGGGTTTCTCAGCAAGGATCATCCTTCGAATGAAAGCGGTGGTATTCAGGTCAGAACAAGAAGCATACTGAGAATGAAGCACATCCAAACAATGCGTACTTTTGCCGTTTGCGTAGTGCATGTCCGCCACCTGCAGTATCTTGAATTCGCCATTATTTCCGAACCGCAAATTCATTGCGGAGACGCAAATCGGAAGCAAAAAAACGGCGGAAAGGACCATCGCCTCCATGTAATCGAAACCCGCTCCACTCCTCACCCTCTTGCCCCCATAGGAATTTCTATTTCTATTCCAAATCATGACTGTTTCTGAATATTTACTGTAGCTCAGCTGGGTGGTTGAATCTGGATATGGATGATAATCAACTATAAATAACAGCTCAGGCTTCTAATCGTTGATTTCTCGTCTCGTTATTGCACAGGCTAGTCGCAGTTTCTCTGAAATTAATGGAAAGTTAATCCCACTCAGTGAAAATGCGGGAAAGAGTAACGTTCCGGGAAACCATTATTATCTAGATTCTCAGAGCCCCCGAATATTCCCGGAGACCAGTCATTTGGATTTCTTCCTCAGTGAATTAATTAATAATTTCATTATTTAAATAAAATCTTTTAACCTAATAGTCGTATTAAACTTTTCGATCCATTTGATTATTTTAAATTTTTGAGTTTTTCTTATGTTTTGGTGATAGTTTTATTACTTTTACATGAAAATATAAATTTATTTTATTTTTATGAAATTATTTTCTTTTATTTTATATACTTATTGACAGTTATTTTTCTTTTGTCAAACAAAAATGGAATTTCATATTATAACCTAAGATATGAAGGATTCACAATTGTGCACAGGTGAAAAATCGTTTTTTTTAAATAATAACTCAAAAATTGTTATTTTGTATTTTTATTAGTTTTTTAGTGATTTATTAGTAGTTCCATTTAATCATGAAAATTTGTACTCGTTTAGTTGTAGAATTAATCTGACATACTTATAATTTCGATGATTTATAATTGACAATAAATAATATTTAAATCGGATACGTATGAGATTATGTTAGTTTGATATGCATGAGACTGATATAAATAAATATTACAAGAAATATTCAATATATTCTAGGCATAATATTATTTTTTACATTATAAATGTATTTTTAATTTTATCATATATGTGTCTTATGATATTTTAACCAATCATAAAAACCAAAACACTATAACTTTGTTCATTATTATATAGCAAAAAGCTTTAATTTATTGAAAGAGAAAAAGGTCAAATCATCTAATTGTTACACTCAAAATAGAAAAATAGAGTTGGAATGCAAACCCTAAAAATAGAGTTGGAATGCAAACCCTCTGAAAATAGGTTAGCTCACTCTAGTCCGCGCGGGCTGTAGGTAAAATAAGTTGACAAAATAATAGTTTGAACCCGCCTCCTCTTAGTATTTGGCTGGCCCATCAATTCACTATTTTTTTATATTTTTAATAAATTATTTTAAAATTTTTAAAATACTAATAAAAAATTTCTAATGTTATATAAGCGTAATAAAAAAATTGTTAATGTTATACTCTTAAAATTTTTTATTTTTTATAAAAAAATCTCAAATTTTATAATTATAAATATAAATAAATATTAATATAATATTAATCAATTATAATATATAAACATATATTAATAAATAAGTAATTATCTTTACTAATATTCAATAATAAGGATATTCAAAGTAATATTTGAGTAAAATAAATAATAATATTAATTTTTTTTAAAAAAAAAGGGAGCTGACAGGCTGGAAGGGGCGAGCTGGCAAAATACCAACCCGTTTCTAGCTTGTTTTCTGGTAGAGCTGAAAACGTTTTACCACCTCTAGAGAAAAGAGGATTGATTTTTCTACAATAAAAAAAAAGAAAAAAATATATTCACATAAATAAGCATGAAGATTTGATTCACATCACAGTAATTTATACATAGATTGCACAGACCAATAATTCTTTCAAATTAACATAACAGAATCAACTATGTAAACAAAGAGTCCAAAAATACCAACAATATTCTCCTTGGACAAACAATGAACAGACCACACTGCAACAAAGAAGGGACCCAAAAAAAAGCATCAAGCATTCTTATTTTTTACTTCCAAAGGATGAGAAGCCTTAAACCAAGGAACCCATATTGAGGTTGTCTTCTGATAACTCTTATAAGCCTCTGTTCTGTTCTTTTGTCTCAACATTCTATCTTCCACAAGCTTAGTCACATAAGCCAAACACAAGGTATTACCTATTGTCCCTATGAAGGTCCAGCCATATCCTATGTTCCAAGCATATAAAGCTAAGCCCCACCACCATAGTTGTTCTCCAAAGTAATTTGGATGCCTTGAGTAATACCATAAGCCCTTGTCTAAAACAGGAACTATGGGTTTTCCAACATATTTAAGGTTGTTGTTTCTCGTTACATAGTTATGAAGTTGTGTATCAGCAAAGTATGCTATAAGAATGCCAGATGAACACATCACAGTGGCCACCAAGTCCATGATGCTAAGAGGCTCATTCCCTGAGTGGATAGCATAAAATGGAAGAGATAGTGCAATCAGAAGTACCTGCAAAAGTGATACATTTAAAATACTAGTCCTTATATTTTACAAAATAAAATTGTATATTTTATGAAATTTAAGGACTAAAATTTTATATGATAACTATAAGAATTGAGTTGTAATAAATTACAGTTTAAGAATTAAGTTTTAACTGAATCAAAATCATATAAACTAAATTGTACCGAGTCAAAATTTAAGTATTAAGTTACAACTAAGTTATATAAGGGCCAAAAGATAAAATTTTCCTAAAATAAAGTGTGAAGAGAAACCTGCTGAGAGAAGTAGATATTGAAGAATGAAATCCACCACCATTGTTTGCCATAACAAAGGCTCATATTGGTGAACCTCCAATCCTGCCTGGCACCCCATTGCCAGTTTTCTCTCCTCAAGTAGTTGTGGCTCAGCCTAACACTCCAAACCCAACTCAACAATATCACAATCCTTGATCTCCACCAATTACCCTCTCCCCATGGATGACTTGCATAGTAATGGACCAACATCATAGGAATCACAGTCCAATACAAGTCAATCATCTGCACCATAAAAAGCACTCACCTTCAAACATAAACCTAGGAATTATCTGCTCAATTACTGTACAGTCCCACATAAGTAATCTAATTATTAATAAATTTTATAACAAATGAGTAACATACAATGATAAGATCTAGTACAAAAAATGACACCAGGTAACATGCTATTTACTTGTTATGCAACTTTTCACATAATAGATTGCATAAAGGGGACGGCACATTAGTTCTCCTTATATATATATGTTTGAATGAAAACGTACCCAATGGCTGCGCTGAATGAGGCCGATGACCCAGAAGAGAAGAGTGACGTTGAGGAACAAGAGTGCATTGGGAAGCAAGAGAGGGTGGTGATAGCACCATGTCCAGAGGTTATTAGCGTCAGTGTCAAGTATTGCAGAGTCATAGTGGTTGAGGAAGGAGAGATAAAATAGTATGGAGGGGAGAGGTACGAGGAATGCTATTGCAGCGTTCTTCAAGTTCCTACCCATATTGTTGGTGCTTGATTTTGTATTCCTATGGTTTGGTGTGTTCAAGGTTGTTATGTCTCTCCCTTTTTATAGCAAAAGGAGAAAACCTGAAACCCCTAGAATGATAGGTGTCAATGGAGGGGGATTCATAGAAATCATCACTTTCTGCTTGTGGCTCCCACTTCAAATTAAAAGATATACAAATAAGGAAGAAATTTGTGTTATCATGGAGTCTAAGATCATGTTGTCGTTGTTTTTTTTTAACTAAATATAAATAAAAATATCTCTCATTCTTGTTAAGCCTGGCATACATGAATATAAAACTTGTAGAGCCTATGGAAGAGATAATATGGGGTTGATAAAGCTGATCAGAGGAGTATTGTAATGATGTTTGCAGCCTATAATGGAGTGGGCATGTGGCTAATAATATATGGGATTAAAATCAAACTTCACATGACAACTCAAATATACATACATGGCTTTGGTCCCCCATATCATCCATTGAGCTTAAGCGTTGAAATCCCCGCAATATCCGCAGACACAGAAGAAAGCAAGAGAGATGGTAACTCCAACGTAGGATTGGGTTGGAGGAGGGACCATTGATAATTGTCATCAATGGCTGATCAGTGCACACTCTGCTTTCTGCTCTTACCAGCATTAAACTATCAGGCATGCTCCTTCAATAACACAGAGCACTACCTAGTGTATATTTGTTGAGAAGTACAAGTATTCAAACTGTAAATCTAATTTAAGAAGGAGTATTGAGATGTACTAGTTTAGAATTAATTATTAATGAATTAATATTATGTTTTGTTAGTTATTTAATTTATTATCTAAAATTAATTTTAGATATTATTTAGGATCAAATTTGAATATTAAATTATCATATCTTAGAAAAATAAATATGAGATATTAAGATTATGATGGATTTTAGGTTTAGCCTATTAACTTATATTTTTACTTATATAAAAGCCTATTTGTATTTTCATTCATTCAAGGATTAATAATATTTTGATGTTTTATTTTTTTATTACTTCCAATTCTTCAAATCTCCACATTGTATCAGAACAAGAGAAATCTTGGTTAAGGTCTTGATGAAGAAGAAGAAGAAGAAAAATGTTAAGTTTGAAGAGAAGGCACTCCTTCAAAGCCTTCAAATGAGGATTAGTTACATATGATAGAAGAGGGTAACTTGAGTCTCTTCTTACAAAATCTCATAGGTTATAGGATTAGTTCATTTCTCTCAAGTGAGTTTAGATTAGTGTATAAATCAAAATGGGTTATCATGATTGTATGAGTATGTTGCTCTTAAATAATACATATAATTCTTCATCAAATTCATCTCTTGCAAATGTTCTTATCAGACATCCAACAATGATATTCTTCGTCAAGTTCGCAACTTTGTCTTAAGATTCACATTCAAGATCCAACCAACTTCAATTCAGTGGTCACTATTAGTTTAAGGATTTAAAATTCTGGTTCTTCTATAATGATACTGCTCACGTCCAAACTGTCTCCCAACTTGAGGGGAAGTATTGAGAAGCACAAGTATTCAAACTATAGATCCAGCTTGAAGAAGAGTGTTGAGATACGCTAATTTAGAATTAATTATTAATTAATTAATATTATATTTTATTAGTTATTTAATTAATTATCCAAAATTAATTTTAAATATTATTTAGGATCAGATTTGAATATCAAATTATCATATCTTAGAAAAATAAATATGAGATATTAGGATTATGATAGATTCTAAATTTAACCTATTAACTTATATTTTTATTTATATAAAGACCTATTTATATTCTCATCCATTCAAAAATTAATAATATTTTGAGACTTTATTTTTCCTCATTCAATTCTTCAAATCTCCATAATATTTTCACATTCCTCTACTTGCAAGTGTAGACACGCTGATTCAGTGGCTTTTTCTGCATTTAGCTTGCACAATCTGTTATCGTAGCATTATACAGTTCAAAACATTATTGTTCGCTGTATACATAGAATGTTCTAAAGAATTGCTATTGTTTGTAACTGCCTTTTGGAGAAAATTTGAAGTAAGAAAGTCGAGATGCTATTGTTGAAGGAAAACACCGAATGCAAATATTTCATTTACATACTTACATACATACCTATATAGATATCAACAATGTGCCATGTGATGTCTACGATGCAAGAAATTCCCATTGGCTTGAACTATTGGCTCAGCGCTCATAAGATATTGACGAATAAATACAAGTATGATCTCCACTACATTTTTTGTGAGTCGAAATATGTCCTCACTTTAACATCTACATCCGCGGACGACTAACAATTGACAAATTATACAGATTTGACACATACAGGAATCTTTTATACTAGCTGTCACATTTCTTGATTCTGATTCAGTTTAAATATATGATGAATCGATTGTTTCTGATAATGTTAAGGATGCGTTACTTGTAAGAGTATAGGTGCATCGCAGAGATGGAGAAAATACCTAGTAGCAACACATACCATAAAGAGCCATCTACACAGAAATCTCAGAAAGATGCTATATATGCCTCAACAATTTAGAGCAGAACAATTACAGAGTAGCAATAATAGAACGTCCCCAATTATTTGTATCCCTACTCTGCTAGCAACACCAGCATCAGACCTCATTACTGATAACGTATGCCTCATTATTTCTAACATTAGACACCACAAAACTTTCTGTGGACCATGACATCTATAGGCATCTTGAGATCCCAGATAGAAATTAATTTAAGAATATCAACGCTAAAGCACGAGATATTGACGCATGGTTCTATACAGAGAGACATCTTCACGGAGAGTTTTAACTATCCCTCCTCCCATCCCAACAAACCCACAATGAAGAAAAAGAGTATATGTTGGTTGTTATTTTCTTTAAAGCACCATGCAGACCCTTGATGACCTAGTTGCATAAAGAATCATTGATCATCTCGTTGATGCTCATCGGGTCCACCGTCCTCCCCATCCCCGTAAGTAACCCATGGTAGCATTGACCCAAACAAGACAGATAATGCCCTCCTGTTATTAACATCGCGGTGAACATGGCCATTTCCGTGCAAATTAGCAATCTCATTCTCATTCTGCACACCCTCTCTCATCCTAGGAGGGCCCATAAAATTTTGAAGATTCTCTTGAGGAATTGAAGCCACTGAGTCAGAAAAATCAGAAACCAACAGATGTCCATACCTGGCAAAATAGGAAGTTTCAGTTTAATAAGTAAAAGACCAAGTGATGGAGTCACAACTGCTAGCATATCACACATAAGTTGATTGAGTTTCTTTAAGCGAAAAACATGAGGTTCAACATAATAGTTTATTTCCATCATCTCGTTTACCACTTATGAATCAAATGCACAGGTTTCAAACAGATTAACTACACAACCATATCACATGATTATTAATCATTTATCTGCTCTTCGATTTTGAATTCTCAATTACTAGCACAATGTCTAGCTGTTATAGTCGCAAGTTCGCAAGGGCAACACCTCATGTAAACTAGATTCACTCCAAAGCCTATGCATCATTCAGGGTTCTCCTACTAATAGAAGAGAATAGACACACACTTCAGGCAAACAGTATATAGACTCCAATATGCCCTTGAAGTTTTGCAAGTTCTTGTTCATAGATTTCAATTAATCAACTATCACATAGTTATTCCAAATAAACCTCAGAACATAAGAAATTCAAAACTGATGCCTGTAAACATAATTGCAAACCTGATGTTTCTTTAAATTGAGATAAACATAAAAAATTTAGCCAAAGCAAATGAAATTCACTTACTCATTTTTCTCCGATGAGAATGCTTCTTTTCTGACACAAGCCCAATCCTTTACTTCGCTTCTATCATTTTCTATAGTTTCAAGGACTAGTTGTGCACCATCACTGAGCAATTTCTGCAGATTTGGAAGCCTCCATATAAGATAATTTTTTTCTACATACATATTTATCAAGTGATCTTGAGATAGAATTCCTATTTGATCTGATCGGAAAAAGGCATGCTTGAGAATATTTGTCCACACACGATCTTTTAAAGGTACTTTTGCCACTAGCTTCTTTATAACAGAGGGATGAAGCATCAATGCTTGTTTCATAAGATCAGTTGAAGAAGCCTTTTTAGCATCCCCACAAGCATCTCCCGACCCCTCTTGCTCAAGGTAAAACCGGCAAACAGCAAGGGAATAAGAGAAATTTGGAAATAACCAGATGGAACTATCACTTTTATAATCTTCAGAAAATTTTTCCAGCCATGCATACTCCTCAGCCCTTAAAGCAAAGTAGTCGATGCAGAAAATTGCCCCCATAGGATCATCAGAATCTAGTGAAAGCAGCAATTTACAGACCTCTAAAGCAGATCTATGACAGCCACGCCTGTCCAAGTTCTTCATGTGAGTGAAAAGAGCTGTGAACATCGGTTTGTTAGTTTCATGGCTGAATTTCAATTGACAATTAGCCTGCAATGGAGTGAACATGGGATGCCATGCACACTCAAGGGCATATAGACATTTGGCAATAGCATCTGCAGACATCTGCTGCTCACCCACAACCTTGAAATACTCTGCCATTGTTAAAAGTGAATCTAGATGATAAGGATGGTACAATAACATGCTAGCTAGAGCATTTAAGTCATTAATTGCCTTGGCAGCCTCAAATGCCTTCTGAGCTTGAGAATAGGATGATGTGTGTTCATATCTACATTACAGAACAAATCAAAATCGGGAAAATTGAATAGAAACTAAGAGGGCTATAGAAATAAACAACTAGCATTGTTTTTTTGTTCATTGTGAACACATTAGTTTTATCATAAAGTATTGAACAAGATCAAACTACAGAGATTAAAAAAACTGGCATATATAAAGAACAATCACAAACTAGACCTATATCCCACTCTCCACTCCTGTTTCCAAAAGGGGATTGTTGGGGAAAAAGTCCCCACAAAAGGGAGCCAAAAATAAAATAAAATAAAAAATAACAAGAAATTTAGAGTCGTTCAGCCAGAATTTCTGATTGGTTAATTTTATAGGATGCTGCTATCGAGTCAAACGTATATAAGCATATAACCATATGGGATGGGGCAGAAAAATGAAGGGGAGGTCAATATCATAAGTTGACTAAGCAAGAATAATCCTTACCTAAAGTATTTGTATCCATCCTTTGTTTCCAAAAATTCCATGGACAAAGAACCATCCCACCGGGGCCAATGGTCAGCTGGATGGACTAGAACAGTCTTTCTAAGATTATAGTGCATGCGCCTCACCCCTCGAATTGTCGTAGAACTGCTGGCCTGATTACTACTCTCACATGATTTTACTACCTTGGAACCAAATATTCGTCTCAGCTCATTTTCAGCATTCAAATATTTAGGATCCACTTGTAATATGGAGCATGACTGCTGCTTGACAGTTTTATATTGGTCTTTGGCGTTTGCTACCGTGTCCTTTGTAGAGACATGTTGCTCAGTAGAAGAATTGACATCTAGTGATAAATTCTCTATAATTTGGTCCAATTCCTTTTCACCCCTATCTTTACCTAATAAAGAATCATCTTTGTGTCTCTTCTTTTTCTTCTTCTTTGATTTTAGATTGGATGTTGAAGCCACCGCAGTACATTTCGCTGAAGGAGACTCCTCTTTATCATCAGATCGCCTAGATCTTTCGTTGGTGGATGTCAGCTCGCTTTCCTGCAGACAGAAACACCACTTAACTACTGAAACAGAAAAGAAAAAAATCAGATGTCTAATGAGAATTCCCGACCATCAGCAAAGTGCACACAGTCATACAAACTTTGTGTCAGATATGAATATAAATTTTAGAACAATCATCAACTTAATCGATCATTTCGGATATATTTCCCAATACCAAGGCCAAGTAAGAATTTTTTTTCTTCTTATTTTTCTCTGGGCAAGAAGTACGATTATATGGTTTAATAGACTGCAAAAAATATTCGAGCTGAAAATAAAGAAAATTAGACTGTAAACATTGAAACTTACTAACTCAACTACTTTCTGCTCAGTAATAATATCAAAGAGAATCCAATTCAAAAATGAGATGACAAAAACTAATGTCGCATGCATCCAAGAAATTGAATCGAACTAAGCGTTAACCCACCCCAAAACCCTAACAGATAAAAAAAAGCTTTGTAATTGATATAAAAGATAGCTAGGAATTAATAATCAAACCTGCTCAGGTTCAGAATCGTCGTCATTGAGGAGGTCGAAGGGATTGATTGAAGAACGAGATACGGATTCAGGGGACGCCGATTCTTCTCCTTGAAGCTGATTCTCTTCTTCTTCCTCTTCCTTCACTTCAAGGGGACGGTGTTGTTTATTTAGAACTCTCTTAATCAACCTAGCGGACATCGTTTTCTGTCTCCTAAGTGAGTCTACCAATCAGATATTGGAGGGAAAGAAAGCGATGCTTTTCTCAATCGAATGAAAAATCAAAGGCAACCTCTCTCAGGCGTTTTCCTGTAGCTCGGCTTCACCCCGTTCTCATCTCCTATCGTCGCTTCGTCGTTCCCGTAGCTAGCGGCATCATGCAGAAAGGTGCAGAAGGCCCAATTTATTTCCTTAAACTGATACGGTACAACTTTAAGCCTACTTTGTGTGGGCTAAAGCTTTAACCCTACTTTGTGTGGGCTAAAGCTTTACGCCTACCTGTTTTGGGCCCAAAGCTTTCAAGCCTACATGTTTTGGGCCTGAAGCTTCCATAGTACATCTTTTGGGCTAAAGCTTTCAGACTACCTGTTTTGGGTTATTGCTTTTGAGCCTAAAGCTTTAAGCCCACTTTAATCGACGGCCCTCGGCCTAATTGTAATTTTTGGGCCTTCTGTCATTTGCTTCTCTTCTCTAAAATCCGTAAACCTTCCAAAGTGCATGTAGGTATCAGGAAAAAAAAGGATGTACAAAAATTCATCTATTATAATTATTTTTATGAAATAATAAAAATATATTTGTAATGTGTTTATTTATTATTATGATATTTTTATTTCATTTCTTTGTATTGCTCATTTCAAAGTATAAATTCGATAGAGTAAGAAGGTAAAGCTGCCGCAAAAATAAAAACAGGCAGCAATATAATTTTTTTTTATAAAAACAATATAAAGTTTGTTGAAATGAGAATGAGAACGCAATGGCCGTTGCACACATCAAACGTTACAATATTATTTCTATATAGTAAAAATTTGATGTTGAATGCACAAGTTTTACTTATCATCTCAAAATTTGGTGACCTTATACAGGGGTTCAAGGAATTTGTCAATTGTTGAGGAATCAATGGTTAATTCTTTTTTGGGCAGGAGAATCATTGGCAAATGTAGCATGCTTTCATGAGCTGGAGTCAAATGTAGACCAACCCCCACAGCAACCACAAATGATAAACAAAAGACAAAATTTTCGTGATTGATGTAGAGACAAGAATTACTAACTAAACGTCTTTGTCATTGGGGAGGTCGAAGGTTTTATTTTTTTATATATATAAAAAAAATCAAGTAGATTTGACACCGATTTCTTACTAAGGTTAAGATATAGCCTCAGGGTTTAGAGAGCGTTTACAGAAAACTTATAAGATCGCCTACTAAATGAGCCCTCACAAAGATAATAGGAATATACCAACTCTAATTGTCGAAGGTGATATTTTTTTTTTTTGTTGCCCACTCAGCTCACCGGAACTTTACCCCGACTATATCCGGATCCGACCTGCGTCGCGCACCTGGCTATGGTGGGTGAGTCTCCCAATGAGAATTTTCTGCATATGCTAAAGCTCAAACTCGAGACCTCGTTTAAACGATACCGAGTCGCTTATCACTCGGGCTAACCCCTGTGTCCAAGGTGGTATTGATTGAAGAACGAGAGGCGAATTCATGTGGGGAGCCGAATATCCCCTGCTTAGCTTATTCGCTTCTTTGGACCTGTGGGCTATCTAACTTGAAGGCCATTTATTCTGATGGGCTTTTGGGCTATACTCTATGGGCTTGCCGTAAATAAGCTTCGTAAAATGAATTTTTCTCCATTCACGTTTGTAAGAGTATTTGTAACTTTATATAAAAAAAAAAGAAGAAGAGTATTTTCAACTTAAATTTGGAGAACAGGTAATTAAGATATTAATTAATGTGTCTAGTAGTATCTTGATAAGAGAAGGTACCTATTTAATTGAAAATTTCGCCCCACATTTAATCTCCCTTGTATTAGAAGAGGCATGCATACAGTTGAATCAAGGAACATTTTTCACTACATATCCTTAGCCTTGCTTTATCAATCTCAACCAAATTTTTTTCAATAGCCCTTTAGGCTACTAACATTCAACATTTTTTTTAATCCTATTATTAAGTTTTTGAGCAACCGTCTAATATGAATCAATACTTTATAATTAGGATGTTTTTCCTAGAGATTTTTTATAATAATATGAGAATCAAACATCAATTCTTCTATTTTATGCTCTAATTAGTTTATCATTAGACTAAGTATCTTTGGTGCCAAATCATAAATTGTGTTTAAAGTGAAATACACATTTTTGTTGCCATCCAAATAAAGTGCACATTATCTCCACTACGGAGCCCAAATCAATGGCTCTAGAAGCATTGTGAACATGGCATATTTCTCCTTTTCGTAAACAAAAAATTAATTAAAGTAGGGATCTATACCTTACATTCACGAAATTTAAGGCAATTCGCAGTGTTTAATAAGGTAGGTTTTTTATAAATTCTACTCTATCTATAAAAAATATTTAAATTAAACAATATATATATATTACCAATTGAAGCATATACGTGAGTAGTAGATGATTTCATTTCTTATAAAAGCAGTCTTTCATGCTGGCAAAATAGATGGACTATATACTTTTATATGTTAATTATAAAATTATAAATTCATTATTGTTAATTGAATTTGATAAAAAAATAATACAGAATTCATAAACCTAATTTACAGGGGGAAAACATCATTATATATAGTATTTAAACCTGAAATCTCATGCACAAGATTCTATAACTTTCTTATAAATAATCATTATATATAGTATTTATATATAATATTGAGTTGGTTGATGATATCTATTTTTTAAGCTACTTAACTTTCTTATAATAGCTCTATCTTCTTCTTCTTTTCTTGTTTAGAAATTGAGCAGTATCTCAATTAATAGTTAGAGATTAATTTTTTTAAAGAATAAAAATTATTAAAATAAATTTTATATCTTTTAATAAATCAAATATTTTCCATACACCTCATCGTGGCATCTTTATCGAACGTTAGATCATCTATCTCTCAACTTAGTAGCTTTTTGGCCTATTGTGCGCGAGACAATATGAGAGATACATAATTGAAAAAAAAAAAGATAACAAATTGAAGGAGAGGGAGGAAAAGGTAAGAAATAATAAATATTATCGAAGGATCGCGAATAGATTTGTGTCATGAGTGTAATATTGACTCAGCCCAACTTCCACTCAATGTGTCTCCCCTCATTTCCATTGGATTACATTCAATTTTTTTACTCTCCTACCCCATACATACGTGATACTTGCTCATAGGATGGCTCGCTTCAGCCACTTTTGCCTGCCCTCACTCCATTGGCTCTCTTTTATTTTTATTTGAATCATAATGTTGTTGCTCGTATGGTGGAGACGATGAGATTGATGGAGATGTTAATTATAAAATTTAAATTGAATGTTTTAAATCATAGTAAAAATCTATTAGAGTTATTTGTGATTAAAAATTATCTAATAATAGTGAAAAATAGTTTTAGTAGCATCATGACAGAAAAAATAGTTGAAAATCATTTAAAATAATTCTTATATATATAGAAAAATCTATTAGATGCCAATTAAAAGAGTAGATCAAATAGTATAATTTTTTTTTAAGAAAAGATAGAAGAAAAACGAAGTTATTAAGCGAGATTTTTTAGTTAATAATATATTTAAAGATTTGATAGTTGATACTTGATAGAGCATAATCTATATAGTTAACTCTACTTAATAATATAAAATTTGTTGTTATAAAAAACTTAATATATATATATAGACACACACTTCTATTCTTTTTCTAAGTTAAGATGTTTTAACTTTTATCCTGCGTACGTGATAATGGAGATCTAGATAGTGGCCACCAAGCGAAGTGTAATCCATGTGCTCGATTGAGGAAGTCCCATGTTATCTAAACTTGAGCAAGTCTTAGTGCATATATGTATATTACACCTCTTTATTTAATATAAGATATAATTATAAAATTGATATTATTTTTAAATATAAGAAATATTTTTTATATTTATTAATTTTTTTAAATTATTCTTATTAATATTCCCCTCAATAATAATCAAGTAAGAAAATGAGAGAATGAGTTAAGAAATATGATTAAGATATTTTAGAAAAAATATAAAAATTATGTATATTAAGAGACATAGGAATATTAAGAAAAGAATTTCAGTAAGTAAATAGGTTGAGAAAAGAGGAGAGTTTGCGTGCACAACAATATTTCCTGAAAATTATTTTGCAAAGTACAAAATTTAGTTAGTCTAAAATAGCCTTCCAGAAAGTCTTATATTTTTTTCAATTTCAGACATGGTTCTAGAAAATCCTTTTTTTCCATTTCATCAATTTCTAAACATTGAAAGGTGTTTATGGATATTGATTAGCAGATCACGATTCAGGATTCAGGTTTAATTTTGGAGAGTTTCCGTATTTTCTTTTGACTACTACTATAATAGAATATTCTTTTGACTCAAGTGCAAGTCACGTGAGTATGAGATTTACTTCTTTTCCAGAATTGCATGCATTTACTTATTTATGGCTATATGGCAAATTTTTCTCTGCCCGCATAACCCCTAGAAGAGCTATATAATTTTGCTTTCATTTTTAGTAGGGTTAGCTGATCCCATCTTTTAAAAGTTCAAAAAACTCATATTAATATATAAAATAAAATTTATTATGAGCTATACCACCATGTAAACGATCAGTAAAAATTGAAAATGGATATATATCTGGGTGATCAGTTTAATTTCTTCTGAAAAACGAATTACAAATAATTTACTTAATTTTTTTATAGGATATAATTTCTGTTTATGTGTATAAGCTTTCAACACATATTTTAATATAATTTGAATTTTTTAAAATCGAAATACCATCCATAAACAGTTTATTGATGGTCACTGAAGAGTTTTTGCGATAAATATATACAAATTATGGATAAAGTTTAATTTAATTTTTAATTTTTATGAGATTTCATGGACATAGTAGTAAAAATAAAAACATATAATTCAAACAAATTTAAGAAGTTTTTAAAAATACTATTCATAAGAGATGATGAATTTAAATTTTAATATTGCCATGCGTGGACTAAACGAAAAGAATTCCCTTTTTATTTTATGGCTAGAATATGGCCAAATTACCTATAGATTAAAAAAGATGAATAGGTTGCAAATTGACTTCACGATAAGGAAATAATCTTAAAATACACGAAAATAATAAGACGAAATAATTATAGATAAAAAATATTCCTCATATTAAAATAAAGACTACACTAGAATTGAAATTTTTTAAATAATAATTATCATTATTTTGTTGGCCAAAATAATAACATGAATTAATAATAAATATAAGACATTTGATTCGTGCTTCTAGAGTAGAATAGGACCTAGCTTTCGTGTTTACATTTTGATGTTATGCTATCACAATTTTATATATTATTTTGAAGAATAAGAGAAGTCAAAAAAAGGTGCGTACGGAGAATAGATTTTGAAATATGAACAACTAATATTAATTAATAATTATTACAGGTTGAATTGAAGTTCCTAGATTTCGACCCATTAAACTTTCATAATTCTAAGGTCTTCTTGATCCTAAGAAAAGGGGGAAAAAAGTCTATATATTTTAGTCAACTCATTATTAATTCCAAGTAGGACCTGTTGTTTTAACTTTTAATCGCTGTATTTTTATCCTAAAAAAATACTATTTATTTCTATATTTCCAATTTCCAATTTCATTAGTAAATCTAAAGCTGTAAAAATATTTTATATAATGTTCGTCTCCACTCAATAATAAAAAGATAATAATCAACCAAAAGGATTGACTACAATTTTCCATATTAATTGTAGGCCAGGATAAATACTAATTTAATTTTCATCAATTTATTTTTAATTGACATGTAATTTTTTATTTTAAACCAAATTTTACTTCATTATTATTAAGGAAGACTTCAAACCTGGTCCATCTGAATATCTAGAAGTTCATATTTTAATTATTTTTTATCCATTATTTAAGTATTAACTGTTCATTGGCTAAAGACGATTTTCAGTAAAACATTTGAAGTCTTCATCACAATGACCGCCATTAAGTCACGTACACGTGTAAATTAATTAACGTCGCTGCTACGAAAGCCAGTAATGATTAAAATATTTCTCAACTAAATTTAAGACCATGATTATATGTCTTTCTTCTGTGTTAAGAATGTCTAATGGTGGGTTTTCTTTTGAGCATCAAAGTATTAATTCTTTTTTTCTGTTGCTAAAAAACGTACAAGGTAGGAATCGCGCCCTGTAAAAGTTAAACCAGAATTTCTCCTCTTTAAGCGAATTTTACTTGAAGATTTAATGGTTTTTTTTTTTTTAAAAAATGTAAACACCAGAAAGCTTGATGTGGAATATTCAATTTGACTTTAAAAAAAGAATTAATATTAATATATTGATAAAATAAGTAGATAAGTCCATGTATAGATAAGAATCCGTTGCTTTAAAAAGAATATTATGGAGTTCACATTTGAGGTTAGAAAACTTTGAATATAAATAAAATAGTCACAATATGAAAGCAACGTACTAAGAAAGTGTTCCATTTACAATTTACTAATATTAAATACGTTATTCAGACCAAAAATACTAAATACGTTATGATTGTCCACTTAATTCACCCCATCACGAATTTTAAATTAATAATAAATTTAATTGTATTACTATAATATATTCTGGTAAAATAGACGGGAAAATTTGAGCTAATAAATATTAGTCTAATTAAAAAATAATTAACTCATAAGATCATGAGTTCAAATCCCACTATTAATACAAGAGTATTGTTAATAAAGATACGTAAATATTTTTATAAGTACTTTTTAAATCTAAAAGTATATCCTAACATTAGATAGCCCTAAAATGCAACTCACTTGGACTTTTTTTCACCAAAAGTTGGGAAATTGTTGAAAAATTCAAATTCAAATTCTTATTACCCAGATATGCTTAAAATTTATTCAAGTACTTAGATTCTTGAGCAAATATAATTTTTCTTTAGTTATATAAAAATATATTTGTATTGAAAAGTTTTGCATATAATTTAAAATAAATTACATAGATGAATATGAATTGTACATATCCTATTTCAAAAATGAAATATAAAAATATTTGCATACAGCTATAAATGAATTATAAACAATTAAAAATAAATTGTATGTGCAGATCCTTCAATAAATTCATGCATATTTTATCAATAAAAATTCTAAACTTTTAAGCAATTTTTCCAAATCTATATTTATTCTCATCCTGCCGTTTTGAGAATAGCGCTTATAAATTTTCATAGAGTTTGAAATTTATGTAATTATAAACTAAATTTACACAATATAGTTATGTATATTATATAATTTTAACGGTATTTTTTATTTCACTATGAAAAAGAAATATCTTTGTCACCCAACTCATGAGTTGCAGAGCAAGAGATTTATTTAAACAAATTATAAAAAATAAAGATCTCGAAATCCATAGGTCATATAATGATATAATTGTATCCATTTAATTTCTTTATAAAAGCAAAAATAATTTTAAAGTATATTAGACCTTGAGAAATACCCAGTCTCGTTTTTTAATTAACGCAACTACGCAAGTTGTGGAATACCTCACTCGTCTTTTCTATCCCTAGACACATAAAAAAAATGGTCATTACATAAGAGTTGGGCATATTATATTTCAATGCAAACCTTGTGAAATAACAATTATATCCCTGAAATTAAATAATCAGACAATTTGCATAATATGCGCTGGATATTCCATTGAATATGGAAAGTATAATTGAAAAAAAGAAGTCATGCTTGCTTCAATTAATAAAATGCATGGCAATAGTATATTTTCAATTTTTATTTCATACGAAAAAGAAAATAAAAAGGAACCCCTAAAATCTGGTTTGATACGTTCTTGGGTTTTGACTTTATCCCATGGAATCAGACAAAAAAATATATTTATATAGGTTAGGTCATTTGTACTTCTATGCCTACATTTTCTGGTGTTCTTATTGAACCCTTTTATTCTATTCTCTTAATCAAATTCTTACCAACATAAATCCAAAATCAGGACGTGTATTTTAAGATTTGTATTTTCATTGGTTGGTTTGAAATGTCTTCTTGAGAGCGTCTCATCATCTAAATTTTATGTCAACTATTTTCGCAGGCTTTAAAATATAATATCTTGGATATAATAATTTGATGCAATTAAAATAAAACAATTCTGAATAAAGCAAGATGGAGATAAAAAGGAGAGAGAGAGAGAGGGGAAGGGATGTAGAGAATTTACTGGTTATAAAATTTTAAATGTTATAAAAGGAAAAATTAATAATTTAATTTTTATAATTTTAATTCAATTATATTTTAATACTTAAAATTTAATTCGATGTAAGTTAATAGTATAAATACTAATCATATAATATATTAGTTTTTATATTTTATAATTCAGTTACGATTCTATTTTTGAATGATTATATTTTTTTTTGGTAGTGTAGAGATCAATTTATTAAATGGTTAAAATTTAAAGAACTGAATTGAAAGAGTTAATTTCTATGAATTGAATCAACTGAGTTAAAAATTATACTAATTTTTCAAATGAAAAATGGACAAGAAAGTCTCAATGTAGAGTAAAAACCTTGTTAACGCCTTGGGGCCATGGTAATAAGAAGAAGAAATCAGAATGGTTTAAAGCTTTGGAAATTAGTCATTCCATGAGCAGTGCCAGCTCATTAACACAAACAGGATTATTTTGTTATCTAAGTGGAAGACCCATCTTAGAATTCAATCCCTAACAGGTACGTTTTGTAGAAAAAAAGAAAATGGATATTCATGCTTAGAACTTCAGAACAGAATATCCCCATCAGAGTTCAACAGGTGCTTCAGGAGCTTCAGTTGGCTGGCACCTCAAATAGAACACTTGAACCAGATAGCCATAAGCAGACCTTCACCTCTCTCTCTCTCTCTCTCTCTCTTTCTATATATATATATATATATTATATTTGTCTGCTCCACACGTTATCAATGAAATGAAAGGCATACTTGTCAATCATGACGATGATCATAGACAAATTCCACCCAGCCACTACCGGCCGCCCCTCAAAACAAACGAAGCCAGATCTCAAAAAGTAAACGCTGAATGGAAATGATTTTCTTAATGGAAGCCTCCTCCTCCTTTTATATGTATTTACACATTTGTCAACGTCACGCCACTCTTCCTCTCTCTTACCTCTCTCTCTCTCCCTCTCTCAAATTCATTTTTCAGGATCAAGGCATGGTCACTCCGATACAATAATACCCCAACATCCCAAACTCCTCTTCCCAGATTGGCCGATGACACCCATATGTCTGCTTTCTCTCCTCCGTCTTCATCGTCTCCTTCTTCTTAATTTTACATGAAGAAAGACCCCCAAGACGACGTCTTTCCCTTCTGGGTTTCTGTTCTGATGACACTTGAAGATTCCACGCAAAGACAAAGACCAAACCCATCAACTTCAGCTTCTGCAACAAGACCCTCCACCATTCTCAGGGATACGAGGTTCATGGCCTTTCTCATAGTACCGTTAGTTCTTCTGTCTTTCCTCGTTGTCACTGTCTCATCTTCTTGTACCCAATTGGATAAAGAGTCTCTCTTGGACTTCCACAACAGTATATCCACACAACCTCACCCTCCTCTTAATTGGTCTTCTTCTGTTGATTGCTGCTCTTGGGAAGGTATTATTTGCGATGAGAGGGATATGGGTAATGGGGATCAGCGAGTTATTGGCTTATTGCTTCCTTTCAGAGGTCTCGCTGGTTCAATACCCCCTGCTCTTACGAAACTCACTGGTCTTTCTCAGCTCAATCTCTCCCACAATCGACTTTCTGGTAATCTCCCAACCCAATTCTTGTCACTCCTTAATCACCTGCAGATTCTTGATTTAAGCTACAATCGTCTCTCTGATGAATTGCCATCATCTGTTGTTAATAATAACAAAACGAGTAGTATTATCCAGGAGCTTGATTTGTCTAGCAATCTATTTCAAGGAACACTCCCTTCTTCTTTCCTTCAGTATCTTGAAGCTGCAGCAGCAGCAGGGACTTTGACATCTTTTAATGTCAGTAACAATAGCTTCATAGGTCCAATTCCCACTTCTCAACTTTGCATTAATGAGACTGACTCCGCTCTCAGATTCTTGGATCTTTCCTACAATAAATTCAACGGTTCAATTCAATCAGGATTGGGAGCATGTTCCAAGCTTGAGATTTTCCGAGCAGGTTTCAATTCTATCTCTGGGCCTCTTCCTGGTGATCTTTTCCATGCCGTTTCCCTCAGAGAGATCTCCTTGCCCCTCAATCAACTCTCTGGAAATATCGATGATGGCATTGCTAGCCTTACCAACCTCACCGTCCTGGAGCTCTACTCCAATGATTTCAGAGGACTCATACCACAAGATATTGGTAAGCTATCCAAGCTGGAAAAGCTACTCCTTCATATAAACAACTTGACGGGTACTTTAACCCCATCTCTGGTGAACTGTGTCAATCTTGTCGAGTTAAATTTAAGGGTCAACCTCTTGAAGGGTAAGCTTGCAGAATTTAATTTCTCCGGTTTCCAGCGGCTTACCATGCTTGATCTTGGCAACAATAATTTTACGGGCAATTTACCAACAACCCTTTATGCATGTAAATCACTGGCTGCAGTAAGACTGGCATCTAATCTACTTGAGGGACAGATCACCCCAGATATACTTGGACTTGAGTCTCTGTCTTTCCTTTCAATATCTACCAACTCCCTAAGAAATTTCACAGGAGCTATGAAGATACTCGCGGGCCTCAAGAACCTTAGTAGCCTTGTACTCTCAAAGAATTTTTATAATGAAACCATCCCGTATGATGAGAACTTAGTAGGCCCAGATGGATTTCAAAAACTCCAGGTTCTAGCCTTGGGTGGTTGTAATTTCACAGGTCAAGTACCGGGCTGGCTTGCAAGGCTTAGGATGCTCGAGGTCATTGATCTGTCCTATAATCTCATCACTGGTTCAATTCCGCCATGGTTGGGTAAACTTCCGCAGCTATTCTACATAGACTTTTCTCATAACGAACTTACAGGTGTATTTCCCACGGAACTCACAGGACTTCATGCATTAACATCACAACAGGCAAATGATAGAATAGAAAGATCTTACCTGGAGTTACCTGTCTTTATTGTGCCGAACAATGCTTCTCAGCAGCAGTATAACCAGCTTTCCAACCTACCGCCAGCGTTATATCTGAGAAACAATAGACTCCGAGGCAATATTCCTATGGAGATTGGCCTAATGAAAGTCCTACATCAGCTGGATCTGGGTAATAACGACTTCTTTGGCAGTATTCCAGTCCAAATTTCTAACTTGACTAATTTAGAGAAGTTAGACCTCTCAGGAAACCGACTATCTGGTGAAATTCCTGCTTCACTCAAAAACCTGCATTTCTTGTCATTTTTTACTGTGGCAAACAATGATCTTCTAGGAGAGATACCAACAGGTGGCCAATTTGATACTTTCCCTCCTTCCAGCTTTGCAGGAAACCCACGACTGTGCGGGTCATCTATACAACGTTCTTGCCCTAGTACACAAGGTAACAGTGCAACTCATCGCACTTCAAACAGAAAAATCTTGATTGGACTTGTTATCTTAGTCTGTTTGGGCACTGTTTCTATCATGACTGTGTTGGTAATCTGGATACTTTCCAAGAGGAGGATCAATCCAGGGGGAGACCCAGACAAGATTGAACTGGAATCAATTTCTACCCACTCCAATAGTGGTGTTCATCCTGAAGTTGATAAGGAGGCTAGTCTAGTGGTAATGTTCCCCAATAAAACCAATGAAATCAAAGATCTCGACATATTTGAGATCTTAAAAACCACTGAAAATTTCAGTCAAGCAAACATAATTGGATGTGGGGGTTTTGGTTTGGTTTATAAAGCAACGTTACCTGATGGAACTAAGCTAGCTATCAAGAAACTTTCAGGAGATATGGGGCTTATGGAAAGGGAATTTAAAGCTGAGGTAGAGGCTCTGTCAACAGCCCGACACGAGAATTTGGTTGCATTGCAAGGTTATTGTGTACATGATGGATTTCGGCTTCTCATATATTCTTACATGGAAAATGGAAGTCTGGATTATTGGTTGCATGAGAAGCCTGATGGAGCAACCCAACTTGATTGGCCAAATCGACTGAAGATTGCACGGGGTGCGAGTTGTGGGTTGGCTTACATGCATCAGATATGCGAACCACACATTGTCCATCGTGATATAAAGTCAAGCAACATCCTCCTCAATGAGAAGTTTGAGGCACATGTTGCTGATTTTGGGTTGTCTAGGTTGATTCTTCCATATCACACTCATGTTACAACTGAACTTGTAGGTACATTAGGTTACATTCCTCCTGAATATGGACAAGCATGGGTTGCCACTCTCAGGGGAGATGTGTATAGCTTTGGGGTTGTCTTGCTTGAGCTGCTCACTGGGAGGAGACCTGTTGACATATGCAAGCCAAAAATGTCAAGGGAATTGGTTGGCTGGGTGCAACAAATGAGGAGTGAAGGAAAACAAAATGAAGTTTTCGACCCTCTTCTGAGAGGAAAGGGCTTTGAAGAGGAGATGCTGCAGGTACTTGATGTGGCCTGCATGTGTGTCAACCTTAATCCTTTCAAGAGACCAAGCATCAGGGAAGTTGTTGATTGGTTGAAGAATGTAGGATCAGCCAAACAACAACAGAATAAAGAGTAGAGAAAAATGATTGTTGTTCAAAAAATCTTGACAGCAGATATGTATACTTGTGCAAAATTTTTATCATCTTTATAAGTACAGATTTTGATTCTTACCACTGTAAATGATGATTATCATGATAATAATGTTGCTGCCATCAAGCTTTTACAAATCGTTTCAAATGATGTGATCATCCCACATTCAACTGATGAACCTCTCTATTTTACTTGCTGCCCATGCAAAAAACCATAACTTCACATAACATCAGCCAACCATAAACTCCTTTTCTGACTGTAAAGCATCCTAAAGTAATAGTAATATTCCTCTTCACTCCTTATTCTTAATATTACAGCACTGTTACTGAATTTACTTGTGACCATTCTCATGGTTACAATTTATTCATAGCAGGAGAAATTGAACTGAATGGTAACTGAACTAGGATAATAAGTTTGATTCTCTAACTTCTCATACTCTTCTATATGCTCCTATAATAAAGGAAAATGCTATTGTAAGCGTTGAATAACATGTCATAGGTTAATGAAGCTATTGAGGGTGTGAGACCATATACCAGAGCTTTTTCTGAGGTGAAGACCATACATTGGGACTTGATATCTCATACTGATGCATATTTCGCGTTTCAATGGTTACTTGTATTTACCATGGAAAAGCCTTGTACTGTAGTCCATAACTTGTGAACATTACAAAAATCATGAATGAAATTGAATACACAACAAATATTCCCTGTCCTTGCAGTGGTTCAACACGTCAATGGTCTTGGTCTTGTGTTTTCACATCCGGTTGCAATTTGGTGATAGTAGGAAAAATTCAATATAAAACCATCAACATCCTTTTTATTTCTCAGCCAGCTGTCTTAGAAGGATTAAATTTGCTTAAGCACCCCAAGTCCTAACTAAGGCTTGTAAAATTTGGAAATATACAAGGCACGATTTTCAGATTAACCTGTTGATTTGAAATTTATGATTCTAGAATGATTGCATTGTAGATGAAATGATTATTTGTATAGTGAATATGCCATGCTTTCCAGGTCAGATAACATTCACAGATCGCACCGACAATTGAACATATAGGAAATCTCGCAAAGTTCTATTTACTTTAGCAGTTCCAACGGTTATATCTGCTGCAGTGAATGCTATGCTAATCTACATCAAGACTTTTTAAAAAAATGTTAGTTTCTTTATATTGATTCATATTTCATATTTCATCAACCCCAAGTTTTAACTAGAGGAGCTTTTATCTATCTATTTAAGCATCTGCAGAAAAGCTAACAGTTTTTACAGGAGTACATTAAGTCACTTGGCACATGTAGTTTTGGGTCTATGGATTATCTATCATCGTTCCTTTTTCTTTTTTTGGGCCAACTCTTTCATAACATTCTTTAGGCATTCTAGCAAGCAAATTCTTGGAATTTTCCGAGCAATGTTGGAACTGTAATTGAGAATAGGAGTATGGAACCACTGTCTCATATGAGGAAATTAAGTTTTTTTTTTCCTTTTTGGGGGGAGGGGTTTATTCAATAGAGGAAGGGAATGTTGCATTAAACATGCTCATAATTAGGTTTTGACTGTTGTTCCAACTTTTTGACTATTTTGATTATAAGCTTGAAAGAATAGTCCACCAAACAGAGGTCACTGGTTTCGTTTTCAGTAGTGGGGCATTTGCACAAACACATTATAGGCATGAAACTTTGAAATCAATGATTTTTTTTTTTTTTTTTCTCTAGCCCAACCAAATGTCAAGCATAGGGAAAATGCCACTCAAGTGCTTCATTATTTCATTCCTCTCATTATAAAGAAAAGGGTATATTTGCTGTATCATCACAGTAACTCATGAAATCATACAACAAAGAAAAAAGATTCCTACGCATGTCCACTTCTTAAAAAAAAAAAAAAAGAGGAGGAAAAACGAGAAGGACAACAAAAGAGAGCATAGGCACTAGCTAGCTGCAGGACTGTGAGAAGAAACGAACCTCATTAGCTCAACTTCAACGCAGCTTCCGTCCACAGAACCAGCAAATCATGACTGTAAATAACTGATATTCATATTACAACATCGATGATATTGATGAGAAAATTTGCGTTAATTCCCAAGAACTTGGAAGCTAAAGTTCCGATAAAATTATTATGTAAATACTTGATTTTAGAAATTTAATTAATGGAGTTAAATTTTATCCTATATTTATTCACTGATTGTAAGCTAGAACTAACATAAGATCTTATCATATATAGAAATATTCTATTTTTTGCTTGGAAGCTTAAGACATATCTTCATACTATCAATGATGAAGCCCATAATCATAAGGAGAATCTTTAGGAGATATAGTTTGTAAGCAAATGTGCATGTGTCTACTACAAACTGTGTAGAGGTTACAACTGCAAGTTTAGATAGTCAATTCGTTCATTAAAGATTATCTCCCTTATTCCTCTCTCTCTCTCTCTCTCTAGATTTTGATCTTGTGGTTCATATTGTAATGGGATGGAAGTGGTGACTTATAAATTTAATATCTAATATTTTGTGGCAAATTCTTAAAGCATAATGATTATAAGATGGAATTTTTTTCCAGTGTAAGATAACAAGGATTTGATTTACCATTTTTGTCTTTTTTTCAGATTTAAGATTTCGTGTTTATACAATTTAAATTCTTTTTACTAAAATAAATGCTGGTTAGTGATTCACCATTTTTGTTTAAATATAACCAATTATTAAGGTCTATTTATTCTATTAATAAATCCTTATAATTTTATTTATTTTTAATTTAATCATTACTCCCCTATTGTTATTATTATAACTTATAAGCGCATCATAACAGTTTTATATAAATTAATAAAATTAGTTAAAAATTAGTTATTTCTTATAATGTTAAAATTACCCTCAACAAAATTTGTTTAGTAAGAAAAAATTAGTTAATTGATTAAAAAGTTTTATAATTAATTAGAGATATTATGAAAAAAAATTAATACTTTGAATAAAATATGTTATATTATGAAACATATTAGATATCTTTACAACAATGATAATAAGAATAGGAAGATGCGAGTATGATTTAAAACCTTGTAATCGAATCATATGGTTTTAAAGATTAGTTACTCTAATCATTATGCTTGCATTTAATTTTCTTAATCACATAAACTATATCTTGTCACCTTTTTTTTATACCTCTATTTAATATTGGGTTATATGACACCCAATATTTTAATCTTATTTCTCATATGCGTCTAGTATCTTAATCTTATTTGTGGTATAATTTTACCTATAATATTTTTAATTTGGTACAATTTCACCTATAATTTTTTTAATTTGGTATAATTTTACACATAACCTTATTTTTCAAGAACCAAGAATTATATTAAATTAAAAAAATTATAGGTAAAATTATACTAAATTAAAAATATCATAGATAAAATTGTGCCATAAATAAAATTATAATATTAGAATATTAGGTACTATATAACCCTTTAATATATATTTAGCAACATAAAGTTAGATTTGAGAGATAAGAGAAGTTTTCTCAAAAGTTCTAACTCTTAATCTAGGTGAAGAAAAATTGAATCTCTTTTTATTTAACCTAACTACAATTATTTATATCATTTTTAATATGCACGATTTACAAAAAGTAAAAAAAAAAATATAAATATTTAAAAAATCAACAGATAATGGAATAATAAAGAATAAAACTTGCCAATTTTGCAAGTGCAAGCAAGCACTAGTTCATGCTTGGTTTGGCTGTGGCACCAATAAAAGAGACTACGTGATACAAATGCCGAAGAAGGTGGATCCGCTTATAATGAAAATTTGGACTCTTAAAATAATATATATATATATATAAGGCCAATACCATATTGTTTTGTTATATTAAACTTTTTCCAAAAGATTTCATGATGATCATTTTAGTATATGTTGTCATTTCACCATCATTTTCTTCATTTTCCTCTCATCCTTAGTCAACTCTGCTTTCTTTTAAATCTCCAAAATGCCTAAAAAAATCCCACAAAAATATCATTCAAATTTTAAAATCTTAAATAAAGATTTTTAAAAAAATAGTTATTTACTTATCAAGTATAAGAAATAAAACTGATTTAAAATTTTAAAATTAAAGTGATATTTTTATAAAATTTTCTTTATATATTTGTAAGTGGGTTTTGTAATTTTCATATATATAATAAAAATAGTATTAAATCGCACTAATAAACATATCCCATAGATAGTACACAATATGATACGAGTTATACAGAGAAGACATTTTAAGGGCCTAGTAGTGTTTATAGCAATGGTCTTCTTTTAGCCCAATGATATTTTCCATTAAAAGAAGTAGTCTTGATTGGGCCAAAAACCGGATTAAATAATGAAATAAGCATTGAAGAAACGGATCCATGGTCCCAGAAACTCAGTTTCCTACCGAGATTTAATCGGGCTTGGGCCAAACTAGCTAAATATTTTTTGATGGATAAAATACCATATTGGAATATTAGATGAGCATGTGATCATGGACTCTTAAGATATCTGAGGCCTGTTTGTAAAGGCCCAAAACTGAGTGATTATTTTATCTGAAACAAAAAGCAAGGATGAACCAACGGGGGTTAGTCCGAGTGGTAAGCGGCTCGGTATCGCTTAAACGAGGTCTCGAGTTCGAACCTTGGCGTACGCAGAAAACCCCCGTTGGGAGACTCACCCACCATAGCCAGGTGCGTGACGCGGGTCAGATTCGGATGTAGTCGGGGCAAAGCTCCGGTGAACCGGGTGGGCAACAAAAAAAAAAGCGAGGATGATGTACGTCTACGTTCTATCCAGAAATTGGGATTTGATGAACTCAGAGTTGTTCCCAGTGTGGGGCGTTCGGGGGGTTTAGTTATAGCTTGGAAAAGTACTATCATCAAAGTTTAAGTATTGGAATTTAATAGGCAATTTTTTCATCTTGAATGTGAAATCCCTAGAATTGAGAAGTTTCTTCTAACTTTAGTCTATGCAATTCCTCATTCCAATCTTGGGGAAGCATTCTGAAGTAGGTTAAATGATTTGTCTACAACAATATCGATGCCCTGGGTGGTGATTGGAGATTTTAATGATATTATGAGTTGCATAGAAAGAGTAAGAGGAGCTAAGTGTTCTGTGAATAGAATGAAATGGTTTCAAGATCAGGTTAGTGAGTGTGGCCTGCTAGATTTAGGTTTTCAAAGGCCAAAGTTTACCTGAAAAGGACCTATGAATGTTGGGTATGTGAGGCTCTATGAAAGGGTGGATTGTGCTCTGGCAAATGTAGATTTCCTCTCAGGTATGCCTGAATGTTTTTTGAAGGTACTGTCTCGAACACATTTCTCATATCATAATCCAATTATTCTGCAATTTCTTATTGGTAGTGTTGATAGAGGAATTAGACCGTTTCGTTTTGAAGCAATGTTGGTACATCATGAAAATTTTAAGGAGTTTCTTGTTGAGAATTGGAATACTGATAAGGATATGACCTGGTCATTGGAATGTATTACAAACACATTGGCTATTTAGAATAAAAATACGTTTGGGTTGGTTGAGAAGAGGAAAAGGAAATCTTCGCTCAGTTGAATGGTATACAAAGATCATGGGCTTATGGATATTCTGTTTTCTTATTTAATTTAGAAAAAAACCTGCAAGAAGAGCTTGATTAGATTATGAAGTTAGAACAAATTAAATGGTTTTAAAAAGTTAGAACATATTGGATTGCGAAAGGAGATAGGTGTAACATCCCAATTTTTATCTTTATATTTAAGTAAAATTAAAAATATTATTTATCAATAACTTAAAAATATTATCTAATTAAATTATTATGGTTTAGTATTTTTATTATTTTTAATAAAATAGAATATTTGTATTATCCTACCATTATAATTACTTAGGGTTTTATGATTTGATTGTTATTATTAGTTAATAAATTATTAGGATTTGGGTTCATATTTAGATATGTATTTAAATTTTGAATTATTATTATGTCTTCATAAATATAACTAAGGCCCTGAGTTATTTCTTATACTTTACTATAAGTACATTCCTTTGTATCCCATGTATCAGTGTGCCAAGAGATTGAGAGATTACAGAGAAATTTCATTTGGGGACATTCTTCAAATACTCATGGATTTCATCCTATTTGCTGGGACTAAATTGTCAAGCTTAAATCTCATGGGGGACTAGGTTTCAAAAGACTGAATGTGGTAAATAATGCTTGTGGGGCAAAGATAGCTTAGAACCTGGTTCAAGGCAATAAAGGTTTGTGGGCAGAAGTTTTGTTGCATCAATATGTGTTGCATAATGAGAAAAATTTGCTCAAAGCTAAGGTGATTCAGCATTATGGAAATTTATCTCACAACAAAAGGAGGTTATTGAAAGAGGCATGAGATGGCATATTCATGATGGATGGAAGGTAAATTTCTTTAATGATAAATGGTTGTACCACGATAAGAGCATTAAGGAGTTCTGTCATCGGGATCTTACCACGGAGGAAAGCAATAGCAGAGTATTTGATTGGGTTATGAATGTCACTTGGGACTTTACCATCTTGGCAACACTAGTACCAAGCCATGCTTTTCATAAGCTACTAACTGTGATACCTCCAATGCAGGACGCAAGACCTGATGTTCTTGCTTGAAATGTAACTAGTGATAGTTCTTTCACAGTGAAGAGTGTCTATTATATGCTGGAGGAACTATCAGACATCAATTACGACTCAACGCTTAAGGAGATTTGGAGGTGGGAAGGATTGAAGCGTATTAGGGCATTTATTTGGATTACATTTAATAATCGACTATCCAGCCTAGAGGAACATGTAGTCATCATCATCAGCTTTATGTCAACATTGTAATCAAGGTATAGAAGATACCTTACACATATTAAGGGATCGTGAGTATGCTCGACAGCTATGGTGTCATTGTATTCAGTCGATATACTACAAGCAATTTTTCTTTGCTGATTTAAGGCATTGGTTCTTAATGAATCTCAAGAGAGAGATGTGTTTGACTAGTTTTGCTGATTAGAAACTGAGATGGGGTGTTCGGATTTGACAGTTATGAAAATGGAGGAATAAAGCTATTTTTTATCCTTATTTTATTAAGCTTTAAGAGCCATTATCAATATTAAAACAGGTATGACACATCTTTGTATGTCAACAAGAGCATATTGTACATAGTGAGGCAACTTCCTCTGAAACTAATTGGACAGACCCACCTGTGGATGGTTCCCTAACAAAGTCACAATTTAAGGTTGCATGTAGGGTGGGGGTTATTCGGGACTTTACTGGGAAATGAATCGCTGGTTTTACACATACAATTTGTCCATGTAGTATTCTTGAAGCTGAACAATGGGCAATTTTTAAGGGACTTTTACTGGCATGGGACATGAGAATTAAGAATCTCATATTGGAGTTGGATGCAAAGAATGTGGTTAACTCTATACAGTAAAAGGATGGTCAACAAGTGTATAGCCTTTTGATGATGTAGATTCAATCTTTGTTAAAAAGAGCATGGGAGGTTGAAATAGCCTATACTTCACAAAAGCACAACCATGTGGCTGATTTGTTAGTTAAAAAAGGTTTATCCACTTCTTCTATTTAAGGAAATTGTCCCCATTATTTAGAGAAATTAGTTGCTACTGAGAGTCCCTAACTAATAGTCTTCTTTGCATCTTGGGCGTATCTCTCATTTGTATATTAAATAAATTCTTAATTGGGCCAGGTGATTTCCTGTCAAGTGGATCGTTTTTGATGAGTAGCATCAAGAAGTCATACTTTGATTGAAATTAATAATAGGGTTAACATCACTTATCGTTCGTGAGTTCAGCTGGCGAAGGGGTGAGACATACGACTATTTTGAGCATATTCGATTCTTGGGGAGTATCACTTAAAAAGTATTAATGCTAATTATTTTTATAATTTTTGAGAAAAATAGTTCACTAGATATTTGATTATCAATTATCAATAGCATAAATTATGAACATTCTACCATAATAT
The DNA here is from genome assembly GCA_037074615.1 of Leucaena leucocephala. Classification (NCBI taxonomy): domain Eukaryota; kingdom Viridiplantae; phylum Streptophyta; class Magnoliopsida; order Fabales; family Fabaceae; genus Leucaena; species Leucaena leucocephala. The sequence continues at coordinate 20,136,804 of CM073555.1, read as the reverse complement.
TTTTTTTGTTAATGATCTCTTTATAATCATTTCAAAGATTAGCATATAGTTCCATGAATTGGAAGATATATGTATATATCATCATAATTATTTTTATCAACATCAAATCACATGAAAATGTTGATTGTGTTAGCAAGTGAAATAAATAGCAAGCAATAACATTAATTGGAAGTTCAAGTCGTACAACAAAAGAAAAAGGCAGGTAATAAATTCCCAATATTGCAGCAATTGCCCATAATTAAGCCGAATTGCCAAAAGACCCCTATATTGAAGTTTACTTAATTATATGATGATCACTTTCATCACGCCACCTCCATTCCATTGCACAGTGTTGAAGATGATGATGGATGCTTCATGCCCAGATATCGATCCTACGTACGTGAATGAATTAAAGCCACGAGCTTCTCTTCTACTCCAAAAAAAAAAAAAACCACTGGGTTTTGCCCAGTGACTCAAACAAGGAAGAAGATCACATCGGCATTAATTAACCCAACAGTAAAGAAACCAGAAGCCCATGCCCTCATCTTCATGCAGCTCAACTTCAAATATCGACGCCATTGATAGATAGTACATAAGAAGAAAGTAAGATATTGAGATATAGTTAAATATATATATATATATATATATAAAATAGAGATTTGATTGTATGGTAGATCAGTCGTCCCCATGAATGTACCAACAGAGGAGGATGGTGGCGCATCTGCGGAGGATGTAAAGACGAGCACGTTGTTGTTTGATGAGAGAAGCGCATTTGCTGCTGAAGCCATGTCCCTTTCTCGTCTTTGATATTGAAACCACCTTAGGAGTAACCATGTCGCTGCTGGTTCAGATTCCAAATGAAAGGGATAAACCCGAAAAAAAGGAGAAGAAAAGAGAGGGAGAGAGAGGTTGAAGCAGCTTGGAGAAAAGAGGCGAGTTATATATATAAAAGGGTATTGATTGAATAATAATTGATAAAGAGGCAGAGTGAAAGAGAAGGGAACGCCGAGAGGCTCGAAAACTGACGAGGGATTTGTATGCAACTTCATTAAAGCTAGGGGGAATGAATCTTCCGCACATGCCTCTGCAACAAATTTACTCTCTCTCTCTCCCCCTCAACATATAGAGTGCAGAAGACTTTCATTTTCCCCAACAAATCCACCTTCTATTTTTTATTTGATAGAAGGTATAATTTCTTTTAAAATATAGAGTGTAAAGTATTTTTGTCTAACGAATATATTTTTTAACATTTAAATTTGTATTTTCTTTTTTATGATATTGAGATTACTTATTATTTCAACTAACTATTATTTATAAATTTATCCTCAATGTTGATGTTACTCCCGTCGTGTCCCTAGCTTTTCTTCTTTCTTCTTTTGTAAATTACTTTGTTACAGATGCCAGAGTTATTGGAAAGAACAGATTAACCGAAGAAAACTTTTAATAAAATTATTGAATTAAACTTTTAAATATTAACAATATATTTAAAAGTTTAACTGTTTATAGAACATAATTGTATTATTCATTGATTCCACTTAGTAGTACTTGTTGATATATTTTAAATGTTAACTTGCACGTACTACTTAATTAAAAAAAAATTCTTATTCTTTACACGGATTCAGAAGTGAGCCATTACATGATTATATATATATATATTAGATCTTGAAAGGAAAATAATATAACTAAGAATATGAGATGTATCATTATCGTTTTTAAACATATAGATTTATGGATATTATTATAAATAATTTACTCTAATTTGGAAATAAAATATATTTTGAATTTAAATTAATTGTAGCATTTTAGTAATATTGAAACTTAGAAAGCAATATATAATGTATACATATCAATAATCAATATATAATGTATATATAAGCAGAAGAGTATAACCTTATAACAAGTTGATGCATATGAAATTATATAACTTAAAGATTCTATATATGTATAATGCACCAAAAACTCAATTTCTTATATTAAAAATAAAAGTATAATTAAGTAACATTTAAACATCACTTTCTTATATAAATAAATTAGTTATGCTTGCTTGACACCCTAATCTATTTCTTGTTATGTCTTAACTCTTAACAAAGAGCAAATTAACTTATGCACCAAGTTATATGTTTTTGGTCAATGTAGCTCACCAAGTTAACCTTTATTATCTTTATTACAATGCACGGCTTATAGTTGAATCAATTTTTGGTTTGCTTTAGCCAATGAGAGTTGACACATATGGTAAAGAACGGGATTATATCCCACAAGAACGTGGGTTCGATTTCTGCTGCCGTCGTGAGGATTCTTTTGGTAGGCGATATTGTAAGTCCCTTGTAAACGCTCTATGAGCTTTGGAGCTGTGCCCTGGCCTTAATAGGAGACCGGCGTCGAATTTACTTTAAACTTTTTTGTATCAAAATAAAAAAAATTGGTTTGCTTTAGGAAATAATTCAAAACAAACTTGGATTTCTTTTTGTTTATTAGAAGGTCACAAATTGAAGCACGTCGGCTACAACATAGAATATTTCTTAGAAAGGATGATTAACAATAATTAATTTTAAAATTCTGTTATGACAATTAATGCATTTCCATGAACCTAATAATCCTAGTTGGGAGGTGAAATGAATCTTGAAATTCCATAATAATAATAAAATATAAAAAATGTAAAAAAGAAAGCACATATATATTACTTGTGATAGCAAAGAAACTGAAAACGAGGAAGCTAAGGGAGAAGGATTATAAAAGAGGAATAAAGCATCAACCGGCAAATTAATGTAAAGCTCTTCAATTAATATTTTTTTCATATGCATGACTCAAATAGTTATACTCAATATCTTATTCAAAAAGAATAAGCGGTCCAATTAAGATAATCTCTTGAACTATGGTTAACCTATATATATCCACATACAACAACAATAAAGTAAGCCTTATCTCTATAGACAATTCTATAAATCAAATATTATTATTGTGTTATATTAACAAATAATTTTTTATATAAAATTTTAAACAAAATGTAATTTACTTAATAATTTCATCAAATATTTTCTTCAGACTTTTTTTACTCTTTTTAGAGGAGTCCATATAGTCGGTTAAACACTATATATATATTCTTCATTTTTCTTAAAGAAAATGGAGATTCAAATGGCTGGCTTCCAGCTTTTGATGACTTCCTAAAATTTTGGAATCTAAGCATAATATTGAGTGAGATCATCTTTTAGGACACAGTTTTACTTTGTATATGTGTGTACACACACTGTCACACACTTTTTCTGGTGCAAGAATCTAGATTATCTTGTCTTGGTTCTGCTGTGTTGGTCAAATGTAGATTGCAGATAATTTTTGATATGAAAGATATGAATCCATTTTACATGCATTCCTATGCAAAACATAATCTCTCACGAATCTCCACAAAACTCTCCAAATTTGACCCCTAGCATATGTAGTTTGTATTAGTTACGGACAAGGGCTGAAGTAAAGGCTAAACAAATACAAGAATCTCCGAATTCAAATCCGAATAGATACCGTGTGAGTTAACATTTTGTCTTTTGTGTCTTTTTTTGGGAAAAAAATTATTTCTTAACCTTTACAATTTTGTCATTAAAGTCATCTTACATGAGAGAAATTTGAGAGTTTTACACAATTAGCGGTTCCCTTCATATTAACATTTTGAGGGTTTTGTAGGTTTATACTCCTCTTACTAATTTGGTTACTTAACTATTGGCATATTGCATAATGACTACAATTTTTGGTTTTAAATAAAAGCACTTGGAGAGTTATTAATGACTTTTTTCTAATTGTACTTCTATTTAATTCTCATTAGAAAGAGAGAAAGATGTGAGAATGATTTGTAGGGAAAGAGAGAGAATTTAAGGCATATTTAATGACAATTCCTTACTATGTAAGAATGAATTATAAATAACTTATAATAGTATCGGAGTGGTGGTTTTAATAACTCAACCACATTGCTCATTTCTGTACATTTGTTAAGGGGCATTTTCTAATTTCACTGTTAACCTTAAAAAATATGAAAAAAACAGAGAAGAATTTGCATTCTCATATAGTTTCAAGGGCACGAAAAGAGAGGTAGAATGATGCGTTCCCAAAGACTGTCTTTCTTCCCTAATCTCCGTGGTGGGCAAAATCCTAAAGTTATGGAGCTTAATGCTCATTATTCCTCCCCCTTTCTCAATCTTCATTAGGTAGAGCAAGTGTCCAAATTCATTGTTACTAACAATCCTATAAAGCAAGATGCGATTAAATTAATCATATGTGAATTGGGTTAAGTGATTTCAAGATTTTACAGTCAGTCAGTGTAAAGTGTTGGAGATTACAAGGAGACAAAAAGAGTTGGAGATGTGATAAGATGCAACAAGGTCTAAATTAAAAGATCAGATTTTTTTGTTTTTGTTTTTGTTTTTGTTCCTTTTCAATAAATATGCTCATAGAGCAATTCAATCTAATAAATCTGAGTATCCATCTGTATAAATCTTTATGTGTGTGTGTGTGTATATACACACACACATATATATGGATGAGTATACATCTGTATGTGATGTAGGAATAAAATCAGATACTAGTTCAATTGGAAAGATTAAAAAGAGGTAACATCTTATTTCATTAATCTCGGTTTGATTTCTTTAGAAGTAATGTCCAGAGTAAAAAGTCAAGCCAATCGGAGAATTTCTCAAGCCGTAATATAATTAAAAAGAAATTAAAATAAAAAAGAAATGAATACAAGGAAAAAGATGTGGACTAACATGCCTCTCGTGAATGAGAAGGTTTGATTTTCATAATGTTGATCTCATGCATTCATCTCCATATCACAAGCTGCTTAGGTTTTCAACTATCATAATCTCGTACTAATTAAACAATTAAAGCAGTAGAGTTCAAGCAACAAGATTTTTACTTTACTGTTCTAACATATAATTCAAGGATTACAATAAAAGAGGTTGAAACCTCAACTAAAACAAAGTCTAGGAGTGGCATAGTTACTAGCATCTAGATCAAGAGTTTCACTAATCCTGTTCATCCAATTTTGATCTCTGTTAAAATTTAATGCTCAACAGTTTCAAAGTGAGCATATACATAAGAATAACGAAATTGATAACTCATGTATGGAAATTTTATCTCGCCATAAAATATCAAGCAACAAGTCTTAACCATCATCCATATATCTTTTGAGAATGGCCCTAAAGAAGAAGAAAGCCATGCAAACGACACAAATCAGCAAGCTAACCTTTCATAAATCTATGTTAACCAGAACCTTCATTAATGAACCCTTCCTTGCGACCTTCAAAACCAGGGCGCATAAGTTTTTTCTCCCTCTTTGCAATTTTACGCATTTTCTTCTGATGAATCCTCTCAGCTATATTTTCGGATCTTTTTTGCTGTTTCTCTGCTTTCATTTTCTCCCTGGTATCAATTCTCTCCTTCCATTTCTCTGAATTTTTCTGTTGTCTCTTCTTCTCTTTCCTTATGCTTTTCTCTAACAGTTTGGGATCATCGTGAACCTTAATTCCTGCAGCCCTATCCATCGCTGCTTTCCATGATTGCTTTTTTGCAAAAATAACCTGACCTTTCTCAGGATCTTGCTTTGCTTCTTCAAGTTTTTTTGCCTTTTCAAGTTCCTTATGTACTGACATTTTTCTCTTTTTCTTCCCTTGCCTTTCCTCATTATCAAGTTTGACATGACCAAACATGAGGTCTTTGGAAGCATCTACAGCATCCTTCTTCCTTTTCTCTATTGACCCATTAGCTTCAGGTTTACTTCCTTCATTCCCATCATTTCTCTTACGTTTCTTATCCTGAATTCCTCTCTTCACGTTTCTCTCGTCCCTTTTCTTTTATCTATTGGAATTTCCACAGTTACGACTTGCCCGAAACTCTTCGATTTTGCGATGAAGCCTTTGTCGAAGTTCTTCATATGTCACTGACCGATCATCGCCTTCAAGACCTGAATCTGGTGTTAAAGGATCCATATCCATTTTCTCATCATGGCTCTCATTCAATTTTTCTTTCTCCAAGCTTTGCTTAAGAAGGTCAAGCGTTGTTGCACTAGGCTTCTCTGGGTCTAAACGTTCTCTTCGAGATTTCTTAATATTTTCCCTGGTCTCTTTCTTTGCCGCAGCTTTTTCAGCCTTGCTCAGACCCTGAAACCACGGTTTCTCATCATCAGTTGGTAGATAGAACTTGGCTGGTATGAGCTCAATTAACTTGTCAAAGAAGAGTCTATGCTGCTGAATAATAGACTCCAAATCTTGAGTAGCATTGGTCACCTCCAGAGACTTTTGCTTTTTCTTCATCTGCACGGAAATAAAAGGAAGAATGAGTGTAAATAAGAATATGGTTCAATTTCTTCAGCTCAATATTACTGGCATTTTGTGCTGAAGAAAATATACACGCATCTTGAGCGGTAATCCAGAGGGTGTATGTAACTCAATGAAGCACAACTTCCTTTAGATGACTTTAAAAGTCTTTCCTAAGACCTACAAAGCTTGAAATCCAGAATTCCTGGAAGCTTGAATAGATTGCTTATCGCACCAGTGGCTTACCATGACTAAAGAAAATAAAAAATAAAAAAATAGAAGTCTTTATCAGTTCTTCATCGCTAGGTTTGGCGCTTGTTAATTCTACTGTACAGCATTTGTTGAGGCTAATTCATTTTTATAATCAATCAAGCCATTCCCGAAAAGGGGGGGGGGGGCGCGAACTAAATATAAAAAACGCAATTACAAAACACGGAAGAACAAGAAATTGGAAAAAGGAAGACCAAAAATCATGTTTTTTTAACATCAGGAACTAAAGAATGAAAGAGGGTTGAGGGGGGAGGAAAGAGAGAGAATCTTACCGGCGAGAGAAAACGGAAATAGACTTCGCCGTCGACAATAAGCTTCTCCCGCCGATGCTAACGGAGAAGCGAAAGAGCGAATGTCAAAGAGTGGAAAAGGGCTGATTCATGTCCGTAAGCAAAAGGTTGGGTTGGGCCTATAAAATCCAGAGTAGGAGTCAGCCACTTAATTGAGTTTTTACGACACACATGAAAATAAAAATAATTACCAACGGGGGTTGGTCCGAGTGGTAAGCGACTCGGTATCGCTTAAGCGAGGTCTCGAGTTCGAGCCTTGGCGTACGCAGAAAATCCCCGTTGGGAGACTCACCTACCATAGCCAGGTGCGCGACGCGGGTCGGATCCGGATGTAGTCGGGGCAAAGCTCCGGTGAACCGGGTGGGCAACCAAAAAAATAAAATAAAATAAAAATAATTAAATAATATTTTTTGAAATCAATGACTCAATTTTTTTGAGAGCTATTTTACAAGTTCTTTATTATTAGATTAGATTGTGCCTAAATGTGCGAAATTCGCGTTAGTCATAAGCATTGTAAAAACATTTGCACACGGTCGACACAAAAAATTATCCAGAAAAAATTTAAAAAAGTCACTTTACAATTATATTGACAGGACAGGATTCAATTTTGGGGCTATAAAATATATATGTCTTAATTCTTATTTATATAGATGGCGCCAAAGCTCAGAGTTGGGATGAAGCAAAGGGAAAGAATGGAAGAAATCAAGAATGTCAGGGCAAAGTTTGAACGGTGGTTAAAGCCAACGCTCTTCCCTTCATTTTCCAGTCTTCCTGGTGATTACTTTTTTCAAACCGTATTAGAATATTTGTGGATATTGAGATGAATATGTGGTCAAAAGATAAAGATTCAGGAGGAAGAGCTAGAGTAGCGTCTATTGAATAAAATGATAAAAAATTGTTTGAGATAATTTTGACATATACAAAGAAAGCGATAGGCATTATGAGGAGGGTAAATCAAATAGTATGAAATTGTCGTAGAGAAAGAAGGGAGAAAACAACAACAACAACAACAATAAAGCCTTATCCCATTAAATGGGGTCGGCTACATGGATCATACGACGCCATTGTGCTCTATCAAAAACTGAATCCTTAGTTAAGTTATTGACCAGGAGATCCCGTTCAATGACCTCGTTGAGCGTTCTCTTTAGCCTTCCTCTATTCCTTTTAACCAGGCTCCATACTATTTGATCCACCCTCCTCACTGGCGCATCCTTTGGCCTTCTTTATACGTGTCCAAACCACCTAAGACGATTCTCTACCATTTTCTCCTCAATAGATGCCACTCCAACTCTTCCCCGTGAGAAAACATTCAACAAAATTATTAAACAAAATCTTTTAGTAATAATTTATTAATAAATCATATTACCCCATACTTCTTGTTTGTTGTTGTATTAGAACGTTTAAAAAGTGTAGCAATGCAAATATGTTGCAATGACCGAATCTTCTAAGACTGGTAGTCACCGCTACCACCAACCCATTTAGATATGAAACTGACATTTTCTCTTTATTTTAATGAGCTCTCGTCTCAGTGCCACTACTGTGCCTACTTGTTGAGGCCCCCTCCCCCCCTGACTTCCCCTGCTTGCTGCAGTCCTTTGGGTATGACCACTTTTCCTAAGTATTTGATTAATTAAGAATTTACACTTCACTGCCATGTGGGTCTGCACTTTTTCTCCTTTATCCAATGCTTCATCTGAAACCATGTCAGCCCCACGAAATGAAAGATTGTAGGCCATGCCACTTAATTTTCCATTTGTAATATTATTATACATATGTTAGTGCCCAACATTTGCACTATACACGAGGTCTTATTGATAGAAATCTGGAGGGCAATAAGTATAATGCTTGACATTCAATTTTCAAGAGGCGCACATAGAGAAAAATAAATAAAAGATCTTATTCAAAAGTGCGAATTGAGAAGTGTTTACTTGCCACTTGATCATATATATATTTGTCTGCACCTATAACATGGCTGAGGAACTAGATAAACCATTGCTTGATCCTGAGAATTTCAATCGTGAGGGTATTGATTTGGTATGTTTTTTCACAAATGATGGCATTAATTACCAAATATATATAAGTCATTGCAATTTCAAATTTAATTTGTACTGAAAAGTAGCCCTTCTGATTGATTTTTGTCAGGTACGTATGCCATTAGAAGAAGTGTTTGAACAGTTAAGAACATCAAGAAGAGGACTTTCAACTGAAGATGCTGAACCTAGGATGTTAATATTTGGGCCTAACAAACTTGAAGAGAAGAAGAAAGAACATATTTAAGAAGTTAAAGCACCTTGTTCATGGGTGACAATGTTGAATTCCATGTTAATTTAATAGTGGCCTAAAGTGCTTCATCTGTTCTATATATGAATTAATGTTGATACAGGAGAATAAAATGCTGAAATTTCTGAGTTTCATGTGGAATCCTCTGTCATGGGTTATGGAAGCAGCAGCAATTATGGCAATTGTTCTTGCTAAGGGGGGAGTGAGTAGAGAACATAATTTATGTTCTGAAGGGATAATTTTTCTCTCATATTTCCATTCACAATGTTATATAACTCACTATTTTAGCCCTCATTTCCCTCGTTGGGTATCATATTTTCAGGGGGAAGGTCCTGATTGGCAAGACTTTGTAGGAATTATATGCCTGCTTTTAATAAACTCAACAATCAGTTTTATAGAAGAGAATAATGCTGGGAATGCCGCGGCAGCTCTGATGGCTCGTTTAACTCCTAAAACAAAGGTATGTCTCTTGGTTAATTATCTTTGACTATAACTCTTACTTTTTAGGCTGTAACATAACTAAATGTTCATTGTGAAATATCCTTGTATTCAAGAAAAGGAATTCTTTAGTTAGTGATCAAATTATCCAGGTTCTTAGAGATGGGCACTGGCAAGAGCAAGATGCATCTATTTTAGTACCTGGAGATATAATCAGCATAAAGCTGGGAGACATCACCCCAGCTGATGCTCGCCTACTTGAAGGAGACCCTCTAAAAAATTGACCAGGCAAGTATCTCATAGATTATGAATATAAAATTACTCTTCCGTTCCTTAATATAGAACGTAATCGCAGAATTAATCTTAGTCCTAAATATAAGACATATTTCTTATATTTATCAACTTTTTCCCACATTATCCCTATTGATACTCCCTCACCAATAATCAAGTAAGAGAAAGAGGGAAAGAGTTATGGAAGATGATTAGGATGTTTTAGAAAAAACACGTTAAATTAATTAACTTAATTTGTTTCTTATTAAATTAGTTAAATAGTCTTATAATTAGTTCTTTGCTATAGTCATCTAATAATAACTTCACTACTTATATTCTAAATCACATAAACTATTTTTTTAAATGGTCAAATAAAATCATATCGTGTCTTATTTTAAGACTTTTAATATTGTTCTATGCAGTTAAGTCTCACTGGAGAATCTCTTCCCGTCACCAAGAACGGTTATGAAGTCTTTTCTGGTTCAACTTGTAAGTTTGGTGAGATAGAAGCTGTAGTGATTGCCACTGGAGTTCACACATTTTTTGGAAAGGCAGCGCACTTGGTTGACAGTACTGAAGTTGTTGGGCATTTTCAAGCAGGTGGATTCATAAAAACTTAGTCAATTTTCTTATATGGTTCACTTGATAAGGAACAAAACCAAACCAATATGTTAATGACAAGCTATAAGTTAAGTTGATTACATGAAAAAGACAGTGTTTCTAAGTATCAAAACCAGGGCAAAACTTTGGTGCAGTTTTAGGTGTCTTCATTTAGGTACTCTACTAAAAAATGTGATAAATGGGAAATTTCACAGCTTGATGATATGATATGATATGATATCACTGAGTTGCTTGAGCTGAAACATATCTTGATGATAACGAATAAATGAACTTGAACAGAATCTTTCTAACTGTCGCCCATTGTAAGTTTGAAATTATTTGATCAATCATTGAAAATTTCAAAACCAATGTTGCCCTCAGTGTTATTGACTGATTTCTGCAGGTCCTAACAGCAATTGGGAACTTCTGCATTTGCTCTATAGCTGTAGAAATGGTACTTGAAATCATTATGATGTTCCCAATACAGCATCGCTCATATAGGGATGGAATCAACAACCTACTTGTTCTCTTAATTGGAGGAATTCCCATAGCTATGCCTACAGTGTTATCTGTAACACTTGCAAATGGATCTCATAGACTTTCACAGCAGGTGCAACTTTAATGGATTTTAGCTAATAACATGGTATTCCTTCGGTTCTTAATATAAGACCTAGTTTATAGGGCAATTTGTATTACAAAATAGGTCTTATATTAGTGACTGAAGGAGTATAATAATTAGAGTCAAATTCATCTCTACAAACCATTTTGTCCACAAATGAATTAGGTTAAGCTAATTGTCAAACATGACTGAAGGCTACACTAGTCGGTGTATGCTTCAATCGAAATTTATGGCGTTTTAGTTGATTATAAGCTATTCATGTGGTCTTTATAATCACTTATTTTGCTGTGAAGGGAGCCATCACAAAAAGAATGACAGCAATTGAAGAAATGGCAGGGATGGATGTCCTATGCAGTGACAAAACTGGAACTCTTACCCTGAATCGCTTCACTGTTGATAGAAGCCTTATTGAGGTACAGTACGATGAATCCCCTTCTCATCAATAAATTCATTTCATAAAAACAAAGTTGAAATAGATAAGGTCACCCGAACTAGTTACGAAACCATATTTGACATATGCTTCCATACCTCTAAATAAATCCAAAATTACAGTCGCTTCATACATACAAAAATTATCTAAATTCACTTGTGGAGTTTCACATGTCTGTTTTACATATAAGACAGGTCTTTGACAGAAAAAAGGACAGAGATAAGGTTGTTCTACTAGCAGCCAGAGCAGTTAGACTTGATAACCAGGATTCCATTGATGCTGCCATTATTAATATGTTATCTGATCCGAAGGAGGTAGAGTTTAAGGATTCTCTTTTTATGTTAATTCTGAAAATTTCCTTCCCTTAATTTTTTTAAAGGAGATACTTATAAAAGGAACAATTTCATTTTTCCCACTTGCAGACACGTGCAAACATAACTGAAGTTCATTTTCTACCTTTCAACCCACTTGATAAACGTACTGCAATTACATATATTGATTCTGAAGGCAACGAGTATAGAGCCAGCAAAGGAGCTCCTGAACAGGTATGCAAACTTATGAAATATTCACAAAGAGAAGAAGCATCCTGATTAATGGAAGATAAGTTCACAATTTCATCCAAACAAGTTATTAGACTGCCTTCTTGACTTTTGCAAAACACATTTACACTCTTGTTTATATATCCTGAATATCAGATTCTAAGTATGTACCAAGAGAAAGATGAGATTGCTGGGAAAGTGCATGCAATCATTGACAAGTTTGCTGAAAGGGGCCTGCGATCTCTTGCTGTTTCTTATCAGGTATAGCTTGCATATCCTTCTCTATCTTATCCTTTCCTGAAATGGATAGTCATATAAAAACTCTTCCAGGAAGTTCCTGAAAAATCTAAGCATAGTCCTGGAGGTCCTTGGAACTTCTGTGAGTTGTTGCCCTTGTTTGATCCTCCAAGACATGATAGTGCTGAGACCATCCGTAGAGCACTTAATCTCGGAGTCTGTCTCAAGATGATTACCGTTAAATATGAATCCATAATCATTTTAGCACGTTTACATAAGCATTAGCTAATGTCTGTGATTAAATATGTTAATAACAGGAAGAGTTTGGACGAAATATTAATTACCATGTCATCATTACAGGGGATCAATTGGCGATTGCGCGAAAAAAACAGGCCGAAGACTAGGTATGGGGACCAACATGTACCCTACTTCATCATTGTTGGGTCGTCACAAAGATGAAAATGATGCTCTCCCAGTAGATGAGCTGATCGAAAAGGAAGATGGCTTTGCCGGTGTTTTTCCAGGTATTTGGATCTGATATTTATGTAAAACATGGTTACTTCTTTTGCATCATGTATTCCTTCAATATGCTAGAAAACGACAGATATAAAAGTAAGCTTTCTAGCAAACATCTCAGAACATAAATAGCGTACGTAGCTTTTGTGTAACATTGGCCAATGTGATATTCTCAGTATATAACCATGAGCAATTGGTTTAGGTTTCCACCATCTTTTGAACTTCTAAAGAACTGTACACTAAGATATGAAGAATGCACATAACTTAAAAAAATTGCACAAACAAGTAAACATATTGAGCATTCAAATAAGGGATATGAACGTATCTTGGTCATGCTTGCTAGAATATGGCCTGACTTTTCACTGATTATTTTTATCATTGCTGCATTTTTCAGAACACAAGTATGAAATTGTGAAAATCTTACAAGAAAAGAAGCATATCGTTGGAATGACAGGAGATGGTGTAAATGATGCGCCGTCTTTAAAGAAAGCAGATATCGGAATTGCTGTGTCAGATGCCACAGATGCTGCAACAAGTGCTGCTGATCTAGTCTTAACTGAGCCAGGCTTAAGTGTGATTGTCAGTGCCGCGTTAACCAGCTGAGTTATATTTCAAAGAATGAAAAACTATACAGTTAAGTTTGCAATTTTCCTTTTCCCTATTAGAAGAAATATTCTTTTCTGCATAAATATAATATGACCTCAAGCTAGAAACCATGCAGCTCAGAAAACCTAGTTTCTTCCTGCCAATAACGATTATAAAGGGAATGACTTATGGCTGAAGTAGAAGTTCTTAAATTGATCTTTGTTGTTTGCTGTAATGATCATATGAAACTGATAGCTTGTATAAATGCAGATATATGCAGTTTCTATAACCATAAGGATAGTGGTAAGAAAAGTTCATCAATCCTAATTCAATATCTTCTCTTATGGTTTTTTCCCTTGGAACTAAATTAAAAGTTGTTGTTTTTTTCAACTTCTGTCTAACTTGCAAAGAAAATACTTTTGCAGCTTGGTTTTGTGCTCCTGGCATTGATCTGGGAGTACGATTTTCCACCTTTCATGGTTCTGATCATAGCAATACTGAATGATGGTGAGTAGAAGCAATATACAGGAACATAGGCACAAACTATATTTTCTTTTACTGTCCAAAATTAGTATTATTATCACTATTTTCTTAAAATAGGAAGTAGGAGGCTTTTTCTATGCTGAACCACGTATTTCAAATTTGAATTAGGAACTATCACGACCATATCCAAAGACAGGGTAAAACCATCTCCAACACTAGACAGTTGGAAGTTGCCTGATATTTTTGCAACTGGAATTGTCATTGGCACTTATCTTGCTTTGATTACTGTCCTATTCTACTGGGTTAAGTGAAGACCACTTTCTTTGAGGTATAAAACTTTATGCTCTGTTTTTTCCCCTTCAACCCACAAAAGTCAGTGGGATTGGATGGGGTTGGGCTGGTGTGATATGGTTATACAGTTTAGTTCTATATACCTTTAGACATTATCAAGTTCATCGTGCGCTATGCCTTGAGTGGAGAAGCCTGGAATCTCTTATTTGACAGAAAGGTTAGTGCAAGATATTCTTTTTGACCCTTTAGCTTTGATCTCAACTGATTCAATTGATTTCAACAGACTGCTTTTACCTCGAAGAAAGACTACAGGAAGGAAGATAGAGCCGCCAAATGGATTCTTTTTCAGAGAAGCCTACAAGGATGGAACTCCATAAACTTGCGGGTCAATACAAGGAGATCTTCTTTAATGGAAGAACAGGCCGAACAAAGAGCTGAAATTGGCAGGTACTTCTAAACTGTCTGTATAAAATAGGTATATTAACGAGAAGAATTACTGTATAGTCCTATATAAGTAACTTAATCAGTAAAAAAGTCCAAAAACAAGTGAGCAGTATGTGACCTAAAAGTTATGTTGTTGATTCATTTATGATTGAGTTTTCATGGATTCATTACGTTTTGCAGGCTGGGAGAATTACATACTCTGAGGGGATATGTGGAGTCTGTTTTGAGACTAAAAAATTTAGAACCAGAGTGTTATCCAATCTGCTTACACAGTTTAAAGGCAGCATATGAATCCTGATGCACAACCTTCATAGTAAAGGCAAACTTCGTAAGTTAAGATTTATCTGTTCAAAAATTTGTAGGAATTGAGAGCCAAAGAAATATGTTATAAAAAAAAAACAAAGGAAGAACGCCAAAGAAATATGATATTCTGATGATGAGTTTAGTAAATATTTGGAATACAAAATGATGACAAAAGATAAACCTGATGTTGTTTAGATTCTAAAAGTTATTGGATTATGCATGAGAAACATCAGGACAAGACAAATTCCCCGTGTTTCGTATGGGCCACCTGATGCTGTTAAGAGTAAATTTGATACATTTCATTTGAGATTTCATAGAAGAAATATTGTATAAAAAAAAAAAAAAATAGAAGATATATGATTTTCCCATGTTCTAAATCTATAAAGTAGGAGTTAACATTTTGTTGAGCTTTATTAAAATCACGCTCTTTGTTCTCTTCTAAAAATTAGTGCCAACTTTATCTGAAATCAAGTAGCAAATTGCACAATTTTCATTTGTATATATTGAAAATAAAAAGAACCATGAAATTGAAATAAAACTTTAAAGAACTATGTAATGTATAATCCTTTGGATTTAAAATAAGTAGCTATGGCCCTTTTTGTTTTGCATATATTTTATAGAATCAGAAAAAGTGAATTCCGCTTCCTACAAATTTTATCCACACACATATCAATAACAAATTTATATTGATTCGACAATGTATCTTATTTCAGTATAATGATGAAAAAATTATTGTAATAATTCAAATGTGACTCTAATTGGAGCTTAGGATAATTAATAAACATTGTTTAGGAGAAACTTTTAAAATCATTGCTGTTGGAATTTCAAAATTATACATTGTGGTCATTATACGGAAATTTACCGTGTATAGAAAGTAAAAGCAACACGCTATCGTAAAACTGTACAGGCAAGTATTGGCAGCATTTACTTTCCCTAACAGACGGTAAGTGGCCAACTATGATATACAACATAATTACAAGGGGCGGAAAGAAACTAAAATTCGTTCTTGCCTTCAATATTGTTGACTTGCTTTCACAGACAAGAAGAAATCCAATGCCTCCTTCACGTTTGCTTCATCGGTAAAAGTTTCAGAGATTAGTGGTAATGTGGGTTGAAGAAAAAAAATTCCTTTCAAATGGGAATGAAGAGACTGATATTGCTGTTCATTTTTCTTACTCCTTTTCTAAAGCAAAGGCTTGATACACTTTCCTGTTCAAATCCATATGGCCTCTTTCGATTGAGAAGGAAAATTTGGGCAGCCATTAGAGCAATTTGAGAGGCAAATACACTGGAAACTTACTTGACATTAGACTTGTGCAGGAAATGACCACAACCCCAACCCTTCTCTTTACCTTTCTCTATTGTCGACAACAAAATTTGCAAAAAGTTCTCTGCATCATTCTCAGATGCTAGTTCCAAGTTTGTCTGAGAAAGTGGAAGATGGCTAGAAAAGTGGTTGAATCGGGCCGCTCTTCTACCACTACCACTACCTCTTTTGGGAGAATGATGATGTTGCCTCAACAAGGGATCCGGTCTACTTCCAACAATGTGTACCATGCCTTGATCGGTGTTAGCGTGGATTACACTCTCCAATCCAACCTCCGAGTTGATTATCCACTCCATGTCAGCCGGAATGCCACAGAATTCAGGTTTACCCAATTTTACCAAGTTGGGACAGAAAACAATAAGTATGAATCTTTCTGTTAAGACGACAAACTTGCCATCTTCTTTGAGTGCTTTGCAAACTACTAATACCTCATCTTTGTACTTCAAGCCATCATCAGCCTCCATGAGGACGGATGTTCCAACTGCTTCTTCCCAAGAGTATGGTCTTAATGGAAGTTCAACACTTAATGGCCTTGGAATACGGACCCTAAAGCGTTGTGATCGTATTTGACTGGGTTTACTGCGGTTTCTAATACTGAGTGCAGTTTTTCCAGTAACTTCAAGAATACTAGCTGCTGGTTTGGCAACAAGTCCTGTTACCCCTAAAGCTATCCCTGCTCCCAAGAAAAAATAGACGTCAGAAAAGCACTTTCCGTAGTTAATCAAAACGAATATCATATGTAGAACAACAATTGTTTTGTCAATTTACAAAGTTGCTTCAATTTATATCAGGAAAAGTTTTTAAGATCATCCTAGCTGATTTACCAGAGAGGACACCAGGAAGACCATGTCTCTCAGCTCCTTGTATGGGTGACTGGAGAAGACCAGTGAGTCCCTGGAATCCAAGAAGAAGCATTTTAGCAAATGCATACTAAGGCAGGACATGCAACATGAGCATCATCTTTAAGATGACAACTACTACAACTACTATTTCACGTTTTCCTCATAGCTGCATAAATAGAACTGCACATGACTAATTCAAGTGCTGCACAGAACAGACAAAATATTGTGAGAGAATGCAATCTATACTCAAGGAGAAAGGGCACAAGATCAATAACGCAGTACAGAGTATTTCTTGAAAAGCTATCACGTAGTTTCATTCACAAACCTCTAGTAGTTCGTTAATTACTCCTTTACTGCCCGAAGTGACATTTAACTGCTGCTTTTCCATTCTTGAAACTGCTTGGTCATCATATGTAAATGCAACAATACCCTGAAAAAGTAGAAAATGTTAATAATGGTTAAATTTTGCTTCTTTTTTTTTGGATGAAATCATTATGACATTGAAAGAAGAAACACCTTGCGAGCAGCTTTACTGAACTGAGAAGTTGCATCACTAATAGCATAGACTGTGTTGCTTAAAAGACTAGTAGTGCCTTGGGCCATGTCAGTAATAAGTTCAACAGGGCTCTGACAAATGAGTCAATGATTCTAAATAATTAGTTTATTGAGATTTTAAAAGGAGGGATAAAAAGGGTTAGCAAAATTGTGATTCTTACCTTCATAATGCTCTTGGCAGGCACAGACAAGAATTCTCTAATACCAAGGCTCATGCTCCTAGCAAAGCCCATGGGATTACCAATAACACCGGCCGAACCAAACAACTTCAATTTCAGAAAGAGGTGCAAGGCGTCAGATATGAAAGTGACATTGAGATGCTTACACATTTAGAGGAATGCTCTTTAGTAGCAGCAGTTTGCTTGACTAGAAATTCAGGAAGCTAATATTTAGACAGAAAGTTGATAGTTTTCAGCAAGGAAAAGGATAATCAGGTAAGAAAAGCAGAGTTTTCAGTAACTCTAACGGTTGATGCATGCAATAAAATTCAGATATATTAAAGTTTGAGATGAGCTCTCGATATAACCATGTAAATTTATTACTCAATGTTTTGAATTCAACATTTGGGAGCCAACCATATAAATAAGTGCAAGTTGAAATCATTTTATAACAACAGATCTAACCCTAATCAAGTTATCCAGACATGTTCAATGTTTAGAATAATGATTAATTAGTTAGCGTATTCCAACACTTTAATACCAACAACTGACGAGGGAATGATTCTTGCATTATCATGTCCACTTGACATGTCTTTGCATGAACAAAGAAACCTTTGTAAAGTCGCTTTTTACCTTATAAGTCTCATGAAGCAGTTGCCGAGTGTAATGTTTGATTAGAACCTCCTGAATTGACTCCAGACTGGCCATATGATGAGCTATTGTTAACTCCTTCAGATAGATTCGTGCTCCTTCAACATCAGCAAGAGCCATCAAACCCCTCTGTAATTAATAATGACTTGATAAGAAAATCAAGCGTTGAGATGTGTTGATTCACTAGAAGTCTAGAATATGTTCACATCTCTGAACAGCTGTATATTTTATTGTATTGGTTTTTATTGTTCAAATGGATAAGATGACCGGGTTAGCTATTCAAAATTTTGGGGTCAGAAATTGGTACTCCATCTAATTTAGGATACTTTGTCTGGCAGGGTATCACAGCTTTTGGAAAGATTCCAAAAGACCAAGACATATTTGATGTCAAGGACAGGAGTCTTAGATAAAACGGTCACCAAACTGATAGAACCTCTCCAAGCATTTTTCTATTACATTTTCTAGTACTGTGTGAATTTTGGCTATCGTCATGTCAGAGCCACAGGCAGAGTTTAGAAATATTATGTGACATGATTTGGATAGTAGGCATATTGCCCCTGAATCTTGACCTTTTGCTTTCTTTTTCTGCCTAGTGCCATTCCTATATATTCCCAAAAAAAACAAACCGCAGGCGATTCACTATATATTGCCATATGCAAGGATGAAGAGATCTGATGGATGGTGGTGTGGAGGTACGAGGAAGATTGGTGACGGTGATGCTAACTAGAAAAGATGTGGAGGAGGAGATCTGGTGTGGGGAAGGTTGGAAATGAGATTTGCTGAACAACAAAAATGGATCTGGACAGAGGAGGAGATAAGGGACAAGTGGATGCTGAGCAATGTAAGCAGAGGACCGCAGTGACATGGAGGAAGAGAGGACATGATGAAGTAGAAGAAAATTTGGCCATTTGGGTAATTTCCATTTGATTCCAACATGCAGGAATGTTGATTGATCTCATTTTTGGAAGATATGTTGACTCATTAATTTGTGATAATGGGCATTCTCTCGGAATGATGACGCTGGGCTCTAAATGACAACCAAATGCTCCCCACCTAGGAATGGAAACCTGTGGGAATATCTCGTCTTTATTGTAAATATTCTTTTTCTGATTGTGTTGTTTATTATCATTTATTAGTGCTCTGATAGCGTGTACTCCCGTCTTTCCCTCAGTGTATAAATTTAGATGTAATCTACCTTTCAGAAATATAAATAATACAGTACATTTTTTCTTCCCAAACTTGCAACGAAACCAGATTCTCATTCTTTGGCCCATCTAGAATTGAGCCAAACGGGCCCATAGGATTGCTCCCCCATATGTGTATATATGTCCATGTGATTTCTTCATTGAAAATCATAAAAGAATACTTTCAGAGCTCTCTTTGTGTCACTATTAAAATAAAGAAGTTATTATATAATATTTTTCAATATATAAAAACTAAAATTATATCTATTTAATTATTATTCATTCAATTCTAGTTGAACAATTGAAGGGGTGCTTTT
Source organism: Leucaena leucocephala (assembly GCA_037074615.1). Lineage (NCBI taxonomy): Eukaryota > Viridiplantae > Streptophyta > Magnoliopsida > Fabales > Fabaceae > Leucaena > Leucaena leucocephala. Next base: position 20,116,900 of record CM073555.1, on the reverse strand, counting down.
ACCTGTTCAATAACTTACTCAAAATATATTGTCACCTATCCTTCACATAAAATCATTACTTACATGGATAATAGATTCTTTGGACATGGGGATTTGATTTTGAAGCATCCATGGGGCACTGGAAAAACTGCATCAAATAGGGGATAAATCAAAAACAGGAAATTACAAACTGCAATTTTGACAGACCATAATGAAGAACAAACTACCTTAATGTCAATCTGATTGGTGCCAATTCAAGCACTTCAATGTAAATTTTCTTCTGTGTTTTTGATAAAAGATAAATATGCTGCCATGGGGCGCCAATTGGAACTATGGAAGGCAATGACACATTGCGTTTGGAACTTCCATTACAGACAGGAGTGATCAGTGAAGGATACTGATCATTCCTTGAAATCAAATTCTCAATAGACTGAACAGCCAATGAGGAATCCTTTACTGAATCCCCATCACCGCGATGGGAAGATGACGTGATTAGATACTGAAGCCTAGAAGAAGCTTGTGTAAAGAACTCAAATAAGCTTAATATGACCTCTTGCTCAAGTTCCAGACAGAAGTCAGCAATGCTGCAAGCATTGGACATAATATGAAGAATTAGGTGAATATAAACACAAAGCATTGCAAGCAACTATAAACTCAAAAGATGCACCAAATTAAGCATAACATGTACCTCAATTTTATGTGTTCAAATGAAACAAATGAAATGTCTTTCTTTCTCCACTTTGATATCGCTAGGAAGAACACAGGATCACAGGAGCTGTTGAAGCAATTCATTTGATTTATTTTCTCCCCTCGTCTTCCAACATCATCCTTGGATTTCATATTGTCAGTCTCGTAGGATTTGTATTCTCTATCAAAGGACAACATAACTGGATATGGAGTAGACCGCAATTGGTTATCAACTTGTAAAAATGAGATCTCAAAGGAAAGACTCTGCCGATCCAAGCTTTGAAGCAGATAGGTTTTTAAGTCCTTCATACAGGCAAAAAGCAATTCCTACAACAATGATAATTGCTTAACAGAGGTTGAAGAGAGACAATAAATATATAAAAAAGATAAGTAGTTAAAATACCTGTGAATAAGAATTAATCAAAGAGATACCAATATGTGGAATAACAACTGATATTTTCTCCTTGTACTCTGCAGGTGTGGCAAGATTATGATCACGTAACTTATTCCCTGCAGAATGTGAGAGACTTGGCTTCTTTACACTATTAGGAACATGGCAGTTTGAATCAAGAACACTGAGGACCTGCAAGAAATAAAAGTTAACAGAGAGGATAAGAATTGAGATTTTGGCATGTTATATATTGATGGAACAAAAGCATTATGGATTCACCTTTGTTGCGCCCTCTGCATGGACTGATAAGAAGAATGTCCTCTCTGGCTTCTGAAACCATCATCAGGGCAAATAATCATTAGTATCATGAAAGTGCAACTTAGGCTCAAAGAGCAACTTAGGCTCAAAGATTTAGTAATGATTAAATCAACAGATAACATACCAACACTAAATCCTGGAAAACAAAATCATTCATAATTATTTCAATATTTACTACTGGAACATATGTATAAATATGTCAAGCAAAAAACGGTTGGAACCTTCCAAAGAGACATGTTTGGAAAACGATAAGCAAGAGGAATATATTGGGAAAAGGCCAATAAGTTTACTTCAGAGGTGGGTGGCAGGTAGACAGGCATATATTCTTTCACATCGTCAAGGGCATATGATCCCAATACTCGCTCTCCAGGTACCTTAAATGGCAACAAACCTTGTCAGGAAAAGTTATTGAAGTTCAATATTTTTAAATACAACAATGGTTTACCTCCAAAATAAGACGATGAGGATAGCAGGGTTCATCCCAGGCATAAAAGCAAGACGTATAGGAGTGAACAACTGTCTCAAACATTTCACATCTCTGCTGATATATTCTCAATCTCTACAAAGCAGCAAGAGCATGGAAGAAATCAATGACCATTGAACCTAAAAAAGGAAACACTAACATTCTTTTGACATTAAGTGCTTGACAGCTGGAAAAGTATAAATAAGTCTACTTATCATTTATCTTCAATTCATACAAAACAAACAATTCAATATCAAGATGTGGCAAAATAATGATAAAAAGATAACAATAACCGTTAAAGGTAGTTGAAGGCCAAAGATGCTATCAAGGCGTTAAACTTCTAAAATGCCTTAAGCAAGAGACAACAGAAGGATGCACGCCCAAAAGATGCAAGATGCTAAAATAAGGCCAAAAAAGTGCTACATAATTTATCAAAAAAAAATAGAACCATTAACTTGAAACTAGAAGTGAAAATTTGTTGAGAAGCACAAGTATTCAAACTGTAGATCCAGTTTGAGAGGAGTGTTGAAATGCGTTAGTTTAGAATTAATTATTAATTCATTAATATTATGTTTTGTTAGTTATTTAATTATCTAAAATTAATTTTGGATATTATTTAGGATCAGATTTGAATATTATATTATCATATCTTAGAAGAATAAATCCGAGATATTAGGATTATGATAGATTTTAGGTTTAGCCTATTAGCTTATATTTTTTCCTATATAAATGCCTATTTGTATTCTCATTCATTAAGTATTAATAATATTTTGAGACTTTATTTTTCCTCTACTTTCAATCCTTCAAATCTCCACATGGTATCAGAGCAGAAATATTAAATCTTAGTTAAGGTCTTGATGAAAAAAAAAACTTGGTTAAAGTCTCGATAAAGAAGAAGAAGAATAAGGAAAAGGCCAAGCCTAAAGAGAAGGCACGCCTTCAAAGCCTTCAAGTGAGGTTAGATTAGTGTGTAAACGCAAGTAGGTTACCATGATTGTATGAGTATGTTGCTCTTGTATAATACATATGATGGAAGAGAGTAACTTAGGTTTCTTCCCACAAAATCTCATAGGTTATGGGATTAATTCATCTCCCTCAAGTGAGGTTAGATTAGTGTGTAAACTCAAGTGGGTTACCATGATTGTATGAGCATGTTGCTCTTGAATAATACATATGATGGAAGAGGGTAACTTAGGTCTCTTCCTACAAAATCTCAGGGGTATGGGAATGTGTAAACCCAAGTGAGTTACCATGATTGTATGAGCATGTTGCTCTCAAATAATACATATAATTCTTCATCAAATTCCTCTCCTGCAAATGTTCTTATCAGGCATCCAACAATGATGTTCTTCATCAAGTTCGCAACTTTATCTTAAGATCCAAATTCAAGATCCAATCAACTTCAGTTCAGTGGTCATTACTAGTTTAAGGATTCAAAGTTATGATTCTTCTATAATGATGCTGCTCACATCCAAGCTGCCTCCCAGCTTGAGGAGGAGTGTTGAGAAGCACAAATATTCAAGCTATAAATCCATCTTGAGAGGGAGTGTTGAGATGTGCAAGTTTAGAATTTATTATTAATTAATATTATGTTTTGTTAGTTATTTAATTAATTATCTAAAATTAATTTTGGATATTATTTAGGATCAGATTTAAATATTATATTATCATATCTTAGGAGAATAAATCTGAGATATTAGGATTATGATAGATTATAAGTTTAGCTTATTAGCTTATATTTTTACCTATAAAATACCTATTTGTATTCTCATTCATTCAAAGATTAATAATATTTTGAGGCTTTATTTTTCCTCTACTTTCAATCCTTTAAATCTCCACAAAATTAACATAACAACTACAATCATACTGACATGAAAAGAAAGAAAAAACAGAACAAAGATATTGACGGTCACAACAATTAACTGTTCGTAATCATATTATAGTATAGCAAATCAAGTCAAAGAGGAACGTTTCAAGGAAAGCCCAATTTTATTTGGGTTCAAAGGAGTGCTGCGTTGTAGCTAAAAACAAGGGACAAACCTCCTTTGAGAAATTATCAATTCTGTATGGCATATAGCCAGTGTCATCATTTGACAAGAGGATCAGTATAGTCCCTGAGTTTCCTTTGATGCTCCCAACAATTTTTTCATCACCCATGGATATGTCAGCATTTTGCACTTCAACTCGTATCATATGTATGGTTCCAGAAACAAAGTTCCTCATTTTTAATTGAGTATCACCTAGGTGATCTGGTAAGAAACTTCCAGACCAGTGCCATCCAGGTTCATCGTAAGATATTGAAACAACCAGGTCCCTGTGCATATTAGAGTTGTTTAAATGAAACAAAGGAATAAGAAGGAAATGGTACCTTGCAAAAATTAGTATTACAGCAACAGAGGATAATTGGGTTGATTCAACTGGTACAGGCATCAAATATTACATAATATAAAAATAGACTTTTAGAGTATAATTTTCATCAATCAGTTACTGCACGATGAAAATTTGAAAATGTATGGTCAATCACAACCAACACTAGGTGACACAACGGACTCCAACAAAGTGGGATCTAAGTGGAGAAACTTCCACTTAGTGATCCAAGTAGAATCCTAATCTGGAGAGCTTTTCCATCAAACAAGGTAATAATAGAGGGGGTCATGAGGGGAGCGCACAACATGCTCCATCATAGCCACATTCCTAACACAACAAGTAGTCTTATACCGCTAGGTGAGGTCAACTACATGTATTGTACTATACTAATGTGCTCTATCAACAATCCACTCTTTAGATTATCCAAATTCCTGATACCCAACACTAATTGCAGAAGCAAAATCTCCTATTACAAACACTAATTCACAAATAATGATTACATAATCCATAATTGATATTCCCTTAACTGCATCATGTGAAAGGTAAACTAGTGGTGTGCATTAACCATACTGTAAATAAATCTTACAAAGTATATGTCATTAATATATAGTTGAATGAAGATTCCCCATCGGATGTGACATGCAAAGGTTATGCAATGGTACAATTTACTTCAACGATACACAGACGCCAATCAGTCCTCAAGCATATATATCCATATACTTGTAGTTATTTTATTATAACGAATGAATATACAATAATTAAGCAGCTTAGAGTGTACATGCTTCAAATTTCAGTATCTCAGCGTGAATAACTGAAAGGGGAAGTCCCAATAAATTACACACAGATATTGAACATACCCTTACCAGAATTCACAAGAGGACTAATAATTTAGGAGAAGCATTTTGCTATACATGTTCCATTCAGCAAATGCAAAACAAAGTATTTGATTTTGTCCAAGCAAATGGTTATATCCAAGATAAACATAACACAAATTAAATCAAGTCACCTGGTTGTATCTGTCCAGTGAAGATGAGCATGTTCTCCTATGCCCAAATGAAATATGACGTCAGTACCCTTTTGTTTATAACGTACATCCTTGCTGCATGCATTGCTGATAACATATCTGCAGAATTAGACCCTGCTAATCAAGCGGGATGACACCTCACGATGAAATCAACTATGTCAAGAAACAGATCATCCTAAAAGCTTAACTTTAGGAGGCCCAAGGATAATTTTTATCTGTAATGCTCCATCACGTTAAAGTTCTTTAGATTTATCAGGTGGACAAAGCTATGGCCCAGCCCACATTTTCCTTCTACCAAATATTGATTAGATAAGCAGGATGAATGTGGTAAGGATCAAAAGATGGTTTTTGAAGCCAGTCTGGGTACTGAATAGGTGAGAACCCAAGTTTCTGGGTCATTGGTTCAACTGTTATATCATTAATCAAACTAGTTCAACAAAAAAGGTACAATGAGTACAAAATTTTAATCATACATTAGTTATTCAGAAAAAAAATTAATTTAAAATAATTTTAACTTTAAGCATCCAAAAAAAATATTATACAATTCATTTTTAAAGGATAAAAAATATAAGTTCTAAAACCTAATTCATTAAATATATTATTCTAAATGGTCCAATATTTTTAAATAAAATAATTTCTAATGCATTATGCACGCTTGCTAGGCTTTGCCAAGAGCACCCCGAGTCCCGAATAATTTCAAGTATGAGGTTAATTCACAAGTAATTTCCTGTGTTTCCAAGTCCCACATTCAGCAAATGGAAGGTTGGATCAGTTATATTTTCAAAACTTTGCAAATACACATGGTTATCCTATGCAAAAAGCGAATTTGTTGCGGTGTGATTGCCCAACCAACTGGTCAAGTCGGGTTCCTAAACCACTAGCAAACGCTTGACAACTTAACCAAAGATCTAATATCATGCCCAAAAATTAAGTAATCACGAAAGCTAAAGCTAATACAAGGAAGCCAATAAAAGGATTTGTTGATAGTAATATGCTTAGTGCATTATCTTTCTAGCTCCAGACCCATAAATAGTTGAGTTCATTGCATAGAAATTTCTTGAGAAAGATATACAAATGCATCAGAGCTCTTTCTTCCCCCAAAATAAGCATTAAGACAAAACTGTTACCTGGGCTGGAATGTAATTGCATTTATCCTTCCGGTATACGATTCAACAACTGACGTAGATGTCATCGCTAGAATGAATGCAGAATTTGCAGATGACTGAGGAACAAGGATATTACTTGAACCACTTGGTGGTGAAAGTGAAAAGGGGCTTGACCACAATGAATATGGCGACTTTTCCATAACATATCCAGGCCAACATCTACTAACTTTAACCAGAACATCATTTATGGAGGAAACAGGGTTTGGCGAATAAATGCATGGCCCAACCTTTTCATGACCATGATGACCAGAACCTAAAGTTTTTGAAGTTGACTGAACCTTTGAGCTTAGTCTACTCTCTGAGCTGCTTAAACAAGAATTTTGTAGTTTTGAATTATTTATACTTTTTTTCCTCCCTACATTTTCCTGGCAATTTTCAGGGAAAAAGGGGTTGCTTAGGAAACTCCTCAAGGGACTAAATTTCTCTCGAATTGAGATAATACGATTCCCCATTGAACTCCTTGGGTGAGGAGGAATATCAGCATCTGAATCATGGCTCGAACATAAGAGAGAAAAGCCATCCTTTTTCCCCACAAGGGTTTCATTTTCACCAAGGTCATAATAGGAAGGGATAAAAGTTCCCTGTTCCTTAATTTCAGAAGGGGCTTCTGTGATACGCAGAGGGAAACCTGTGCAGTTATACAAAAGGAAGGGAACAGATATGATGACATCCCTACTACCTGAATATGCATCCATTGCCTTCTCCACAGTCACATACATAGGGCCTACAAGTAATGATGAATAAAGCGGTTAAACAATGCTTTCAGAATTCAATTGAAATTACAGAAGAGTGAAAGAATGTTGATTACCACATAGATTACTTGATTCAAAGGTCAGTGTTTCAGATAATAAAAATTTGTTTTCACTAAATTTAGCAGTCGTGGAGAAAGTTTCCAAACGAGGAAATTTAAAATATGAAGGCTTGAATCCATTAATGTAGATCTCCAGTCCAAGATCATGTGAAGGATCAATGTGATAAACAGTAGTTTCCCCCTTGAAAAGAAAACATGATGTAAAATAATTAGAGGCTGTTGCTCCAGTATCAAAAAAATGTGAACAGAACTATGTATGTTGTATAGAGTATTGATAACAAACAGATAAAGAGCGATTTATCACAAACCTCTGAAACCACCATTGTATGATTTACCCCGCCACTATCAGTGGTCAAAACAATATCCTTAGGAATGTAGTTGTTCACTATTAAAGGAACATTTAGGACTATGTGATGAACAAACCGATTGTTTGCCTCATTCACAGGGACATTCCTTTTCATCCAACCAGATGACATCAAGCTGATGTTTGAGACTGATAGGCAGCAACGAAATGCAGAACTGCTAGGATTAGTTGGATAGCAAACAAAGGACTTGAAGTTTCCTATTTTGTTATCCAATGAGAGAAGCTTTGAGAGATTTTGAGCTTCACTCCAGAGGTAAGAGTTTCCAACTGGTCGCCACCTTAGAGAGCCAGCCTCAGCCAAATGTAATGGCAAAGGTAACTGTTGGCCAGGATATACAGGATCTAATATCTGAAATGGTCAAATGAAATATCATTTGTAAAAATATCCCTTGCCTAAGGACCAAAATTGTGGAATATGAGGATGAGCTTGTGTACCTTTGGTGACAACCCAAGAGGAATATCAAATCGTAGTTCCAAAGGTGTAGAAGTTGCATTTGAAAGTATAACCTGAATGTTCAAACTCAGATCATAATAAGGAAAGAAAAGGATGTATAAAGCAAAATGAAACTCAACAGCAACATGAAGCAAGACGAATCTTTGGTACATACAGTAGAGTATATTCGTATTAACTTGCTATAATGCAGCACTGAAACATCGAAGACAACAGGAACAACAAAACAAGAAGCTGTATCCGTTTGACTGTCCCTGTCATTTTCATTGCCGGCCTTGGAGAAATTAACCTCGAAGCATGTAAGTCCTACTAAATCCATTGACATTGGAGCAGATGGCACAGATGTTCCATCAAGCTGTATAGTAATATAATGATGAGAAAATATACTTGACCTTTGCTCATTTAGACAATCAGAAGAACAAGAAGGCTTGTAACGAGCTAGTTGTTCTTCAGTATTTTCATCTATGTATATTGGAATAGCAGAACCTGGTTCTACACATATTCTATTTTTCTCCTCCAAGTCGTCAAGCTGATCAGGTTTGACAGGGCTGCTATATACATGACAGATAAGGGGCACAGAAGTCAAGTTTTCAAGAACATAAGGAGCGGCAGACTTTCTAGTATGCATACATTCAGCTGAAGGTACACGCATCATTTTGTTGCTTTCAGAAGGATCTTTGGACCCCATCAGATGCCAGGCATCCATAACCATCTCAATGATTCTAGAAATACACTGAAAAGAAAGAAATTGGGCCATCAAAACAAATCAGATTACTAACATGTCAAGGAGTATTTCACTTTCATCTCAAAAGTTTAAACTGTTAAATGAAAACCCATGAACAGTTCTCATATTATCTTTAAGGTATAACCAATTAAACAGAAAATAATATACCTCAATTAAGGATTCTGAAATATTAATGTTAAGCTCAGCTGCTGAGTCAAGAATGATATCAGTTGTTACAGAGCCATTCAGCAGAACACTGTTTTCTTGTTTCCTAAATAAAGTCAACTTAATTTGCCAAGGCTCAATAAAAGGCTCCCAAGATACCTGAAGTTTTTGAAGCAGACGATATGGTTATCAGTCAATTATCCATATTAAACAAGTAATAGATGCCAGTAATTTTACAACTTGCACCTTTTCAATGTTATTGTAGTTTACTTGAAAATCACAAGTGACTGAGCATTCCATGTCTGTTTCAGTCACGTTGACAAGCAAGAGGATGTTCCTCACTAGAATGTCCAACTGGGGCCCGCTACAGCTCCACTACAGAAAATGAAAAAGATTATATGATATACAAATAGAAAATGAATAGTAAGAAAATATGAAATTTAATAGAAGTGCATATTGAAGTTAAATAAAATTTCTGCCACTACTAGATCAAAACTATCTCAAATAAATGCCCCAACCATACGGTATAAAAAAGTAACTTTTTTCTTTGGTCAAAGGAAAAAATTACATCAAGAAGCGGAGAATAGTACAAGAAGTTGGGGGATAAGACATTCTCAATCAAAGAAAGCAAGTACAATATGAAAAAGAACAGCCCACGAATTGCCCTAAAAGAGATTATGCACGGTGCACTAAAAGGAAGCCATCAATATCTTTCCCACGATTTTAAGGAAAGCATATGTCCTTGAAGATACAGCCATTCCTCTCCAATAAGTCAGTTTATGTCTCTTACACTGCCATTCACTAGACTGCATTCATCCACAGGGAAATGCAATTAATTTATGATTAGTTCCACCTGTTCTTACTTCTTTACTCTACTTCTCTTTCTCCCAATCTTTCCTCTTGAGACAATCTTTCTTGGTCTAAAATAGCCTCCATAAATTTTAACTCATATGGACATAAAGGAAAACTTTGAATGAAATACCACAAGAAAAAAAAAAAGCAGTAAGAGACGAACAAACAAAAATTAGCATAAAGAATAATATGCTTCTAAGATTTACATAGCAAAGAGCCATCATACCCTTCCGTCAGTTAGTAGAAGAGAGACCTTCCTCAACTGGAATTTAAAATCAATGTCAAACCATGAAAGTTCCGAAGAACCTTCCTCAGGAATATTGAATTTTACAGCACCCCAGAAATAGAAAACAGGGTGTGAAAGCCACACGTTTGAGTGATCACACAGAATCTCCAGTTTTAATAGCCTGGTGTCTGTCTGATTGACATGGTGTACAGACTCCAGGTAAACCTGAACAATCTCAAAAAGAGGCCAAGATATACACCTTCCGTTCTCAGCTATCTTTATTATGCCACTCAATTTATCCACATTGGACTTTAATTGGATGCCTGTGCTATTTACTAATAATTCAAACCGACTCATGTGGAAAGAAACAGAAAGATGTTTCGAGTTTGTTTCTTCATCTGCTTCAAAAGATACACTCGAGGATGTCAGCCTGAGATCTTCAAAGAACTGAAGATCAAGAGAAGATTCTTCAGTAACTGATATAGGAATGTGAAACGTCACACCAACCACATCTGACTTCAGAGTCAGTAAAAAAGTATCCTTCATCTCTTCTGATGCAAAATGTGCCAAGTTGCTTTCAGAATGATGGAAACCGAAAGGATCTCTAACTGCTGTGTCTTTTACAGGAGCAACAGCATTGTGTGGAGAACAATTCAATGATGCATCCAAGGGCACAGTTTTTGCAAAACGTTGACAAAATTGATTGAGAAAGTTAACAACCTCCATCCACTCAGAAAAATGTAGCCAGATACTAAGTGATGGAAGACAAACACAGAGTTCATTGTCACCCTCAATCGTTTTGGAGAAAGTGATGTGAAGCACTAACGTAGATGAGCAAGTGGATGTGCATTTTGCTAACACCTGTGAATCTTGAAGAGAATTTAACACTAGAGAAGAGAAACCCAAGTCTAGCCTCACTAGAGAATCATTCATTAATGATGCGGAGCAATTAAATTGCATATCAGTTTTGGATATCAACTCAACAGAATCTTCTTTTGTATGATAGAAGTTTATCGACAAAGATTGAACACAACAGTTCATTTCTGTATATATAATGGATGAAGCCGTGGGAGAAACTACTCTGATCTCCTTAGAACTTCTCTTTGATTGGATGAACTGCAAAACATCCGATTTGAAATAACTGGATTGGTCGCCAACTGCGGACAACTCATCAATGACATCTACCAAGGCTGACAATCCCTCAAAGATGTAGCAATCTGTTAGCCCAGAGAGAGAGAGAGAGAGAATCAGTATACAAAGATAATGCGACCATATTAAAAATAGGGGAATAAGGTTAAGAGTTATACCTTCGGCAATAATTTGACAGCTTCTTATGCTTGTCATGAACCATGTCACCGGAAAAGAGTTTTGGCAATTGGATTGATTTCCAATTGAAATTCTGACCCAAACATCAACACTTATGGGTGCAATTAAAGCAGCATCCACATATTCAGTATTTTGTTTGATTGTTGATGAACCTAATTTGTCATTCCTAAATAGTAGAAATGATAGGAACAAGTCTCTACCAAACATATTCAAACAGTGATTTCTCTGGGCAAGCTTATCAATTGGGACCATATAGTCAAGAGGAATGTCCTTTATTTCATTATCTGAACAAGAATTATCAACAAAACTACAGTAGAACTGTGGCATTTCAACCTTAAGAAATTGATGCTCCTTGTTCTCCACAGGCAAAATGAGGGTAGAGTCCAAGATTTCAAACTTATATGTAATGCTTTTGTCATTTTCTACATCTATATAACTCTGCTCTTTGTTGATGAGTTGATCAGTTGAACAGCCACCCCAATCAGACAATGAGAAGTACCCAATGATGATGGATAAATATTCTGCTGGTAACAAGCAAGAGACATGCTGAATGCTGACACTTACTTCAAGCTCAGATGTTGAAGGAATATTTTGACCATTTCTGACACGGACATTTAAAATAGGCGACAGATTTGCTAAAGAGGGGCCCCATAGATAATCATGAAATTTTTTTGTCCACCAAGGGGAGGTAAGAACCAATCCTTCGGAGGAACACAAAATATCCATAGTGTCTCCACAAAAGAATAGAGAAGACTTGCATGTAGGCAACATAATTGTTCCAACTATGCATGATGAATCATGAAAATGTGCTGTCAATTCACATAGATTCAACTCAAGAGAAAAGGGTATGTGGCAAAGTTTGGACCTTCTAATGTTGATTCTGGGACTTCTGATTTTTTCGTCACTCAGTATGAAATATTTTCTCCAGTCAGGATTGGCATAAAGTAGCGCCTTCTCTAAATTACCTAGAGAACCAGAATTGCAAATAGTAACAAATGGAAAGCGATCCAATGGAATGCATGCTGATTCACAGGATCCATGTTCAAAATAATTTGAGAAGCCAAACTTTTGTAGCCCAAGGCTTGCAATCGCTTTTGAAATGTCAATATCATTTCCAGCGGACAGATTCTCAGAAGTGGTACAATATGCAGTCAATCTATCAAAAAATCTGACAAGCAATCCAACTACATGTGGATAGCAGTGGATATCAGCATTATTAACGTACACAGTACACTTTTGGCCAACTATATTAGTTCTAGGAGATTCATAATGAATGGAAAAGCATGCATTAGCCAACGTAGGTACACCAGAACATTGATCAGATTCATTGCATGTTTCAGAACCAGAAACTTCAATTGCGGGGCTAGGAGAAGAAAATTTCCCAGTTGAAAGCAATACACAGCTATTATTTTCATCTTGCAGTTTATAAGTAGAGATTCTTAAAGACTGCATGCAGACAAAAAACTCCTCAAACTCTGTAGAAGAGTACCTGCAAATGCTACAATAACATGCAAAAATGTTCTGTGAATATTTTGCATTCTTCATGAAACAAAACAATAATAGAAAGAAAATAGTGGTCAGAAAAATCTACATGCACATGCTTCAGACAAACAATGGTGACCTGAAAGTGAAATGAGGTATGCAAGCAATCAGTAGTGGCTTGATGGTTAAAGAGTCCAACTGTTAGTATACTGTATAAGGTTGGGTTAATCAGCATAGGCCCAGCCCAGAAGTATTATTGAAGTGTTAAGTATAGTTCAGAGTATCCAGTAGAACTCAGAACTCAGAACCATAAATAATCATGGACGATACATCCAAGAACTAAGAAAGCATTATTCTAGAATTATATGGACTCTGACATGTGACACCAACTTTTGGCTAATGTTAACATTCCAACTTGCTTTCATTTAAAAAAATTGTACATCGATGGCTCTACGGATTTATTATATTCAGATTTAGTGCTTCAAAGTTTTAATATTTGGTTCCCAAATGACAGAAAGAACAATAGCGTACATACCAGATTTTCATCTCCTCGAGGGAAAACACGAGTGCAGCGCTATTATCCCCATCACTTTCCAAGTTAACTCTCAGAACAATAGAGCGTAGATTTGAGTTAATAGAAACACCAAATATAGAAGGTACATCAGAAACCATATTAGGCAGGTAAGGGGCTTCCAAGATTTCACATTCATTCTTCGAATGCAATGAGCCCAAATGAGTAACCAATTCTGTGACTGCACCATACATTGATGGAGAGAGGTGTGCTTTAAGTAATTCAACGATTATAAAAACCTAAAATAAAAAATTGTGGAAATTAATAAAGAAAAGAAAAAAAGGAAGAAAAACCAAAGCTATTCCACAAGCAGAATTCAGTTCAGATGTAACATTCACCACCTCCAACTGTTTCAAAATGGATTCATCAGGGATCACAGAAGATGAGAGGAAGACAGAAGCAGTGAATTGCTCAAGCATCGAAACCTTCTGTGACTGATCAGAATTCATCATTGTAACCTGCAGAACAGCAGATGTCGATTGATTACCAAACACAGAAAGAAAATAAACCCTAAACCCTAAAAATATTACTAGTATTAAGAGCTGACCTCAAAGTCATTTAGTTTGACCTCAAAGTACTCATATAGGTCTTCAACCTGGATTCCCAGACATTTACTGGATGTGGATACTGAATTTAACAAGCACTTCAATGAGCAGTTATCTTCCCCAACTTTTGAGGAGAAAGACTCGAGATTATTCATAGACATAAAACATATAGATCTTGATTCCATTACCTGAAAGTATGTTTACAGGAACATGAAGCTAACCAGGAAAAAGTACATTCATAACTAACAATTTCTACAGATGATAATGACAACCTAACATTACAAAATGCTTTCTACAAAGTGCCATTTTCAAGTACTCCTGAGCTTCAAATCACAAGACCGCCACCAGGATAGCTTGGCCAGCCCAAGACACATCCCCAGATAGTTTTCCTTTTATGTTTTTTGGTCAGATGTTTGCTGAGATTCATGGCTCAAAGAGAGCAAGACCTTGATGACATGTAATAATTTAAAATAGGAACTACCTTATTTCTAGAGTGCTGAGAGAGAAGTACTTCTTAGTAACACTAGAAGAACATTACAAAAGCCCAACCCTAAAATTCCATATGTTTTATAAAAATTATTTAAAAAAACTGCAATCATGAACATCATAACAAACCAGGTCAATTTACCCCAATCTTCAAATTATATAGCATCTCTGCATCATGTCACTATTATTGGTTGTTTTGAGCACCTTGAATTACACAAATGAAATCTCTAGAGGGCATTTGATTTCCAAACTGGTTTCTCAATAAAGGACGCTTATCAAAAGAATCAATGAAAGTTTTGCCACGAAGAAGGAAATAAAAGTAGGAGGACATGCAAGAATTCTGCCAGAAGGATCGAGACTCCAATTCTTTCACTGAAGAGGAATAAGGAGAGCGTAACACAACTCAATTCCTCAAAGAGATATACCAAAATCCACCCTACAAGGTCCTTAACCATGAAATACATCACTAAAAAGTTCCACAACATTCAGAAAAGAGCAGCATAGGCAATTGTCATTACCTATGATAAATTCTTTGTGGAGAATGGCACAACTTATTAATTTACCAACAATATAATACAATTAAGAGTGGACAAAATATAATACACATGATAGTAATCAAACAATGATGCATGCATAAAAATTCTATCAATACTTTGGACAAATTAAGCAGTTACCAAGTTGCAATAATCAGACACTGAATTTCTCCAAGGAAAATTAATCACTACATGCGAAGCAGAAATATCCCACACAACTTTCTTATGGCTTGCCAAAATAGATCTGCAAGGAAAACAAAAGCCAAAATAATTAAAAACAAAAAAAAACAGAGGGTTCTCAGATGAAACGAGGCATCTAGAGTGCAAAGTTCAGCTTACTTTGCTTTTAAAAACAGCCTAGTGTTCGGATCTTCAATTCCATTCAGTGACAAGAGCACCTGCAATTACAAAGAAATAATAAACACAAAACATCTTCTATGAAAGTAGTGGTGTAGGTGATATTAATGGTCTTCTGTAATAGGACACAAATCTAAGATCAAGAGACTAAAGACCTCCAAATTGCTTATTTTGTTGAAGAATAAAAATCAAATATGAACACCATAAAATAATGCGAAACATGATGACTGAATGATCTTGTTTCACAATAAAAGAAACCCACATGAACATTATTCTAAGAAGATATAGTACTTCGCAATCACATCAGTTTACCCATTATAATTTATTTGTCATAATAGTAAGTGCATAATGACAAGGATAAAATGGGTCAATAACTAAAGAGTTAGGCTCGTAATATTTGGACTTCTCAGTATTTAAACAAATTTATAAGAATCGTATGACTCACGTGGGAGATCTCATTTAGAGTATTCTATGTCTACATGGTATCCCAACCCCGGTTTGACAGAAGAATAGATCTTTGCTAACTCCTTTTCAAGCTGGAGCTCCAATCACTCCTCCAAGGGAGCACTAGCCCATCATCCTTCCCAAATAGCTCTGGTATCTCCTTTTGATCCATTTAAAGGAAGTGAAATTTTTTTTATGCCAAGTTCCTATATGAAAGACACTTCAATCAAGCGCAAAACACTCAGAGAAAGCATGTTCCCTGCAGCAGAATGCCAGAACCCAACCTATAGGCCAGTGCATGAAGGCATGTCTGATGCAGGCAAACATACCAAATAGTTATCACCATCTTTCCTTCCTGTTTTATCCAACTAAAAGCAATGCTTCTCCATCCCCAAACTAAAAACTCAGATACTGAATGCAATTTTCCCTTTCATATTTGGTTATTCAGAAGTGACAAGACCTTTCACATCTCTAGGATTGTGAAAACAAAATCTCTTTTGATATTTTCGTATATACATTCCAGGGTTCTAGTGATTCTGTTCTGTTGACAAGCAAATGCTTCACGTGTATATTATTGTGCATTATATCTCAATTTACTTATGCGTTTATTTCCTTCTTAGGTGAGATTGATTGATTGACGTGTGGTCAACTATCTCCTATTCCTTCTTAGGTGAGATTGATTGATTGACGTGTGGTCAACTATCTCCTATATAGGTTAAGTTGCACTCTATTTGAATAAAATAAAAGTTTTGAGAGCTTACATAACCTCTAAAATTTACAGTATCTTTCAATCATTTAAATCACAAATAATAGACAAACAACAGAAGCATTTCTACCAGAAAGAATTGAGCTAATAAAACAACGTTCACAATCTGCAACCCTCAATCAAGAACAAGAACGAATCTCCAACTTGGGAAGAACAAAGATAAAAGCCCAAATCTCTTGCTTCTCGACAATTATCATTTCCATATAACATTATTACAATAAATAACTATAGTGAGTTTTGCAGTATAAACTTAAGAAATCCATAATCCCATATTCCATCACTGGCAGTATAAGACTGCAAAAATCCATCATATTTGATCTTTCAACACTGGTAAAACTATGTAGCAACGTCAATTTGAAACACAGTATTGAATAAACTTTCTCCAACAAACACTAAAATACACGAATTTGAAACAATAATGACCAAAAAGTGGAAGAATTATAGAAAAACCTTTCATCACAGCATTTAAAATCTCAGACAAGCAATTAAACAGAGCTAGAGTGGGGAAAAGATATGAATACAAAAGAAGCATACCCTTTCATTCTGAAATTTGAATGTTGTACAGACATCATAAAATTCCATGAGAGTTGGTAAAATTTGTGCATCAAATGTTACTTCAAGCTGTTGGAGCTTTCCCTGTAGCATATTTCACATTTTATTATATGGTATAAAAGTAACATCGCATTTCGGCATTTAGAATGCACATCAACTCATCAATGCACCTCCCTAATAACTTACATTTACTAGTTATAAGGGGGGAACACAATGACAATACCTTTACTGATAGTGTAACATCATGGTTAGATGTGAAATTAACTTGAATGATACATGAATGATCCACAATATCCAGTTTATTGTTTTCAACAATGGGCTGCAAATCAAGGAATATAGATCAACATCATCAACCACAAAATGAAATTAAATGGTAAGAATAAAAATAAAAATAACTAAATTTTCAATCAGAAATTCCATTTGTTGAGAAGCACAAGTATTCAAGCTATACATCCAGCTTGAGGGGGAGTGTTGAGATGTGCTAATTTAGAATTAATTATTAATTAATTAATATTATGTTTTGTTAGTTATTTAATTAATTATCTAAAATTAATTTTGGATATTATTTAGGATCAAATTTGAATATTAAATTGTCATATTTTAGAAGAATAAATCTGAGATATTAAGATTATGATAGATTCTAAATTTAGCCTATTAGCTTATATTGTTGCCTATATAAAGGTCTATTTGTATTCTCATTCATTTAAGGATTAATAACATTTTGAGGCATTTATTTTTCCCTTTTAATTCTTCAAATTTCTACATGATATCAAAGCAAGAATATTAAATCTTGATTAAGGCCCCGATGAAGATGAAGAAGAAGAAGAAGAAGGTTAAGCTTGAAGGGAATGCACACCTTCAAAGCCTTCAAGTAAGGATTAGTTAAATTTTGATTAAGGCCCCGATGAAGATGAAGAAGAAGAAGGTTTGTACGTGTTTATGAGGTAAAGTATTCAGATTGATTTCTTCTTGCTCTGTACAATGGGATTATATACACATATGGAGGATATCAAGGCTGTAATGACTCAACCTGATTTCCTGGGATATACAATAAACTCTAATGAATAATGAAATTACTACATTAAACTGCTAATCCCTACAATCTCGCTTGATCCTATAATCTCGGCATATTCACACTCCCCCTCAAGTTGGACCATAGATATCGAACATGTCCAACTTGCCAATGAAGTACTCGAATTTTTCTTTACTTAATGCTTTTGTGAGGACATCTGCTGTTTGCTCTCTAGAAGGGACATATTTGAGCTCAACAATTCTCTCGTCAATTTTCTCCCGTATAAAGTGCTTATCAACTTCTACGTGTTTCATCCGATCATGTTGCACTGGGTTGTGAGATATGTTGATAGCCGCCATGTTATCTGAGTGGAGTGTAACGGGCAAGTTTGTAGGCACTTTTAATTCTTCTAGTATCCGTTTTATCCAAATTCCCTCACAAACACCAAGTGCAATGGCTCTGAATTCAGCTTCGGCACTACTTCGAGCTACAACATTTTGTTTTTTACTTCTCCAAGTAACCAGGTTGCCCCAGACAAAAGTGAAGTAGCCAGAGGTTGATTTTCTGTCCTCTTGATCACCTGCCCAGTCAGCATCTGTGAATATCCCGACCGATCTTTGTTCTGACTTCTTAAATAGAAGACCACGTCCAGGAGATCCCTTTAGGTACCTGAGAATCCGGTATACCTCGTTCAAATGTTTCTGCTTTGGATTGTGAGAATATTGACTTACCACACTGACTGCGAAGGCAATGTCTGGTCGAGTATGCGACAAGTAGATCAGTTTTCCTACCATGCGCTGATATCTTCTGAGATCCACTTCCTTTCCCAAATCCGTATCATCTTTTACTTTGTCAACCTTTATGGGAGTGTCACTAGGTCTACACCCCAACATGCCTGTTTCCTTTAAGAGATCCATAATGTATTTCCTCTGTGAGATGTAGATTCCTCTTTTTGACCTTGCGACCTCCATTCCGAGAAAGTATTTCATTTGTCCTAAATCCTTGACCTGGAAGTCCTGGTTTAACGCCTTCTTAACCCGTTCAATCTCTACTGAATCATCACCTGTGAGAATAATGTCATCCACATATACTGCTAGTATGACTATTTTTCCTTTGAGGTGTCTGAAGAATAAGGTGTGATCACTCTGCCCTTGGGTATATCCCTCTGTTCTCAAAACTCGAGTGAATCTTTCAAACCATGCACGAGGAGACTGTTTGAGTCCGTATAAGGATTTTTTGAGTCTACAGACTTGATTACCTTTGTCACTTGGAAATCCTGGAGGTAGCTTCATGTATACTTCCTCCTTTAGTTCCCCATTCAAGAAGGCATTCTTTATGTCCATCTGATGTAGCGGCCAATCTAGGTTAGCAGCTAAGGATAATAGGACTCTGATAGTGTTCAGCTTTGCTACTGGTGCAAACGTCTCTGTGTAGTCCATACCATATACCTGTGAGAATCCTTTCGCTACCAAACGTGCCTTATATTTGTCTAGATTCCCATCAGCAGTATATTTGGGAGTGAATACCCATTTACAGCCCACTGGTTTCTTTCCTCTCGGTAGATCAACAATCTCCCAAGTGCCATTTACTTCTAGAGCTTTCATCTCTTCCATAACAGCCTGTCTCCAATGAGGATTAGCTAGTGCTTCATGTATATTGTTGGGTATTGTAACCTGATCCAAATGAGAGATGAAGGTATGGTAGTGAGAGGAAAGAGCCTTGTATGAGACAAACCTCTCAATGGGGTGTTGAGTGCATGTCCTGGATTGTTTCCGTAATGCAATAGGTAGCTCAAGATCATCTTGTGTGGGCACATCTTTTCCTGAACCTGTTTTTGGATCAGATTCATGAGTTGCATCATTTGTCTGAGGAGCTCTACCTGTTATGTGTCGGCGTGTATAAGTCTTGCCCCACCTGTTTGTGTCTCCCCCTGAGTTAGTGTTTTCTTGACTCTCAGGTGTAAGTGTGGGATCAGGTAAGATAATGACTCCAAGGTCTGAGTTATTGGATAGGTTGGGTTGGTTTAGCTCAGGTTGGGTTGATGACGTCGGAAATTCTTTCCAGCTCTCCCCCTGAATTGAAGACGGAGGATAATAAGGAATTGTTTCATGGAAGGTAGTGTCACAGGTTAGGTAAAGGCGTTTGGAGATAGGGTCATAGCATTTGTACCCTTTTTGTGTCCCTGCATGACCCAAGAAAATGCTCCGGATGGCTTTGGGTTCTAGTTTAGTGGTATGGTGAAGATGGACGTATGTGGTGCACCCGAATACCCGTAGTGGAAGGGTGTTTTCGAGGTAAGGAAGATGGAAGTGGTCCTGTAAAACTTGTAATGGTGTGCGGAAGGTGAGTGGTTTACTAGGCATGCGGTTGATGAGAAAGGTAGCTTGAAGAATAGCATCGCTCCAGTAAAATGAAGGGACATTGCTACTAAACATCAAAGCTCTAGCGGTCTCAAGAAGGTGACGATTTTTCCTTTCGGCTATGCCATTTTGCTGGGGACTATGAGGACAAGAGCTTTTGTGGAGGATGCCATGGTCGGTTAGAAATGTGGATAAGGTTTGATTGAAATATTCAGTCCCATTATCAGTGTGAAGGATCTGGATTTTCTCACGAAATTGAGTTTGGATCATGTTATAGAATCGAATGAAAGTTTGTGGGACTTGGGTTTTATCAGTTAAAAGGAAGACCCAACTAACTCGAGTATGATCATCAATGAATGTTATGAACCACTTGGAGTGAGTGCGATTTGGGACACGGGATGGACCCCACAAGTCACTGTGGATTAGAGAAAAAGGTTTGGACGGACGATAGGGAGTACGAGGAAATGAAGTACGATGATGTTTGGCAAGTTCACAAGATTCACAATGAAAGTTGAGAGTCTTTTTATTATTGCAAATAGAGGGAAACATAGTGGACATGTAATGGAAATTAGGATGTCCTAATCGTTTATGCCATAACTCTATCTCACTATTCTGAGGGAGAGACACGGCCTTACACGATCTAAAACGTTGAATATCACAATCATCCAGGTAGTATAGCCCCTCAAACTCCTTAGCAACGCCAATCGTCATCCCCGTGGACAGGTCCTGAAAAATACATTGGGTAGCAGAAAAATTAGCATGACAGTGCTTATCTCGAGCCAATTTGCTGACAGATAATAAATTGCATTTTAAATTGGGAACAGATAATAATATATTATTGACTTTAATATTCCCAATACCAGCAACAACCGAGGTAGAAGCATCTGCTATTTTCACGGTAAGTCGTGACTTTGCCGGGGCATAGGTGGTGAATAAAGAGTAATTATCAGTCATGTGATCAGATGCACCAATCAACAATCCATATAGGTCCAGAGTTCATACCTTTAATGGTAGCCAAAGCTTTGAGAAATTTACCTCGATTTACCACATTCGCAGTTGACTGTTTAGTTTCTAGAGCAGCTAGTCGCTCTAGAATTAGACTAAGTTGGTCGGGTGCAGGAGACAAAGGCACATTGTCGTGGTTAGTGACATCAGCAGCATACCCCTTTGATTTACCTTTTTTAGGTTTCCAATCTGGTGGCTTGCCATAAATATCCCAACATGTATTTTTTTGTATGCCCTACCTTTTTGCAATGGTCACAAAAAGGTCTCTGATGGACTTGGGCCGTATCAGTGCGCTTGTCTGGGCTTGGGCCAATATACTGTTGCACTGGACTTATGCCCCGAGTGGCCAGGGCAGACGCGTCAGCTTGATTCACGCGAGACGGCTCTGGAACCAGCATCACCTTGCGTCTGCTCTCCTCGTAGCGCAGGACGGCGAAGGCTTCTCGGACTGTCGGGAGTGGGTCGCGAGCAAGGAGCCGTCCCCTGACGTCGTCGTACGCTTGGTCTAGTCCCGTGAGCAGTTCAAACAAGCGTTCCTCTTCCACTTCTCGTCTGTTCTCCGTCGCGTCATCAGCACAGTGCCACACCCGATCCTTTAATTGATCCAACTCCTGCCAGAGCGCTGTTTTCTCAAGCCAATATTCATTTAGTGTTCTTGATCCCTGCTTTGCCTGCCAGAGCTTTGAGCGAACGTCGAAGATCACAGATGCGTTCGCCTTATTGCCGTAGGAGTCACGGACAACGTCCCAGATGGCCTTGGCAGAAGGGAGAAACATATAGCTCTTCTTAATGCCTGGAGCCATCGCGTTGATCAGCCAAGACGAGACCAGGGAGTTCTCTGACTTCCACCGTCTCTGTGAATGAGCGTCGCCGGATACAGGGGCGTCAGCGAGAAGATATTCAAGTCTATCCCGACCATCAATGGCGAGCCTCATGGATTGGGCCCATTCCATGTAGTTGTCGCCTGTGAGTTTGTCTGATGCGAGCTGTGATGTTGATCCTTCAACATTGACGAGCTTCGAGGACCCAGTTCTGGGGACACCTTCTGGTTGCTCGTGTGACTCTGCTGATGACATTGTCGAGGATTCTTTACTGGCCTCTGATACCATGTACGTGTTTATGAGGTAAAGTATTCAGATTGATTTCTTCTTGCTCTGTACAATGGGATTATATACACATATGGAGGATATCAAGGCTGTAATGACTCAACCTGATTTCCTGGGATATACAATAAACTCTAATGAATAATGAAATTACTACATTAAACTGCTAATCCCTACAATCTCGCTTGATCCTATAATCTCGGCATATTCACAAGGTTAAGCTTGAAGGGAATGCACACCTTCAAAGCCTTCAAGTAAGGATTAGTTACATATGATGGAAGAGGGTAACTTAGATCTTTTTTCACAAAATCTCATAGGTTAAGGGATTAGTTCATCTCCCTCAAGTGAGATTAGATTAATGTGTAAACCCAAATGAGTTTTCATGATTGTATGAGCATGTTACTCTTGAATAATACATGTGATTCTTTATCAAGTTCCTCTCTTGCAAATGTTCTTATCAGACATCCAACAATGATATTCTTCGTCAAGTTCACAACTTTTTCTTAAGATCTAGATTCAAGATCCAATCAACTTCAGTTCAATGGTCACTACTGGTTTAAGGATTCAAAATTCTGATTCTTTTATAATGATACTGCTCACATCCAAACTGCCTCCCAACTTGAGGGGGAGTGTTGAAAAGCACAAGTATTCAAGATGTAGATCCAATTTGAGGGGGAGTGTTGAGATGCGTTAGTTTAGAATTAATTATTAATTAATTAATATTATGTTTTGTTAGTTATTTAATTAATTATCTAAAATTAATTTTGGATATTATTTAGGATTAGATTTGAATATTAAATTATCATATATTAGAAGAATAAATCTGAGATATTAAGATTATGATAGATTCTAAGTTTATATTTTTGCTTATATAAAGACATATTTGTATTCTCATTCATTTAAGGATTAATAACATTTTGAGGCATTTATTTTTTCCCTACTTTTAATCCTTCAAATTTCCACACCATTTTAAATGCATTTCTCATATAATACTTCTTTATAGAAAAAATTATTTAGTAATGTCAAGGAGTTCCACTAAAACAATAATAGAAAGGTAGTATAAACAGAAAATTGAAGCATTAGCTTAGTAGAGTTCTCCAAACCATCAGCACATGTCATATTCCCATTCCTCACATTGGAATTATTATTTCTATATCAATAGGCATTAATTCTAGTGGAAGGGGTTATGGCTGCCAACATCTCAGGTTCAAGTGCGTATGAATGCAAAAAGATGCCTTTTGTAAAACTACCTCCATTAAGAACCGACAATGCTCAAATCTGACCCATTGGTATTGGCTATCATATACCATATTTAAAAAAAAATTATTTCTGTAAGTGGGTAATCGAACTATTTGAACGGAAACAAAGACCCAACATAAGAACCAAAAAGGGTAGCACTGACGTTGACATAACAAACTGTGTCAAATGATAAGATTTAGTTTCCTAGGTTAGAATCCAATTCAAGGTCAAGAATATGAAAAATTCAATGGTTAAAAAGAGTATATGTATTGTCTATGCAAATAGTCTCATGTTTCAAAAATACGAACCTGCCTAGCTCGTAGAATAACTTTCCTCTTGTTTAGAAGAACCATCTCTGCTGACTTCAGTTTAAAAATGATAGCCGCATGCTCTTTGTGGAGCTTAGACTCAATGATACCGCCTTCAAGAATTATCCCAGTTGTTCCTTCATCATACCTCCAAGAATAATGGGGAAAAAAGTAAATAACACATTTAGCTATGGAAAGTAAACAGTAATAGTGTATTATTTCCCTCATTTTGAAAAAATATAAGCATAACTAAATCAAAGAGAAAATGGAGTTTAATGGCTTCTTACAAGAAATGAGAAAATATCCTCTCTATTGCTATGAGGGTTATTATACTCAATGGGCATCTACAGGCAACGGTCTATAGGGGTGTCTTTCATTAATAGAACCACTGAATTAGAAGTATTACCATGTTGATCATGTAAACCAAATTTTTGAAAATCTAGATAGCTATAGCTAGGTAATCTAATAGTTAATAGTCTCTATATATGAGGCTTTGGTTGTACATTAATTTCATTATATAGTGATATACAAGGTACCGAACAATGCTGATTAACATGAATTTTAAAAATTACGATTCTTATGATTTGAGCTAATAATCCATAGTAGATTTAGTGCAGAATTCATTCTATAAAATGTTATTCAGCGACATAAAACATCCCATTGAGTTTATGATGCAGGTATCAAGATCATAACAAAAATTAGTGTGCCTCAGAATCATCATGCAGAATAAAACATCTATTAGATTGAAGTGAACAGAGAACATGGCAAAATACTTGCTACATAGAGTCACTGAAATTTGATGAATCACAAAGTTCATTTCACAGAGGCATGATTCATTTTTTGCATTAGCATCTCCATTGGATGAAACCGAAGGATGAAATTCAGTTGCCTCATATATATCCTGCAAAGTGACAGAAGCCAGTATCTTTAAATAGTCATTGCCAATACATAGAGCAAATTAACACAAACATCCATAAGATCTAACAAAAAATATGAGTAATATCATTTTTATCAATAGAGGATTGCCATAACAAAGGTTTCACTAATGCTTAATAATGCTCTAAAAGGAGTAGATGCAATTTCAAGTCAGATACAAATAAGCTAAATGAAAATTATATTTTATGCAGATAAAAAACATATTCAACAAAATATCATATTCAATTTTCCTCCGCCTTTTGATACTCTATGAACAAGAAAAATAATAACCCCACCCAAAACCAATCAACAAATGTCTAGGTGCCAAGGTGCACTAATTAATTGTTCAGGGCAAAAGAATTTAGTATTCATTTGTTCAATGAATAAAAAATTATACATATTAGCATCCAGGTTCACTGTACTAATTTTTGTACGATCCACTGTACCACTCTTTATTTATCCCTTGTAAATAAGGCCAAATGCAAAATGAAAGGAAGCACACGCACTTTTCACCTTCCATCCAAACAGCCATGTCCTCTTAAAATTCCTAGTCTAGTATTTTCTCCTCTGCTCTTACCCATTGTGTCAATTTTTATTCTTTGCCTATAAAACAACAGTAAGAGTACACATAACTTTACATATTCAACCATATATTTTTCCTCCAGTTTTTAAGTTCATACTTTTTTTATTATCTGATAACTCCATTATCATTTCATCAAGCTTAAAATAGTTGCTTTGTATTCAATAAAATATATAAATTGTACCATCTGCTTCCATGAGTCATAGAAAAGGAAAGAGGGCAGTAGTTTTCCCACAGAAAGAGAATAGAAAGGAATTTCCTTATAAAATGAGCTTTGCAAAATATACCAAGCCTCAAAGGACATAAAAATGTACTTCACTTATAAATAGGCACCAGTACCTTAATAACATCATCAGAAACAATACCAGAAAACTGACTAGAATCACCAGTTCCCCCGGCACCAAGCATACCGCGGGATAGCCAGTTCAACCATCCCTGTGATTTGCCTGAGTTGCGTTCATCATTGGAAAACTTTTCTGCCGGAATATCAATGCCACTCACACCTATGTCAGGTTTAGAACACCTCAAAAAGAATTCCTGTGAGCGAACACGTGTGACAAGCTTTAAAAACCAGAGTTAACCATGCTCCAATACAGCATTGTAATAGAGTAAAATTTACCCACATAAGTCAACCTAATTAAGAGCATATATGTTGATTAAATTTCTCATAAGATGATAATTAGCCAAGTACCTGCATCTCATATTCTGCACCAGCCCGATAATTCAAAATGTCATCTACATCTGATTCTTTCTCCATTTGCTCCAGCTCTCGAAGAACCTCATCATCAACTGGCTAATAAAAACAAATTTAAAAAAATACAACCTTTGTAATTAAAAAATAAGAAATTGTCACCCCAAATAATAATGATAAGACATCAGCACAATCAAATTTCTTATAGCATCATATTTCAAATAATAAGCAAGATTATACGAAACTAACAATCCAAAACACATAAACCCTAGAAGATCCTTATTGAAACCCAACAACTCTAAAGAATTTTATATTACATGGACAGAAATACATAAACGCATATGTCTGTAGAAAGAAAAATGACAATCACCTGCTCTTGTCGTAGAAAATCCAGCTTGGTCTTGTATAAGTCAATGTACCTCCGACGGTAATTTCTATATTATGAAACAAGAATATCATTAAACAATAAAAGCTTCATGAATGTAAAATAAGACTTCACATGGCAAAACCTCAAAAGAGGTCATATTTATCAAAGGTTTGATATTCACTATGGCAAGGGTGCATCATATTTTAGCCTTTAATTTTCATCCAACAACAACATGCTTTAATCTTTAATTTCCCCATGGTATTAGAGCTAAGCTATTACCCACAGTGAATACCAAAGGTATCTTCCAAATAAAGGTAGAATTTTTTCAGAATACTTTTCCTAGCAAAAAACCCACTAACAAATTTGTGGCCTAAAATCATCATCACAATTAAAAGGAAATCCATCGGAGCTATGAAGGTTGGCATTTCAACGTTACAAGGGCTGTGGTGCAGGGTGCCACATGCTGCAACGGTGAGTTTGACAGTTAGGTTAAAAATAGTTTTAAAGATTAATGACCTATATCATGTGCTATATGTACTACCTTTCAGAGGTTAATTGAATTCATATAGTAAAGGATTTTGTACACTTTTAAACAACCTAGGGATAAAGCAGGTGAGATTTTATTAGAAACGAAGATTGTTAGTATTTGTGATCAGAGTTGGCACTGTGAGTAGGTAGGTGGCTGTACTAGGGCCCAGACAAGACTGAAAATTTAATATGATATTGCTATCTCATATGGAGTTCTTAATGTAGAGTTCTAATAAGGTGATAAAGTTAGACTGGCCTTACAGTTAGTTTGATGGCTTTCTTCTCAAGGTAGTTTCAATCAAAGCTCCAATACAAACTAGGAAAAGACAAAGAGTTGAGATTAAAAAAGTTGGATATTTAAGACTTCATCACGAGTTGTCTTGTCGGGTGCCATGGTGTTCAACCCAAGTAATGAAGACTGTTAGACTACAGAGTATTCCTCCATTTATAGTAGATATTGGAATCATATCTCACTTGATTATAGTGATAGCATAACCACAGTCGGGTCACGGTTAAGTGCGTAATCTGTGAGTCATGTCAAAGTTTGGATATGTCTTGGTTTTCAGAAGTAATTCAGTCTAGAAAATAATGCAGCAGCATCATAAATTTGTGCATGTGTAACTCGTTGGATTGAAATTTATGTAACGACCAAAACCTCAATTTTCAGCATTACACATTATTTATAGAAAAGGTAACCTTTCCAAGGACTTACAAGCGCTCCCCAAGGTATCTCCATGAAGTTTTCTTTAATTTCTTGCGAACATCTGAGAGGACAGATTCCTGTGCATAGCGCCACCAGAATAATGGCCAGCCCTGAATTTTCCTTGATAAAGGGCTATGCCAAGGCCGATAACGACCATACCTACATGTAACATATCCTATCAAATAAATATAAAATAAGTTTTGAGGGAAAAAATTGCATTAAAAGAGAACAAAATACTATACTAGGCTAGATACAATAATAACAGTAATTACTGTGCTTATCATACTAAAAAATAAAATAATATATTCCCTCACAAACAAGATACGGAAATATCAGTTTATACTACTGTGCTTATTCATGCAAATGAACCCATTTTCTTATGGTAAAATGCAATTCATAAATGATCAGACTACTATCTATTTGATAGTAGTATATAAAGACATCAGTCACAATACAACAAATTACAGCACTAGACATACCTTTCTCTTAATCGACAAATGCATACATAATCCCACACAAGAAACATCTGGTGCAGCTGAGCCTCATCTAAAGAGACAACCTGATAAGCACAAAACATTATCAGGATATAAATCAATGTAGGAGAGCAAAAATAATAACACAGTCAAAATTGACAAATGCCTTCAGAAAGTGTACAAACCAAACCAGTCAATTCAGCAGAAACAGAATACTGAGGAGCACTGTCATCAATCTTTTCAGATCTGTTAGCCTAGAGGTAAAAAGAGTCAAGAAGAAAAAGCTATTAAAGTTCCAATTGCAATTAGTGATCAGGTAATTAGCCAGTAAAAATGATAACTCATACCCAAACTTAGTAGAGTAAGCAGTAAGCGCAACATAATGGACCTATACAACTAAAAGGTCGAAAATTATCCATTTCTTTTTTCAAAAAAAAAATAAAGATTGTAAGTAAATGAAAATTGTACCACACGAAAGACAAAAAACTCCAGAAATGAGAAAAGCAAAAAAGAAAATTTACCTCCAAAGAGCCAATGCTTTTCACAATAAATTTTGGTTAAAAAAAAATTTATTGAGAAGAGATAAGAATCTATAAACAGAGGACAGAACATCCTCCTAAGTCAAAAGAAAGAAAGAGGAAAGACGTGACGAAAGAGATTCCAATCCCTTTGTAAATAAAAAATGTATACACCCCTGAAAAAACAATTCGCATCAATCCACAAGAAAGTCATCCAAGTAAGCCTTCCCTAAAGTACGAGTAGGTAGAAACTAAACCCTAAACAACTATATATTCAAATACCATCAATGAATAAATACATAATTTATATCAGTTTTAAAGGAATTTGGGACATGCTTGTCATTATAATTGACTGTCCAAGAGAACTGATTAAAATAATTGAATTATCCACCCATGCTGTTCTCTGCGGTAAAGCACAATTACTCCATTTGCTTCATTCACTATTTCAATATACCCCGGTAGTCATACCCTCTTCATTTACAAGCCTCATACCTTACATAGCTGTTGGCTTATTAAACTCGGCTTCCTAACTAACCCATTCAGCTACCTACCTAATTCATTCCCTTCTTTTTATTACACAATACGATGTCCCTGACCACTAACAGGGAGAAGCCAAACTTACTGCCACATACTCAAATTTCATCTCCCACTACAAACACTACGGAGACCTTCTCAAAAAGAAGGTTTTGGTACAGCCTTTATTCAAATTGATAATGGAGGAAAATTAGATTCTGGTGCAATAAAGTGTTATTTTCTTGGGTGCTCCCTGACTCAAAATGGTTATTGTTGCCATTCATCTGCCTTCAGAAAAAATGTTGTCACAATGAATGCAATAATTTATGAAAACCAGTCATATATCCCAAAATACCCATCCAAGGGAAGAGTATGGACAATGAATGGATATATTTTGGGAAAGCATAATGACTACCGGCTTCATGCACCAGTGAACCAGCACGTCTGATCATTACACCCACTGAAACTACCCAAACGGCCTAGAATCTAACCATATCAGTTCACAGTGCAGCAGCCGGCCCAGAAATGCGTGAAAAGAACCCAGAACAGTGCCTAAGAATAACAATGCAAGATACAACTATAGAATGGTCTACAAGATATAGAAGTTATAATTAAAGCCAAGGACAAAAGATGTAATGACTGTGATTTTCAATTAAGATGTTTATACCGAAAACATGAAGGTTACATCACATGGTGCCAATATAGACTTGTAATTTTGGCCTTCAGATCCGATATTGCTTTGTGACGTAGACTGCCTCATGTTTCCCAAAGCCACCAAGTCCACTGTCTCATGAAATATACTGGAATAAAACTCCAGTCCTCTTATCTCTATAGTTTTATTCACTTGGCCGGCTCTCCCTCTTCCACTTGACAGCCTGCAATATTGAAGAATGACCAAATCAATTACAGCTGACAAATTCACCAACATCTCAGACATATCATGTTCTACCTTCAAACAAAGTTAAGTCAAACTATGGCTCTAGTCTAGATTCATTCATTCACATGGTTTCGTATGGTAGACATAAAACTTGAACTAGGAAAAGGACCATTCTAACAAAATACATTAAAAATAATTGCCCTTCAAACTCCAGTAGAGATGAAGTGCTTCATAATAGAGCTTTGACCTAGGTGTCTGTTTGGATCTATCTTCTCTATTTATTTTCAGCCTACCAACCTCCTTATGTAAAAGTAGTCAATATTCTATGATCAATGGGCCAAAAAAATAGCATATTATCAGGTTGTCTAATAAACTTAAGGAAAGACAATACTACCACTAGTAACCACCAACCCCTCTTAAGATTCTTCTAAAATACAAGTTGATATTCAATTACAATTACGATTACAACTAAGATGTGAGTGAGAACACTACCCAGTGAGGAGATGTTGCTTCGTTATGGCCAAACTGGAAAACTTTAAACCAATCAAGATATTTCCCTGTAAGATTATAGTAAGGTTAGGCAAACATTCAGGATAAATTCTTGACAAGAAAATCCTTAGAAATTGTAGATTTTAATGCAGCATAGAGAACCCAAGGTAAGGTGAATGAAAAAATTATGACAGCAAAGATAAACTTACTTGATCATTCTGTGTATCACCATATAAAACATGGAAGTTTCTTATGGCCACTTGTATGCTGTCAAGAATCTAGAAGAAAAATAAAACAGTACACATAATGCTGTATTATAATAAGCAAAACAAGATAAGGCACAAATAAATGATGATTGAAAGCAAGTAAACTAAGTTCCCAATATAGTGTTTGACTTTGGGTGTATAAAGAACCCATATTTAGTGAATATCGCAAGCAAAACAAAACAACAATCCTGCCCAAAGCTAAACAAGTTCAATTTTACTATTGATGAGAAACAAAATTAGATTGAGACCAAAAAAAACATCCTCAGCAACGATGACATTGATATAAGGACAAAGAAATCATACCTTTGCAGTGATGTAAGAAATAAATGATTGACCAGCTTGACTACCTGCAAGTGGGGAACCAGCACTCCCTCAGAATCAGTGATAAGACCTTTTAAAGGAATACCCATTTCAGATATGCTGGGTAAATTGACAGCATTATTGCAATTTTAAGGCTCTTTTGCTCTATGTTTCTCTTATTGTGTATAATTCATATAATAACGTATCCCTTTAAATGTCAGTTTACTCTCAACAAAAGGTGACATATTCATAAATACAGTTTCAAACTTTTTGAAGTTTCATGTTAAAAACAATTCGGTCAGAGAAAAGGCTATGTTAGCCAATGAAATATCATACTGTTTCTTTACAAAACAAAAGTTGAGGAATGGCACTACTAAGGCTATGTTTGGTAGGAGGGTGTTAGGACCTTAACAATTGCTTCCAGAACAAATTGAAAAACGACCAATTAAAGAACAGAAGTAGAACTGAATATATTACTTCTAGTTACAAGCACAACTTCGTAATAAATCTAAGTACATAATGATACAAAAGACTATGGAAACTAAAAGCATTTGAGTTGCAGTGCAAAATCTTATTTTCATTGATATAAGACGCCAATACATATTGTCTTAGGAGGATTAATTCTTGAAAAAAACAACAATAACCTAATTTCCTCCTAAGAATCATAATAGACATGATATGATGAGATATGAAAATAAATCTTAAAGATACATCAAAGATAATAAAAATAAAGAAGAAACTAGGTTAATGGGGTAATGGGCTTATAAGAGTGAAGCCCACTTCCAACAATCCCCTTCAAGCTGGAAAAATAGATGTTGATCATTCCCAAACTTGACTCATGTAAGTGATTCAGTCATCACATCTGCAACTTGACTAGGAATGGCATTGCTCAGATTTATAGACTCAGCTGCTTTTCAACGTTTCAAAAATTGTACTTTTTTCAATGACTCTTGTACTTCTCTTTTCATTTTATGTTTCTTTTGCAGGACGGCTTCTCTTATTTTCTAACTTTGTTATTCCTTGATGAATTTTCTTTTCCTATCAAAACAAGAAAAAAATGACTTACCACACACACGCCTGGACAGTTTTCCCAACTCAGCTGCTGCAAGTTTGGCCTTTTTCGCCGCAAACTCTCTCTTTTCGACAGCATACTCACTCCACTAACACAGAGGAAACTCAAATTGCAAATAAATAGTATAACAATGTACTTGATAAAAAGAGCTTTGTCTCAAATGATATGCCTAAGTAAGTGGGCTTTATTTTTAATTGTCTCAAAGGGGGAAAGCTTTTAATTCAAGAAAATCATACGAGAAAAAGATAGAATACCAACCCAGATGAAGAAAAGCATGTTGATAAAACGAAACATAAATCCAGAAGAATCGAGGTTAGAGACTCAGAGTAGTGGTAGATCCAAAAAGTACCTCTTGATCACCTCGTTGGGATGCAGAAATGAAGACATCCTCTAAAACTATTATAATGGGATCCCAACCAAGCTTTTTCCATGGAATTTTGATGCTTAACCTCCCAACTCGACCTAGCAATAATTTTTATTTTCATTAGGAATGAGTAAATATGAGCTTCTATGCACAAGCTGCAGCCATGCGTCTATTAGAGAACCATTCATCAGAAAAAGAATGGTCCAGTATTACTGAGAATGGAAGAACTTAGTCACATGTTTAAGGACGCAGTTCCAGTACCTTGCTTCAGAGCAAATGGCAGTTGGAGATAATCAAACGCTTCAAGTATCAACTCCACATTCTCCAGTAATACTTCCTCTTTGTGACAATACATAATTAAATTCAGCATCAGTTCAAAAACACCCTTGATTTAAAGTGCTAATATTCACACACACACAGAGGAAGAAGCCATCATGCTTAAAATTACTGGACCACAAGTTTAGAAATTATAAGGTACAGAATAGGGCAAACTCTCTAAATTAAATGTTGAAATAAATCCTCCACGCGCTAGGAAACATGAGTCTGTTGAGTAAAGAAGAAACTGCGGACTTCTTAAGAAATTAAAAAGTGAACTAAGCACCAAACGAATATATGCGAATGTCCCAAAAACCACAGTCGTGATTAAAAAAGTCGTAAGGGAATATCACTGCAACAAAATTATCCCCAACACAAATAATTGCAAGCTCAGTGCATCCAACTAGTCAGTTCTCATACGGGTGCAACTTCACACAGAGGCATCAATAGATATTTAATCGCTTAGTTATACGACAAAAATCAACTTCAAAAAGATTATTAACAGCTCAAATGAAAGAAAATAATAACCAAACGAACACTAGAAAATCTGACGTACCATTCCAAAGTGTGATCTTCAGCTGCTCTTTCTGGATATCTTTGACATATCGGCCTAGGTAACCCAGAAGCACCTGACGAACCAATCCTTCGAACATTGCCGGACTATTGTCTTCACAACATCAGTATTGCTTAGTATGACTGAAATAAATAAACCGTAAGCATGTCAGCGAAACCCGAAGATTAAAGCAACTAAACACTATAATATACAAACATATAGATACAGACCAGACTCTATCTCTCCCATGAATAAAAGAGAGGTCAAAGTGTCTTCATTTTCACTGCAAAATTTACAGTGTTAAAGCCCAATTCGTCCCTCTCCCACCTGCCGGGAGGTCTCATGCCGTTCAGGCGTTGGTCGTACTGCAACGGAGAAGGGACCAGACAAGACTATAGCGTGTAGATGACGTACCTGAACATTAGAATGGTCGGCTACTCCCCGCCTTGCGACTCAGCGCGCTGCAACTACAACACCGCGGCAAAAGCTGGAAGGCGTCCACACTTTCGACCGGCAGATTGTGTTTGGCGCAAGAAAATACAATTCGTTTAACCCGTTGATTAATCAAATTGGGTTAACCGGCCCGGTAACAGGGGACTCGCCGTTTTAATTTATTACAAATTTTGATTAGATATTTTGGGTTTTGACCCAAAAGGAACCCCTTTGAATTTGATTTTGAGCTTAAAGATGGCAAAAAAAACTAATAATGATAATAATATCATTTGGAGTCTTGAATATCACTTTACTATAATATAATTATAATTATAACGTTTAGAGAAATATTTTAATTTTTAAATATTTAAATTTATATTTAAAAATAATAGATAATTTAACTAGTATGATATTATTAAAAAAAAAAGTTTTCATTTTAGCTTTAGGTTGAGCTCAACATAACAATAAAATAAAGAAAAACTGAAGGAGCGGGGGCCGTTGACATCGCGTGGCGTCCAAGCAATAGCTATGACATCTTAATGTTTTATTATTTATATTTATTTTGAAAAAGATTTTGTGAGTCATCGCTAATATCAATCATCAATCCATCAATTTTTGTATCTATAGATTACAAAACGTACAAATATGTTTGCTAAAAAAAGTATATATTGCACAATTATCCTTTTTTTTTTAACCAACGCACAATTATATGCATATACAGTATGGTTGGCAAAAAAAAAAACATACAGTATGAAAGTTCTGGTGGAATGTAAAAGACCCATACGATATGAAAGTTCAGTTCATATCAAACCAATTGTTTTTTCTTGCCAACATATCAAACCAATTAAATATATATATAGCCACTTAAGTTTTAAACGGGGTGAAAGAAATTATAAGACTACATTGTTTCAAACCAAAAAATAATGCAATCAATGCCAATATTCAAAATAAGTTATTTAATATAATTCAATATTTAAATATACTTAATAAATATATGATATTAAATTTATAGAAAAATTGTCTTATTTAAAATATCAAGATTAATATAACTCATTTCAAATTGTTTGTGAATCAGTTACAAGTATAAAATTTTATAGTAAAGCCAAGGCAAACTGTTCAGTCCCAGGCTTTTACTTCTGCATCTTGTAGCACGGTAAAGCTAAACTGTATTCAAGAGTGTGGTCCAAGGGCAAAGTACAAACACTAAACATGAAAACAAAAACACATATAGCAGAGATAAATTTACTGGTTTGAGTAACCAATGGTATGCTTAATGAACTGCTGCTTTAAACAGAAGAACAAATATTTCCGATGTCCTAGGATGTTCTATATCTGTGTATCTACTCAACTTGTGAATGTAACTAAACACAAACCATTCGTTCTTATTATTCGCTAGTTGCTTTGGCATTGATTTTTACTACAAATATGTGATCCTTAAAGAGTGTTACTTATGAGTGATTTTGACTACAAATTTATAATCCTTAAAGTTATGCCTCAGCCTTAACCCGGTTTGATTTTCATATTATTTTCAACTAACTCAGATACAACAAAATGAACAAATTCTAATAGTTAATGGCCCGAAATTACAAGTGGATTGAACTCACAATTTCCCACTTATAGCATTGTAAGGGGAGCCTTTGACAAATTTATAACAGTTTTGAACTGCAAAAAATACATAGCAATAACGAACTACTGACTAGGTCCCCCTCAAATGAAATGAACAGCGAGCAAATCCGAATGTACGATGTTGTAGAATTGCTAATGAAACAAGGCAAGGGAAGGGAAAGTGAGTCCCTAGAAAGAGGACATCTGAATGGAGCTCTCCTTTCCAAGTCTTATGGAGTTGACATAATTTGTGGGACAATGTGCAGAAATACCAGGAAATGCCAATCCTTGGACCCTTGAAAATATGCTGAACCAACCCTCCTTATAGTCCGGTCCATAAATGTAACCCATTACTAAGCTTCTCATTAACTCCCATACAGCATTCAGATGCTTTGGTATGAAATATCTCATTCCAAAGAAATTTTTATTTGGCTCCTCATTCATTCTCTTCAGAATTGGTTACACCACCAAAATTAAAAACAGGAAACAAATCGTGTATTAACATGTAAACATGTCAAAGGTGGGTCAAGAAACCTTTTAGCTAGATCCAATATGCAAAGATTGATAAATAATGCAATCATAATATAACCATATAGATGAAGGTCCAATTGAAAATTGTGTCCGACTTTTATAGATATGAAATGATTATTAGTATGGTCAACAAATTGTTTGGAACTTGTGAGGCAGCTCTATATCCAAGAATCCATACATAGTATGTATAAAAACCTCTAACAAACCGCATTATTCTTCAGTCATGAACAGTGCAGCTCATTTCTAAAACTCCATATAACACATGATTCACACTAGTAGTTCATCTCTTGAAATATGTATCTTACTCTATTCATAACAAATTCAATCAATCTATCTTTTATATACCAAATGTATCTAATAACATTTCATAAAACATAATGAACTCAAATCAATTCAACTACTACTAAAGTTATTTAAAAAATCAACAGAGTTAAGACTGAAACCAGGTATCTTTCACTTTAAATAAAGTTAGAATAAAAAAGTATGCTAGGACTCAGCATCATGATTACTATGGAAAACAAGGCAAAGATGATATAGTATGGATCTGTATGTTGAGAATAGAAATAGAAGAAATACGGCAAACAACAAACTAAATTAGGAAATGGAGATGGATAATAAATACCTACTTGTTCGATATAAAAGCTGTTGTAGTAAAGGCACAATCCAAAATGTTTGTACAAGAAGGTTTTATCATCATAAGGCAACCTGGGCACAAGATCGTTACAGTAAACGACCCTGAAGTACTTTTGAATAGGGTGTTGCAAATGAGCTTCCATGAACCTTCCAAGCTGCTCATTTCCAATCCTGGGTTGGCCACATGTGTATACTCCCAGAAGCCTTTCCATTATATCCATCTCTTCATGCAAAACCAGCACTGTTGGAAACAAGATGGCTAAAGCTCCACCCAAGCTATGCCCAGTAACTACAAATTTAGCATTCTTGTGCTCATTTAATAAGCTTTTGAGTTCCCCCCTAACAATATAATAAGCAGTTCTATCATCTTTTTTCAGTGGCGTCTTAGAATCAGAAGATTGATCCCATTCCCATCCACTTTGATCTGAATCAGAATCATTGTTTGACAACATATTTGAAGAGCTTAACTTCTCTTTCTTCCTTTGAATGTGATTGTAAAAGCTCACAGGTTCAAGTCTGCTGCCTAAGCCTAAGGCTTCCAGGAACCCCATGTGGATTTTTCCCAAGTTTGGGATCTCATACCAGGAGTAATCAAAATCAGTACACCAATCATCAGCATCAAAAGGTTCAGTGCCCCTAAAGCTGATTATTATCACGTTTGCATCTTCGATTTTGTCACAGAAAATAAACACTTGGGTGGACATCTCCTTTTGGAAATCTATCATTTACGTACCCAGAAAGAATGATTACTAAACAATGTTAGTATAAGACATGATATACATGTAACTAACAGATTTTTTGCAAAACATTCTAGTATGCCTCCCATAATATCTTACCATTCCAGCAATCATAGAAATCCACAAAGTGCATCTGTCATTCAAAGGAACTAAGATTACTTTCTTCTCTTAAATTATATCGTCATGAAACCTATGTACTGAAATTGTAACTTTCAAAGAGATAGGAGTAACTTACCTTCCAGTGATGCGTTACAACACTTTTGATGACTTTGGCATTCTCATACGCTAGCTTGGAAGCCATCATGCAGAGATCCATTAAAGCTCTGTTTCCTACTTCTGGCTTGAAGATGTTCTCACTCTGTATAGAATCCCCACCACCAATGTTTGCTTTCGCTAACTCTTGACCCCTGTAAAGATCAAGCCTCCCATCTAAGTGACCAATTGTACTGATAAAAGTCTCCGTGTCTCTCCGTGGTACCACCACTTTGCCTGGTCAAAACCAATTACAACAGTCAATTAGTTATGCAGAGTTTTAGCATATGACACAAAGACATCATTCATCAAGCTCTGAGAGTACCACTTAGTTTGGCCTTTGTAAACATATACCTAATTGTAATACTAGTACAGTAAATTTTCCGCTTTCTACAAATTCATCACTGGTCAAGAGCTGTGAGCACTGTTTGATAATCTTAAGATCTTTCTTTCACTTCACAGTTCAGAAGACATTGTACGAAGTCTGCGAAAGCTAGGCTTAAATACAAATATTTTAGGTGCAAGAATACACAAATTCATATTCAGGTAGCCAAAAACAGATATGACAGTGAGTAGCACAAGAAAACATAACCATTCAAAACATCGAAGTACGTACCATGGATACCGTTGTAAAGTAGACCAAGCAAGTTCCCATTCTGGAACAGAAGATTCAACAGAAAGTCAACCAAGCAGCCAGTCCACTGCATAGGCTTAGCCAACAAAGCAATGATCTTGCGAACCACAATGGAAACCATAATAACCCATCTATGATCATCATTAACCATCTCACCACAAGGTTGTCCCTCTTTAACATAGCAGTTTGTCTCCAAAAACTTTTCAAAACTCTGTCTGTCACCCCTGACAGTGTAGCTTAACAAGTCCCTCACGCCACCATTCTCTGGACGAACAATCAGGTACCTAAAAACCAAATAGTATCGCACATTAGCAATTTCAATTATTTCAAGTAACACCCCAGGATTAAAATCTTGCATGCATGAAGTCGATTTGAATGAGCATGGTTGGTGTGCCAAGACCAGTCAAGTTTGAGAATCTCTTGAACATAATACCAAACAGTTTTCGAACCAAAAAATAAATGAAGCACCTGAAACAATAATCGTCCGTTGGCTTTTCATCCATAAGCCCATGAGAAACTTCCTCGTCGACGGCGTGATCCTTCTGCACTGCCATGACTGCTAGATTGTGCGGATTGTTTTGGGGAAAGCAGAATGAATCTGGTTGAATTTATATGCAGGAGTAACGATCATTGGAGCTTACGTGTATGCAAGTAGTACTAAATCCAAGTGGCAGGCAACCTTGTCAAATTCCAGAATGTAGCGTGTGCTTTTGGGGCGAGGATCAGGGGAAGCATAGTGGTTTTGGGTTTCGGATACCAATCGATACGAGAAGATTATGACGCTGACCATCGTCGTCAAATTGTAGTCAACTTCTTTATATTGGTCAGTAAGCATCCCTCAAACGGCGAACATGTGTAGTCTCAACTCTCAAGCATCCTATCCGTCTTTTTCCCTTCACCCACCGAAAATACAGCCCCCAATATTTTAATGCCATTTTTCACTGTTTTACAATGCAAATAAACATGTTTTTAGTCCCACGGGATTTAAATTACATGCGATTCATAGATTGTAGATTATAGATAGGGTAATTTTTATTAATTCATATTTTACCGCATTAATTTGACAGGAGTCCAACTAATTATTATTTTTTAATTATGTAATATTTGATATTTTATGACCCTCTCAATTTATATATACTTGTAATTTAGTTGGATTCAAAATGTCAAGTATGGACTATGGTAGGTCCTTATTTATCACAGTGATAAAACCAAATACTTATCATTATAATGAGATTTGGATAGTTTAAATTAAATTTTAACAGTTTGGATTTAATATTTTTAATTTATGATTTTTTTATTGATAAATTTATTTTTAAGTAAAATGATAGTTATAAGATTATTTTTATTTTAAATTTTATACCTATTAAAATAAAAAAAATAATTTATATTAAATTTAGACTGTCCAAAATCAACCTGCACGGAATACGCTTGAGTTTTGCCATGAAACTAGTGTGACTAAGAATAAAAACATTATTTTACTTTATTTTATTTCTTTATGCATAAGAAAATATTGATAAGGGAACGGTTTCTTTAAAGCAATTTGTTTGTTGTATGTGAACATGTGATAAACAACTTTCTTGCCTATTTTTGTTAGATTTCGGCCTGTGTTGTGACAACTTACAAAATGCTGCCGTTTACATGTCAAAGGCATGGGCCTCAGAGTCGATTGGGCCGAATTAACGGTTTTTTGCGAAACAGAAATTGGATGCATCTATAACCAATTCTCTTTTATAAATTTTTTGTATAAAAAAAACAAATTTTTTATATAAAAAAAAAAGATATTAATATTAATATTATCACGAAAAAGGGGAGAAGAAATACAGAATATAATGCTAACATTTATTAATATATATTATAAAATTTTGCCACTCTCTAAAATCATATTTTGACATATTTTTTCTAAATAATATATACTGTATATTCTAGTCGATAGCTAAAAATTAATATTTTTAAAGCAGAGATTATCTAAATAAATTTTGTATCTCTTAAAAAAAAATTTATATACACAACCTAATTTAAATATAAAATATTATATTTAATAGACTTAACAATTTAATAATTATGTTAAATTTTATTGATAATAGTTTGTCCCCTCTAAAATTAAGATGATGTAAATATTTGCCCACATGGGTAATGAAATGTCTTGAGTATTCTTATTGAAATATGTTCTTATATCACATGATATACAGTAGTATATTAATTTTTTATTTATTAATTTTAATATTTTCAAGATTGGAGGCTATTATTGCTGGACCTGGATATAGATCCCCTAATATAAACCGTTAATATTTAGCTTCTTTTTTTTTAATCTCAAATGGGGCATTTTCATTGAATCCAGGGTTCAAGATGAGTAAGTACAATATACGAGTATAACATAAAATTTATGTTGTATTATATGGAACAATCCTATGGATGCATAACAATCTGGTCATATACTCGTATTCAAAACACATCTTAAGTAGTAAATAAAAGTTAACATAGATAATAAAAAATATTTTTATATTTTATAAAAATATAAATTTAATTTTTTTTATTGTTATGATAATTCTTTTAATAAATAATTTTATAAATTTTGTTTATAAATATTTTCTGAACCCTGAGATAGTACCTTAATTTTAGTAAGGGTTGATGTTAAACCTATTTAAATTTTTATATGTATAAAAAAAACATGGCTTCTAGTATACAAATGGGGCAACCACGCTGAAAATATTTGATTTCGGCCTAATTACTCTAGTTTGGTTATAGATTTCAAATATTTGTTTCCATTCTCAATCGTAAAAGAAGATAGAAAATTAGAATGTTGTAGGTAGTTTTAAGATATGCTTTTTTTGGTCGTAAAGAGACCCGTTCCTTTGCCACTTTCTTCTTTCTTTGTCTCCAACTCTTCATCTAATGCAAGTTTCCCTTCTTACTCTTAATATGAATCTATCACATGCCATTTAAAAAGCATCCATCCTATACGAATATTAATACCAACGGCCCTTAGGGCGCATTTGGATTAATTTTTTAAAATAGATTTTAGGAATAATAAATTTTAGAAAATATATTTTTAGAAGAATAGATTTTGAGAAAAAATAATTTTAAAAAAATAAGTATTTAGATATTTACTTTCAAAATAACTTTTTAGGAAGATAAATTATTAAAAATGGTATAATTTTATTAAAATGAGGAGAAAGGAGAGAGGGTGAGGAATAGAGAAGAGATGAGAGTGGGTGGAGAAGAGAGAGGAGGGGGTAGAGAGGAAAGAGGAGAGAGGGTATAGAGATGAGAGTGGGTGGAGAAGAGAGAGGAGGGGGTAGAGAGGAAAGAGGAGAGAGGGTATAGAGAAGAGAGAAGAGAGGAGAGAGGGTATAGAGAAGAGAGAAGAGATAGTAGAAAAGATAGAAGAGAGAGAAAATATAGTGTAAGAAAAAGTAAGGGTAAAATAATAATTGGATAGTCTATAAACTGTTTTACTGTTCCAAAAATTATTCTAACCAATTTTTCCGAAACTATGGTTTCCTAAACCGAGATTTTAAACAAAAATAACCGTTTGTATAAAATTTCTCCCAACCTACGTTTTACCTAAAATCAATTTTAAAACCTAGGTGCTAAACACACAATTAATTTATCCCAAAAAAGTTGGATTATACAAATCTCTCCTATTTTAAAAATGTAATTCCCATCAATCTTTCCGTTGATGAAATGTCAAAAATACTATTTTTTTTACGAAATTTTTTATTTTAATACAGATATTTATATTTGTATGAGAGAAAGAACACATGAAACACACATAGGAGCTTATTAACAGTGTAATAAGATCTGACCCCTCCTAAAATAAAATAAAAAAAATTACCATGAGATATCAAGAAAAAAAATATAATACACATGTTGTTATTTTTATACAAAAATCTGTTATTATATATTATTTATTTTTTGTAAAACTTTTAGTAATTATATATATTTTTTAGGACTTCACTTCACAGTGGCCTGTGAACAATAAAAGGCCATGCCTTACCGACGCGATGTACGTATATTTGTTCAATTTTTAACTAATTAAGAATATCTCGTTTGAAAGAACAAAATTAATTAATTCGTATGTGTAATTTTTTGTTTTTCAGTCATTTTCATACTTGCAATCATTTAAAATTTATATTATTATTTAATTCACCGACGCATCTGACGTGTTATTTGTTTCTGTGGTCCTTTACTTTTCTCAACTTTCAAACGTGGAGGCTCGTCGTTACCGACCTCTTACAATGCCACACGGCGTGCCACCCGCCACTCTTACTGCTACCCCACTATGAAACCTTCTTTCAAAAAAAAAATCATTTCTTTTTCTCCTGATCATTATTCTAAAAATAGAAAATACAGAGATTAAATTAATAATAAAATAATAATGGAGACTAAAATATTTTATTAATTGAATTAAGAAGGTTACCTTGTTTAGTTTGGCATGTTGGATACTGTGAGATGAGTATAAGCTTAAAGGAAGGACCTATTCTTAAAAGATTAGCAGAAAAAATATCTTAAACTTATAAATCCCACTCTACTTGTGAGACTCCACGATGTGGGACTCATAACAATACTACCCCCTCGAAAATTGACGTCCCCAGCGACTTCACTCTACGGCACTTCACTCAACTTTCTGTTGGTTAGAATCTTTCGTATGTAGCCCTCTTCAGTGAGTTGACTCTCAATAAAAGCACAAATGAAATGAGCATAAGCCTAAAAGGAGAGTCTATTTTCAAAAGACTAACCTGTTATAAGGGATAACTCCTTAAACTTATAAACCCCACTCTACTTATGAGACTCCACCATATGGGACTCATAACAAATACATTAAGATAAATATAGTTATATTTTAAAAAATTAGTTGATTGACGATGAGTTAACTTGAGCGACCAATTTAATAATTTAACAAATCGAATTATAATTAATCAGACACTTATTATGTGATTATGAGACAACTGTACATTTATTATTTTTTTTGGATTGGGTAAGCTCCCATAAACATATTGTTTAAAAAAAATGCATATATATAAATATAAAAAAATCATTTTCTTGAAATAATCAATAAAAACTATAAAAATGTTGAACTTTTCGTACTCACGTAGATTCATTCAAAATCTCGGTTTAAATGGTTAAATTTTTTTTCATTGTGGTTATATTTGATTGTTTTCTTTGAATTGATCTAGTATTAGTATAAGGATGTTAAAACACAGCAGTTAGGTTCCATTCTCACCAATTTCCTACTTAATTTTCCAGCAAGATGCCCTTATCAAGAAGAAAATGTACCCTTTTTCAATATATGTTTAAGAAAACGTGTTCAAGTAGAGATAGGCCAAGAATAATATTTCATAGCTCATAATTGAAGTTTAGTTTCGTCAAAGGTACGTTCAAGAAGGAACTGATATAATTAAGTGTTTATTATATTCTGTCCACATCACTGCAACAGAAATGGTGCATTATTTCTAAAGGAACCGATTTTAGTCCTGTGACTATAATAAAGCACTATTACTTATATATAAATTGGAAATTGATTGATAAAACTACCAACTTTAGCTTTAATTAACTTTCCTTAGATAAGACTAGAAGCCCTGTGAATGGAAAAAATTACAATCAAAAGCATTATTCATAATCGAACTTAACAGTACAATCTTAACATAAGACTAATACCTATTGGACATCAAATATTTGTATAAAAAATGCTTATAATTTGAACTGTGTAAATATTTTTAAAAAATTTTATTCTTAGAAACTCATAAGTTTTTAAAATTTTGAATTTATTACAAAGTTTTAAATAAGAAAGTACTTATACATAATATAAAAAAATTTAAAAAAATGAAGAACTTAGCCGGGAATTGAAATATATGAGAAATGAATATGGTCCATTTATTTTTTAAAAAATAAAATATTTTTATATTTTCTAAAATAGGGAACTCCAAATTACAGCCAAAAAACTAGCGGGCGCACCGCTGGACTAGAAAACAAATACAAGTGTGGCTTTTGTATGGTATGGAACACAGCTAAGAGCAGGGAGCATAATATGATATAGTTGGATTTATTTGATGGAAATGACAATGATAGAAGCGAGAATCGGCATATAATATTTATTTTAATTATTTGGGCGTAAATTAATTTTTCTCATAAAATCATAAAAAATTGCTTTGCATGCATTTTCTTAATTACTAAATTTTATGAAAATTCTAATAAAATATAATATAACAAGTAAATAAATACTGTACTTGTCATAAATTTTCTCTTGTCAATTACTTTATAATAAGAAAATATTCAAAATGGGGGCATAGATTCACATTTTCAGGACTGGGGCTCGAGAACTCTGATTTTTATTTTACCTTGACCTCTTCTGTTGTGATATATATATAAAGAAAATTATATGATTTAATAAAATTTAATGGAAAATTTTGTAATTTATGCCTAGATTAAATATTGATTTAAAATGATTGTTTGATCATTACGCGCATAATTTTGATATTTTCTGTAATAATATCCTTTCATTCATTTTCGTTTTATTATTATTATTATTATTACTGTTCCATGGCGCCAAACATCAGCA
The DNA here is from genome assembly GCA_037074615.1 of Leucaena leucocephala. Lineage (NCBI taxonomy): Eukaryota > Viridiplantae > Streptophyta > Magnoliopsida > Fabales > Fabaceae > Leucaena > Leucaena leucocephala. The sequence goes on along the minus strand of CM073555.1, from coordinate 20,071,916 downwards.
TCCTCATTTCTCCATGATCGTCCTTCCGGAATCCAAAGACCAAACTCTGCAAATTATATGAGCAACATTAGTTGAAATGTCTTTTCCTTGATTTTGATTAAGTAAACAATTAATTCCATAAAAAATTAATTTTGTGCCTAAAGTTTAAGTGTGAGTATATAAATTTACATCTCATTATTTAGATTAAAAAACCTTCAAAACTACGAGAAATGATTGGGTTTGTTATGAGAGATTCAATATTTTGGATTAAGTTGATTGGATATTTAATATATTTTTAGTAATATTTTGGATTGGAAAAAAATCAGGTTGCTCAATCCTCTCATTTTGGCCAGTTTAAAAAAAATCTTCTCATTTTGGGATCTCGTGTGGTTTGAATATGTATCAATAATGTTAGGTATGTGATTATTCTCACAAGAAAATTTAAAAATTATAATTATTCCAGATATCAACCAAATTATAAGAAAATTGTTAAGATTATTTAAAACTATAATTTTCCTAAAAATTATAAAAATAATAAATATCATAAATATTTTAACATTTACGGATAATTATAATTTTAAATTATTTTTAACTAAATATTTAATTTAATATTTGAGTTTAAAATGTTATCTTCTTTTATTTTTAGTAAGTTTTAATTTAATATTTTTTTCATCTCTTTTTTTATAATATTTTTTCCATCTTTCTATTGACTTTAATCACAAGCAATAATTTTGGCCAAAAAAATCACGAGCAATAACTTGTTTTTGGGATACAGTTGCCCTTTTCAAAAAGATTTCACAATTAAGAAATCGTTGGCTGGCTAACCGTTGCCATGAAAGCCACGTATACCTATTCTTCCTTATCACCGAATATATATAAAATAAAATTTAGATTTAGACTTAATAAATAAACACGCCAAAGCGTGTCTTTCATCCTTGAGAGCGGGGAAAGGCACCAAAATTGGCTTATTTTCAATCCAGTCAAGAGATGCAAACAGATTTGCTGAATATTGTCGACAGAGAGAGAGAGAGGAATACTCATAAGTTATATTTATATTTTTTTGGCCAACATAATTTATATATATTTATATCCGTATGATTTATATAATAGTGTGATAAAGTCATTAAAACCTCTGTGGTTTTGGATCTTCTGTGCTTGCCAGCTTTGCTTGGGAATATGGCTACATATATAAGCATGGACCCCAAAAATCATCAATAAAAAAAATAAAAATTGAGAGAAGGGTCTCTTACCGCATCTTCGCTTTCTGGGTAAAGTAAGAATTTAGAGGCAGAGATTAATAAGAGGAGGGAGAAGGAGAGGGAGCGGGAGGGGGAGATGATGGAGGATCGAGGAGTTTTGCCAGGGGTGTTCATCAGCACCTGCATTCTGGGTTGGATGCTCATTGCCGTCAATGGAGAGACAGATCAGACTGATGGTTAGTGTCTATCTTCTTTGACTTGATCTCCTAGTTTGGTTCCTGAGTTTTCTTTGCAATTCGATAAATTTGTATTGTGTTGGAGTTCGGCTGAAGTTAATATTCACCCCTCTTGCTGAGTTCTGTGAGCTTTAAATGGTCTGCTTCGAACAGCTCTATCAAATTGCTGAAAGATTACTTCATCACATTATGATCCAAGTTTAAGTCTCTTGGTTTTGTACTCAGTGAGAAGTGTTCCAGCTGATCTATTCGAGTGGCATCCGTTAATTCCGTCACAGATCATCACTGTTTATTCAGATGGCTGGATCTTTTACTAGGGGACGTATTACTTTGCGTCTCTACAATTTCAAGAATTAAAATTTTGGTTTTTTTTTTTGGGGTGGCTGAGCTGTATATTCTCTTTACAGTTTTGTCGGTGGATGGTTTCTGGGAATTTGTCATATACCTTCCCTGAGAACGTCACTTTGATTGGAAATTTTAAGTTCTATGTGTAACTCATCGCTAACAATTTCTTTACTGATCCAAGGATGGATTAAAGTCGTCTTCTTTCCCTGGGTTTAAGGGGTTTTTTTTTTTAAATGGATTGAAGGAAGCCAAAGTTTTAATCCCTCATTTTTTTGGCTAGGTATTGGCATTGTGTCATAGGTCTATTGCTAGCTGTGGGCATGTGGAAGTCAATTTCTGGAGTTCTGTATCCAGTAAAAATGAGCGTAGATGAGCTTATTTCACTTATTTGCTTTATATGATTCTTACCCGAAATAATCCTGTATTTGTTTTTTCTTTTGTTCAAATTTATCTCTCCACATTTGCCTAGCAGCATCCTCTTTTGACACTTTAAAGATTCGATGTTTTCACTAATTAGCCATGTCATTTCTGAATGTTTGGTGCAGCTGCGGCTTTACAGGCCATGTTTAATGGAATGAACTCACCATCCCAACTAGGTTGGACAGCAAATGGTGGAGATCCCTGCGGACAGCCTTCTTGGAAAGGCATTACTTGCTCAGGCAACAGAGTTACAGAGATGTAATGTCTCACTCTTCCTTAGACTTTATATATCACTTGACTGTTAATTATTTTTGGTGCTGATTTCTGATGGAAATTCATTTTTCTTATCAGTAAGTTGCCTAATCTTGGATTATCTGGATCATTTGGTTACCAGTTACAAACCATGACATCGGTGACCAACCTGTAAGATTAATGGTCTGATTTTTCATATATCTGATTTTCTGTGTATTTGTATTTGTTTAGTGAGTTCATAAATTTTGCAGAGATATGAGTCACAATAGTTTTGGAGGTGGCATGCCATACCAACTTCCACCAAATTTGCAGAGATTGTATGTTTCTCTATACATGTGCCTCACAATTATTTATTTCTTCTTTTTTATTCTGATTTTTAACTTTCTTGTTTCTTTCTATGCAGAGATCTTTCCAATAACCAATTTACTGGGAGTTTACCGTACTCAATTAATGATATGACTTCTCTTACATACCTGTGTGTAATATGTTATTGTTCATTCTCATGGTTATACTTTATCATCTCCCTTTACAAGCAAATGGAGTCGATTTTTTTTCATTCTTTTTGGATAATGCAGAAATGTTGCTCGCAATCAACTACAGAATGGACTGAGTGACGTGTTTCAAAAGCTTTCTAAGCTAGCCACACTGTGAGATTTCTTCTTGCAATAGTCTCTACGAATGTCATGTTAAGCATGAAATATTAACCATTTTCAGTCTCGATATAATTTTATGTTACTAGTTGTGAATTCAATCACCATTATGCACAGGAAATGTAAAAGTATCATAATATCGTTTCTGATTGCATGCTTGAATCATTTTTCATTGTAACATCTCTGTCAATAATGGCCTGTGTATTTAGTCAAGAGTTCGCTACCTCTTCTGGCTTGTGCTACGTGTGGTTTTAAGCAATTTCAAAAATAGCTACTACAGTTTTCATAACCGAGACTTCTTTGGAAGGCTAATGAATGTAATGAATGCTACAATTTGGTTTTATTGAAAAAAAGGATGCTAAGACTTGTTCTCAGCCATGATTGAAGAACAAGTGACTGAAAAATTTGTTGCTTGGTGCAGGGATCTCTCTTTCAATTCTATGTCAGGCAGCCTCCCTCAGGGTTTCAGCTCACTTTCAAGCATAAGCAGCATGTAAATGTCTAGCATTTATTTTTATTAATTTTGTTAACGTTTTGTATGGTGTTAGTTAGATTTTTTATTGTCTTGCCTATACCTTTGCTCAGGTATCTGCAAAACAACCAGTTTACAGGGACTATTGATGTCCTCGCCAATCTGCCTCTTGATAATCTGTACGTTATGCATTAATATAAACGCTCTAGAGTTTTACATCCTGTTTTTTCTTAGAAGTGCCTTTAAACAATTTATATTTATAATCTACAATGCTTCCTAGGAATGTGCAAAACAACCGTTTTACAGGCTGGATACCGGAACAGCTGAAAGGCATTAACCTCCAGTAAGCATTGTTGCTATCAGTAACAAAATTACTATAGATCTGTTTATTTATACAAAAGTTTCTATGAAAATTTAAAATTTTTGTTCAAACTTAATGACAGGACATCGGGAAATACATGGAACTCAGGTCCTGCCCCGCCTCCACCTCCTGGGACACCCCCTGCAACTAGAAGGAACCGGCATCACAGATCTGATGGAAGTAATAGCTCTTCAGATGGTGGCAACAGTGATGGGGGGAC